>OU452230.1:7526858-8126858 GCA_911728455.2 Marthasterias glacialis
AATGGCAATGTGATTTACAGCTCACCAAGTGGACTGCAGCAAATAACGTTTGCCATTTCCTGTATACACTCACTTCCTTCAACTTGAGAATGGGTGGGGGAAAAAAGCACGAAAGGAAACTTTCGATGCGTTGGGCAAATTTACTTTTTCTTTTGTTTGACCCGATTTGTCAATATCATTTAAAAGATCTTTATTATCATACACACTGCCTTGTATCTCGGCCAGGGTCATTTTGTGTATGCAACAGCGACAGAGACTTCTTGTAAGTTAAACAGGGAGACTGAAAGATGATCTTGAACGGTACATCAAACGTTGGGTGTGCAAAGACTACAATGTTGGAGTACACGATTCCATGGAAAAACTGAGCTATGTTTTTGTTCTACACTGATGTATGGTCAAAAATTAAATCATACCGTTCTTTAACTGCGATGCAGTAGTTACATCTGACTGAAAAAGAGGTATCATAGTTCTAACAAATACATTGTATCAAATGTCAAAATTACATAAAATACAAATGTATTGTTAAAATTTCACAGCACAAAATTCACGCACCATCGGACTAATCCACTTCACAGTACTTAAGCACCTTGCATCATCAGCATTCTCCTGAAGACGATCAGAGCATTCTGATCGAAACGTCGAGTTGTAACCGGTTCTGTTCAGAACCACCCCAACTCAAAAAGAGATAAGAGCTAGCTACATGCTGTCTACCGCAAACCTTGCTGTATATTGTATCTCCACCATGCAAAGTTTCAAATCCTACTTAGCACAAAATTTGTTAATGGCCTCACGTTTCGACACTAGCAGAGTCTTTCTCAAAGGCTTCAAATTTGACAGAAACAAATATTATTGACTTTTATATCTAGAAACGTCTTTCTGTTGTATGTGGTCAAGATGTAAGTGGTCAAAGACTAGTTAAACCTGTTACTGACAGAACCTAGGGGTATAACATTGAACATGTTTAACCTTGAACAATATGACAGTTTGGACGATCTCTCAGAACTTCATAAACACCATTCAAGTCTCGTGAACTTTTGGTTCCCTAGTACATTGCTTTATACGTGTGCAAAAAAAAAAAAAAAAAAATCTCGCGCCTTAACGAACACACGCGAGACTTGGGCGGTCTATTGAGAAGTTGTACCGTCATTATGAGTACGCCTTTGAACGAGAGTGTTGACACCATTCGCTTCAAGTCTCCGGAACAGGTGACGATGTTCTTGATTGACAAGAATAGGAGCCAGACTAATTTTGCTCCCAGCCTCGGTTTGGTATACACTGATTCGAATGGGAAAAGATGTCTGCACCGCGATGGACTTAGTTCCTCATCATAACCACCTCTCACCTGAACATCACCGGAGAAGATCTGAAGCCTGTCGACGACGGAACTACAGGATCATCATAACAACCAGGCCGAAAGGCCTCAACTCCTGATCGGTTTATCCCCCACCGACAGAAAGCCCCGTACCTAACTTGAGTTACAAACCCGGAGCTCTCCTTAAGTGAAACACAATACATGATTAGTGAGATACTTGCCCGCCGTCATCAAACACATGTCATTACTGGAGGGCAGTTACTACCACCGGTAATTGATACTGGATGACATAATCTCCACATAGGAGCCAAAATTAAGAAAGAAAGAAAAAAAACACATCCGGATTCTAAAACTGCGATGGATAAGACTTGGATTGAATTCTTAATGCATCATCCCTGTGATTAAAGATACCCCGGCTCCTGATTGTTCCGTGAGATGGATAGCGGAAATTAAATGTACAGGTATGATGCGGAGTGAGGCGGTAAACAACCCCAACCCCGAAGGATGCATGAAGCTCGTATGTTTCTTGTTTGGGGGGGGGGGGGGGGGGTCATGTCTACAACAGTTTTCCCTTTCAAGGTTGGGTGGGTTGCAGTTGCAGCCAATCGTGTTATGCGGGCAGTCCCAAGGCAGTGTAGAATATGAACCCTTCAATTTCCTTTCGATGTTGCACAGTGGCGGAAGAACACAGTATATGTGCCTCGTTATCAAAGCCACATGTCATTACTATTTCTTGCAGAAAAATAGAGGCGTGCATGCACAGCAATATCAATAGCATATCTTCAATTGAAAGCAGGGCTTTGCTGGAAAGTTGAAGTATCTGAATTATACTCATTAACGGGTGGGGGTTGACAATGTAAAGCGCCATTCGGTGCTCGATATGAAACAGGGTGTACCCCCCTCCTATTGTGTCTTCATTGTCTTCTGGAATTGGAAATCTCTGAATTTTGTTTACGATTTAGAGGGTGGGGGTTACTTCTGTACAAGAAGGGAAGAGTGTGTTAGAGTATGGGAACATTTTTTGGGGTGAAATTGTGAAATTGTGAATTTCAACGCACTAAATACATTTTTATTTTTCCTACAGTTTAGGATACCTTTAATTAAGAAATCACTTCTTGGATCATTCCCAATTTCCCGGGAATTCTATGCAGCCCGAGAGGATTGTATTCGCAATCTTGAAGACATTGTCTTAATAACAGGTCAAGTACTCCAAACGGGGAAACAAATATAATAATAACGTCCGCGAGTCTGACATCCTGCAAATTTTTTACAATGACCATCTCTGACCTCCAAGTTTATACTCCCGGGTGAAGTGAAGTCAATAACTGGCACAGATTCTATCTACAAATATGAACAACGATCTCTTTGGGTTGAAGAGAGAAAGAGAAAGAGAGCGGGAGCGAAGAAGAAGAAAAAAAGTCCTGGTATTTTCTTTTTCTTAAGAGCTTCCGAACCGGCTGCGAAGCAATCATTACCCACATTCGTATTTTCCATGCACAGTGTTCATGACACAGCGTCAGGTCACAGACTATACTATACCCCCTTTCCCCCACACCCTGGGGCTCTACATTCACACACATGTATCACTGCATCTGACCGAGATTTGTTTCGTTTCCATCTCCAAATCAATGATCCTCTCTCCACGCGGTGTTGTTCTACTTTAAGAGCACAGTGTGGATCTTTTCCAGAGTACATGCCGTGGCAAACACTGCGTTCACTTTACTGATTGACTTAAGTCAACCCCCTCCACTAATGGACAGAGGGAATTTAGCTTGGGGGGGGGGGGGCTCCTCTGACCATCGGTGGTCAAGTGTCCTTTAACCCATCTACCAATCATGCCCGCACGAAACTTTGTTTATACAGCAGATAAATTAAAACCAATTTTTCTGCATTTGGGTCTATATTAAGAGCGTTGAACTCGTGGGGATACAGTTCTTTACATCATCGAATCAATGTTCCCATCCGGGATTCTTGGAACTCAAGACTTTTTTTGTTTTTTTTTAAATTTCAACTTTCAGGATGTACTTATAATAGAAATTGACTGTTATATCATCTACATTGTAATCGATTGTCTGTTATTTGAACCCAATCAATCTCGATTAATTTCCGGATACTGCGCCGTCGTAGTTAGTATCGATTCTTTGATAAGAATCCGACTGACCACGAGAAAGTCCCGCGAGTAATCGAATGATGCCATGCATTGTTTCTGTAAGTTAAAAAGAAGAAGAAGAAGAAGTAGAAGAAGAAAAACAAAATACCCCAATAAATCTTCCTGGTTTATTGCAAGTCTTAAATGTAACCGTTGAGAGGCAAGGCCATTTTTGGTTTTTCAAAGGCTCTACCATCAGAAAATCTTCAAGTCTATGGGAGAATGTTGAAGGGGGCACCAAGGCATGAATGTATGCCTGGTTAAGACGTGAGTGAAATGACTCACCGACCCTTTTGGATTTCTTTTAATAGAAACAGTCTTTGCAGTCTACTCGCCTTCACTGTACATTACGTTTACTCAAAATCTGCATTGATCGTACAGATTTCTTCCGATTCATGTATTACTTCGGTTGCCACTGACAGCTGCTATAGATATTCATCTCGCCTCTAGAATTCCCGTATTTGACCTAGTTTTTTACGGCAATCAATGGTAATAACAGTTAACAGACCCCCCCCCCTTCGCATTCATGAGAAATTCACTTAATAACCCCAATTTAAAACTCAATTGATTCTCAGTGCTATACAGTGTCCACTCGGTCTGTGAAGAAAGATAAACAAACACACCCCTTGACGTTCTGAACCCAAACAACCATCAGCCAGTTTATTATTCTTGGAAGGGCTCTTCAGCATTAAGGCAAAACTTCCTAACCGTCTCCCCTCTTCTACTTACTTCAAGTAACAGAATGTCTTAGAGCCAAGTTATGATTGCTGTTACACATCAAGAGAACAGCAATACAGACCACTTATTGACGGTGCACTTCTTAAGTCAACCGTTTTCTCCCGAAGCCAAGCCTCAAAAGTGCAGGATACACTTACGCTTGAGTTGTGTAATTTTGAAGGGAGCTAGACCTATCGATTGGAGGCACGTATAAATAGCTCCGAAACAGCTTTCCCCTATAAGCTCGAGGCTTAGAGGCAGTATGACCCCCCAGTCAATATCACCTCCATTTTCGCATCAACAATACGGATCATGCGCACTTGACTCGTCTGATGGCGCAGCTATTTGGGGGCTAGCCATTTCTAATGTTCTTTGAGGGACGCGGCGAGTGGAATCTTCACTAATTCAATACATTGGTCACTAAGGGTGGCAAAGATGTCAAAATACACTTTTAAGTGTTGAGTGGTCATTTTGTTTTTTCTCATCATGTACAAGTGAAGAGAAACAAAAATGCAGCTGGGAACGCAGTGTTAAGTACAAAATGGCGATCACGGTGCGACATTAGGGCCGTTTTAACTGTGTTTAATTTAGTGTGAGTGTTATCATTAGAGTTCAAAACAAAACATCTATTATTTGTGTAATACCAATCACGGATGACTGTTAAGCACTGTATACTCAGTACTTTCCCGAGTGCTGTGAAAAAAACTCGCACAAAGCCACAGGCGTATTATACTCGGGTGGTATTCGAGCCCACGACCTTTGCCATTCTAGAGCAGATATCTTACCAACTAGACCACCGAACTAGCCCGGAAGCAATGAGGCGGTTCGAATCCTATGTTTGAGCAGCGGGGACCGCAACGATTTTAAACGATGTTAAAAACACGAATAAAATTATTCTTCAAATTTAACATCTATTAATAAAAAACAAAAAACAAAAACAAACACAGCTATTAACAGTTTACCACAAATCATAATTTGCTCTACGCGGTGACAAGTATGATTTGAAAACAACTGGGAAATGAGTTATACTTTCAAAAAAAAAGATGGTTCATTTGAAGACAAGACTTCAAAATAATAAACTTTTCAAGAAACTATGAGAAATGCTACCCAAAACCTTTAATGCATGTTCATTTATTTTGCAACATGCGGTGAAAGCTCTGGAGGTTATTGTCATTCTCTTTACAGTCCAAACACCACTTTAGCCGTGCCAGACATTGTAAAAACAACGACAGTGATGTTAACCTGAAATCATGAAGCAACATTTGAAAGTAAATTACAAGCCCTTGAGGGAAGGACGTTAAAAAAAAACCCACACTTTTAAAAACGTTACGGGGGGTAGTCTAATTCAGCATCTTGACGTATACAGTTTGTTTTTGTTCCTCCTTATAGTTCTGAGTAGTTTTGAAATAATGTAAGTGCAGCAAATTAAAACAGATCGAAAACTATACACAGAGAAACGTACACTCGGGTTGAAAAAGGAGCTTACCAGTACGGGGAAGAGAGCTGGGTACAAAAAGAGGGTTATAGAGTAACTTAACATGAATTTACCAACGTGCTGCCCCCCCAACATAATGGTAAAATGGGGGGGGGGGGGGGGCGGGGGGCATTGATGGGGGATGCAAACATGGACTTCTAACCCAATTAGTATTACACTATAAAACGACACCCCGATACATAGCGAGTAAAAACCCCGAATAACCATTTTGCTGTCTTGGGCTGCAGTTTCTCCTGTGAAGCATTTATGTAATCTATTCCGCGCTTTTTTGTACACGTAACTAAATTGATGTGACCGGAGCGCCGCAAATGCTCACAATGCGTTTATGTAACCCCACGAAGGTTCGATTTGTTATTGTTATTTTTTGGAATAATGCGTGTTTTAAAAACTCATTGCTGATTTTAACTTATATGCCCATATGGCTATATTTATCTATTTCACAAGTACACGCATGTTTTAGTGTTTTCTGATAGTCTTTTTTAATTAAGTTTCTATAAATTCTTTAAAACACAGCGGATGTCCATTTAAATGAAAAGGCTGAACAAAAGTGAGTCAAACTTATTTTTTGTTGTTTCATTTCACAAGGAGTGTTTATCCATCGATTGAAAAATGAATGCGTGGCAGTCTTCATGACTTCGCTGCGGTGACACTTCCAATCGACTCAAAATACTCACAAGACGTCAGGGCGGCAGCGCGGTCAGGCTGTGCACATGCGACAGAAACTCCCGCTTTTACATCACAAGTTAGCTTATGTTTATGCAAATTAATGCTACTACTGGAGGTGCGGGGTCGGTACTTGAAAATCTTCAACTTTATTTTTATATTGAATATTTACAAGAAACATTCTTACGAAAAAAAGGTGTATTCACTCTTCAAAAAACCATTTCTTAATTTGTAATGAATAGAAAACTCCATTTCACATGTCCTTTAAGAAGTTTAAATGGGGTTCAATCCGCGTGTGACGCTCAATAAATCTAACTATTATTAATCCCAATGCAAACAATTCGCCATGACGTCATCACCCACGATTAATCTGGGTTGCGCCATTTTTTTCTGAGTCGGGTTCGCCGTGTTCGCACCATATCTTTACACGCAATTTGATTCCCATGCCAAGTGGCAGCATGTGACGTCACTGTAAGGGGGGGGGTCTATCACTGCTTGATGTAACCCGAGCAGCTGGTATCCACACGTTGAGCGTTTATGTAACCCAAAGTAACTGGAACCCGCACAGTCAGTTCTTATTTTGGAACCCTCACATTATGACCGAGAGCTATCATTTATGCTGCTCGTTTACTGCAAATGCTAGTGTAAATTAGCATATCAAAAAACAAGTCGTCGCGTTTAGGCATGATAATGTTTCTTGAATGCTTTTGGCTTGGCTAAATACAGCGTTAAAATTGGCTGTTTTGGTAAACTATACCAGCACAAGGGCCCACTAAAATAACATCATCAAAAAAAGGCCCAAAGATAACAACATCACGCGAAGACTCCGGCTGTTCCTTTTTTCTATATAGTTATAATAATATACCCTCATAATTGAAATAAACACTCCTGGGACAAGTCAGCAGAAACAGTGAGTTCCGGCTGCTTTTCTAGCTATAAAGTTGGTCTGTCCCTTTGTATCTGGACACTGCCCTGCAGTCAGCACTTTATGGTTTTCATAAAAAAACATATAAGCTTCCCAAACAAAACAAACAAGCCAAACCCGACCCTTTTAGACCAATTTGAGAGCGAAAAACACGAAATTTAATCCCGCCAGATGCCGTCTACCATATCTACAGTGTGAAGAGGGAATGCCAAAGATGCAAGATATCAGCGTTGTCTCTAGATATGTACAGGACAGTTTGTTATTGATTGAGAAAACCATCTCATGCTTCATCACACTAACACTTTGCCCGACTTAAGTTAATGTGCAAATTCTGCTCCATTTGACTTGTCAAAATGCAGGAGACTCAGTAAAAAGAAAAAAGAAGGGGAAAAAATAGAAAAACGAAAAACACATGCGTCGTGGATTTCAGCGGCGATGAAAAAAAAAACATGTGATGAAAGGTTAGGTAGCTGTTGGACTTGCTAATGTGCTCCATGAGTATTGATGGCTAAAAACAACCAAACATCAGCTTACCCAAGCCACCTCAAAGTGTAGGTATCATTCTTACCTATCCCTGGAATTATTTGCGCAGGCAAACTGCATTTGTGTTCAGAAGTGTCGTACTCTTTTATATATTTATATATTTATTTCAATATCTTCAAACAGGATAAAAAGGATCAGCATGAGCTGTTTTACATTCATGTCCCGCAGGCCAACAAATACAACAGACTAAAAATCTGACAAAAACACTTCAAAACAAGCAAAGCAGTACAAGATCGAAAACTAAAATGAAGGGAGCAATTACTTAAAATAAAGTTTCTTATGTTATATAAACATTAGACATTTTCAACAGGAAGAGAGTCCGCATTTCTAGTCATAAGGCCATGCCTATCAAAGTATAGAGAGCGTCAAATAATAAATAGTGAACACTTTCTAACTAGGTATGGTTTGACACTTCTTATTCATCACGGTAGCTCATTAGCATTTGATAACAGCGTCTTGTAAATTTTGAAATTCATCAGTAATGTAATTGTGTCATAAACGACACTGTACAATCTCACACAAGTAAAAGTGAACTAAATGAATTAAATATGAGTGTGAAAGTGGAAAAGAAGAAATAAAGAGCAAAAGGATGACATCAATTTTCTGGTAGAAATTGTATCTTAAAAATCAAAGTGAGGCAATAAGTCTTTGTTTATTATTCTTTTGAGCATAATGGGGGAAGGACATAAGTTGGGGGGGGGGGGCACGTGTCTCCCTTAGTTACGCCACTGGCTCCGTCCACCATTTTTGTGTCCAGTGACTTAAAAATGACCGACGGCGTCTGAGCTTTTTACTGTGCAAATCTACGAAGACTGTGACCCGATGTAAAAGCGCAATTTTGTTCTCACTCGTTAAAACTCACATCCAAGGTTTCCGGAAGTTAGAATGTTCAGGAGACCAGACTTGCATAGTCTGTCCTGTTGGTGGATCAATGCGTCACATTGTGGGTGCACCTGCCAAGGATTTCGCTACTTCTAGCTCTAAAGGTGTAATGTTTGTGTAATTTTACTACACATCACTAATGTCATCACTCTTATGGCAAAAACTGACCATTCTGAGACGACCACCGAGTCTTTTGCCGAAGATACGGGATATCAAGTCCAATGTTGATAAATACAAACTATAAAACTAGTTCAATAGGGCTTCTTATCATTCATAGGAGTCATAAGAAGACATAAGAAAACTTTATTGATCTCCAATGGGACAGTCAGTTTGTGGGCGTGGCTTACAATGGAACTACGTCACAAGTACGCGCGGAACATGATAGGGAACTGCAGCCAATGGTTTTGAAACGGAGTTTGATCCCTCCCTTAACGAAGCAAGTTTTCCATCCGTCGCCAACGCCAGGAAATCACACCCAAAAGAAGACGGCGATGTTCCTTAGTTCGGTCTTCTACCTCCGGTCACATGAAGAATGGACAATGTTACATTTCCGGAGCAAGGATGCGGGAGACTTTGGCCAGGAACCATCAGTATCTCTTCCCTTCTGCGCCTGTGGCAGATAAAGTACCACTGAATGGCCATAGTTCAGTATCCCACTTAGGGGGAAATTGTATGCATATTTACATATCTTTTCCATAGTTGTATTGGAATTATCGAATAAATTCAGGTAATAGAAAAACCAAGTCTGCCATTCCAATAGGGGCCATTTCTAACGGCACTCAAATGGTCAGTCAACTTTTAGAAATTACGACTGCTGTTTCATGGTGAGTGTGATTTCTTTGGATAGCAGGTTTGTCTATTAACACTGAACTATTTCATGCAATGGTAAAGTGTTAAAGGGGATACATGTAATGCATATACGAAGTTTCAATTTTGCTCCTTTTCAGCCCCGTAAACACGTATCAGTGATAATGGATACGGACTAGATAGCATCGGAGTGGGGATATGTGAAAGTCAAAGCTGGGGGTCTGGTACCGGACTCCCGGGGTGGGAAAGACAAGCTTTCTGCGCATGTTACACCCCCCGTCTGGCACGCACGGCGTTATTAACCGTATCGCGTAACACTAATGGTGAGGCAAGTGGACTTCTGATATTCCTTGAGTAGAACTGTTCCATCCAGGGAACTGAGTTACTACACGAATGTGACTGCTCAGATCTACAGGTAAGATTACAAACTTCAACCCGAGTTGCTAACTAAATAACAACACCGACTACAGCTTTAATGTATTACCGTATCTGATAATAAAACTGATTTACAACTAAACGAAGACATCAAACAACATTACTGTACTCATCAAGGTGTATCTAATTGAAGTTAGTGAGTCTACTTGGTTGCTGAGTCTAATGGTTATTGAAACTTGTACCTAATCCATGCCAGTTTTACCCTTTTAAACCCCAGCTCAACATTGATAAGAAGAAAAACATAAATGTTTACAACTTTACATATACCTCACATGGTACAAAGATAATGGTGGTGGAAAACTTTCCTTGGAATATTTCTGACTGAACAGTTATCGTTTTTAAATAATGAATGAAATAAAATCGAAAATTGTTTTTCATCTCAGTGTGGCGAAAACTCTGCCTATTAGGAATGCGTACGAAAACTCTGAATGCATCTTTAGCGTTTTCTCGCAAATGCAACAACGAAATGAGCTGCAATTTTCACAGGTTGGTTTTTATTACAAATACCTTGACTTGTGCAAAGAATGGAAGCATTTACAGTCAGTTTACCGATGTTGAGCTGGGGCTTTAACACGAGCAAGCAAAAAATCGGGAAAAAATGATCCTGATAATATTCTGCATAATTAAAAAGGGAAGGTATTGCAAACAGATAAACTTTAACTTTCAACAGCCATTTTTCTGCTTTCGTACAACACATGGTCCGGTTAGCGATAAAGAGAGATACCGAGTTTAACAAATGCCCCTCCGTATTAATTTAAACGCGATTTTTGAAGCACCCACGGGAATAGGAGAAAGAGAAATGATTCTGCATTCACCGTTAGAGTTGATCGACCCCCGAGGGTCAGTACAATATTGATTTTCGTACTCGATGAAATGACCGGGGTTATTGGCAAATAGTGAGGGGGTGAAAAGTATCGCTAGCCTGACACCTGATCATGGTGTTCGCCCGTTGTAACTTTCGTGTTATCAGAATCTGTGGACTTGGACGTTTACATTATAAAATGGTTTGTAATATTGCAGCGGCTGTTGCCTTAATATAAAGAAGTTAACGCCGGTCAGAGAACTGAAAAAGTCCAAGAAATATTCGTAAACAAAGGTCGCGTCATTGTATACAGTTAGAAATAAATGACATAAAAATTAAAACTAAAGAACCAGGAAAATACCAATACTGGGTGCTTGTATAGCGCACATATCCTAGTACCTACACTCTAAAAAGTGCCGGGTCAGGTTGACCCGGATTTGGGTCCCAGGGTGCCAAAATATCAAGGATTTGGCACCCTGGGACCCAAATCCGGGTCAATCTGACCCCGCACTTTTTAGAGTGTAGATCAAGGCGCTTCACAACATCATTATCCTTGTTCATCAGGCATACTTAGACAATTCCTCAAAGTGTCTCAACTCCCTGTGGAGCATACAACCTCAAGCTTCTTTAATTGGCGATAAGAGGTTACTCCAACACAATACTGTCTCACCCCTCTCAGGTTCCCATTTATACACCTGGGTTAAGAGAAGCGATTATGGTTAAGTGCCTTGCTCAAGGGCATAAGTGTAATGCCCGGGAATCGAACCATTGGCCCAAAACACGCCACAAAATAGGCAGGAATAAATTTAGATACAGATACCAAGTGGTTTGGTACTGCTATTTATAGTCGGTTTAAGAAGATTACATCAGTAGTCGTTGACCACTTGCAGCTGTATAGCGTGAGAAGGAATTGTGATACAGAGTCGATTGGAATGATGAATCACAAAAGCGGGAAACTCGAGTACATGGGTCTTGACGCAGAGTGTTCACTCTAGAGTGTGTGCTTTCATACTGGTAATGTCAAAGTGAATAATTATGCTTCGATTGGAACGGGCTGAGAGTGTGAAGGAATAAATGGTCCCTGTCTGATGGGTCGGGTGTAGTTTGTGACTGAGGGAGTAGGCGGTGACAGTCTAAGGGGTGTGTTTGAGCCCTTTAGATGGGGTGGGGGAGATCGTCGCAAAAAGTATCGCTCGGGTGATCAAGAAGGGAGTTCATCTTTGCCATTACAACTCCAGGAACATAGGTAGTTTACAGGGTGTTTGAAAAACTAGAGGATTGAAATGAATTCCATCATCACGAAACAAGAATCTAATAGAAGAAGAACAACTCTCAAACAACATTGTGTGATAACCCTGGACGACTGGACATAACTGTTCCATAAAATTGACCTTTGTAGAGCGCATGCAAACGTTATTGTGAAATGTGCTATATGAAATGGTTGTGCTGTGAAAACAAGTAGATTGAAATTAACCAACTCCTCCAAAAAACTACAAGGATCTGAATTAACAAGGAGAATGAGGACAAATTCTCAAACACACTGTGTAAATCTTGGACGTATTAACTGTTCCGTGAAGTCATTACAGACATTTTGTGCTGTGTCTTGAATATTAGAGGATTGGAAACTGGAATGAATTCTCTCTTTAAAAACGTGAAAAAAGGCAAGGAAAAGAAGAAGAAGAAGAGGGGAAAAAATGATGAGGAAGAAAGAAGGCTCGATGTCATCTTCTCTGATACGTCCCGGCTTCAGTGGGAAATCTTTTACATTTGGCACTAGTCATGAAAATAATCAATAACAAACGTATTCACAAGAGTTCATCAAATATCAGCACTCGCTAAATGTTGCATGCACCCAAGAGACCTAATCTAAGCGATGAAGTGACTTTCATGAGCAACCTTGAAAAGGTTAGTATCTGACTACAGGATTCAGAAGGGCAATTAAAAAAAAGGAACCACAATTGTAAATTCTGAAGTAAAATTGTCAGTCCGTGCGGAATTCTTAGAATTATACAAGCAATTTGTGTTGACTTTTAATTTGTAAAGTTTGCATATAAAAAACGGCAAGGTTAACATTCACAGGACCGGTACATTTGCATAAACTGTTTGCATAAACAAAACTTTAACATTTGAATAGGTTGAACTGTTTTTCATTTTGATAATATTTTAGATTTAACATTTCACCCTCCATGCACCATTTCCTTCTGTGAGATAGCTCTCTGTGTACAGGTGCTTCCCCCCTCTTTTATTTTGTTTTCTTGCATTATGGCTGTTCAGTTGCTAGCTTGTGTCATACAAGCTTATTCAGCTTATCTCGGTGTGTTTTTTTCTTCAAGGATTTTTTTTTATTATAAGGTACGCCCTACATTATTTTGTGTACATCTGCGAGTGGGGAAAAAATGTACAATTGAGCCGATATTTTTTTCAATACAAAATTGGGTATCTAGGGTAGAAGACCTAAATCCGGTTTTGTATTTCTGGGTCATAATAAGTAGGGGTCCATTATGCATCCCAAAATGGATCATAATAATTCACATTTGGGTCTGGATTGCATTCCGTGTCAACTCCACGCGGGAGTTTAAAATGGGAGGTCCGAAATGAATCGCGCGCCGCCATGGGAGTCTGCTATGTAGAGAGGTCAATGCACTCGTAAAAATTTGAGGTTTGTGCTCGGAAAAAACCCCCATCTTGAAGCAAGGCAGAATCACAAACCCACACGCCGACATAGAAAAATGTAAACAAGACTATGCATATTTTATTGAGGGTTAACTCGATCTTTGACGTCCTGCGAACTATGTAAAAACTCTGGGTGGCGCCCTATATATTGTGGAACATCAAATTAGGTTCCAAAACGAAAAAGACACTGAGAGGAAGTTGGGGCTCCGTATACTTATAAAATGATAATAAATTTCTATTTTGCCAAAATGTTCCATAAACGTTTCAAAGTCAGCGTTGTTTCAAAATCAGCGCGCCATGATGGTTACCGATGTTGTTCGGACTAAGATTTCACCCAGGATTCTTTGCGCGCCGATTATTTCTGGTCCAGCGCACTCGGACATGCGTATTGGATATTTTCAAATGTACTCCGACTCGAAGGAAGGATGGAAGGCTGAATTCCAGACAAACTTGACACCATGTAAATATTTTAACGAATACTTTCTTTCTTCTCTGAGTTATGTTTGAAACCAACGTTTTACCCGACCTTGAAAAGCAAACAGCCTAAAGAGATCACAAACAAAATCATGTTTTTTTCTTGCAATAATTATAAAAATAAAGATAAACTCAGTTATGAAAGCGGAGGGAGATTTTTCTTTAATAAAAACAAACCTCGCGGAGCCCTTTTGGATCGCTTGATTAGTTGCTAAGTCAATTTCCTTCAAACACGAAATGGTTTCAGTCAAACTGTGATTCTCGATTAAGGATGTATGCGTCTGCACGAATACTTTTTTTCGTGCGCTCAAGTTCTCGTGATCGTGTGGTGTATGGGAGAGAATTTCCCCCAAAGTGCGACTCAACCCACGTCTTGGAACAGTGCAGGAGAACTTAAATGATCTGCAGTGGAGAAATTGCTTTGAGCCACGTGAATTTCCATTCTTTAGATGCTCGATCTTTGCAGGATGGAGTGCGCTATACTTTCCGGGAATATTTGGAAGTATTGATGTAATATGCAGTCGGGCACGCTTAATTCATTTTGGCAATAGACACGGTCACAGTATATCATACGCACATCCAGGGAAATATGCCTCAACTCTTTGGAGGGATTGTGGAGCTAGCAAAGCGGTACACACAGTTTCCTCTAGATTCCAAGACGCATTAATGAAACTCATCGACGACCCAACACAAGATACGGCATTTTATGGTGTAAACATGCTTTTATTCCTCCTATTCAAATCAACGTCACCAAACTGGGGCTGGAAGGGCGGTAGAGCAGTCTGAACCCCTGTTCGTGTATTATTTGGAATTATTATAACATTGCCATTTTTGTATACGCTGTATAGCTTTAAAGAAGTTTACCAGACGGCAACTATTCCACTTTGGTGGAAACTCATAATGCTGGTTTCCTACACGCTTTACCTGTTACCGTAGTGAATTTTGTAAGTTTGATGTTATGAACAGTATTTCGTGTATTTGGTGTCAACTTAATGGTATAATTTATTTCATCTTTCTTTCTTTTTAATTCGTTTTCTATCTCTATTTTTCCATCAACACACCAACCTGTGAAAATCTTAGTTGATCATACACTCTGAAAACTCCCGAGTCAGAACTGACCCGGGTCCCGTGGAGCCTGAACTAGTTATGTGTCAAATATGACCCGGAATCTGTGTCAAATATGACCCGGAATCTGTGTCAAATGTGACCCGGAATCTGTGTCAAATATGACCCGGAATCTGTTTTAAATATGACCCGGAATCTGTGTCAAATATGACCCGGAATCTGTGTCAAATATGACCCGGAATCTGTGTCAAATATGACCCGGAATCTGTGTCAAATATGACCCGGAATCTGTGTCAAATATGACCCGGAATCTGTGTCAAATATGACCCGGAATCTGTGTCGAATATGACCCGGAATCTGTGTCAAATATGACCCGGAATCTGTGTCAAATATGACCCGGAATCTGTGTCAAATATGACCCGGAATCTGTGTCAAATATGACCCGGAATCTGTGTCAAATATGACCCGGAATCTGTGTCGAATATGACCCGGAATCTGTGTCAAATATGACCCGGAATCTGTGTCAAATATGACCCGGAATCTGTGTCAAATATGACCCGGAATCTGTGTCAAATATGACCCAGAATCTGTGTCAAATATGACCCGGAATCTGTGTCAAATATGACCCCGAATCTGTGTCATTACCCAGATATGGGTCAAACTGACGCAGAACCCGAGTTCAAATCTCCATTTGTTAACCCTTTTCTGGGTCAGCCTGACCCAGAAATGGATCATGCCCCCCCCCCCCCC
Organism: Marthasterias glacialis; assembly: GCA_911728455.2. Taxonomy (NCBI): domain Eukaryota; kingdom Metazoa; phylum Echinodermata; class Asteroidea; order Forcipulatida; family Asteriidae; genus Marthasterias; species Marthasterias glacialis. The sequence goes on from OU452230.1 coordinate 7,542,551, forward strand.
CCGGGACCCGGGTCCATACTGACCCTGGAGTTTTTAGAGTGTGTTATAATAAAATAAAAAAAATAAAAATTGTATTAAAAAAAAACTAAAAAAAAAAAAAAAAACGATGAAAGAAAATGATTTGGTCAGGGAAGTGTGAAGGTTCATAATGCATGCTCATTTCGAGTACAGTGATTTTTGGGATCTTCTAATGTTCCTTCTTCAAATACCAGGCAGAACAATTTCTCTGGAGATTTGCTGTTGGTGTGAATTTGTAATCAGTTAACTTTCAGATTGAAAACTATTATGTCGACATTCAATCCTGTACCGGTACTTTATTTATAACTCACGTGAAGACATTGACCGAGGCCCAGTGAATTGAAATTTCAGTCGCGTGTTTTATCGGGTCATCTGGGATTGCCTGTTGGCTATGTTGGGGCCAACTCGACACAAGGAGAAACTGCAATTAATAATGGTCCACGGTGTCTATCTCGACATCCAATCTCAATTAATTTCTAATTCATTTTCTGTTGGCGAAGTCTTAACGCACGACGCCTCTCAATTTATTAGATGAAATTGTCTCTACACTATTCAGACCACACTCGCTACTAGAATCTTATACAACTCCAACGCCAAAGAAATGTGAAGAATTCTTTGACCAGAGTTAAATTTTTTATTTTCAAATCTTTTTTACTACAAAGTGAGTTTAAAAACAAAAACAAAAACAAACACACAAACAAACAAACAAACAAACAACCCAACAAACAAAACAAAACACAAAAACAATGATGTTAATGATAATTAATGTTAACCTGAGAAATGTTTTTCTCCCTAAAAGCCTAATGTAGAATTTGTCAAGAGATCTTTTAATTGTTCTGGTGCTTTTGTATGGAAAAAAGTTACCTCCTAAGATCCAGAATGCATCTTCTACTGATGGTTTTACAATTTTAATGTTTTATTTTATTGTTTCTAACCATCGGGCCGTACTTTTTTTTTACCTGGCAAGGTCCAGAGTGAATTCTGTTGGTGGTTTTTCAATACCCGTATTTTTAATTTCATTTTGTTCATGTTTTTTTTTTCAATTTCTACCGTTTCTAACAGAGAGGAAATATGTTTTTAATTATAGACTGAGAACTCAGACCTATAAGTCTCGAAATAATTGTTCCAGATACTCAAATATTTTTTCTCGTTCCCTCCTGTGTGTGTGTGTGTGTGTTTTATTTCAAAGCACATCACTTCCCCCTCTGCGCCAATTTCCTGTACAGAAAAGAAGAAGTATTTTTGGTCAACGTATTTATAGATCAACTATGGCGATTGAGCGGTTTCTCCAGCCAGCACGTCATCGTCTATATCAGTAAAACGAGAAAGAATCATTTTCTATTCTTTTAGCGTATCGAGGCTGTTAGTGTAAGCCGTCTTCAATTGCCAAACCACGGCTTGAACAAACACGACAGACACGGTGCGGGTCTCAAAAGCAATCGCCAATGGGATCAACTCTGAAACCCAAATTCAATTTTCCGGAAAAATGGGTGAAACCTGAGATAACACCTGTTTGAATGAATATATGTGAAGCATAGACTTGACGGCGACTTGATTTTAGGAGTGATGTTAACCGACAAAAAAAAAAAAAAAAAAAAATGATTGGAATGATAATTATTTTATTACATAAATGACCTATAAAAATATGTAGTTATTTGTAATCAGTCAATCAGAGTCCCAAATAGAAAAAAAAGTCATTTCATTTGGCTTATTGCCTATCTACGGAGCCTCAAATGTCTATCAAATAATGTAATTTAAAACCCTGATTTCATTGACAGACTGTTTAACTTCCCCCAGTTTTCCAATTTCGCGGACTATCCGTTGAGGCAAAACGAAATAGACGGTGTTAGATTTAGTCAGTAGTTTCAATTGTCACATCGCCGTATACAGCAGTCAGAATATGGGTCTATCACACAGCAAACTCCTATGCTAATTTACTACACGAGGATAGACAAGTTAGGTATGTTTTTTCAAACGTGCCCCGTGTAGATTTTCTTCAATCTGTTTAAAAATCTTTGTCATGTCACCTGTCTGCCATAGCAGTCCTTAAATACTGACAGCGATATCACCTAAACAAAAAGGTTCCATTCTATTTCACCACCGAGCCTCGCTTTGGGCCGAAACAACAGGGGAAAAAAACGAAAAAACAAAATGGCTGCCTCATGACCGAGATCTGTTCCCCTTTGTGGCAAATGTTCCCACCAAGGTTGCGACAGTAATAATTAAAGGAGAAAACTTTAACCAATGATGTGTGCTAAGCTATTCACGTACTTACAGGAATGTTAGTTGCCAAGAGAACAAATAAAGCTGACCAGCTTCAATCTGAAAGCTCACGGATTATAAAGTTCACGCCAGAGTAAATCCGCAAAATAATTTATGCCCGTCTGAAATACAGTCATATGGTCGACGAATAAAAGCAATTGAAGACTGTCAAAATCACTGTTGCTTATTCCGACTGCCACAACCGAAATGTCAGGATATGAAAAAAAGATTCCAAATAGTAAATCATTTAATACTTTCGTAATCCATGCTGCCTCATCCCAGTCTGGTGTGTCCATTCGATCGACAACATGCAGCTCAGATCAAAGTAAGGTGCAGCGTATTCATGTAGTTTTTAATCAACTGGTAATTATAGTCAAGGTATTAATTGGATATTACTGTTGTTTAACATATGAAGTCGAACTTTCTAGATCCACGAAGCTAGTCCATTTCGGAGGTGAGCAGTGGTTATCGCTTTGTGGTGTTGCGACGTTGTTTTGGGGCTTCGCGTAAGAGTAATGTGTCGTGTGTTGTTGGCCATCGCTACTATGTTGTCGCACACTTGTTGATAGCCCGTAATAACCTGACCATTGTATAACTTACTGTTCGCCCACCACTCAGCTTATTGCGGTAAGTTAGTAGTATAGTAAAGTAGAATTGTTCATGACTTGTTCTGACTTGGCATGTTTATATTTATTTGATTTCTCTGACAAGTATACACTAATCCGAGCAGCACTCGTTTAATCACCACCAGCTGTGGTGGTGTTAACGCCCATGAACGTGCTGCTCAGACTATAGTCTACAAAAGTACAAGCACATAAAACATAACAAACGTAACATTGACTAAAGGAAAAAGTTGAGCCAGCTAGAGCAAGACGGATTGCCTGAAAGAAACAAAGTTTCTGTCCAGGAGACAGAAGCACGTATAAACAGGTACACAACATAAAGAACGGCAACAGCATCCCGGACAAAGCATGTACTGTCATTCGCCCTGCTTCTCGAAACATGACCCCAACAAACTTTGATTGATGCTCACAGGTTGATTGTACCTTTGTGTTTATTGAAAACTAGATGACTTGAATGGGTGTATTCTTCACAAATACCAAGATCACACAGTCGATAGAAGAAATGGGAATCGGTTGGTACCAGTTCATATGGAGGGTAAGGACAACTAAAGAATTCATGTTTGTCTAAACCCATAAATAAAAGAAGACACGCAAAAAGAAAAGAACCCCAAAACCCAACAACACTTTCATTAGTACACATGTTCTTTATTTTTTTACAGACGAGTCCTTGCATTTTCAGTTTTATATCTTTCGCTTAAAAGGTTTTTGTTTTTACTGTGTCAGTTGAAGGGTTTCCTCGACTCAGAATGAACCCTCTCGGCGCTCCTTTTTTGTACTTAACTTTTCAATGAATACTTATACGGACGGTGCATGAATTCTTTAGTGCAACTTGTAAAGATTTATAAGATACTATTTTCGACTCTGGTAATATTGGCGTTGATGTCAATGGTTGCACTGTCTGTTTAGTGGTGCTGTTGGTGTTTGCCGTGGTTGCTGTTAGCGATGGTGGTTTTGTCGTCAGAGTTCAGCTGCTGCTGCTGCTGTGTTGGGGTGTTTGTTTGGGTTGTTTGTTTGTTTGTTTGTTTGTTTGTTTATTGTTGGAGCTGTTGGTGACATTGGTTTATCGGGGGTGTCTGTTAACATTGCTGCGGCAGATGTTACTGTTGTAAGATAAGATCAGATAAGATGATTATCTATTCAGCCAATGTATTTACAAGTTAAAAACCATAAACACCGGAATTCTTTTTTTGCACCTCGAGCTCTCTAAAAATAAATAAACCCTCATCAAAGAATTGAAAATACTTAAAACTACAGACAATTATACTGGCTGGCCTCAGTGATGGTTGTTTTATTAGAAGGTCATGTGTTGCTGTTGATACTTGCGTCTGGTGTAAGGTTAGCTGGTATAGATCTTTGTCATGGTGTGGCCATCTTGAGTTTTCTCCAATCTAGATCAATGTAAACCAAACCGAGGCTGGAAGCCAGCAAAAAGTAGTCTTGTTCCCTTTTTGCGCAATGATTGTTAGCGTCCATTACTGTTATTGGGTACAGGAAACATGACTATAAGATTGTAGCAGCGTGAAAACTGTATAGTGCCGTTTATGTGTTGCTGCTGTTGATGCCCAGTTGTTGTTCATGGTGACATATGTCTTGTTGGTGTTGGTTGTGTTGTGTGTTGCTGCTACAGGTATTGTCTGTCGTGGTGTTTACGTGATGCTGTTGTGGATGAACGTGAACGTGATACTCGTCCTTTCATCTTGCTGTTTGTGCAAGTTTTTTTTTAAATGCTGTTTCCATTATTTAACGGTCTACAACCTCCTTTCCTTTTGATAAGATGACAATTTTCACCCCATCCCATTAAAGTTACACGTTTTGTTTGTTTGTTTGTTTGTTTGTTTGTTTTTTTGTTACACAAAAGCTCTGGATGGAAAGTAGAATGCGTGGTGGCGATTGGCTCAAAGCATTATTTTAGAGGGAGACACACCCTCGGGGAAAAAAAACAAAATTAAACAAACTTGTTTTCGAGAAACAAGAGAAGCATACAATTTAATTGTACAGCTTGCTCATCGAATACTCCAGGTAAAACATTTTAAAGATGAAAGATTTAGAAGTGGTGTTGCGCACGCTACAATGATTGTTTAAATTTCTTGAACGGACGACACTATTATTGACAGAAGGGACGGTACAGAAATGTAAATGACAGCGGGTTAGATTTGGATGCTTCTCAGGATGATTGGCACCAGTGTCAAAATGTTCACCAACGAACCTTTCAGATGAAAAATAGGCAATTTATGTTGCTGATAATGACTTATCCCGTAAACTTTCTTTAACCTTGTACTTCCGGCAACACAACACGTCACTGGGGGTTAGGCAATACACACAAAAGCTGTTTAACGAAAATCTCCTGGCATTTGTTTACATTATTAATGGTTACATTAAAAAAAAGTTAATTTGGTTTCGCTGATTACTCCTGAAGAGAAGCAGGGTCATCAATCTCAGCCTGCACGTGACGCTACTGACATGAACGGACCAAGGGGACACTTTCCCCTTCACAGCCGGCCTTTCAACTCCAAGAGAGAGAGAGAGAGAGAAAAAGCAAACCATAATTGATCAAACTGATTTATCGCCCACTTTTTTGTTTTACTTCGTGGCCAGGAAGTCTGTTAGGCCTGCAGACGATCAGATTAGCGTCCGTGCTCTGAACCTTTTAGCGGTACAATAAAAATCATTTATTTAAAAGGAAAAGTCCGTCTCTAGTTACTGCTGTTTTAGTGTTCTATTTTGAAATAGAATTAGTGTAATGTAGAATGCAACACCTGTGTACTGTTAAAGGGAAATTGTATCGTTGAGTTTTCGAAGAGCAAATTCATTCACCATCCTCTAGTTTTCAACAGGCACACCATACAACTATAACCTTTGACAAACATTCATCAACTTGGGCAGGTACGTTTTGGTAAAACAAAAATAAAAAATAAATAATTAAATAAATAAATAAATAAATAAATAAAATAAAATAAAAACTGTTCAAGTTTAGCCGGGGATGTTGTGCATGCACGTTCGCATGGGGTTTTATTCTTCGAGCAGCAATTGAAAGGAACGCATTATTTCGGCGTTCCAGATGCTATTTTCTGAATTTTGGCAGAATTTCAGACGGAGATGTTTCTATGGAGGATCGGTACTGGTGTCAGTGTTCGGTGAACGTTCAGCTTGAAATAAATCTATTTTTTTTTCTTCACGAAAATAATCAATCCTGTACTTTGACTCCAGTGCTGTCTTCTAAAAGAAGGAAAGGAGAAGTTCACACATCAACTAAAGGTAAAGTCGATTTCCATAAAAAAAATATTAAAAAAATAAAAATAAATAAATAGTAAGTTCATGAGCTGCATTTTCACCCGCAAAAACCTAGACATTTTTAAAGTTAGAATCAAATACCTGCACTGTAAAAGATGGAAATAATGTTTACTTCACAGCAACGCGTTGAATGCATTTAGGATTAAATCTTTATGTTCTGCGTAATTATAACAGATTCATAACTGACGACGTTTTTTGTTGAGAATAACAGCGTGAGCACGGATACTTAAAGCCGCCATGGATATGAATAATAACGATTTGCCCAATAAAGATGAATTAATAATTAATTTGTTACTGTAAATTACCACGGTGAGTCATTTTATGCTGAATTTAAATCGAGACATTGTCAGTTGGAAGTTGGCCCTTAATTTCGTTAATGGTCAACGGTGAGTTGACGTTCCGCACCTGACCCCCTGACCTTCCTAGATTTCTGCCTGGAGTCCTCCCTTAAACAATTAGTGTTCTAAATGTATTGCATTGACCCAATTCACCTGACGTCATCATCACAATACTTATATTGGTTGCGCCATTTTGGAAGTCAATCCCTGTGTGTTATCCAGTGATCCAGTGTAGAGCGCAATTTTAGGTGACGCGGCGTTTACACATAAACCTATTGACTTCCAAAATTGAGAGCGTGGCGCAGTCACCGCGTGTGACGTGCCTGCAAGGGATATATGTAATTTTGTATTTTTGTAATAAACTACTTATTGTTGTATCTTTTTAAGTTTGAAATCAATTCACCATTTTTTTTTTGGTTACATATCTATCTGTCTTCCAGGCATAATTTGGCGTCAAAGTAACGACCCAAGTTAATTCTGTATGATCCAAAACCGATTTTCTTATATAGGTGTTTTCTTTCTCTCGTGGGTTTGGGGTGGTAGAGTGGGGAATGGTATAGAGTAGAGATACCGGCAATGTGTTCGGTAGGTTTAGCACTAAACTTGGACGAGTTTTGTTTCTGCACACGTCTATGGGAATGTCTCATTTTGTGATATAAACAACATGAACCGTTATTTTGGTTTTATGAAAGACATCCAATGCAGAGGTATCTCGATGTGAACTCCCAGAACTGAACCAGATTCGACTGCGCACGCGTGCTTTCACTTTGAAGCCGCTGATAGATCGACGAGGTTATATTTTGGATTTATTTTCAGCCACAACGGAAACTCCACGACGTTTTTATGATACGCGGGATGGTGTTACTTTTAATTGTATCAAATTGCCGGGGTTGAGTGACGTGATAAAACAGGATGCACCGGGAGCCTATCGACCCGACGACGGACGGAAATAAAGGCTTGACCGCTAAACTACAAAAATGTCCTGCCGGGAGTCTCGAGATTCAAGACCTTGGGTGGAGAAACCACTCTCTAAACGTAAAACAGTGACAAATTCACTCTTTCGCCCGAGTGGTGTCATTTTGGCTCTTTTGAGAGTGAAACTCACTTTGCATCACCCTTTTGGAGTAAAATTGGAGCGAACTTTACTTCGATACAAGCTAAAAATTCCCGTCTTTCACTCTAAAAAGAAGTTGCCATATGGCTCTTTTTTTTTCAAAAGACAAAACGAACAGTTTTTCACTCTTTTACATTTAGAGAGCACGAGATTTTTTCCCCAAAAAGGAGATAGATATATTTTGTTTTTGTTTTTAAGTCTCACACAAGATCTCGGTCAGGTCCAATAGTCGTGTTATTGTTTTGTACATTTCCGTAATATTACTCAAGGATATTAATAGTATACTACAATGATTTACAACAAAGGAATTTCTTTATATGTATAATATAAAAACAACAGCATTATTTATGTTAACAGCGCTATTGATCTTCAAATTAAAACTTTTTGGCAGGAGGTATAATAAGGTATCACGTTAAGGAAAAATACTTCGATTTAAAGCCAGATTTAAAAAGTATCTGGGTGACAAGCAACATATAGATTAGATAATCTATGAAGGACAATGAAGGACAATAACAATATAAATACTGAGTTTTGATCTGTTTCGATAAATGACACTCGGAGGTTTGCAGTTAATTGATCTCTTAGCTTTCGAGAACAAAATGATCAATTTTTTTCTCAGGATATACCCTAATTATAATGTTCGGTAGTATTCAGCTGCAGAAAGTTGATGTAAGTATACAAAAAAATATGCAGCCCATTTATAGATATCTAGTCACGTAATGTATTATGTACGTGGATGTAGAAATATTTCAGTTTTTTGAAGAACAAAATGACAAGTCTGAAGGCATAACTTCTCAGGATTGTGGAGGCACGTCTTACGGTTTGTAGTATCCAACATCTATCAAGGAACTTCTGTTTGCAGTAACACAATGACATTATATCTCTGGTGGGTGTTTTAAGAACTCGACGTTTCGATCAGTATGCTCTGATCGTCTTCAGTAGTTAAAAACAAACAAACCAAAAGGCAACTGATTACATTGCTGCATATAGCCTCCTAATACTACACGGTAAATGCTCAGTCATTAGAGCCTTGTGTTGCTCATAAACATTCAGTCTGACACGTATCCTACGACACTGACAGCTTAAAGGCGTTTATAATAATTGATGCAGGGGACTTGCGTTTTTCTAAGTTAAAGCTTGCTGAATCTTCCAGGGTAATCCCGCCTGTTGTTGGGTATCTCGATATTGTGCCTAATATGTGCCTTAAAGCTTTCATTCAATCATCAGACTCACATTATGTAGTGTTAGTCCCCCAGACTCGGCGACGCAGGGGTTAGACAAGGCGTCATGTCGCATCTCAAACATGTCAATTTAAGGAATGGCCTTTTAAAAGACGGAGCCGATACGTCATCTACAGCAGCAATCGTGTCAATACAAAAAATAAAAGTTTCTCCTGTCTGAGACACAATGGGGTGTCAAAACAAATCCACTGTCCCTTAACCTCCGGGAAAGGTACTGTAATATTTTTGGATGACTGAAGTAAATGTGTCTCAAAAGTAATCAGAACTGAATGTAGGCACTTCGCCCAACTAAACTATTGTGAAAACAAGCCAACCATTATTTCGCATGAAAGGTTGTTTAGTGTTTAACTAAGAAGTATTACAATGTTGTTTTGTTGATCTATAGTTTAAGTAATGTTTTAAGTAAAGTTTTAGTATTGTTGATCGAATTTGGTAAAAGTCAAAGAATTACGTCATAAACCACGCCCAACTCACTGACTCCAAAGGTAATATGACATCAATAATAAGAAAAACCGGCATGCAATTGTAGGATTTTCTTGTAAGATTAACACACTATAAATGTAGCCCGAGACCTAAATGTAGCTCGTACCTGGAGGTAGCCACAACCCAGTTATCTAAAACCGGACCTTATCATGTAGCCTCTAACTCTTTACCTTTGTATAAACCCAACCTAAATTGGGATACATTTTTATGCAAGGTCGAGGCTTCATTTAGGTCTAGGCTACGTTTAGGTACAAGGTTGGTGCTACATTAAGGCATGACTAGATTAAGGTACAAGGTCGGTGCTTCATTTATGTCTGGACTACGTTTAGGTAAAAGGTTTTTGGGCCTCATTTAGGGCCGGACTACATGCATATAATTATCTACTCACTAGAACGGGTTTGTGTGTTTGTCCTTTGTTTGCCTGTCATTGTTTTTGAGTTTGTCTTCAAATTGTTTGTTTTCCCCGTGATTAACTGTTTTGTGTTGTATTTATATATTTAAAGGCATGCTCTTATGAGCTTTCTACTCAATAGGTTTGTTTGTCTGTCCTTGTATGTGCTTTGTTTACCTGTCACTGTCGTTGTGTTTGTTTTCAAATTGTTTGTCTGTCCTTGTATAATTGTTTTGTTTTGTATTTATATATATAAAGGTATGCTCCTATAAGCTTCGGCTTTCGTCACCATGCCTCCATCTGTACGTTTCTTTATATTTTTGTTTTTTTTAAAACTGTTTTCTGAGAGATGGAAATAAATGTTACTGAATTGAACTGCACTTGAGGTACAAGGCCGGGCTACATTTAGGACCTGACTACATTAGGTACAAGGTCGGTTACATTTAGGGCCAGGCTATATTGAAGTCACTTTAGGGGCACCCGTCATATTGTTTTTGTAAAACCTTAAAAAAATTGATGTCATACGCATTCTCAACAAACGGTGAAATAAATAAATGACTAAACGGTGATTATTATTTTTACAAAGTAGAATTTTTAAGGCAATTTGTTTAAATTATTACAAATGCTGGATCACAACTGTCCATTAATATTGAATGTTACTAATTTTCTTAACAGTAAGTTCCATTACGTGGAAATTGAATGAATTTACCATATAAATAATAGTAAATTATGTATAAATTAATATGTAGTAACGTATGCAGGGATCCAATGGCAGCCAATTTTTAACTGTTTGGATATACCCTTGATGAAGAAATTAATAAAATAAAGTAAATGATTCATATTATCTGACAACATTAGTGTTTACGAGTAGCCCGTATTGGCTTGAAATGTTTCTGGATACGTTCGCTTTTTGCGCAGCTCGTTTATCGGCCACTGAAAACCCTGTTTCCGGTCATGACATTGCACCCTTTTTGTCATTTTTTTCGAATCACGTAATCAAAGTAAAAAAAACTCTAATCAACCCACGTAATTCTCTGGGCCGCTAGATGGCGTGATTGGCAATGACAGCTCGGGGTGAAACAACGTTAATGGAAAAATAACAAGGAAACGTTTGTGCTTCATCATTGCGAATGTAAACGCGGAAAAAAAAAAAACATTGTTTCGTGTCGTGGCTACGATTGGATGACGTCAGAAATCGCTGAGCCCCCACCTTCTTGTTGGGTAAAACTAGGCTTTAAACGCGTTTGATTCTCTTAAACATTTAATTTTGCACTTCAATAAAATGAAAACCTTTCATTTGTAAATGAAACTTCGCCCTCTGGGTCCATGCCATAGCGGGCGACAACCAAGTCTCTTTCGAAGCGGTGGTTCTCTTCGAAGAACCAGAGTTGAAACAGAGGTAGGTCTCGACGATTCTACTCGTCTTCAAAAGAAACTATTGACATTAAAACTAAGATCATTGCTAGAACACAAACCGACGTATACACAAATAGATCAGGTTTATTCCACCTTTTATAAAATTGCTCAAGTCAGAGTTGTACTTTCGTAGACACAAATACTGCACCGTACATTAGAGTGACTTTGGAGGTAATGTACACTTTTTAGTTTCAGAAGAGTTAGGCATTCCAATCCTCTGGTTCACAAAGAACAGCTATTGCAGCTTTTTTTGTAAAGGAGATGCGTACGTGTTTATGAAAAACGAAGTACTGCGTACAAATAGTTTTTTTAACACTTTCTTTAAATTGGTTTGCCGAGGCAACTGAAACAAGAACGGACTCAAACAGAATTTTCACATGACTGTGAAAGTGATTTGGGTTAATTAAAATCTTCAACCACAAACTTAAAATGTAATAATTATTGAATTCCCCTTGGAATATTTACATTTTTATTTTTGAAAATAGATTGTGTTGCTTTCGTGGGCGGAGGCATAATTAGCACCAACATTTAAGTTGAATTCAACAGGCAGATCATTGGAAACTCGTTATGTATCAACCAATGTGTGGTGGTGGGGGGGGGGGGTAAGTGGTGTATCACGTCACCATCTAACCGCCCCTCTCTCGACCCACATAGCTCCGTCATTCAACAAATGTTCAATTAAGAGATTTTCAAGCGATTGAATTATCTTGTAACATACCTCCGTGTACCGTACACGGCTTTCAACGACAGCTACTCCAAAATGAAACAGTAGACATTTCCATTGCCCGGGCCAAATTAACACGATTGTAAAATGGCGATAACTCGATGTCAGCAGTCCACGGAGCATAACGTGTTTGCTGATACAGAACACTCGACCTGAATTACAAGTTGTTTGCGTGCAGTTACAGCCGTAGTGCCCCCCATTTTTTTTTTAATTCTAAAGCGATGATACACGCTTTTTATTACCACCTTCCACTCACCTTTCACCGTGAGAAAAAGTCCTGCTCGAATTGCCTTTTATCTTCGAGGTGATGACCAAATAATGACAAAACGAAAGCCATTGCCAACAAGACGTGTTGAAAGCGGATAACATAAACACTTATCAACGCAACGTGTTTTTTTAACGGTGTATACAGTGCTAAGTTCGTGCTCCATGAATATTTTACGAGTTAATTTCATGTTATGGTACACCGTAATACGAAGGTAATGTTAGCTTCCGAAAACCGGACGGGTATCATCTTCTCAAGATGAGCGAAAATGGTTGTGAAACTCTACAGCTGCATTTTACGTGCCAAATCTATTCCGAGTCAAATCAACAAGTAACATGCCGAAGTTTAACAGCTCCGTTGATGTTTCCGATTTTCACAACGGAACAAAAAACAACAACAAAAAACAAAAACAACAGAAAACATGGAAATGTACAGAAGATTACAGGGACCACCCGCGTTTCCATGTTTTTGAAGCTAACATATCGTAGAAAGACGTAATACCGCTCAAAGGGATTTTTCTGATTTTTATTGTAATCTGGTTTCCACGATTTATGGTGGTGGATCGTGCATTTCAGAAACAGCAAACTGGAAGACGTCTTTGTATGGTATGAAAACTACGGAAGAGTTAGATATCCTCACTACCTATAGCTTTTGGCGTTTTTTCTACAATAATTGAGCTCGGAAAGAATTACGTTTTTAGAATTTACATTTTATAAGCATCCATGTTAAAGGGTGCGCACAACATTAGCTAGGTAGGAAATAATACATGTTCACAGATCTGCACATAACTCACACGGTACAAAGATGGCCATGGTGAAAAACTTCCTTTGTAATATTTTTGCTTCAAATGCTACGGTTTTTGCGAAATAAGTAAAACATGATTTCTGATCCAGTGTGACCAAAACTCAATGTTTGGAAACAGTGAAAACATACATACTTTGTAATATTTTTGCTTGAAATGCTACGGTCTTTGCGAAATAAGTAAAACATGATTTCTGATCCAGCGTGACCAAAACTCGATGTTTGGAAACAGTGAAAACACACACACTAAGTTTTTTCCCCCACTGTTTTCTAGTGACTCCGAAGACGGATTGAGCTTATAAACATTCACAGTTTTGTTATAACACTCCAACAACCTCCCGGGTCAGAATCGACCCGGATTCCGGGTCCCGGGAGCCTGGCCCATTTCTGGGGTCAGGCTGACCCGGAAACTGACCAAATATGGGGATTTTTTACTCGGAGTTTAAAACAGTTTTGGGGTCAGTATGAAATAGGTCAGGGTTCCCTGTGACCCGCAATCCGGGTCAATTCTGACCCAGGAGTTTTCAGAGTGTACATGTCGGTTCACATAAAAAGTATAGATACTAAATGTTTGAGAATTACCGTGGGGTGGTTTGGTAACAAACATTGTCCACCTGCTGCAAAGGCGAGGATTAATATTGAAAAATATAAGTTTATTTTGTTTTGTTTTGATCTTTTTTTTACCGGTATACCGAAAAGCACACAAAAGTAAGATTTAGACTAAATTTAATCAGTCAGTCAGATATTAATCACTCAGTACAAAGTTTTCACACTCGGCTGTTTAGAGTCGTCTTTTCTACGCAAAGCTCACACAGATTCAATTTGCTTTCAAGCAGTTAATTCAACAATAGTTTACATAAATTTCACTGTTATCGGATGAGTACAAAAAAACCGAAGAGAGGAAAACACATAATATGCACAGCTGGTGGCATTTCTTTAACACCGTGACATTCGATCACCGCCTTCCGAAGCAGACTGTTGAGGAGTTCATCGGTCTACGGCCGCGCAATGGGGGGTTTCCGATAACGGGAGGTGACGGGCAACTTTACAATGTTTGCTCGAAGAACATTATTTAATGTCACTTGTTCCCGAACATTCGAAACTATCGAATGTTTTCATTAACAAGTCAAAAGGTATGCATGTGCCTATCATGGCAGTTGGTTAAAGGGATCTTTTGTTTTTTCCTTCTTTTAAATTTTTTTAATTCGTCGTCGTCGTGTATAGTTTTAAATAAAAGCACGGTTCAATTAAAAACACGGTACCGTACAATAAAGCAATATGCGCCAACACATCCATTGATTCATACTTTCAAAAGAGATCACATCTCCCAATGTATCTGACATAGATTGCTTCTAATATTTTAATCAACAAATTCTAGTTTATCTCTAAGTGTTCATGTTTTGGTTCTGTCTTGACCCAACCTGTCTGTCCGTGTTCTTGTTCTGTGTCTGTCTGTCCCTTAGGTATCTCATCACAAGCCTCGGCTTCAAGATGATGGCTTCATACTCATCCATCGTTCCTCTAGTATACTTTATCGACGATTTTCTTTTATTAAACTATCTATTCTCACACGGTGTGTTATTTTTCATCTGGAATGTGACTTTTGAATGGAGGACAAAAGAGAATTTCAGCAAATTGGGTGGTCACACTTTTGTTCTTGTTTTTGTCGGTGTTGGTGTTGTTTTTATCAGCGATCAACCGGAGTACTGCTGCCGGAATATAAGCAAGTGATTGGGGCATCCGAATTTGTATTTTCTTTTCTCTCTCGACTTTGATTTAGATGGAAGCATTTCCCTTTAGAGGTTTGACTGGTACGAACTTTATAATCAATTAGCTTTCATATTTAAGACAAGCTAAATTTAGTCTAAATACTTGTCTATGTACCAGCTAGATAGGAGTATCTCATCGACAGAAACTTTGTTTCTTTTTTAGTTTACCCTTTGGACTCTCTGGTTCAACTCTTTCCTTTTGTCGAGGTTATGTTTGCTATTTGTATGTGCTTGTACTTTTACACTTGCCTGACAAATGAAACAAATGCAAATAGGTAACTTAATAAATAATAAGCATTTGTTTTAGTTTCAAAATTACCACCTCTGCTTTAGTTTACCTTTAACCACGCGTAGGCTACTGCGTCTATCACGGAGAGACATTTTGCAAGTATGCTACAGCCAGCCACTTATACACAACCTCGTTCCCGCAACTTCAGTAATGTACTTGAGAAAATGTCTACGTGCTAGTCAATTCCAACCACGAGTGCAAGTAAAAATTAAAACATACAGAGGTATGTTTTAATTCAATTTAATTCAACAACATTTATTTCATGCTGGTACATAAATAGCATACATGTAGACACAATTCAAGTATTCAATACATACATGTATACAATTCCAAAAATTGAAACAATAGTTAATTTAACCAACATGTAGGAAAACAGGTGAAGCGTAACGCTTTTATGCCTTTCCCTATGACAGACAAGGACTCGGACAAGACAAGCAGACAGTGAGACCAGACTAACTAATTTAAATGATTATACGATGTAGTGTAGAAATAATACGTTTCTTGATACATGAGGAACTAAAATTTTACATTTATTAATACATGTTAATACATGCTCAAAAGGTAATATTTCAGGTTTTTAGAAAATGTGAGGGACTGTTTAATATCGAGGAAAGAAATCTGCCATGATAAGGTTAATTAAATACTGTAAAAAAGATATAAAAAAAAAAACAATATTGGTGGAATCCCGACATTATCTCACGTCCATTAGCCATTTGCGAACAATCTTGCATGTTTAATGTATTTTGTGCATTGTGCGTGGTATGTGCGAATGTTTTTGTATATATTTTTCGTTTTGAAACAACATCATCTGTCAAATTTCATTCTGAAAAAAAAAAACAATTATATAAGGGGAAAAAATCTTTCGTCGAAAATCGGGTCATGCAACTTTTAAACTGGACAATTTGCACACGAGAACAATGTTCCAATTTTTTTTATCAATCCCTGTGGAGATTTCTTAAATTTGTTCTTTCCTTTTTCCATGTTATTAACGATCCCCCATAGCCTTTTGCAGACCAAATTCCTTACGAAACATCCCTCTCTTTAGAATTCCCGAGAAGACCTTTTACGTACCTATTGTCATCGGTCTCCATTAGGTAGGGAGAATATTACAAACAGATGGATGGAATTGCAGCCTACCACGCAATAACAAAATGCCAGATTTAAATGGAAACAGCGGGTTAGTAAAAACAGGCTGTATCCTGGGACTATTGCCTAATAGATACTTGGAAAGCTGAGAATCCCCATGTTGCTATTTCGTACCTAATTAATAGTCTTAATATTCAAAATATAAAAGTAAAGCCTATTACAAAAATCAAAGAGGTCCAGTTGAGGGCACTCGTTGATATCCATTGTATATCCATGTATTTGATTCGATAACATGTCAAATTTGCATGAAAAAGAAAGAAAAAAAACCAACACGTATATAACGAGGAAAAATCTCGAGTTAGCAAGCGTTGTAACAAAAAAAAGAAAGAAAGGATAACAGGTAATTGTTCGAAGCTTGGCATGGTGTGAAGGATAATACGAAACTATAACTAGTAAACTAGTAAACGGCTCTTTCCAGAGCCACCATTCCTAACAAAAAAAGGGATGTATAAATGGTTGTACCTGAAAGTTTACTAGTTTACTAGTTTCCTATATAATTTTATAACACACAATGTTATCGTCAAAACGTGGTCACCATCAGTTATAATAACGCATAACGTTAAAGAGGGATACATTGACGGATGATTTGTTTCAGAAAAAATAACAGGGTTGTACTGGATTATGACACTGCCTCTAGACACGGCAATAAATAGCGGGGACTGAGAGCATGCTAGCTATAAATAATTGTTGGGAAGACGGCTGGCCTGCAGCTGGATCTACGCGCATCGAAACGTGTGTTTGGATTTGCAGTTCAGCAGACAGTTCGAGTATAGAGAGGTCATCGTGCTTCTATTTGGACAGGGGGTTAATTCGGAGATCGGGATCCCCGTACTCTTTCCACTGCTCTATTTCTTCTGTGTTTCTTAGAGTGCTTTCCCACACTAACCACCAAATCAAATCTTACTTATGAATTCACAAGTTCACAATGTTCCTGATCGAAAAAACTACGAAAGCTTAAACAGGCCATCCGCGTATCAAAGTTATTATTATTATTATTATTATTTCAAGATCAGGATACAAATATCAGCTCAACGGCTGTTTTACATTATGGTCCTGTGTCATAAAAAAGTGAAAACAGAAAAACAATACTTTAAAATAAACTAACAGTCAGAGTAAAAGAGATTTTAAAAAGAAAAACACCAACAGAATTAAAAAGACGTAAAAATTAATGTGTTTAAACATGCTTTTAAAACAACAAATAGACGATGCATTTTGGGCCTTAATTAACAGGTAACTTGTTCCATACAGCAGCACCAGAATAATTAAAAGATTGCTTAAAACATTCCATGTTAGGTTTTATGGAAGATACTGAGGTACCGGTAATTTATCATAGAAAGATGGAATACAGAGATATTTATCTCAGGAATAAGTTCTTTTACGACGATTATTACATCCTTCCAAAATAACTGTTCTATCTTTCCAAGTTAAACATTTCAGTATTCTATCTTTCCATGATAAATTACTTCAGTGACTCGGAAATGCGGATGGTCACTTTAATCTTCCGTACAAAACTCTCTCGGCCTACTGACAACATGTTTATGGAAGGACACACACACACTCACACATATTTTTGTTACATACACTGTGTGGACCTTCCTTTGTTCTCATGCAGTAAACATTTTTGTACACGTCCCTATTAGAAAAAACATTGTGTGGACGTGTGCAAGTCCACAGAAGGTCACAGAACCCTGCCTTGTGTGGACCTCTTTTGTTCTGAGGTCCACACTTCGTATGCAATGTTTACACACACACCCACACACACCCAGGTGTGTAATGACCTCCAATTGTGGACCCTCCTTTGTTCTACTCTTTGTCCTGACAACCGTGCACCCTATTGTTTTCCTTTGTGATAGCAATCGCGGACCTATTGTCCCTTTTGTTATAAGTTATAAGTCCTCGGTTTGAACGTCACTACAAGTACACATGTTTGTGTATGGTGTAGACCGAGGACATCCCATTGTTCTCCCATTGTTTGGACCCAGTGTTTTTTGGCGACGTCCCCTTGGTTTCGCACACGAAACATACCGAGGACTGTCCTCGGTATGTCATTTTCCCGGATTTCTTTTGTTAAAGTCCTCGGTTTGAGTGCCCAGACATGCCCACCCACACACACAAAACCTCTCATACGTACCAAGTAATGGTGCTTAAATAATGAATAACAATAGCTTCAAGTTCCTTAACACATCGTTACACCCGATGGCTGTCTCAAAACGCTCATTATAATTATTTACAACAGGAGTGAAGAGTTATGCTTGAATTATGAGATCCTTATCATGGTTTGCAAGGGAATGTGGCACACAATTCCGCATCTGACCATGGTAGAAACACTTGGGCGAGCCCCTTCTCTTTCCGGGCATTACATAAACACTCGGGACCTACGGCTTAACGTCCTGTCCATACAGGACGAAGCAATTATGGTCAAGTGTGAAGTGTCTTGCTCAAGGAGCCATATCGGGTGCCCGAACCCACACTCCTGACAACACCAGAACTCTGCGCCCGGTGCATTAGACCGCTCAGCCACGACACTACACGACTTAACATAACACGGGATGACACGGGTACAATTTTAGCAATATCAATGTGGAAACTGTCGTCTTTAATCAAAATGAATGATGCATTACAGAACACCCTGAGAGCTTGTTCCGCCACACAGAAAAGCTGTCATTTTAGACATCTCGTCAATGTGTTGAATTTGCTGACCGGTCGGTGGCCCATTTGAACAGTAAATAGGCCCAGCACTAGTGTTCAATTGGCCCACCGGCCTTGCGCATCGTACTGAAACGATGCACTGAAAAAGAAAACTGTAAAAAAAAAAAAAAAAAATAAAATAAAAATAAAATTACAACACTTTTGTTCTGCCCCACATGTTTGATAAGATGGTTTAAAACATGTATGGAAAGATGTTCACCTCGTCGCACTTTTCCGGAATAATGCCACGTATCCGATGACCTTGGCCTTAGTCTGCGTTCGTGTCTTTTCTTACATGAGAGCCAAATGCAAAAAATGATAAATCTTGCGGCTATTGCAGACCACTAGCCACAATCTCAGACTTGAAGTCAAGTCTAGCTTAAAAACGTGCGCATGCCTTTTATTTGCTATGGACGAGCGGGAGGGTTTAAAGCCCCAGCTCAATATTGAAAAGAAGAAAAACATAAACGTTTACAGATTTACATCATACCTCACATGGTATAAAGATAATGATGGTAGAAAACTTTCCTTGAAATATCTTTGCCTGAAGTGTTATCGTTTTTTAAATAATAAATTTAATAAGATCCAAAATTAGTTTTCGTCTCAGTGAGACGAAAGCTCTGCCTATAGGAATGCGTACGAAAATGCTGAATGTACTTTTTTTAAACCGTTTTCTCGCATATGAAACAACGAAATGAGCTGACATTTTCACATGTTGATTTGTGCCAAGAATGGAAGCATTTACTGTCAGTTTACCAATGTTGAGCTGGGGCTTTAATGCGATGGCACCTCTAAGCTAATTTGTTTTTCCAACCACGTTTATTATTTTTCTGTCTAACATTTTGTATATTATCTTCATTTCACTATACTATTTGATACTATACTCTGCCAAGGTTCTTTACTCTCGTACTATTTTATTTTATATTAGAACATATACAACAGTGTATAATAATCCTAGAAAAGGTATCTTTCGATTACTCAGGCCTATTTGATTATTTTGATCGGTCGGGCCGTAACGAAATTGTTGCACCGTGTCTTTGGACATGTCTAGCCCATTGAAGTGAAGTTGACACTTTTGATGGTGCGTCTGTGTAAATAAAATCCCTCGAGTGGCCCACGGAATCTGCCTCGAGTCACGTTCACTAAGCCAACCGGGGAAATCTGAAGATTATCAAATTCATTGGGTGGTATATGAGCGTATTAAGTGATGATAACACATTCAGTATCCCTTCACAATTTTGTTTGTTTGTGGTATTCCTTCGGTGTGGGATTTCAACGCAAATCAAACTTTGTTCGGAGGGAAAGATTACGTGTTTATAGTTTTTGTATGGGTTGTGCGTAATGTTACCTCTTGATGGACTGCGGAGCCCTGTTAAGTCAGGTTTAATTCAACCAAACATTAATTGTCAAAGAGATGTAACATTGATTGTCATTTCAGAACGTGCTGTTGGAAGAGTAAGTTCAATCCTATGCTCTAAAGCAGAGTAATGTAAAGTGTATTGAGACGTTATTGTGAAATGCGCTATATAAGAACTAGTTATTATTATTACTATTATTATTATTACTCTGAATTTCGCTGTACACCTATGCAACCAACCCGTCCGAGTTGCTTCAAAGGGTGGTCACGTCTTTCAGGATATGTCAGATGTTTTGGAATGATTGTGGGCGGACGTTGATACTGTGTTGTATTTTGATTCATAAACGTTGTGAAGGTTGAGGGAGGAGGGTGCGATTTCCGTACACATAACAGTGTTTCAGATGGAATTATTTCTTACAATAAATTAGTAGTATTTGGGTTTATGAAAAGTTAGCTTCGATTAAAATTGGTATGCAAGTTGTTCATCATTATTATCAATATTATCCCCCACGATAAAGTTCGCAATGCGAACAGGATTGTTTTCACACCTCATGTACACCCCAATTGGGATGTATTTTCACCCTGATTTGTGATTTTCTCCCCAATGATACTAATTCTACAGCTATTGTCATTGGATGTCAACCAAACTACCCCAATCGAGACATTCCTTTAAAGTAACCTGCTTAGAACCTTTAAAGCTCCAAGTGAGAACGAATAAAGCCCATTGGAACCAAACTACCCCAAACGGGGTAAATACGTACACCCTGATAGAAACATTTCTCAAGCACCCTATGTAGAAATTCGGTGTTTAAGGGTGAAAATGTGTGTCGAACTTCTCGAAAGTGTCCCGCTGAATTACACAAAATGGCGACTATTGAGAGAGATTTTTTTATCTCGTGACGTCATGCACCGGGGTCAGCCCCCAGTAACCTCCACAGGGCAGGTTACTGGCGGTCTGACCCGGGTGACAATGACGCCAAAGCTATTCGAACGCACTGGGGTTCAGATCTGGGTCGACCTGGGGGAAGCTAATCGAAAGCACCCTTTAAACTTATGCATGTATGCACTTACACTACATTACAAGAGCTGCACGACTCTCTCAAGTATAAATGTTGACGAGACCAGACGTCTCAGTGGTACAGCGACCCATTTACTTTCCGCTCGGTCCAAATCATCACTGACTGCATGAATTCCATCCGATAATGTTTTTAGTTATGCACACTGGACGGCTTGAGTTCACCGCAATATGAACCAGGGCACATACTCACACGACCCGTTACTTTCATTTCAAATCCCTTAAGCTTTGACGAGCATTTTTTTTTTTGTAAATTTATTTATTTACTACATACTCCTGAGAAACAGACTACGCAGCGCTATGATTCATACTCGCAATGTGCGTCAGTTACCTAGGGGGGAAACGAAGAAGAAGAAGAAGAAGAAGAAGAAGAAGAAGAAGAAGAAGAAGAAGAAGAAGAAGAAGAGGAGGAAGAAAAAGGGGAGAAGAAGAAAAAAATCAATGGTGTGTAAAAGAGAAATTAACCTGCCACCTAGCCGCGCGGATCAGCGCTTGTTAACCCGTGCCATCTCTCCAACACTGTTGCTCGTCTGCAATCTATGTCAAGAGCACTCGGCGACGATACAGGGGGGTCATGCCCGTTACCCGATACGGTTCACACGTCTGTCATATCAGCTCCTTGTCTTCACGGCAAGAGGTGACTTCAACCGGGCTCGTATTTCGCCCCCACCTGCGTCTGGGAGTCAGCGTACACCCCGCGTCTCCTCCATAAATACCCGCCATGGCATGAACATAGTGTTATCCAATATAACCCCGACCTGTTCACCAAGTTTCACTTTATATTATAAATACATTTTTTTTGCTGATGATTGGAATGATAGTCCGTGACCTAAACGGCGACGCCAACGATGGTCAACTCCAGAGGATATCTTTAACCGATGCTACCTCCGTTAACACCTCCTACTAATTATCCACCCCATTAAAAAAAACTAGGAGGCACGCCTCAATGGTTTGAAGAAAAAACACAGTGTCGGGGGCCTGCCTTTTGAAATGCAGTATCGTACGATATTGAAGCTGCCCCACAAATTGCGACTATTTTTATCAATGTCATGCAATAACTTCACATCCAATCTTGCGCACAGAAATCTCGGACACCACGACGAAAATAAGACCTGCGTTTCATATATTATTATATACATCTATATAAGTCAATGAAAGTACACTTGGTTAAGCCCGGAGAATATGACGAATGGTCAATGATATTTCCCCATAGCTGTTGGAAACCTCATTCATTGTCAGAGTAGCACGCAACTGTATTATTTGATGTAGGTCTAGTCAACAAAAAGTGCAAGTAGCCAGACTCACAAGGCCCGATGGCGGTGCCCAATTAAGGTGTAGGTCGGTAGACCCAATATCCTCATATTAGTGGCTACGTGGGAGAGATTGAAACGATTGCTGCCCGTCAGAACTGACATAAGTATACAGACAAATTCATTTATTTGCACATTTTTCCCCCCAAAGGTGCGAAAAACAAGCACTTTGCTGTAGCCTCGGCAATGTGCTTGAATGAAAATAACAATCTCCTTTTCTAGGAATAAACTTTACAAAATATTTATATTTATATGGGTAAGTTTTAATAATGGCGTCGAGTATATTTTGAAAAATCATTTTCAATCAAGTTCTCTTTTACGGTCCCCCTTTTCTAAGCTGTAGGCACCGCCCCCTTTGAGATATTTGGAGTAACGGCAGGGTCCGGGGGTCAGAATGCGCAATGGATGGGTAATCTCTTGATTGAGTTCACTTTCATTGTTGACCGTTCAACCATTCCTTCGGTGATTAGTTTTCTATCAGTGCGCAACGGAGTTAAGAATTCTCCAGGGGGTGTTGGGCAAATTAGTTCCAATAAGAGCCCATTCTTGTGATTGGTCGACACACTGAGGCGAATCAATTCAAATTACACACCTGGGTTGCGTCCCCACTTGCCAAAATCGAATGTGGCCGGGGAAAAAAAGAAGAAGAAAAAAAGAAGACTTGAGCCTTTTTGTATTTACTGTTTGTATATTCTCCACCAAACGTCTTCTCTCAGTTCTTTCTTGTGCCGAAAAACTGTCCTCAATGCAAAATGACCTTTGTGTTTGTCATATTCTCTGTATACACAATTAGTTCAAATTCTCAATTTATAAAAATTGAATTAAATTGACCCAGTCAGTTTCCTTTGTGGTTTATTGCTCAATATTTGAAACTAAAAAGTCACATCCCATCCCTGTCCTACTGCTTATATAGATAATGCAATGTATAATAATATTAAATCTTTATGGTTGTATCGTATCTTTTTTAATCCCTGGCTACACAGCAATTTCAGGTTGAACGGCTTTTGACTGGCACCCCGAACCCTTCCCTGACAAACTAGGGAAACAGCCAACATTAGGGCTATAGATAGCTCAGTTGGTAGAGCGCCGGCGCGTCAATCCGGAGGTCGCAGGTTCAAGTACCTTTTCAAGTCAAATTTTCTTTGTTCACCCCAAAATTTAATTAAAATTTACCCAGTCAGTTTCCCTTGTGGTTTATTGCTAAATATTTATACTAAAGGCACCGGACTATTTCCCTTCCAGCCTCACTTTGTTTACATTTGTTGAATGGGGGAAAAAACAAGATGGCGGCACCATGATAAAAAGTCTTCACTGGAGGTATATACTCGTTAATTTCTGACACAATTGAATTCAATAGATATGAAAATAAAATTGTGTTATGAAAGGTTGTATAACTTCCAATTCAACATCCAGTCTAGTAAATGTCTCTTGATATCCTCCAAAAACAACATATCAAAAAGGTATATAGGGGAAAAAATAAGTCCTGGAAAAAACCTAACTTTCATAAATTCAAAATGGCCGTTTTGCCCATATTTTCAGCGATAATGTATGCACAGACCCCTGATTTCAGCACAAAATTTAAAGAAAGCATTCCAAGATAATATTCTGCTTGGATGTGTTCACTGAATATTTTCTGCAAACAAAGCAGCAAAGTACCAATTCCAAGATGGCCGCCGTTCTCCCGCTGATACCTAACTTTTACTCTTTTAATGATAATCTTTGTGTTATGGTATATTGTTTTGCAAGGCTACATGTATATGTTTAATGAATATGTTTTGTAAATAAATCAACCCATTACAAATTCAAAGATGGTCGACGTTTTCCCGCCGAAATCTTATTTGGGCTCTGTTATTAATGATAACATGTGCACTAATGTGTCATTGAGGTCATTCGTCATCAATTCTGAATGCTTGGGAAGAGCGAGTTCTGGGTGAGACTCCAACCAGCTGACAGAATCAGTCCCAGTGCCCTGAGGTCTTCCTTTAGGTTATCTACCCCTTGGATGGGACCAGTTGGGGGGCAGGCTCCTTCGGCAGAAGAGCAAGCTCCATCGGTGGGTCGGCTCGAGCAACATTCCCAAACAGGTGAAGACGTGAAGCTCGTATGAGATGCGAGGTGAGAGGGTGATTGATGAGAAGACGGAGGTCTTTTATACTCACAATGTCCTGCCAGTCAATACCCTCGATATGGCGGTCGGCCTCTGTGTCGAAGGCATCCAGCTTTTGTTCTAAATCGACGGAGAGGGTCCATATGGGGAATGTCTCTGAGCCGCTTCGCCGAGGTGAACCAATCAGCTGCGGAGGCATGTGTGGCGCAAGTCCCCAAGGTACGACGGAAGGAGCAGTGTCTGGACCCCCAGGGTCGTGAAGGCCTTCATGGAGGAGGCTTACAAACAGAGAAAGAAGGAGCTGGAAGCTGGAAGCTCATAATTGACATGTCAGGGAGCAAATCAGCCCAATCGTCCAGGATCAAGGAGCGGAACGCAGGGGAAAGAGTGGCTGTGTGGCAATCACATTTCGAGAAACTCCTCGGCACCCCACCAGTAGGACAACGAGACTGAGCCCATCTTTCAGGTCTTCCAAGAAATCCCCATATCTGATAGACCAATTTCAATGGAAGTATTCGCAGCATCAAGTGGGGGCAAGAGCTGTGGTGAAGACGAAGTGACTCCAGAAGTCCTGAAGCACCTCTACATGTACGGTGTTGCTCTCAACTTCATAAATAGAGCATACGATACTGGAGCTCTGCCGGCGCTCTAGAGCACCTTCAATATCGTCCCGATTCCAAAGATAGAAGACCTTACCAAGACGTACAGTTATCGGAGCATCAGCCTAAGTCTGCTTCTCGCCAAGACCGTCCGCTTCTCGCCAAGACCGACAATAGGATTCTGCTCGAGAGACCAAGACCCACTCTGGATCCTCTGCTCAGAACATTGTAGAATGGCTTCCGGCAGAAGCGCACACGTCCGGCTCAGCTGATAGTGGCGCTGAGGAGAACACTGGAAGGTGTGAAGGAGCCAAGCAGCAGTGCTCACCTTTATCGACTTTCGCAAGGTCTATCGACAGGAGGGCCTTACCAAGATGGACAACTACCGGGGCATCAGCCTAAATCCGCTTCTCGCCAAGACCGACCATCTCGGGAAAATGGCGGCCATCTTGGAACATGACGGCCACCTTGGGTTTTTTTCTGCTCAAGTGTATCTGGAAAATATACTGTGTTATGCAAAGAATATGTAAAAATAATATCATTTCCACTATCATCAAGGGAGTGTACGTACATATATAGGCAAAAGCGGTCATTTCGTTTTTATGCAAATTAACAATTTTCCCCCAACTTATTTTTTCCCTGCCTTTTTCATATGTTGTTTGGGAGGGTTTCAAGAGACACTTGCCACAAAAATCATTTCCCTGGCAATATCGTCCAGGTCAGACCAATATTTCTCAGAGATTGACTGGACCAAAATGTGCACTTGTGACTTTTAAAATTGTGAAATAGAACTAAACGTGAGCAATGAAGTAAGAGGTTAGTGTGCAAAGAAATAGCTGTGTGTATACCGGTAAGCATTATTTATCATCCCATTATGTATGTGTCCCATTCAAAACCTGAAATCTAACACTGTTGTCAAATTCTTGTGTGCCTTTACTTTGTGCTTGCCTTACGAGCACGGCTGAAACAGTCCTAGTGGTTCAGCAGTTCAGACTCAGCTCAAGTCTGCAGGTTTTATTTCTCTAAAAGAGAGCCGTCTTCGCCAAAACTAAAAAACAAATCATGCCCCAATCGTCTGGAACCCCCTAATGGAATCATCCCTTCCTTCTTCAGACACGCAATTTTATTACCACTCACTATTAACCAATTTCAACCAACTCTCCCTTTTTTTCCCTTGCCATTACGCCGGTCTCATTTAATTAGGAGGAGAGTCTTCAGAGGTTTGATTTCTTATACACTGTCTTTGATCTCGAAGGCCCTCTGCTGCTTCTTCCACGGCAATCATCAAACACGCATGGTTTGTTGACATCAGGGGGAATATTACATCCCTCCTGTAAAGTGGTGAAGACAGCATCTAAACCTTGTTTGAAGTGGATCTAGACCAACCAGTCTTCAAAACTTTATGCCAGTGCCAAGGCCTAAAATAGCATAGAAATCCCAGGCTTACAATGTATAGTCAGCTGAAACCAATGATGGAATTGTTTCCTCCCTGACAAAGACTGAGCCTTGTTTCGTTGACCAGTCTTATAATAGGGGGAATCAGGTTGGCTCAGTGATTTCTTTCCCTGCCTTTCAACTCTGTGGACCCCCGGTTCGAATCCCACCTCAGACCGGAGCCTTGCATGAGGATTGGGTTTTCAGTCCCTATCTTATTGAGTGGGTTTTTTCCCTAGTGGGCTTTCCTTCCCGCATCTAAAACTGAACGATTCTGTTGTTCCCTATTCATACTGTTGTTCGCGCTAATTGTGCTGTTGGATGTGTAACCAAATAAACAAATTCATGTCAAGGTCTAGTCTTAGAGTTTGAATTAGGGTCAGGGTTAGAGTCAGGGTAAGGTTTATATTTAGTGTTGATTTAGAGTTTGAGTTAAGGTCAGGGTTTGCGTCAGGGTAAGGTTTAGATTTAGTGTTGGTTTAGAGTTTGCGTTAGGGTTAGAGTTAGAGTCAGGATTAGGTTTAGATTTAGTGTTGGAGCCGGAGCAGAGTGAGATTTAAAGGTTTAATGTGAATGATCATTATAGTTTTTAAAAGTTGAACCCGAATAACCTATACATTGTGTAATAAGTCATGGTTTACTTGGTATGGAGGGTGTTTATTTTGCAGGTTAGAACATGCATATCGATTGTAGATATGAAAAAATAGATCCTGGGAGACGGGGTATGTATATAGACTTTTTCGCAATACTTGCCAAGAAATTCATATTTCATCCCCAAAATACCAAGAAGAGCAAAAACTTAATCAACCATAGCAGCCATAAACAATGTTGCTCGTTTTTATTCTATCACAACAGAAAAAAGCATATTCCTCTCCGAAAACCGACTTATTTCTGAACAAAAGGTATTTGTTTGAAAAATTATGTTACTATCGTTGAGGGTATGTGTTATAGGTGTCCCCCCCCCAATGGTATTCTCGGTTAACCGTCTGTGTCGATTGCTTAAAGGCAAAGTATACACTCTAAAAAGTGTGTTTAGCAATTAAACATTTGTTACTAGCTTAAACATGTCAAATTCCTAAACACTAGAAAAGTTGGTATTTAATTTCTAAACGGAATGCGTTACTTGCTAAGCACACGTATTTTAATGCTAACTATAAAACAGATCTAAACGTTTTGTCGCAAATACTCTGCGCTGATTGGCTCTTTGGGTTTAGCGAGCGCGAAATAAAAAGTTGCAAACGCCATCTTGTTTTACTGTTGTCCGATTGAGAAATCGTTACGTTGTGGTCGCGCAAGCGGGGATGAAACATGGTTTTTCTTGATTTTAAGAAGTTCCTGCTCTCCAAGTTGCAGCAAGAAATTGTTGAAACGTTGTGTGGTAAGTTTGAAATACCTGTTTGCACTGTTTTTTGCAATTCCGTTTGATTATTTTTGTGGTAGAGAAGGGCAATCACTCATCACGAAACTTGGCATCACTCATCAGTCTCCTTTTCACTGTATTTCCTATTAAGTATTAAACACTACACTACATACTCTCGGGAGCTAAAATTAATGTTTGTTTATCATGTTTAGGCCTAATTAAAAACGGTTTTAAGTTAAAGTTAGAGCTATGACTGGTAAATGGTCTATTCATTGAGCTTAGTGGCTAATAATAACAAAAAATCTAGCCTGCAAACTAAATATTTATAAAACAAAGCTGATAAATCTCGCCAACTTTCTGACTCCTCGCGATGCTGTCGAAAATACACGACGCATTGCATAATACTAAAGTATGGGTTTACGTGTCGCACATAATAATTACATGGTTTGTATATACTCCTCGTACTTTGGTGCTTGCATGCAAATGCACCAGCACTGGGTTGGATATTTTTGGCATAGCCTTTGGGCTTGGGCCTTGGATGGGCCTGGCCACAGATAGTCCACATGATGGGCAGGAACAAATTTGTAATGCTGCAAAATGTGGATGATGTCTGGCAGTTGTAGCTTTAGGTGAGTAATTCACAGTTATTTAGGTGTTTTTGGTGAGCTGTGTTTGCCTCGGGTATGACAATTAGTTTTCAGAGTGGTGGAGCATGTAGTAATACATGTGGTTGCTGAACTCAACACGAGTAATGAATTTCATTTTTATTTGCAGATAATGGTGTTGACTCGTCAGTTTTTGCAGATCTGACAGAAGATGATTGCTTCCATATGTTCCCAGGGAAGGTGGGATATGTGCGGAAGGTGATGTTGGTAAGTTCTGAATTAGGGTACACTAGCTAGTTTTTACTACTCATGCACTTGCTCTTATGTTTAAATTACTACTCCCGAGCAGCGGCGGCACGGCCACCAGACCTGTTAATCTGGGGGGGGGGGAGCAAGCTTAAATTTAAGGGGGGTAAAAATTGATCTTTAACAGTAAATGTGTACTGCTGAAAGAGCATCGACTTACTACAATGACAGACTTACATGAAATTAAGTTTATTTCTTGCAATGCAAACATAATTGCATTAATTTGGTTGCAATGGTTAGAGGTTAAATTCCACTTTGGCAAGGGGGGGGGGGGCTGAAAAATTAAAATCACTTTTCCATCAAAATATTGCTTACATATTGCACACACACGTCTTTGTTTCACAGATAGCCAATTCATTTATGGACCCTACTGATGGACAAAGCAGCCTTATGGAGGATCATGCACACTTAGATTCTGATTCGTTAACAAGCAAGACAAAGTTTGCAGCTTCATCATCATTTACCGAGGGTGCTTCCACCATGTCTGCGAGTGCAGAGACAGCTTCCTCAGTAACAGAAACAGCTTCATTTTGTCCAGAAACAGCTTCGATGATTTCAGAATCAGCTTCATTCATGTCAGAAGCAGCTTCCCCGAACACAGAAAAGTCCAAAATTGGAAGTAAACCAGGTAAGCTTTTGATATAAAGCAAAGTTGAAGTGGAGTCCTTTATATTTCCAAGTTCGACGGTCCTACTAAAATAATCGTATTAATAGACTTCATGGTCCCTGGCTATGTATGGTTAGGAATCATACATTTTAGTTAAATTGTGATGATTTCCATTTGTTTTTAAGCCTGTCTTGGTGATTCCCTCATTTTATAACTGAATCTCTGTGTAAAGAGACTTGCACAAAACATAAAGAATATCCAGGTATGCTAAGATTTAAAAACAAAAGAAAACAAAAACAAACAAAAGGTGTTCAACTCTTGTTTGCGTGTGAGTTTGTACAGTTTCAGCTTATACATGTGCATGTACAGGAAAAGTGTGTTCAAAGAGGAACATTTGTGTTAACATGTAGTCTTCACTTCAAGGCTGGTACATGTATGAGGTGTTAGAATAATCTTTATCCCTTGTGTAATTTTTTTGCAGTGAGTTACAACCTGTTCACAACACCAGAAACATGGCCAAATTACTCTGACCGAGTGGATGGCGCTCTGAAGAGTGGGAATATTCTAGCTGACTGGGATGTATTCATTGCAGAAACAGCATATTTCATTTTGAAACATCATGACATGAAAAATCCATCAGAATATGATGATGTGGGGAGGCTTCTCAGTGAGCGTTGGCCTTGCATAAGATTCGAGGAGCATGGCAAAAATCCATGGGTAAGTTTACCTTTTTTTAATTTAATTGTTTTATTTTTATTTTATTTTACTATTATGATTTATACTTGCGGGGAGAATTTGGAATGCACTGTCTAAGATTTTCAAACAAATAGTTATTGCCCCCACTTCTTCATTGTGACTCTCGAAAGCTAATTTTAGTTGAATTGTGATGATTTCCATTGGTTGTTTAGCCTGATTCAGTGATTCCCTCGTTTTACACACATGTATAACAGAATCACTTTGTAAAGAGACTATCACAAAAGATACGTAACATCAGATGGAGCAGGAAGAGAAAACTTGGAGAGACTAGAACCCCAACGGAGAAAAGAAGCGCAGTGTCATCTGCTCAGTACAGCTTTGAAGGTCAGGATTTGATGTTCATCTACTCTGGTCCAGCACTTTTCAGCTATTTCTCCCACTCAACATTTTGAGGTTGCCCATATCTTATGCACCTATTCTGGATACTCAATATTTTGTTACTTTTGAAATTAACTGCTTAACTTCATTTGGATTGGAGTTTAAGTGCAGCTTATTGAGTGGTAATGAGGGTAATTACAGTTGGGCTAATAATTCCAAAGGTTGAAACAAGCAAAAACCAGCTAAAATCTATAAAAAAAAAATTACAGTATCCGTTTCAGTATTTGTTCAATAAAAATGCCTAAAAACTGTCCCAGGTCTTTTTTATATATTCTCAATGACTGAAGCACTCACCCGCATAATTAAGCACTGATTTTTCACTTGTGGTAAGCAGAGTCTTGTAATTCGGTCCAGTTTGTGAGGTTACCTGGCCTTCCTGAGTGACTGCCCAACATAACATTCTGTGTCTCAATGTGGCTGCATGCATGTTTTAATGTGTCACTTGTTCAGTGGCATAACAGGGGGAGGGGGAGCTCTCTCACAACCCTTGCCCCTACCAATTGACCCACTCATTGTAGCAAACGTGCACTGCAGTCCATGTAAATAAAGCAACAATTCCAGTTGCCTAACCAGACATTTGCATGGGGGGGGGGGCAAGTTGGTGCAAATCAGATCACCCAAAAATAATTTTTACAAAATTCACAAATGGATGGTTCAAACCTTTAAATAGCCACTCCCAAAATCATGTTTTTGCACCCACTTGCACCCCCCATGCAAATGTCTGGTTAGGCCACTGCAATTGTTGCTTTATTTACATGGACTGCAGTGCACGTTTGCTACAATGAGGGGGTCAAATGACAGGAAGTCGATTGTTATTCAGTTTCTTGGCAGAGTTTTCAAAATTGCAAAGAGAACATGTTTTTTAACGTCCATTGTGTCCCCTTCTGTGTTACCTGTCCATATCTAACAGTATGTTTTCTGGGCACATAGCTGGAGGCAATATCAAATGTTTAACTTTTATGTGCTTTTATATCCTTTTCATTAATGTTCGCTTACTTTCCTTAAGATGATGAAGAGGAGCAGGATAACAACTTTCTTGATCAACTTTTGAAAGAAACCAACAAAGAGAATCCAGACAAAGCCCGCATAGCGAGTTTGCAGAAAAAGACCTTCAGCTTCAGGAAGCTTGAAAAGAAAATTTATCCATTCCTTTTGGAGGAAAAGTTTGTAAGTGGCATATTTTTATTAAAATAGATAGCATAATTGTGATTGAAACCTTTATGATCATTTTTTTACTCTTGCCTGCCAGCAGCTATAAATATCACCTATGGGTTGTAGATTTCCTGTTCTTCAATTCTGGCGTATCAAATTGCCCTCCACAATTTGAGTTTAGATGAAATCTTCAAGCTGTCATTTTCACGATATTTTGAAAGTGGTATCACAACATGACTATTTTAGTGTGCATAATTGCACTACACGGTGTGATATAGAGAAGGCATATTTAAAATGTTGGCAATTTTATATTAACCCTCAATGGTGCCATGGGACAAGTATCAACTGTCCGTTTGTAAACAAATTTTGTTTACTACCCAACAAAATAATAAACATTTTCAAAAATTCCACATTCCCTCCTGAGATTTAGCCAAATAGCATGTAAAAAGGAAGTTACCCTGTGTTGATCCTTTGACTGAAAAAAAATCCACAACGACCTCCCTTTGAAGAATTTCCATGGAGCTCAAAACTTATCTCTTTTCACGGGGCCAGTATAGCCCCACCTGGCTGTAATCATTCATGTTTTCACCAGATGGCTTGATGGTTGGAATTTTTTGGTGAGTCCAGAGGCTCTTGTGTAATGTTTCATAGAATTTGAAAGGATTATGTTCTCAGAGAACTAAACATGCTAATTCTAAACAGAGAGTTTATAACAGTACCATGGTGTAAGCATGTGAGTTGTTCTGATGGTCCACACAGTCACATGGTAGCCTACACGTACACAAGTATAAATGGTGTTTTGGGGTCGTTTTTTGTAGCAATGGTGCTAAATGTCAACTTGACAACACCCATAAATTAACTATTCTATATACTGATTTAAAGACAGTACAGAATTGATGATTATTATTCGTGCCAATCAGAGGGAGCATTTATTTAAAGTTCCTACCAGTACAAATCCTCCAGAGAAATATTTCGGTGTGAAATACTGTCATAGTCCCTAAAATATTATTTGAAGAAAAACAAATGCATCATAAAACAAACATTGGGAGAACAAAGTTAAGTCCTTGATTTACGGGGTTGACAAACGTGTTTGTTTGTGTGAGCTTTTATTTCATTGTGTAGTACC
Organism: Marthasterias glacialis; assembly: GCA_911728455.2. NCBI lineage: Eukaryota > Metazoa > Echinodermata > Asteroidea > Forcipulatida > Asteriidae > Marthasterias > Marthasterias glacialis. The sequence goes on from OU452230.1 coordinate 7,575,582, forward strand.
CACAATTTGCTTGTTTGTGTTACTTCAGATGAAGAAGGAGTTCTATCTGAGAGCTGATGTGAACGATTCAGCAATCCAAAAGAACTGGGACAACCTAATCAGTACATTAGAAGAATGCGCAAAGCAGGACAAAGTTGAGGTAAGAAGTACTTCCAGCTAAAATTTCATAGTGAATTATTTTCAAAAACAAATATTTGATGATTTTTGACACCTGTTCACCAGCCTGCTTGATGTTACATACATGTATGCAGTCAATCAACCAATTTTCTGTGAATTTTGTGTACATGTGCTGAAGGAAGTACATTGACACATAAAATAACAAAACAAAAATAATAATAATAAATAATAAAAAACATTACTGCAATGTGTCTTCACTTTTAGAATACCAATAATGTGATTCCCCTCCTGGAGTATCTCGAGGCCCAGATAGCAGTCACAAAAAGAATGAAAAAAATGCCAAAGCCAGCAATTACAGTGGAGAAGGTAAGTTGCTACATGTTGGTTGGTTTAAGGAAACACCCTTGGAAGTACACTCATAGCACTGCTTACTGGTAAGCAGATTTCCAGGCTAACATAGCAAATTAAATGTGCTTAAGCATGAGCGTATTTCATGAGTTAGCAAGAAAAATCAGAGCTGCATGAGCGCAATCATCATGCATTAGTCGATTGCTAGCAATATTGGCCCTGCTAATTCACATGTCTTTCTTTATGCTTCGTGGTTAGCAGCGCTATAAAGTGTAAAAACATGAAGGAAGCACAAAATTAGCTGCTTTATTGGAATTACTGGATTTTCTGCCCCCCCCCCCCAATACAATAATTGCTGATTATTTTCTGTGTGTCCTTTTTTGCTCTCACCAGGCCACACATGTTCCTGTATCTCTTCCAAAGGAAGCACCGAGGCTTGTAATTATACTCCATGGGGAACTTGAAACCAACGGTTTTCTCTTATACGATGGCCACATCATCGAGCTAAATGAGGCTAAGGGTCTCATGGAACTGGTTCTTTCCTTGTTACAGGCATACTATGCATGGGACCTTACTTATCCCATCCAATACCAAATATTGGGTTTCTTGCAACTACACCTTCTCAAGGACAAACACTCACCCTTCAAAAGGTCATGTAACTTCCTCAAATTCCTAAAAAGAATGGAATCATTTTGTTGAATTAAATGAACTGTTGGATTTAAAGTTCATGTTTTTAAAGTTCTTGTTCACCTAGCAATTGGATTTTCTGAGAATCTAATATGAAAGTTTGTGACAACAAAGTGTCAGTTTGTTTGTAAGATAATGTTTTGTCAAGAAGTTGTGCACATACTCGCTTATTTCGACTGCTACAATGGAAATAAGCACATTTTTTCCGGGGAGGGGGGGGGGCTGTGTTCTTTGTAAGTCCTTGTTTCAATTACACAAAGACATGATGGGATACACGTAAGGTTCCATGCATAGTATGCCTTCGGATGCATCGGATGTATATTCGGATGTTTTTTTCGTAATGTTAAAATGGTCTATTAAATTAATTTATAGAAAACTGCTATTTAATGTCAAGTGCAATTTCATGTTGTTATAAGCTTTTTTTACTTTCAGGTATCAACAGCATCACTGTGGTTTTTTGGTTTTTTTTTTTAATTTCTCGAAAGCACTACATCCAATAATTTCAATTTAATTTTGGAGTTTGAGAGGCTTTCTTCGTTGTTGTGATATTCAGTACACTGATTGTGTTGAAATAGGGGTCTTGGTAACTATTTAGTTGAAACTAAGAAAATAAGAAAGATAAAAACTGGAAAGATACAATTGATGTATTCCCAAACATGGAAAGAGTCACAAGTGGACAAGACATCAAACACAAAACTTTGGTCTTCAAAATAATTTTGAGAATGCTGGAAGAAATTATTAAATCAGAAGTCAAAACTAAATGAATGTGGTGCCTTTACAAATGAAATATAAATTACAGTTTCATGCAGATGTGAGAAAAAGCGAAATGCTTTTTTCCCCTTTTAATTAAATAATTTAACTTATCAATCTAAGTTAATTTCACAAAAGTATTGGTTAAAGTTGCAGTATCCTCTCATTTTTCAGGGCATTGAATAGGAGTGCAAGTTGAAGTTATGAAATTAAACAGCATGCTTAAAATGAAAAGATAATCATTGTACTGTGAATTTTATGTTTCCTTGAGTGTTTTATGTCTAAACGTTTAATGTTTAATTACAATACGCCACCAAATATTCCCTACCTAAACACTAGTGTTTAAATGCTAAACATAAAATGTCCTACTGCTAAACAATTAAAATGTTTAGCAGTAGGACATGTTTACAAAGTGATGGCAAGATAGTGTTTAGCAAAGTGTTTAGAGCCTAAACACTGTTTTTACAGTGTACCTTTGGTTTTTGGAACCGTACGTTTGCCTTAATGCTATATAATTGTAGATATATACCATAAAACTAACCTGTGTAAATTTCATTCCAAAAGGTGGCAGCGTTTTTGAGATATCGCCAAAAATCTGGAGCGGTTGCGTTCACGCAGAAGAAGTATCCTTCATTGGATTACACATTCTGAGAAGCGTTACGGCCATAACGCTTCTCAGATTCAAGTTTTTGGGGGATAAAAAGTGATATATTTTTCCATAACTGCAGTACTTCGAATTGAAACGTTTCTCAAAATGCATTATACTATCCAAAGCTGCTGTACTCCTTACCAAGTAAGTTTTTATTGCAAACAATTTTCAGAGTCATTACCAAACGTATGCAATGCCTTTAAAACGCCAGCAACCCATTTGAAGAAACCACTGTTAACAACACATTCGAATGAAAATCAAAAGATGTTCCACTTTACATGTATGACATTTCAGGTTGATTTGTTTCCTTCTCATTCTTTGCTCGTTTAAATTTCGTTAAGGACAACATTTTGTCGCACATTTTCTTTTTTACCCAAGGGCAGGATAACTGAATATAAATCTATACCTTCATTTGATTTGTTTTGTTACTGTACATATTTATTGTGCAACCGCTGGTGTTTCCCCAACCTTTTACGATCTTCGAGGTCTTTTATTACTTAAGTGGTGGCCGTTTTAAAAACATTAAAACGTAATTGCACCGTAAGGTTAGAGGTAAAACCAAACCTAAGCAATGGGGACTCTGCGATGTGGGGTTTTTTTTTAAGCGGAAATCTGAGGGCTCGATATATAAGATAGAATCACAAGGTGTGATAAAAGCGGCAAGGCCCGGAGTAATTGATGCACGATGATCTAAAAAGCGGGTCGCGTATTTGATGGAATGCTGGTTTACGGAGTTCATTGATTACATTATAGTTATCATGGAGAGTGGTTTTGAAAAGCTGATAGTGATTCAGTGTGCCGAATGGCAGCCCCCTTCCCCCCCCCCCTCATTGTTAAGAGAATTGACACCCCCGGGCTGAAGTACACCGGTTACAGGTGTCGTTATTATAGTTAATAATTCCACATCAAAACAACTACAGGAGATTGTTCATGATAATCCACAGCATAGTGAGGCCAAACATAGTACAAATTGCTGACAACTTTACAGCTAAATTAAAGCCAATACACAGCAACATGTTTTTTTAGGGACATGTAAAATTATGCAAATCGCCCTTTTCCATGGTTCAGTACTGTACGATAGATGTTGAATGACAACACGAGCATGGAAAACCAGTTACACATGACATGTTTTTAGTTATTCTATAAGACTCGTATGTTGCGTCCACAAATCTGACGAACCAACGCAGAAGCTTTAGCAGTACTATACCTCTGGTCTCGATATTTTCGAAACGATTCTCGCAAGCTAACGGTGACGGGAATGAATGCAATCTCATAGAAACCAAGAAACCAATTCGACCAGCGCTACAAGAGGAAAGGTGAAAACACGTTATTGTCGCGAGACTAATTACACTGCAGGTGAAGGGAATATGCCAGAGGGTTGTCCGTATAAATATAGCAGTAGGCTATTATTTACACACGGTGTAACGAATCACAAAGAACATTGGAGCTATCACGAATAGTCTCCAACTATAGCAGTGGATCGTCTCGCTTCGTAGCCTCCGCATTCAGCCGTGATGACATCATTTCTCCGCTAACTTCACGTTATTGTCAAGTACTGCATTTTTCCGCCCGACAAATCCATTATCCTGAGCGCTTATTTCAGTTTAAAACAAAGCCTACCCCTCTGTACATATGACTACTTATAAGAATCATTCAGTTGCCATGAGTTGTGGTTGGAATTCGGGGCAGGGGATGAAGCTTATGGCTTGACGGGAACTGGGAACCACGTCCGTTACGCACCGTTATGAACGACATGAACCTTTATGCTCAACGAAAACATTTTGAACCATTATGTCTGACCCATTGTGTCCGACAAACGATTATGTCCAGCCCATCGCGTTCGACAATCAACTACGTCCAACCTATTGTGTCCGACAAACCATTATGTTCGACACAATGGGTCGGACATAATGGTTTGTCGGACACAATGGGTCGGACACAATTGTTCGCTGTCACAGTGAGTCGGACAAAATGGTTCAAAATTGTCGTCGGACGTAAAAGTCCATGTCTGACATAGTGGTACGTAACACACGTCGCAAGTTCGTGGTTACACACACTGTTTTCGCATTTTGGTGTCCTCCTACAGCTCTTAGATGTTGTTAGGAACTTAGTGATTTTCAGACCATTTGGGGATGGATATTGACCCATATGCCCCTACCCTCTCCCCACCACAGTCCTCCTTTAATCTAGTTGTTGTTTTCCCCGCTTAAATGCTTTCAGCAATGAGAATAAACTGTGACTTATCACTGTGACATTATAAATCACAGTGGTGTTGTTGTAACGGTTGGTTGATCATGTTAAATTACTGAACTTCAACACAGTATGGTGGTCGTAATTTTGTGCTCGCCTGATTGCATTATCCAGCGGGTGAAATACGAGAGTGTTTTGCTAAATCAAGGTCGATAACATTCACGGATCCAGATTTTATTTAATTTTTCTAATTGTTTTTAAAAGCAAATAATGGTATTCACTCACAACTAGAACGTCAAAGGCTGCAATTTGATTGCTAGAAAAACAAAATTTGCGTGTTGTTATTTATTTGTTCAATTGTCTCTTATTGGAGCCTTATCTGACGTGAAAATATGAAACCTTTGTTTATTGTGATGTTAATGAAGGGGTATTTTACATAGTCGAAATGTGTAACCAATGTTATCAATATTTCTCGTAAACAATGCCCAAAATGTCACACTGTGGTTGTTTAACCATTCTTATTTTTCTGATTCCATGTCTGCGGTAAGTACATATATACAGCAGTTTCGACATTGCCAACGAGGAACCCAAAGGAAGGTAAAACAAAATAATAATAATAATAATAATATTGTGATATAATAAAAAAAAAACAATAAAAGTAAAGCAGCTTCTGCAATATTCACGAATTTTATTCCAAATCTTGATTGAGAGAACGACTATTAGAAGTAAAGCAGTTTTGACACCACCGGTGTGCTTCATCTCGTTGGACCACACATACACACCATAGTCTTGACAACATTACACTAATTAAAGTAAACACAATGCACAATTCTCTTCATTTAAAGGAGTCAGCTTGTAGTTGCGGAAATGTCTTTTTTGCCAACCTCGTAAAGATTCCAAGAAAGCAAGCGTAACATTATCAGCAGTTTTGCAACCCCAACACTGCTTTACCCTATCTTGATTCAGAGAGAGTAAGGGTTACCGATGATAGTAGTTTTGAAACACTGACCTGCTGTACCCTATCTTGATTCAAAGAGAGTAAGCATGCCATTGCCAGCAGTTTTGCCACATCGACACTGCTGTACCCTATCTTGATTCAGAGAGAGTAAGGGTTACCGATGATAGCAGTTTTGCAACACCGACACTGCGGTACCCTATCTTGATTCAGAGAAAGCAAGCACACCAATCAGGGCATTTTGCAACATGTCAACACTACTGTACCCTATCTTGATTCAAGGAGAGTAAGCATGTCATTACATGCAGCTTTGCAACACTCTAATTTTTTTTTGAATATTTGTGTAACATTTTTCCAAACTGTGATTTACTGTTTTGGCTTTGCATTGATGCCCCCCCCGACGTTTCTTCATCTTGGTTGGCAAAAACTCGGGCCGCGACGTTCCAACAGAAAGGACCATACGCGCAAGATTTGAAAACGTTACCAAACTCGTACCTCAACTTGATTCACAATACCAGTTTCGATTGCAGAGATGGCTCGATGATAACTCTTTCACGACCCTTTCCGATATAGTCCAGTCCATTATCTGACTTATGTATGCCAGCCACGTTCGGCACAACTGTTGAAATATTTCACTGTTCCTATCTTGTTTGACTAATGTTGATATTTATCATGATATTGCCCCTGATTTCGTGACCTCTGCTGAAGGAGTATACTTCGCTATTTATATTTATGGGTATCTTTCATCTGTCTCTCGTGCCCTAACACTAATGCAAAGACGAGACCTTTCTTTATATTCCGTTTGAGTCTGGGTTTGGATTAGAGATACCATCTATATAGACAAACAAAATATACCCTCAAATTGTTTGCAAGATTTAAACTTTTTTATTTATATAATATATATTTTTAAATATCTAGTAATGAGTTTTAAAAATGCAGAATATAATTATTGGTCCATCTATGTTAAAACAATGTTTGAGAAAACAATGTTTGAGAAAAGCAGCCTACAAAACGTGATTTTTATTTCGCTTTAGTTAAAAATCGAAATAGGGACATCCAAACACGTAAAACATCAACTGGTACAAAGAATACCAACCCATCGTTCTAACGGATGATGTGTCCATTGAATAATAGAGGATTGGAATGGATTCGTTCTGCCGAAAACCAGTGATATAATGGCGCCTTTAAAGGTGCAGGGTTCGCCATCAACGGTTTTGGACATTTGCGCACCATCATCTATTAACACAGCTACATACACAGCAACTGAAACATGTACATGAGACCAGGAATTCTTGCCAGAATTATTCTACTTCTCACTGTTTAATGCAATCAAAACACGGGACCTGAACTAGTTCAGTTGTTAAATCAGTGCATAATTTGCATCGCCTGCCCGTCCTCTCTAATTCAACGACAATTTCCGTAGGATCGAGGCTGGTACCATCACGCTAGAATATGTCAAACGACTACGGGTTTCTGTTGTTATTGTATAAAGGTCGGTTGTGGGTTACACTGAGCAAAACATCAACAAGGTGGTTTTTGATAGTAATTAAGTCTGTCCGGTCTGTCATGGCTGTCTTCAATTCAGAGATAATGATTTCTTTCGATGACGGGGGGCGGGGGGGGGGGGGGAGTAGCTGCACGTAATGTTTAAAAAAGGAACTCCAAATGGTATTATTGTATACAGATTGTTTGTGTAATTTTTTTACTGGAAATTTCAGAAAGAGGACCCCACCATGAATGATTAAGTTTATTGTTAACACCCAATTTTAAACGATGGAATTGATACATAAATTAATAGCATTCGAACTGCCTCTAGCTGCTGGGTAATCTCGGTGGTCTAGTTGGTAAGACATTTGCTCTAGAAGGGCGGGGGACGTGGGTTCGAATGTGCCTTTGACCAGGACTCGGGAAAGTACTGAGTGTACAGTGCTTAACACACATCGGTGTATGGGCAAAAAACACAAATAATATATTAGACGTCTTGTCCGAACTGCGTAAAAATCTAACCAGCCGAAAACATTCTTAACAAATGAACTCGCTGAGGATAAACTTGCAGGGAATTTGTCTCGGGGGAGTAAAACTTCATGCAAGGCATGTTGGATGGAAACCTATTTTCTCCTAAAAGCGACACCTGTTTTCGCTCACCAAGTCTCTGTGTGCTTCTTTCTTTTGTCTTCAGATAAACACTTAAGCCATTTTGAGATAATGGTTGACACAATACTATGACACTATTATAGGTTTTGGTAAACTTGTCTGTATACACAAAAACCAAACACTGCACTCTTATTAGTGTTCACCAATAGACTGTTCCGGCCTGTCAATCAAACTGTGGGCATTGACCAATTGGATCACGCCTTTTGGTCATGTGACCTCGGTCAAACTCGGTCACACGTGCAGGGTAAACAAACGAAGGTGTGTGGGCGGGGCTTGTTGCCGAAGCCGGAAAACGGTCTATTCTCAAAAAGGGCTAATTGTCTACCCACGGTCTGTCAACTTGGCAGTCAAATTGCATGTCAAGTTACGGCGCGCGTTTCACCGCACGCGCGGTGCCTGAAAATACACGCGGACTCGGGGAATCTGATTCGATTCCAAAATGGAGCAACTGAGATTTATCGTTGGGTGATGACAACATTTAATTTGGGTTAAAAGACGTTCCTTGTATCCAATAACTATGTGAAAGCCATTCATGACGTAGTGTTATACATAAAAACAGTGGCTGAAAAAAGTCCCTTTTTGTAAGTAAACAAGACGGAGTTCCGGTTAAAAATAAATCGCCGGAAACCTCTGGAACATCCGTTGATATACATACAAACTTAAAGACGTTGTGGGCAGTTCGTAATATCAGTAAAATTTCCTCTACAGTCCTATCTTTCTCAACTGACAGTCTACACTTTGTTAGTAGACTCCAAAAGGCCGACATAAGATTCACCTTCAAGTTAAAACTGAACATGGAGGGAATCAAGGGGTTGGGGTGATGCGGACCCCGCGCGACTCCAATATCAAAAATTAAGAAGAGCAACCGACGCCTTTTGTTTGTTTGTGGAGTCGGGGGAACCTCGCACAAATGCTGCCTCACCCAAGGTGCTTTTCGGCTTTTCCGGCTAATGCAAAATAAAAATTATACCAACAAAGTGTGTTTGATAGCCCCCTCCGCCCCGCCCCTGCTGTTACCATATCGCAGTGAGGGTTTTGTATGATTTATATTTTGCATTTTCCCACCCTTGTTGAATGTCTCTACACTATCTAATGTATGGGGACATTTTAAGAAAGTAGGCTTACATAATGTTGTGACATCTCTCATCAAAACATATAGGACTACTTATTAAATACATTTTGACAAAAAAAGGAATGACAAAATCATACTTGTGTACAAGAAGGGTACCACAATGTCGCGTTATAGTTCCATCGGATTTGTGTTCACCACTATGCAACACGTGCGTGTACGAACATTTCCATCGAAAGCGGGAAAATCTCCTTTAAGTGTAGTATTTTGGCATCGATATCAGACGTGGTAGACGAGGCAGCTTCGACTGTACTGTGTAGCTGAACGGTGTTACGGTACCTCTTCTTCCAAGATAATTTTTCAATTTCAGCGGAGGGATTTTCGTTACACGGCCGTGTCAACAATTTGATGCCTCAGGTGACACCTGACCGGGATCCGGCCCATCGTTTACGGCTCTAGGAAATCACAGTCTGTTGGTAACTATTACCATTTTGTCTCATTCCCAAATGCAGGTCGAAAAATGGGAACAACAATCCCCCGTAAAAAAAAAACCCATAAAACAACAACAACAACCTTTTCCGCTTCCAGTTTATTCGGTAGATACAACGTCAGAATTTTTTTTATGTAACGTGTACAACTTCTTCAGTTCAAGGCTCGAATTACAGTAATTTATTATACTACTGTTTTCTTTTCTCTCGAAGTTATTTGATTAGAGTTTGTGTCTTGCACCACTGAGTCACGGTTGAAATTCCAAATGAAAATAATTAATTCATTTATTTATTTTCATTTTAAAGTCGTCTCTCGTACCCTTTACAAGAACAGAGCCTTAATTTACGAACGGATTGTTTCTGCTTCTCCTGCGCTTGAGGAAGAGGGCGCGAACTTGACCTGCGATAACTACTTGTGCAAATGAATGGCACAATAGTTTTGCACCGTCAATAATTGTTTTCATCTTGGAAGGAATAATTTCAGCCTATATAGTGGCTGCTCTTTTAAAGCTTTGATGGTACAAGGAGCTGCTTATCGAAAATCGTTTTGCGGACAAAACGGCTGTAAATGTATACGTATATAAGCCTACGGAGTAGGAGGGGGTGGGGGGGTGTCAGAGTAATTTAATTATCACCATCTAGTTTTCAATAAACATACCTTCCGTGAATCAATCTGTGAAAAAATAGATGATCCCGTTTTAGTGCCAAAACAAAAAAATCGAGAAACGGCTCATGTTTTTTTGTCGTGAACTCGTGCACATTTCTTTATCCAAGATAGGCACAAAAACAGTTAAAAATGGTTTCATTCGAGGCCCTGCATTCATTACTTACATGACAATGTTACACTAATCTTAAGAAAGCAACCGATAAACCATGTGTTAGATATACGAACGGGAATAATCATTTTTAACGAATTGTGTCATTTTGTACAAAAACGGGAGTACTAATTTTTACTTGTCACCATTTGCCGAGTACGAGTGGAAAAGACTATATTAATAATCAGTTGATTTTGTTGTGATGTTAATTTATCTACTTAGTATTTAAACGGGAAAAATTCTCTGAAGGATTGTTAAAGAGATCACATTCAGTTTTGTGATGCACCCATTTTTCAGTAGATAGAGTCCTTATTAAAGTGGAGGGAAATTACAAGTCTCTTACCTCAAGCTAAAATGGTGTTGTGAAAATTAATATTATTTGATTTTTAAACTTTCTGAGAGAAATTTGAAACATGACGTCATTGGATATCAACCAATGAGAAGTCAAAAGGTCAAATTCAATGCCGTAGTGTTGACTATTATCGACATTCAGGAGTTATTAACTAAAAGACAGTTCTGTACAAAAATGTAATGACCTATAATATTTGAAATGTGACGTCATTTCAAGTTTTTGGATGTTGACCGAATTTGCCATGGAAGGGTATCAAACACAATTGCATTTTATGCCGTTTTAAGGTGAGGCAATATTCTTTCCACTTTCACAAGGACTCTATCTGTTTGGAAATTTGTTGTTGTTTTTTATGAGTGCACTGCAAAACGGAGCCCCCTTTCATTGGTATACAAATTGTCGTCAGCGAGCAGACTGAAACTAATCCAAACAATTTTGATTATCCTTTTTTTTAATTTAAAATTGGATTTGCCGAGCACAAATTAGCGAATGGCCAGGCAATTTTGGCCGCATGTTATTTAATGTCGGTAAACTATTTCTGTGATTCAAGAGTTTTCAAAAAAACATAGGACTAAGTCTATTTATTTTATTTTATTAATGTGTTTTGTTTTTGTTGTTGTTTTTTATGAGAAAAACTACATTACACTATGTGATAAACCGAATTAGTGTACTTGCATGCATCGAATTCAAACATCATAAATCTATGATAGGAATACATTTTTGTTTTCAGTTGTTAAAAAGTCCGCTCTTTGAACCTTAAAGCCATTATACACTATTGGTAAAGTGTCTGGAAATACTTCCATACCTTATGAGCATCAAGAGTTATTTAAAAAAATCAACCTGCGAAAGTTTCAGCTCATTTCATTGTTTCCTTTACGAGAAAACGATACAAAGTCATTCAGCGTTTTTGTATTCATTCTAACGGCCGGAGTTTTCGTTTCATGAGACGAAAAATCATTTGTGGATCTTATTTCACTAATTATTCGAAAACTATAACACATCAGACAGAAATAATTCACAGGAAGTTTTCTACCATCATCGTCTCTATACCATAAGTTATGTGCAAATCTGTGAACATTTTATTTTTCGGTGTTTATGGGCTTTAAGGCTTTGCTGGAACTGGAACATACGTGTATTGTACAGACAACTTTTCTAGAACCAAATATATTTTTGTTCAATTCTCATTTTAGTGGGGAAAAATTGTTATGCCTTCGTCTTGTGACCATTACCGATGACAGGTTAGCTTGGCATATTGTACCGTATTATCTACCGCAGGAGTCTTTTACGAAACCAAATACCGGATTCTACATTAGTGTTTGTCATGAAATTAAAATGTTCAGCCAGAAGAAAAACAATATAAAAATTAAACATATATACATCTATGGAAATCAGTATGCAGTCTACGTAATCTACATCGTTCATTAATTTTTTTTTTTTTTTTTTTTTTAGATTATTGGTAGAAATAATGTTAGTAAATAACCTGTGATGTGTGCACTCAAGAAATGGATGATATTATTTTAGTCTATGTTACACCAGAGTATCCTTGTATGTGGATTGTGTTGTCATTCAGCCTTTGAGAAAGACTCTGCTAAGGGTAGAAATGTCAAGTCATTAACATTATTTTATTTATTTTTTTAAATTCATTTTTCTTCTTCATGAAAGCATTTTTTTCAAATTGTGACTTTAAAGCAGTTGTTGACATGGGAAGAACAAAGTCTCGTTTCAAACCGAGGTGCACAAAGACTTTCAATCAACCGGAAAAAACTCTGAATGTTCCTTGTCCTTGAGAATAACACTAACTGACTATGCTTCGCTTAACAAGAAATCACATAAATCCGGATAGCACGGTTGAGTTGTTTTTATGTATAAACTATATATGTATACATATATATAAAAATATAAATATATATATATATATATATATATATGAGTGTTGTAAATGTTGTTTTCTGGAGAAAAAATAAATTATAAAGAAAACAGCAACAACAACAAACAACGCACGACCCTTCGGTAAACGTACTTTTAAATGTTAGTTTAACTGCATTAGGGAGGAGTGCCACTTCTCTAAGACCAATGTTGCCTATAAGAGTCGTCGTCTTAAGTCGACATAAAGAATCTTGCCCACTCCCTTGAAGATATCACTTATTAACGGAGTCGACTTTACGTCGACACAAAGAATCCCACGGGGATTCAGGTACGATGGCTTGTAGTTTGCGAATGAGCGATTCTATTTGACGTATGACGTCATGGTTATCAGAGCGTAGACGGTGTACGCAATGGGCGGACGGGCTTTATGCGCAGCCGGCCAGCAGTCGGTCGAGGTAAAAACATTCTGCAGCAGACTCGGCAACCGGATCGCATGGGTCGGACGCATACCCAAGATAGCTCGGTCGAACTGTGGTACAGCCACACCGCGGAGATTGTTACACAGTCTGTCTAACCTCAAACTCTTGCAGTTGCTCCGTGAATAGTTCGTCTTTAACCACATTTTTTCGGGTAAAGGCAACTTTGGAATGCGATTCTGGATTGGAGCTTGCTGATTGTGTCTACGGGTGTTAGTGACAGTTGCATCCTACAAAGATTGGATACCGGTAGCTGTTGAAACCAACAAAGTAAGTTTTTAGCATTTCTTTTGTGGTTTTGTTTGCGACATCTTCCCGCTACTAAATATCTACACTTGCATTTGATTTGTTTTACTTTAAATTGTATTTAGAATGAGCTGTTATTAGAATAGCTCCATCATTCTGAATTTTATCAAGTAAATAATCAGTGAAAAACAGGTATTTTTCAAAAATAAAAATCAGCAGGCGCGAAATTTGGACAAGCTTTCGTGGTCGAGTTTTCTCTGGAAATGACGTGTTTGTGAAATCAATCAAAATCTAGAGCAATCGATTTTTTGTTCTCCCCACTGTAGTATCATGAGAAGAAAACTTACCACCCACGTAGAGGAAGAAGAAACCATCTTCAACATTTTGAAAATGCTTATTAGAATTTATGCGGGAAAACCATGGTGTGTCACGATGGATACCGTATGGTTTATAAGTTTTGATACAGCTGCTGTCGCCTTTTTAGTCACATTCAGATGTTAACATGTCGACAACCTCCAATAACTGGATCGCAAACAGTAGGTCTGCATGGCTGTTCACAATCGTATTTATAGGTACACACGTTTTCAATCTACTTTTTTTGTTCCTTTTCGAAAAAAAAACAAACATCGAAAACCCGCCCATGATAATACTATGGAGAATGGGAGGCAAGGGCAAACCGTCCTGATTTAATATCTGATGCAAGTGCGTAATTTTGGTCCAATTTCTTCCCCGGATAGCGTCCAAGTGCCTCGCATTATTCGGTTAAAACGGTTCATCTCTTCGCTGATCTCGAATTAAGCCAAGCATGTGAGACTTTTCTGCTTTGCTGACAAATATTTGGATTATTTTTCCAACACCGTCTTTCAATCCTTTGCTCATATCAACTGTAAACACAACGTGTGCCCGTGATTGCATACACTGGTGTATAAATGTTACTGGCAAACATTCGCGTCTCTTTTTAAGGAGTGGTTGAACACCGGGTGTCGAGCCGGCAAGACGTCAATATTTTTGGTCGTTGCCGATACTGCTCATTCAGAGAGAAAGAAACTTGAGTTAGAATGGTAAAGTGACGAAACGTCTGATAAGTTGGCCGAGGGGAAAACATAAAACCACACAGCCAGCACTGATCAATATGCGACTTGTGTGTGGAAAAGAAAGATGGGGGGAAAAGAAGAAGAAGAAGAAGAAGAAGAAGAAGAAGAAGAAGAAGAAGAAGAAGAAGAAGAAGAAGAAGAAGAAGAAGAAGAAGAAGAAGAAGAAGAAGAAGAAGAAGAAGAAGAAGAAGAAGAAGAAGAAGAAGAAGAAGAAGAAGAAGAAGAAGAAGAAGAAGAAGAAGAAGAAGAAGAAGAAGAAGAAGAAGAAGAAGAAGAAGAAGAAGAAGAAGAAGAAGAAGAAGAAGAAGAAGAAGAAGAAGAAGAAGAAGAAGAAGAAGAGAAGAAGAAGAAGAAGAAGAAGAAGAAGAAGAAGAAGAAGAAGAAAGAAGAAGAAAAACCTCTTCAAGACAATCAGTGTTTGTTTGTTTGTTGAGGTGTTTCTTTGGTTGGTTGTTTTTTCCCCGCTGAAGACTCACACACGTATTCTAATACCGGTAGTTAATCAAAGAATAGGCCCTATTCGTCATATAAATTGAAGACAAATTAGCTATAAGAGCTCCCTTGAATGGGGTATAGGCTTGTGTTATTATCATCAATAGATTCAATGAATAAAAACTCCGTCTATTAATTATTTTAAGTGGAAACCTCGTATCCCGGACAACCCCCCAGTGGTTCCCCATCTTTCGTCAAACCAGTTCGCCCTCGTTACTTTGCTACTCGAGAATGATTACCTCCCCGAGTTGCCTCTGTGGCGGACGAACAAGTGTGACTTCAACTATACTATCCCCCTGCCGTCACGGGATGTATGAATTCAGTCCAGCTGAGCTGTTCCTTGGTGATTTATCCTCGTTTATGCTAATTGTATGACAACATTTTTTTGTTAAATGTATACTATATGTTTTTCTTCGCATATTGAATCTGTGTAACGGTCTTGAATATTTTCCCTTCCCCAGTGGTTGTTTTAAGAACATTATAATTAGAATCATGGCTACAGGGAATTGGACGTGAAACTGAACTGTGGCGACAATGCAGTTGTGTCGTTATTACACAGTGGATAAAAAGATAAGTGCACGGGCCGCGTTGAAAACGCCGTCAAGCGTAATTTTAGGCGTTGGTTGTTTTTTTGCGCGGGGTAAAATTTCATTTTTTTGTATTATTTATTTATTGGACGTCAGTGAATCTAGAATATCAAATGGTGGGGTTACCTTCGCTTTATAATGACTCGTATTGACGGCTGGAGGTTGTTGCTTGTACGGTTCTCTCCGCGCACTGTTGTGTTACCGTAGTAAGTGCGTGATACGTAAGTGGTAACAACTGAACAAACACATGATGAATTTTCAACCTGTTTTTGTAAACTCGATCCACGGACCAATTATTCTGATAATTTTGCCCCGACTGAAGTATTGCCGTGTCGTTCAAAGTGAAAACCAACACTTCTCATATAATTACTACAAATTGAAGCAAACACCAAATAAAAAGTGCACAAAATCCTCTGATAAATCATGAACCATTGTTTGGTGTTTTCTATATGTTTTTCTTATAAGGGCCCGATTTTCGCCGAGAGAAGGTTTGTTCTCTCTGAACGAATTTTGACAAACAATGATGTTTCGAAACGAAAAACATACACAAACTTTCAAATAAGCCACAGACAACGCAAACAATAAAATAAAAATGTAAACGTGCAAAATTGTGCATGGCTAATGGACGTAAATTGATGTCTGCATAAATTAGTTAATTTTTTTTTATTTTCTTTTTTTTATTAACTACCAGTTACAATTGGCGTTTTTTTTTCAAGCAATACCTTAAATGAAAGTTTACAACTTTCTCAAATCTATAGGAAATATAGCTGTTTAAAATTTAAATCTAAATTTTCGATTCAAATTGGCCAAAAAAAAAACCCCAGACAGAGCATCTTCAACGTAAAATATTTAGCTGCATTCGATCTTAATGATATAATTAGCTGAATTTTAATCACAAACTGAATGGATGGAGTGTTAGAAAAATCAGACAGTTTGAATAAATCTACTTCTCCACAAATAGTTTGTAATAAAGCTATTAGGGGGCTATAGCATTGGTTCCGATGTTATATCAGCCTTTCACGTTATTACTTATAAATTAATCATTGCTGGAAGAAACGGTGCTTTCCACCACCCTTTTTTTAACTTGCCCGTTGCGGTTTTGTTCGATCAATCATTTTTTTGAAATCCTTCAGGGATGCATTTTCTTAATGTATCTTTGTCTATGTTTTCTTTTTTGTTTTTGTCATAGCACATTTTGTATCCTTACTGTGAAATGAATTATGAAGATTGGCTTGGACACTCTCGAACACAATGATTAAAGTTACATGACCCGATTTTCGCCAGAAACAATCTTTTTGATTTTTTTTATCTGAACGAAGCTAGACAGATGATGCTGTTTCAATTCGAAAAATATACTAAAAATGTCACATTAAACGCTAAATTGATTGTAAATGTACATGGCTGATGGACGTGAATTAATGCCGGGATCCCAACATTAATTCAGTTTGAATTTCTAATTAACTACCGGTACCACTTATAATTAGAGGAATATGTTCGCACAATACCTTAAAGGAAAGCTCGTAACTTTTTTCCATCTTTAAAAAATAGTTATTTGAAATTTTGTTTTAGATTTTTGGGTCAAATCGGCCAAAAATCCGACCTAGTATTTTTATTTGCACTGATCAAAAGCTTTTCTACGGTAGAGAAGGAGCTGATTTGCATGTTTTAAACACGTCGAATTTGGGCATACAGTAAAGAATGCAGGCAACAAACGGATTTTGAAACTAAAATATTGTAAATCATAAGAACTTTTCTATTTTTGATGATTGTTCCGGATCATCATGTTCGACACAACCGTTGTCGACAACAAATATAAACTAATTATGCTAACCCGTTGTGTCATATAAACCAACACGTCCGGGTAAATATAATTTCGATTCGTTTTTTCCATAATTATTATTATTAGTTATTTGTTCATTGGTAAGAACACACATGCAGGCAGTCAAAATAAGATAGAACTGTAATTCTGATGCAAGGAATTGAGCCGTTGAAAGCGCCCTCATGCGATCAAAAATACGGTCAATTCCATCGACATACTCAGTTGCTCGCCGTCCTTGTAATTTGTTGTCATTGGCCAACATTAAGGTAATGAAATGGGTATCTTAAAGGTTAAATATTGGATTGGTAAAGCTGATAGTGCAGTGTTCTTACTTTGTGTGATTCATTATGTATATGGCAAAACAAACCTGTAAAAATTTGGGCTCAATCCGTCTTCCGAGTCAAGAGAAAAATGGTTAAAAAAAACTGCACACTTTTCAGCATGTATTTCATGTCCTTATTTTCGATTGTTACAACTGAAATCAAAATCGGGGTTTTCAAATTTTAATTTCTTGACTTTGACAGTATTTCATACAGAAATTCTTCTGTGGAAGATTGGTACTGGTATGAAATTTTATAATCAGTATGCTTTCAGACTGATACTAATACTAAACAACATGGGGTGATTACAATCCTGTATCCTACCTTTAACACAAAATAGCGCGATATATTCATTCATTCTCTCAGAATGATGCACAGGTGCAGGGTAATCGATAACCTCTTCTTTTCTCCTATTCTCCTTTTTAAAAGACTTACTCCAACTTTGGCAATGCTTTTTGTACAAGAAATACTGTCTTCGCGAAAATGACTGATTGATAATATTACATTAAAACGAACAAATGCAGGGTAATTTAGTAAGACGCTGGCAGCGATAAAAAAGAGTTGACCGGGGTTTTAGACCATTTTGTTTCTGGTCATCATGACCAATTTCCCTCCCGCGGGTGGGGGTAGGGTAAAACTGCTCAGGTTTCCAGGTCAACGGCGTATATTGACTAAGACCTCTGGCATTTCTGACCACGATGTGTGTCTGGCCCTCTAGGACCGGCATTCATGTCATAACTGACCCGTCTATAACAAAACAGTACTTGGTATAAATTAAAGTAAGTACATGGTGCAAGACACCTCGGGGTCATTTTTTTTGTTGTAAATCTAAAACAATGTTCTTAAATCTAAACCAACTGTCCCGGTCGTCAGGCAACCTCTTCAAACTTTGCAAACCCTTATCAAATTTTGAGCCATCTTCAGTCAAATTTCCAACCTTCTATCACTTTGATATTTGAATAACATTCAAAACTTTTGTATCTATAAATGATAATTATTCCGAAACTTACTTTTTAATTTATTTATTATTATTTATGTTTTGGTACATTCTTTGTGTGGTACCTACAAGTAGCCTACGGTTGAGAAAAAGAAAGCTCAATGTGCAGAAAAAACACACGAATCTTTAACTGTAAGTAAAGTTTTTCGAAAACGTGACCAAATGACAAAGTTTTCAAAAGATAAGTGGATTTACAATGTTTATGTTGAAAACTATAGAGGACTGGAATTGCTAAACTCTTCCTCAAAGGCATGCGACGCCTCATACCTCGTCTTGTTGTGCTTGCATAAAAGACAAGCAGCCGTTGGGCAAGTGTTAATATTTCTGCAGCAATTTGTAACTTCATTTTTGACGACTATGATTGGAATGAATGTATCCCACCAGATCCTAGGTCATTCTAATACGAATCTTGCGAAGTAATGACCACCCGTCTCGTTCGATTATTCAACTGTGCGGAGTTTTTGGGTACTTGTTTATTCATTTTTCCAACTGGAACAAACAGACGTGTGAATGACTTCACAAAGTGTGTGAGTGAAACTTAAGGCCATTCAAAATCAATATTTAGTAACCATCTGTGACAACCGAAGCGGTCGATCCAATACACAAATTGTTAAATATATTACAATTATAGAGGAAAATTACATCATGAAGAGTGGAATATTGAGTTTCCCTCAGTGGACACAATTTCTAATAGATTTAATTTCTACGTCACCTTGGAGGGTCTGGGACGTATTGTCGATAAGGATATTGACAGGTGCAAAAATAATTGTTGGTCTCTGCATGACAAATCAATATTATCAATGCTGTCAGGGTAAGTGACAGGTACGCAAACTCGGCTCTGTGGGGAGGGCAATATATTAATTCAATATTATTGACAATATATTTGGGTTTTTTTCTGGAGTGTGGCTATACAATCGACAAGCGGAGACCGGTGTCACCGCGAGAAAAATGCGAGGTTCTACGAGACTGTTTGTGACCGATACGGTAGCGGTGAACTAAATGTGATTGTAAAGTCGCAAAACCAGCGGGAATCTGCGAGACTTTACGCGAAAGTTTTTTGAATTATGACGTGCTCTGCTATTGAGTATAACCGTACGCTGTTACAGCAACCCTGTCTGGCACTCGAAGGTTGAACTACACGAAAAAATGCCACATGTCCACACCCACCGCAGCACAATGTAAAGAGACAGCTAACCACTCAAAATGGAACTAGAGTGAGGTGATGACGCAATTTCCAAGGAATTCTATAACCAAATGCCCATTGCACAACCTATTCATAAAGGTTAATGTAGATTTTTCAATAAAGAGTAAGTATCTCGAGAAAGGATCTCACGTTTGATATCCATCTCTTCATACTAGTCTGCATTTGATTGGACCTGTGCGGTTGCAGTGAAGTATTCTTGACTGTAAAGTTACCGCGGAGAAAGGACCCACTGCGCCCGCTCCATTCGCAAGGCTGTTACTATGTGCATGAAGTGTGAGTGAAAGGTGCATAAAAAGTACACGTACTGGGTTGGAAATAGTGCTGTCAGTGAGAAACCACATTGCCTTACTTTTACATATATATTGATTAGCTTGAATGAATTGGCCGGATTAAGAGTCTCTCGTAACCCCTAGCACAAGTTTTGTCCGAAGGACCTGTAACATAGCATCCAGTGTCCCGTAGGCCCAAGCCTCCAGTGTCCCGTAGGCCCAAGCCTCCAGTGTCCCGTAGGCCCAAGCCTCCAGTGTCTCGTATGCCCAAGCCTCCAGTGTCCCGTAGGCCCAAGCCTCCAGTATCCCGTAGGCCCAAGCCTCCAGTGTCCCGTAGGCCCAAGCCTCCAGTGTCCCGTAGGCCCAAGCCTCCAGTGTCCCGTAGGCCCAAGCCTCCAGTGTCCCGTAGGCCCAAGCCTCCAGTGTCCCGTAGGCCCAAGCCTCGAGTGTCTCTCAGTCCCAAGCCTCGAGTGTCCCGTAGGCCCAAGCCTCGAGTGTCCCGTAGGCCCAAGCCTCCAGTGTCTCGTAGGCCCAAGCCTCGAGTGTCCCGTAGGCCCAAGCCTCCAGTGTCCCGTAGGCCCAAGCCTCCAGTGTCCCGTAGGCCCAAGCCTCCAGTGTCCCGTAGGCCCAAGCCTCCAGTGTCCCGTAGGCCCAAGCCTCCAGTGTCCCGTAGGCCCAAGCCTCCAGTGTCCCGTAGGCCCAAGCCTCCAGTGTCCCGTAGGCCCAAGCCTCCAGTGTCCCGTAGGCCCAAGCCTCCAGTGTCCCGTAGGCCCAAGCCTCGAGTGTTCCGTAGGCCCAAGCCTCCAGTGTCCCGTAGGCCCAAGCCTCGAGTGTCCCGTAGGCCCAAGCCTCAAGTGTCCCGTAGGCCCAAGCCTCCAGTGTCCCGTAGGCCCAAGCCTCGAGTGTCTCTCAGTCCCAAGCCTCGAGTGTCCCGTAGGCCCAAGCCTCGAGTGTCCCGTAGGCCCAAGCCTCGAGTGTCCCGTAGGCCCAAGCCTCCGGTGTCCCGTAGGCCCAAGCCTCGAGTGTCTCGTAGGCCCAAGCCTCCAGTGTCCCGTAGGCCCAAGCCTCGAGTGTCCCGTAGGCCCGAGCCTCCAGTGTCCCGTAGGCCCAAGCCCCCAGTGTCCTGTAGGCCCAAGCCTCCAGTGTCCCGTAGGCCCAAGCCTCCAGTGTCCCGTAGGCCCAAGCCTCGAGTGTCTCTCAGTCCCAAGCCTCGAGTGTCCCGTAGGCCCAAGCCTCGAGTGTCCCGTAGGCCCAAGCCTCCAGTGTCCCGTAGGCCCAAGCCTCCAGTGTCTCTCAGTCCCAAGCCTCCAGTGTCCCGTAGGCCCAAGCCTCGAGTGTCCCGTAGGCCCAAGCCTCCAGTGTCCCGTAGGCCCAATCCTCCAGTGTCCCGTAGGCCCAAGCCTCCAGTGTCCCGTAGGCCCAAGCCTCCAGTGTCCCGTAGGCCCAAGCCTCCAGGTACCCATAGGTCCAAGCCTCCAGTGTCCCGTAGGCCCAAGCCTCCAGTGTCCCGTAGGCCCAAGCCTCCAGTGTCCCGTAGGCCCAAGCCTCCAGTGTCCCGTAGGCCCAAGCCTCGAGTGTCCCGTAGGCCCAAGCCTCCAGTGTCCCGTAGGCCCAAGCCTCCAGTGTCTCTCAGTCCCAAGCCTCCAGTGTCCCGTAGGCCCAAGCCTCCAGTGTCCCGTAGGCCCAAGCCTCCAGTGTCCCGTAGGCCCAAGCCTCCAGGTACCCATAGGTCCAAGCCTCAAGTGTTCCGTCGGCCCTATGTACCCCGTTCTGCACGCCGTAACCACCACAGTGTTTCGTAAGGCATAACAAGTGTTCCATAGGCTCCACAAAGTGTTCCGTAGGGCATGCTACTAGTATCCAGTAGGCTGTAGGCAGTGACGAATGCCGTGCTAACGTTTTTAATGAAGCCGACGTGTCAAATAAGCAGTGCACTTTTACAATTTACCTCGATCACCGGTCGGAAGCAATAAACGTGTTTGTTTTTAGCCACCCTTTATTGATATTTATTAAGCAAGGACTAGATTTGCTACGAATTTGTTTGGTAATATGAAAAGAAGAGTTTAAGTAAACATTACAAAACATATATATATATTAAAAAATGAAAAATCTGGGTAAGTCAGATTGTTGGAAGACATTAAGGTGACATTTATTATATATTCGGACTTCATGGTTGTTAGCTTTTCATCACCGCTGGCGAGTTTAGGGCCACCGGTGTGGTGAGGCGTCAAGCTGTAGGTTAAAATGCCAGCTGAAGTTAGAGTATTTGGCTTTGCAATTCGACTATATTTGATGGGGTCGAGTTGTTAGGAAAGGGAGAATTAGACTCACGAGTCGTTAGTATGAAAAAAAAAAAAAAACGGCAGTCGTAGCGATAACCTGTTTGCTCAGAGCACGAGTGGGTGTTAAGGCATGTGGGGAGTGACGGCTAGATTTTAATTCTTGATCAAAATTGCAAAGGGAACTGGTCATCTTTTCTTCTGGACATAAAACGTCAAATTAACTGTATTAAAAACAAAAACAAAACAAACACAAATTTAGTGATGTAACTCTCCCATCGGGGAAACCGAATTTTTTTTTTTTAATGTTAAACAGCCCTAAACAAATGCAATAAATAAAAATCCACAGTTCATCGACCGGTATTAACTGCTTATTTCAACCTATTCACATTATTGTATTGTGTCTCTTTGTAGAAATTAATCGCAGTACAGCAAATTATTTTAAGAATAATTTTACAAAGAAATTGTCTCAAGTTAACTACCGTCAAACGGATCCTCTTACTTTGCATCATTCGAAACCTACAGGATATAACAGATGCTTACATACACTTTTCCTCAATATTGTTCGCCTTTCCAAAGTGTTCCTCGCAATTAAGTGCTGATATTGTTAGGGACAGTTTAATTTCGAAGTGTTCCGGTACTTTTCCTCGGAAACCGGGAGAGGATTTTTGTCAATCACGAAAAATCACTTCCCGGTATGCGGGTGTTTTAGTCAAACACGTTTATGGCTGAGTATAAGGTATCGCTTTGCTTTCTCTTTTTGTGCTTTCTTCGTTCACTTGAAAAAAAAAATGAAAAAAAAAATTGTCTTTACTTTTTTTGTGTTTGAAATTGATTCTTATCTTTTGCATAAATTTGTTCGCATTGATTTTCACTTTTTTATTAGTTGGATTTGAACGATGTTTTTGGTGACAGTTTTTGTATTTCTATCAAATTTGACAAACGTGTGTGCAACTTGAACGCATACCTTGTAAAATTAAAAAGATTTTAAATAATATTATAACAATTGCATGCGAACATAAATAAACTTAAAAACTGCAGACTTAACAGCCGCTGGTTGTAAATACCCAGGTTAGCCATAGACTCAACTAAACGAGACTTGTTCAAGGCTATAGAAGTGAACCCGACAGCGCGACCGGTTATGCTAATCATGGTTGCAGGACACATGTTTTATGCTAGGTAAAACCATCATGTTATAATGAAACGCTACTCGGTCGTCACCACATGGTTGTCACAAGACGTTGCGCCGATTATGTTTCCATGCCATTAAAATAATGAGACATTTCACGCATTCAGGACAATTACTGTGTATGATGTTTCGTGTTTAGACTCGTTCGCCAGTCGATTTCATGCATTAGCGGAAATTGCTGTGGCTGCAATACGTACTTTGAAACGGATTATTTGAAACTGCCTTGTTTGGGCTTCGGAATTGGCTACAGCTAAACAGTATATTGACTCGACGCACTTCAACATTGCCAACTGCATCCAATGGCCTCAGCCCACAGGCAAGTCAGAAGGCCATTTTGATCCGGTCTTTACCCGAGTCCGAGCTGGGGTGAAGTAGCCGGAGCAATGTTGGATTTCTCTCCCCCCCCCCCCCCACACACACACCTCTAATCATGGACCCTCATGTGGGATGCAGCAGTACGTTCAACTCTTGAACATTTGCCATCTACAAACCCAACGACTCATCCAATACAGGAGTTGTACAGTTTGATGAAGTGAAGTTGGCATTATAGTTTCTCTCTGTCTCTCTTCCGCTCACTCTCATCTAGTCCCCCGAGCACCGTGTAATAATATCATCTGGGGCGAAACCGTGGCTCTGGGTAAATCCGGATGTAGGGCCCCACCGACGACTATAGCACACGTGAGACGCAAAATTGAGTCAAACCCAAATCTCCTCTACTCTGAGCTAAATCACTTAATGTCGAGAACAACTGAAGGTATAGAGACATTGTATCTTAAGATGTGTGATGCTCAAGACAGCGTCCAAGTCATTTGAGAGAAGGCATTCCTGCAGAGGAATAAAACGAAGAGCTCTCTAACCATATTATTATTCGCAAAGAACACGATGATCCGTGTGTCTGAAAGGCAAACTGAGTAGCGTACTCAAAGGCTTAGCAAAATAAGCCTATGGATGATAACTATACTGAATGATAATGTGGCACGTGTACTATGGAAATTTTAGTTGAGAGAAACAATCACGATTAGGTTGAATCATTCAGTATTTTTCCGCACGACGAACATAATGTTCAGCATAGAAAAAAACTAAAATTTTACCTTAGTTTCGCCGCTGTGCGCAAGGAGCAAATGAGACGTTTGAAAGGAAAAACAAGAGAATCAACAGAAGATGCACAACTGATTTCACACGGGTCATGACAAATAAACAAGCCAACAAAAAGGAAAGCCTCATAAACAAAATAACAATACAAGGAACACATCTAAAGTATGGTATGATTCTCAAAATTATACGGTTTTTTTTGTTCTCTTAGTTATTGTTGAAGATCATTTCCAAGTTTCAGATCTGCTTATTGACAGTAAGCCTGCCATCGTGTTGATTTCAAAAAATGAACACCCTGAAACAATAAAATCGATATCTCTTACAGTACTTTTAGCCTGACAGGCTTATCAGATAACCTAGTTAATCTGATTGAATTATCCGCTCTGTCCTGTTCATGAGAACCTCTTTTTTCTAATCTTGCCGCTTGGGGATGTCAATCACCCCAGCGTGACGGCAAGCATTACTGAAGGACCAAGCCATGCATCAAACAAATGCCTTATTTAAAACACAAACTGTACATCATGTCATCACTAGTGGCTTCATTGGCTTGAGGTGCGACTACAGATTGACGTAATACATGTGCACTCTTTGTCACCGTATCAGTTATTAGTAATTCAATCTGTGCAACATGACTCGTTTGGGTATTGAACACCGGGCAATATGTTAGACGCGATTTCAAGTCTGTTTTTACTCTTTTCGAGATGTTTTCCCCTCGGCCTTCAGTGAAGTTTTTTTTTCTTCTTGGGGGGCAGCATTGGTGTTAAGGAGCAAAACGGCAGCTGCGGGAATGACAACTATTAACATGTGTACCGGCACTCTCGCTGTAAAAGACATAGGCATACAAGGATTGGGTACAGCGTTGTTAAAACGTAAGCTAGAGTGCATCTCTTTTTGCACCAGGATAGTGCTCATCCTCGGAAATGTCAACCACATGTTCAAACTGCTGTAAGTACTCATATTGAATTAAAGAAATATACAGCATTGATAATGTTTGTACAATTCTGCTAAAGTGTGCCTGCTGTCTTTGCATCAATATAATGTACACCATTGGTAATATCAACAACATGTTCAAACTGTTTTGCTTACTCGTATTGATTCAAGATGATGCACAGCACCTGCAATACTTGATACAATACTTGATACAAATGCTGAAGTTCACATCAACTGCTTTTTAATATCAGTTTGGTCACTGAATTTGAAATCAAACAGACAGAAAACAATGAACCCTGTTGTAAATGTCAGCTGGTTATAATGCCGATTCTTTAGTTCCTACTTCAGGCAAGTACGAATGCGATGCGAATTTGAAGTCAAAAAATCGCATGAAAATTGGGTGGGTGGGTGGGGGTGTATTTTAGTAAGTTGCCCCCATTGTTAAGTCAGTGAGGAAAGGTGAAAAGCACTAAATTCAAATTTCTGGGTCAAATCGGTCAAAAATCGTAGTCCTAGCATCGTTAAGCATATTTAAAAAAAGAACTAGACTAAAACAACCGCCACAATTGAACGATTTCCCACAACATACTTAAGGGTAGATTACCGTTGGTATCCATCCATTTTAATTTTTTATTATTATTAAATTGAAATCATCAGTCTGAAAGCTTACTGATTATGAAGTTCATACCAGTACCGATCTTCTATAGAAATAGTTCTGTCTAAAAATCTGTAAAAGTCGGGAAAATAGAATTTGAAGATCCGCATTATAATTTCGGTTGTGACAATCGAAATTAAGAACAATATTATGTGGTTTACATGCTGAAAAGTGCGCGTGGTTTTTTCCACTAAATTCTCCTGACTCGGTCGGACGTCGGATCGAGCCCAAATTTCCACAGTTTTTTCCCCATGTAAAATCGAATCACACAAAGTAAGAACACTGCACTATCAGCTTTACCAGTACTGTATTTTACATTTAACCATGCAATGGGGACATTCTGACCCTAAGTTACATTCAGGTTTTAATTTTTAGAGGATAGTGTTTTCGGATAGTGTGTACATACTCGGACCTCGGATTGAGCCCAATAATAATAATAATAATATTTAAAATTTATATTGCGCCCCTTACATACAAAATGATCAAAGGCGCAGAACACATGTTAAAAAGCACAGAATGGAAGAAAAAGACAAAGAAAAAAGACTGGTCACCAGGCCAGTGCCCAAACCACAGTATGGGGATACGTCTGTCCCGCCAACAGAGAACTAAAAGTTACTTATTACATAGGCCTATCCCTGCTGGCATCGGTAATGTTTTGACCTTTTCAGGAGACAGACGCCTCTAACCCTATCTTATGCTAAAAATCTAAACTAACTGGCAAGGCGACCATAGAAAAAAGACACACTAAAAAGCGGCTTTAAAAAGGTGGGTTTTTATAATACATTTAAAAGAGGCAAGTTTCTGCTCGCTACGTATATGAGACGGTAGTGCATTCCAAAGCTTAGGGGCGGCCACAGAAAAAGCTCTATCACCAAATGTAGTCAACATTTTACCAGAAGGATAATCCAAAAAAATACCATTATTCCCTGACCTAAGTTGATATGAAGATACCTTCCGGATGGCAACAAGATCCTGTAAGTACTTTGGAGAAAGACCATGAAGAGCTTTGAAGGTCAACAAAAGGATTTTAAAATTAATCCTGTAGGAAACAGGCAGCCAATGTAATTGACGAATTATTGGTGTAATGTGTTCAAACCGGTATGTGTTAGTAACAATTCTGGCTGCAGCGTTTTGAACCCTTTGTAATTTAGCTATCTGTGACTTTGGCAGACCATACAAAAGGCTATTACAATAATCAAGACGACTAGTCACAAATGCATGAATTAGTTTTAAAAGAGAGTCTTGTGTTAGGAATTGACTGATGCGTTTGATGTTGTGAAGGTGAAAAAAGGCTGCAGAGCAAGCTTTATTGATGTGGGTGTTCATTGTAAGTTCTGAATCAAACCATGACCCCAAATTACGAACGCATGTTGTAGGAAAAACTTTAGCATCACCTATCATGATATTGGAAATATTAATTTTCTTCAACTGCTGCTTTGATCCGATGATCAAAAATTCACTCTTAGCATCATTAATTAGAAGTCGGTCATGCAACATCCATTGCCTGATGTCCCTTATGCAATCTTCCATTATAGTTACAGCAGCTTGACAAGATATATCATCAGGTCTAAAAGATAGATACAGCTGAGTGTCATCGGCATAACAATGAACATCGGGCAGATGATGCTCAACGATGTCAAACAATTTAGAGGCATAGACAATGAATAAAAATGGTCCTAAGCAGGATCCCTGAGGAACACCACAGTTGATATTAAACTTTTCTGATAAGGTACCGTGAATAGATACGCGTTGACTTCTACCTGACAAATAAGAAGAAAACCAATCGAGGGCCTTGCCAGTGACTCCAAACTTAGACTGCAGACG
The DNA here is from genome assembly GCA_911728455.2 of Marthasterias glacialis. Taxonomy (NCBI): domain Eukaryota; kingdom Metazoa; phylum Echinodermata; class Asteroidea; order Forcipulatida; family Asteriidae; genus Marthasterias; species Marthasterias glacialis. The sequence continues at coordinate 7,603,492 of OU452230.1, forward strand.
TTTCAATAAAATGACGTGATCAACAGTATCGAACGCTGCACTCAGGTCTAAAAGGATAAGCAGAATAACATGTTGTGAATTCATCCTCATCAGTAAATCATTTTTAACCTTTATAAGAGCCGTCTCTGTACTGTGATGCTTCCGGTAAGATGATTGGAAAACTGGAAACATGGAATGTTTTGACATGTGACAATAAAGTTGGTCACAAACGGCCCTCTCAGTTAATTTAGAAATAAATTGTAAGTTACTGATTGGTCGGTAGTTTTCTAATTTCATATCGAGATTGTGTTTTTTTAATAAAGGGCATATTAAAGCTTCCTTCCAGTCAGTAGGAAATGTACCAGATACTAATGATGAGTTTATAATTTTGGTAAGTACTGGAAGCAAAACATCAAGGCACTCACCCACAAGGTTAGTAGGCATGGGATCCAGAGTGCAAGATCCCTTAGAAGAATTGACAACAAGCTGTTTTACCTGTGACTCGGTTAATGGTATGAAACTATCAAACAGGATATTACTGGACAATGTTTCAGATGTAAAAGAGAACGTTCTGTCAACAGAGGTTGAAACTTCCAAGTCATCAAGTTTAGCATGAATATTAGATATTTTCTTTACAAAAAAGCTACCCATATCATTAGCAAGAGTCATTTTGTCTTTAAAAGGTGGAAAGAGGACGTCATCACTATGTCCAAGCAGCTTTTTAGATGCTCTAAATAGTTTCCTCTGGTCGGAACTATTACTTTCGATAAAGTCTTTGTAGAAATTGCAGCGAGCTTTATTAAGAAGAAAGGTTACCTTATTTCTTATTAGCTTATATTCTGAAAGATCAGAGGCCATGTTTGTTCGCCGCCACTTCTTTTCTGCACGTCTCCTCATCCTCAAGGCAGAGTTGATTTCTTGATTAAACCAAGGAAGACGGGGCCTAGCGGTGACCATCTTTGTCTTTAATGGGGCATGTGTGTTGAAGGTAGCAGCTAGTGTAGTATTATAACAATTCGTAAGCTCCTCAAGACCTTGAGGAGTGTCCCTGCACAGCCTAGAAGAGACTAAGTCACTTTTCAAGCAATTAATGTCAATGGATTTAATATCCCTATAAACAATCTGTTTAGCAGGAAAAGAAGACTTGTTTTGTTGCAAATTGCAAATAACAGAAAAATGATCAGAAAAAAGGTGGTGAGGTGTCGGGGGGCTGTTAAGAACCATGTCCGATTTCCGGGTAATAACAAGATCTAGTGTGTGACCCATCTCATGTGTAGGTTTGTTAACATGTTGCTGGAGACCCATGGATTCAAGAAGTGTTAAAAAACGTATAGTGTTTGGATCATCAGAAATGTCAACATGGATGTTAAAATCTCCAGTTATTAAAACTGGTTCAGAAGCTAAAATAATGGATTCTAAATAATCGGCAAAATCAGTGATAAACCGATTAACTGTACAAGGGTGGCTAACTGAGTAAGGTGGCCTGTAAATGATCACAAGTCGTAATTTAAAGGAATTAATCCCTACAGACCATTCTGAGAATTCAAATGAATCTAATTCATCTCCAGCAATTTTCTTGACATTCAAATGATCACGAAACAACAAAGCAGTGCCTCCCCCCACACGGTTTTTCCGGGGATGATCTAGCAATCTAAAACCAGGTGGAGTTGCTTCAACCTTGTGGGCAACATCCATATCTGTAAACCAAGTCTCTGTAAGGGCAAACAAATCAGCCTTACTATTAATAGCATAAGAAACAAAATCGGCTGTTTTATTTTTAAGAGATCTAGTATTTAGGCAGCAAAGTTTAAATAGATCATCAGATGAATCGGCAGGATTTACAACAATGTGTTTAAGGACAGGAGTACGGTTTTCCAAAGCTAACCTATTATGAACACAATCAAGCCGGTGACCAATGTGAACAGGAATTTTACACTTATAGTTACAATGACCCGCTCTATTACCCCTGAACCGAAAAATTCCATTCGCTTTCAGAATCGAAAACAATCCAGGCTGAATGGAGTGATAAAAAGTCTTACGGATGTTAAAAAGCTGACTACGAGAATACATTATAGTTGTACTACTAGACATGTTAGAATGCGAATTTTCTGTATGCATAAAATGCAACTCATCATTGCTAGTGCATCCAATACGAGGGCCTGGGTTAACAGAAATATCCATGAATATTGTTATATCATGTGGAGGGTCATGACCAGGAATAACTAGAGTAGTTTGGCCATGTTTGGACCATTTGACTAATGGAACTTTTGAGAAATTAAATCCAGTACGGCACAGCTGTAATGTTACCCCATGACAGGGTGTAATTGGCACAACAAAATTAGTCAGACACATATACTGATCTGACAACACAAAATACTCATTTCTGACAGTCTTAGCATCAGCAAAGATTTGAACCAGTTGAGACTTATGTAGGATAAAAAGCAGATGTAAAAACACCAACAGACGAGCACGGGCACTTATGGCAACAGCCATGGTGAATACACGTTACAAAATAGTGAACTCGACCGGAGATAAAAAACACATCAAAAAACGTCAAAATAACAAGCAATACGTATCGGATAAATCACAAAAATATATCACAAATAAGCACAGAAAGCTTACCAAACACGTCAACAATAAATATAAAGACGATGCCAAAAACTCATCAAAGATTAAACGGATAAAAATAAGCAAGCACTGGCAGAGAAAAATAAACACTGGCAGCTACAGAACAGCGCCCTCTCAGCACTGTCAAATGTTCACACCGTAGACAATGACATACCTGAATGTCACTTAGGGTCAGAAAGTCTCCATTGCATGGTTAAATGTAAAATACAGGACTGGTAAAGCTGATAGTGCAGTGTTCTAACTTTGTGTGATTCGATTATACATGGGGAAAAAACTGTGAAAATTTGGGCTCGATCCGATGTCCGAGTATGTACACAATATCCGAGAACAACTCGGCCAGAAATTTGACTTGACATCTTTTAAACTTGTTGACTCTTCTTTAATGAGAATTCCGAAGAGTGTTTCTATGATTAGAAGTTAGACCGTGCGGGTGTTTGCGAACCTAGGATTCACCTACACGTACAACATTGTAGAACATGAAGGGAATTCGACTTCCTCGAACTTTACGTGGCACAACGTTCGTATAATAGGCAAGACGTCAACATTCTATACCGTGGTATTGATCCTCTTAAAATTAATTGCGAACGTTCCTTGTCAATTTTCATTAAAATGGCCATATTTTAGAAGAACCAATTTCGATGAAAAGAAGGGTCTCAATTTAATTACATTCATGACTCATGTTATGTAGGTTATTTTGTTTTACAACTATAAGTTCATCAGTTTTCATTGAAAGTGACGCATATTTTATTGTGTTTTTTTGTTGTTGTTGTTGTGTGCTTTGTAATGCTCATAATGCTAATGCATAAAATGTATTGTAGATTTGTCTTAAGTGCGTTATAGTATCTGTCTAGTATCATACAGTAATGAACTGAATTTTGTTTGCATTTTTATTGAGTTTTAATAGGTTTGCTTTCATGATAGGTCGAAATGAATGATTCATTTCTACAATTTTTTAACAAGTTTGTTTAAAATGTATGTAAAAAAAACCTCGTCTACTTTAAATATTTCTTGGAATATAGGTTAGTGATTATTTTACATACAAAACGACCATGCTTATATTATGCAGTTTTCGAATGAGAAAATGTGCTAGCGGAGAAGTCAATAAGCCTACACAAGCCTTCAAGATGCCGTTGAACTTAGACATGTAAATGTCTCCGCGTCTTCGGATTCCCCTGGCAGTTGGAGTGATGTAAATCTTCAACTGAAAATGCAAGGTCAATTTTGTTTAAGGTACCATAGGGATTAGCTGTCTTTTTTCGCTAATCAGAGGTCGCGTCACTTTCGAGTTATATCATAAATGGTCTGTATTATTATTAAATCTTTCTGGTTATGAAACCAAGGGACCCTCAAAAGTGACTTGCACTGTAACCCTTAGGCCTGAAGATACCTGTGCAGAGAAGATGTAGAAGAAATGTCAGTTTTAGATGTGGGAGGAAAACCTCAAATAGGGAAAATACCACGCAATCAGGTGGGGACTGAAAACCCAATCCACATGCAAGGCTCCAGTCCGGGATTCGAACCGGGGTCCACAGAGGTGAAAGGCGGGGAAAGAAACCACTGAGCCAACCTGAATGCTATTATGAAAAGGGCTTTTTGGATTGTCGGAATTATTTACCATTGGTGTTGCTGTGGTTGTTGTTGTTGTTGTTGTTGTTGTTAATGTTGTTGCTGCTGCTGTTGTTTTTGTTTTTGTTTTTGTTTTTCTTGTTGCTGTTGCTGCTGCTATCGCTGCTGTTGCTGCTGTTGTTAATTTTGTTGCTGTTGATGTCGTTGTTGCTGTTGTCGTCGTTGTCGTCAGTGTTGGTGTCATCGCTGTCGACGTCATCACTGGCATTGTCGTCTTCGTCGTTAGCATTGCCATTACCGTCATTAACGTCATCGCCGTTGTTGCCACCATCGACGTCGTTGCAGCCACTGGCATCGTCGTCGTCGCTGTCGTTATTGTTGCAAAATTATTGTTGTTGTTGTTGTTGCTGTTGCTGCTGTTGTTGTTGTTTTCATTGTTGTCGTTGCCATTTTTGTCACTGTAATCGTCATCAGTCATTGTTGTCACTGTAGACACTGTCATTGCCATCGTCATCGCCATTGTCACAGTCGTCGCCGTCGATGCCATCGTATTGTCATTGTTGTTGTGATGTTGTGGTTATTGTTTTTGTTGTCGTTACCATTGTTGTTGTCAATGTCGTTAGTGTAATTTTTGGTTTTCATTTCTCATTTACTTATTGTTGAATTTTATTTTATTAGCTAAAAATAATGTGGGACATGTGCCAATAATGAATCTTTTTCCTAAAGATGGACCAAATATTCATTGTCAAACAGCGAATATCAGGCATCGGCCACTGTCTGAGTGTAAATGGAACAAAATAGAAACAAAAGCACAGTTACCAAGTTACCATTTAACGCTCCAAGGATTATAAGAGTCGGGACAAAAATTAAACCATCAAACAAAACAATAAAACACAAGGAAATACTGAAAGTGGAAAGCTGAAGTCAACCGCATGTCATGTTATTAGGGCATAACTCATGCGAAAGGTCTGTAAAGAGTCCTTGACCGTCGCAGTCGAGGCATGTAAACGACAGCTGTTGGGACGGTAGAGAAAGTGCGTTTTTTTTTAGTTTTTTTTTTAGTGCTTTGACTATTAGCGAGTCTACACCGTTGATATCTCCTTCATCACAATGACGCACTTTCCAGCTCCGCACCCGGTTTGAAAAAAAGTACACTGGTTTAGATAACATAATTGGTTTCAGGAAGAGTATAAAGTCATTCCCTCTAGTTTGCAACGGTTGAACAATCCAATCCAACAAACATGCCAAAACTTCATTCAATTAGGGAGTCTGTTTTAGTGGAAACACCGAAAGAAGGCTCTGTCGGTGGCGGTAAATGTTTATTCGGGGTATTCAAATTCTATTTTCTCGACTTTGACAGTATTTCAAACAGAAATATTGGTATATAGAAGATTGGTACTGGTATGAACTTCACAATCAGTAAGCTTTTAGACTGATACTAGCAAAATATATTTTGATGAATACCAATCCTGTATTCTACCTTTTAAGAAAAATCTTAGTGTTTTGTCAAATCGAGCCCTAACATCGAGGTCAAATCCAAATCACACTCGTGCTAGTACAAATCTATTTCGACAAACAATATCAGGCCAAAAATAAAGCTGTAGTTTTTGTACTATACATATTTTGCTTTGACGACCATGGAAAGTTATAAACCGCCCGAAGCGGTTTTTAGAGCCCGCACACTGTGTACATATTAAGCGTCTTGCACTGCCCCCGAATTGTCAGAGTGTCAACATATCTTTTTACCCCCTCCGGGATTCGAATTAATCTTTTTTTGCTTTGGGGGTATATCATCGCTAAAATTCATCAGAAAAATAACAGATGAAAAGCCTTTGTATCTCGGGGCAAGTTTTGTTGAGGAGGGCATTTAATCCACAGGCTTTCCGTGCAGCCTGAGATCACGCCCCAATTAGCAATGTTACCGTACTAAAATAACTATTGAGTGGCAGTCAGGAACTGGCTTAAAGGGGGAGTCAACTTAAAGCATGGAGGAAGGAACCCTCCATGCTTAAAGTCAATCTCGGATTCATCTTGGAGCCCCGCCCCTAAAATGCTTCGCCGTACGTGACGTAAAGGGGCACCCCGACACTCGCCATAAAGCGACACCTTACCCTCATTGGCCAGTTCGCATTTGATTGACAGCCCAGAGCCTTCGTTCCGTCTGAACTTGACCCACACTTAAGAAGTCTGATTTTTAACCAGAGCACGAGTCGCGCTCCGATGGAAGGAGAAAAACACACCTGGATTATTATTCAACCACGGTTCTTGTTGTGGTTGTCATTTGAGGTAGTCAACCTGTCGCTGAGGGGTTATCCGTACCGCTCGGCTAAATTCTAGATCACTTTACAAGATCGGGAGAGGGTGGCTGTAATCCAATTATCACTAAAGTAGATCAAATACGCTCTTAGGCATAGTTTTATAGTAATAAAAATGGATTAAGGTCATTAGCTCAAAAAATAGGCCACCACGCTAGTATTTTCACTCAGAGATCGTGTTCACTTGGTGATTATTTTTAAAAACAATATAAGAAGATTTGGGTCATAAGTATAAATGGGCTACCCATGCAAGTGGCATTACAAAAGCAAGTGGCATTACAAAATAACTTAATTAGTTATTAGATCGTATTAACTACTTCCCCTCTGCATGCTATCAATCAATCAAAATACTTAATGCGCGACCAGTCAACCTTGGTCCCCGACGATTTTAACCCACCCAGTCGGGAATTCCATCTCGTATGGCGATGACATACACTTATGGGAGCATCTGTGTTTGTGTGGGTACGGTTTGCCCGACTTGGATTTATTGCCCGACTTGTGGGATGAAGCATTCCTGCAACAAATCAAGCAGTAAGATGGGCAAGAAAAACACGACAGTTAAATGGCAAAACCTCTTCTCAACACCTCGAACCATGTCCAGCTTGAACTTCGGTACGCTGATAAATTTTCACACGAGCAAATTCAGTCAATCGATTTTTGGTTTGCTCTTGTTTTTTTTAAAGCCATTATAATATTGTTTTTCAAAACATCTGATTTAGGCTCGATGAAACACAGCTTACATACAGTATTTCCATTTTAAAGAAGCTATGTCCGATTTTCGGCTGATATGGCCCCCAAATTTAGATTTAAATGTTTGTGTAGCTAATTTATTGATTTGAGAAAGTTTTAATTTTCATTTAAGGTATTGCACAATCCGCGAATGATAAGTGGTAGTCAATAAAAAAACTAAAAGTGTATCAAGTGTCGGGATCTCAACAATAGGTCATGCCCATCGGCCGTGTACAATAAAAAAGAAAAAAACAAACATTTTTTTCGTTGTCCCTAAAAATGAGAAAACATTTGTCATCATAAATTTTAAGATCTTTCGGTAATTGTACCCATTCCATGTCGACTCAAAATTCTCACGAAAAACGACATTATAAACGAATTGATTTTGTTTTTGTAGATAGAGGTTTTTTAAAATCAACATCACTGGGTGTGTGTGGGGGGGGGGGGGGGGGGGGGGGGACACGACAAAATTGACATTTTGATAGTAAATTTGTCACGTCGGAGTTTTTCGAAAAGGAAAAGGTTCAAGGTGACTTTCCGTGTCTGATTTCGTGTGAAGTAGCGATGGATGATTATAATTTTCAACACTCTAGAGTTCATAAATTCATCTGGAATCGGGCAACCCTTAAGTAAGTTATAAATATTAAACACTATCAATACGGAGAGTGGAGCTGATACGAGAGGTGATTTATCACACCGGCCTTGAAAGTCCCGTTTCTCACTGTGGGTTTCCCCACGGATGATCAAAGCGTTGGTTCTGTTTTTAATTCGAGAGAAAAATGGGGGTCTCTTTAAATCACTGCATATGGGACGCCTAAATAAATAAATATATAGACGTATATGTTTAATATATTTATATATACATAAATATATAAAAAAAAGAAACTAGCAGCTGTTATGCCATATGATTTGTGTAGTTCAAGTTATAGTTAGCAACGTGACAAGTGTTTGCTTATATAGGACCCAGATTAAACCCTTTTTTTGTATGTTGCGAACACATTTTAGATTAAATTGCCACATCCAATTAAAAGCGTTGTTATTGTATGATATGACAAGTATGTATTACAACTTCACATTCTGATAGATTTAATTATTTACCTTTTCCGCCCATGTTTTGCTCCGTCTGCCTTGATACAATCTGAAGAGTATTTTTTTGTCCGTCCTGTTCTGTCTTTTCTTCAGGTTTTTTTTTTCGTTTTGCCCCGGAGCGCGCAGTTGATCTAAATATTTATTCAGAGTGATAACACAAAACTGAAAACTCCCTCGATTTACTTTGAATAGACCTGCAACAAATCCCCCATCCCCGGGAATTGTCATCGTGTGTATCAAGTCTCCCGTTGAGACAACAATGTCCAAATTAAAAAGAAACTATTCGATATTCGCGTCCTCATTTACAGTTCTGTCCTTGTCCATATGAAATAAAACGTAATTTATATCTTACAACATCACCATCGACACTAGTAATTTATATTACATTCTACAACATCGACACCGTATCTACGACATTTTCAACATCCTGTGACATTTACGACATTCCTACGTTTTCAACGCCGTACGGCCGTTTATTGTCACCAATCTTTGACACTGTCACCATTCTATGACATTGTCACAAATCTATGATTTCTGTCAACATTCCACAACATTGTCACCAGTGTGTGACAATGTCACCATTCTATGGCATCGTCAACATTCCTTTACGTTGTCACCATTCCACGACATTGTCACCATCCTATACCCGACATTGTCACCATTCCACGACATTATACCCAATCAGAACTTGTGAGGTCGTATGTTCAGAGTTATTTGAAAGTAGGAATTTGCTAAACGCAAAACACTTTTAGCCAGTCGGACTATTTTAAGAAAGTTTAGAACACAGTCCTTATCAGCTACTTTAACTTGCGTTTTGACCAGCAGACCACTGCTGTTTTAGACCACCGTAACGTACCTCACAACGGTGAGTGCATAGTTCGAGTAACACTCAGGGCTAAATTTGTACTTTAAGAAAAAAAACAGTTATCGCAAAACACTTGAAGAGGACCCTTTGAAACCATTGTTACCTTAGGAAGTGGAATAAGTGGAGCGCCATTGACATAGTGGTATGGTTAAAAAAAAAAAAAAAAAAAGAGAGCGATAAACTGACGGCTAGATTTGTCTACAGGGTTAACATAGTGGTAACCATAGGCTAAACATGACCGTACAAAACCTGTGTTACAGTTGGAGACTTCTCGTGAAAATCAATCAATCGATTATTGATCCTTCAAATCGATTCGGGTTAAAAACTGCCTTCTTTGCTTCCGACCTCCCCGGGTGATCCGATACTAGTTACATATAAACAACAAATTGAAAACCAGTGGATTTATTGTCCGAGATGTCTCTGATTCTATCCACCATTTGAGCATGTTGCCGTCGCGAGGTCTTCGCTGCGAAAACAATTTTAAAGTGTTCTTGCCGATTGCGAGCTGATGAAGTAGAGAAGGGCTGGATGCTCATGCAACCGAATACTATTATATGGGACTAAGATTTCTGCGCCTATCTTGCATGCTGGTGCGGTTCTACCGTCGATGTGATTTTTGGGTGGGGATGGGGGATGATATTTTATATTATCGGTTTCGGAAAAGCGTTTGCCTTCCAAGTCTCTAATTTGTAAACAGATTTGTAGAAAAATGTCACAAAACTGAGTTGGTTGCGATTTCGAGAAAACGCCTGACAATGATTAGTTTTTTGAGACGGTAACGTTTCCGGACGGAAATACGTTCTCAGAACAACTGGTACTGGTATAAAAAGGTTTATAAGAATAAGAATTTACATTTATTTCTCGCGGGTGTCCGCCAATTTGGAAACTCGTGGCGCATGAACGATATTACCCCGGTCACTGGGCCATTCACTGACCTCCATTGGACTGAATAGCGGGTTGCGTGTGTTCGTTGAAGTCAGTGAACTTCATTTTGAAACTAGCACAGTGGCGAATTGATCAACGCGTGCCGTGCATGTTTTAATGCAAATTTACAAAAAGAAGTATACAGTGAAGAAAATAACATTGTGGGTGAAAACAAGCTACATAGAAATGAAGAAAAAATCCCATCCTAAATTCACAAAAGACGTTACATATATACGCACTGTGTGTATTAAACGTTTTGTTTTTCTTTTTCGAGTTTCAAAATGGCCGCCGCTTGTTTGTGCCGTTTTTGGTCGCAGTAATGTGCACACGCACACGCCCGACTCGCTATCAAGTCAGTATTAACTAGAGATCAGTGGTTATCTCCCTGTGCTGCCAAGTGCAGCACCAGACTAAATCAATCACAAGAACAATCTCTGCCCTGGCACCCATTTATCCCCCTGGGTGAAGAGAAGCAATTACAGTTTAATGGTCTTGCTCAAGGACACAAGCGTCATGACCTGGAATCAAACCTACCCCTCTACGACTTAGCTTCCAGAACTTAAGTCCGATGCACTAGACCGATGACACGCTCAAATGTTATACCCATAAAAAGCTTACAGATGGAAAAAACGTTCATAATTATATTATATATCGTCGTGTTCACAACAAAAGGACGTCAGGGAAAGTTCCCGGTAAAAGGACGCATATAAGCAATTTACGTTAAAATTTGTGTTTCATTAATTATGAGCGGGAGAGTTTGGTAAATTTGTTGCCATGCAAAAGCCATTCTAGAAAACATGTCTTCAGGGTAATTCTAGCAAAAGAAAAAAAATAAACAAAAATGACATATTTTTCATGTCAGGAGCCATTTTTTTGTTGCTTATACGTCCTTTTGTTACTGGGACGAACTACTTTATGTTCCCGGCAAAAGGGCGTAAGGCCTTACGCCCTTTTGCCGGGCACACGACGATATCATGCCCTTTGGGTGAATATTACCCCACGACTATCAAGTCCCAATGTGGTAGCATTTGGTTCCAAGGGTTTTCACAATTATATAAAGTAAATAGCTAATCAATTAATTCAGTAGCTTAGCTAAATATAGGGCTGCTTGGACATTTACTAAAAAGGTTACCTTCGGTTACTTTGAAAGTGCTTGATTTAATATGCGTCCTTCGTATAATACATTTTATGGCATTGACTGGTAATTAAAATGCAGATATATCTGCTCAGGATTTGGAGGTATACTGACCTTAAATGGACACCTTTAATTTAAAACTTTGATCTGTGATTTCCATTAAAATCTGCGATTATCTGCATTAAGATGAACACGGATGTATAAATTGTTGTGAACGCTCTTTATTTTACCCACGCTCCTTTTGGGCCAATTAAAAATTCAAATCAGCGTTTTCGCTGAAAAGATCTTCATAGTTGTTTGCATTGGTTGGATTATCTGCATTTTAATGTTTTTATTTCTTTAAATTTTATTTATATATACATTTCATATTATTTAAAGTTGAGGAATCTTATTCAATTTGATATGTTCCTTGGGGCAAGTTTACATTTAACTAAACATGAAACTAAGCCAAAGATTTTTCTGAACAGTCTCGCACCGATATCAGTATGTAAGAGTTTGTTTTGAATGTTCCCAGTTTCGCGGTTCATTACTCCCTTAGTATAACGATTTTAGGTGTCAATGTCACGTTGGAACCCAATTAGTACTGGTACTCATTTCTACGCAATGGAGTCTCAATATAGACTCGACGTTGCTGACGCCTTTGTCAGGGCCAAGGCGACCGGGGAAGGGGGAATCAATACCCCCAAATAATGAGCCCCAGTCGGCAAATGTGGCGCTGAATCAATTTGGAGAAGGACTCCGCCGCGCCTCTCTGTTTCTTTTTAACGCCTACGGTCCAGAAAGCAGAACAACACCACCGAGTGTAACATGGTGTGAGGATAGCAAAGACTGCGCGTATATCTTGTCTGCTTCTCTCACTCCAACGATTTCATAAGTTAATTATTATTTATTTTGTTTTCTGGTGATTTTTCTGTTTCATTCAGGGGCTGCAGACTAAAAGTTCGAAATGTCTGTTTCGAAACTAAGTGTTATTGTTTAATTTGTCAGGGTTTTTAAAGTTCAATAGCAAGCAAACAAGGGATTTTAACCTTAACTTTATTTAATAGATATTTATTTATTTATTTATTTATTTATTTATTTATTATTATTATTAGAAACGGTTATTGAACAACTACAGCTTCTATCACATTTGTATTCACCTCTGGGAGCCAAGGTTCGATTCCCAGCAGACCAGAGGGTGACTCGAGTGTTAATTGGCTTTTCCGGTTCATGTTTTTACTTCCACGATTGTCGAGGGATTCACCACCCCCATCTAAAATAATTTGCCTCTCCTCTCCGATTGTGTTTGTTTGCCCGGCCGGGCATGTTCCATCACGACGCTCAGATGAAGCTATCCAGTGCCGTGTGGTAATTTTGAAGGGAACGTTCGGAGTCATCATAGAGTCGTCATCGCTGGAAGGCTGAAGCTAGAAGATGGAAAAGCAACATGCCCAAAGTAGCTATATCCTATCCTGTTTTTTAACAGACTGGATGTGGATTTACAACAAAGTGTACAATAACAATATAACTATTACTTCTTATTGACTATCCTGCAATGAATGTTTTTACAATCCCCCCCCGTCAGCCCCCCGCCCCACCTCCGGAAATAAAATGTAATACATGCTTTTAAAGACGAGTTTGCAATGTTCACAACCTCATACACACCGATTAGCATTCAAGGTAAATTCTTTCGTTGCCGGGGACGAAGTACACAAGGACATTTCTTTCCAACAATGAAACGCTTATAATTCTGTCTGAGATGGCCGCCATCCAATCAGGGTCGAATTATGGGTGAATTAGGTCTGAACGATTTTGGATTCACAAAGCATTGCCGATCTAAAGAAAAAAGAAGAAGAAGTAGAACTGAAGAAGAAAAAAAGAAGAAGAAGAGGAAGAAGAAGAAGAAGAAGAGAAAAGACGTATAGAGGTTTACAGGTCTGTTTAGCTGGCATTGCGACTGCTGATGTAATTGTCTGGAAAAGCATGTTTGCAATGTCTACATTTATCCTTATGTGGCTCTCCAGAGGCAGAGGATAATTCCCCGCCGGCAGACCTGAATGGGTCCCAGATAGAGGAAGGCAGAGTCTGGGACAAACAATGCTTGTTTGGGGGAAAATACGGATTAATTTTGCAATGAAAAATAAAAGACGTTCGTTTAGGCCTTGGTCTTTTCTTATTACGCTGTGCATGCCAGCCGTCATCTAGTTGTCGTGGTCGTTGTTATAGACGACGGTGATGATTTTGTTTATCACATTGCTGTCGCTGTTGCGTGTTGCCCGCTACATGTTGCCGTTGGTGTTTCTTTTCCTTATTCTGTCGTCGTCGTTGCTTGTTGCTTGTCATCATTGTTGTTGAGCTGTTGTTTATCGTTCGTCGTCGTCGTCCTCGTCGTCGTTATTGTTGCCGTTGCTAAACCAACTATTTCGTAATAAAACAGTAGAATCCTTAAGGGTGAACCGGTTTATTCGGCTGTTACTGTTCTACATTCAAAAAGGGCAGAATTACCTTAACAGACGTCACAGGCGCTTTATCAACCATTGCACCGTGTACAAATGTGTCCATTCCAAGTTGTTATCTATTTTCATTTCACATTCGACTGGTATAGTGAAACAGTGGTGTATACAATTTCGAATCAATTTATGCCCCAATTGGTATGCTGTCAACACTAGACGCTCTTTGATCATTATTTTTTTATTTTAAATGCCGGCAGTTTGCATCTTGCAATTTATTTCTGGGTATCTTTTGAAGAAAAGTGGTACGTCAGGTAAAGGTTACATTGTTTTATGTTTTCACGTCACAGGCAAAAAAAAATAAATTGCTGGTAGAGATACACCTCGAGATACTCACGTCGGATACAGTGTTAAATTCGACTTTAGAAACCGGGTTGCTGCGATCGTGGCACCCACGATTTCCCCCTTTAAACATAGGCCTATAAATCACGTCACGTTCTCTGCAGTGGGAAAAATCTCTGCGCCATGGGGGGTTAAGGCCGGTCATTTGCACAATGTGTTCAAGACGTGTCGAGAAGATGAAGAACATTACATCAAAAAAAAAAAAAAAACACCCCAAAATAGAAACGAAACCAGGTTAAATACCCGGTACTTTCAGACATAGATTTGTTGATGTTGTTAAAAACAAATTGACTCGTCTTTATTTTATCGTTTTAAATACAGCAGGCCAATCTCCCATTTAAAAACAGTTCTTTGATAATCTAACAGCAATCGAAATACGATTTCTTTGCATGACTGAAGCAAAAAGCATTAAACGCTAGGGGGAAAAAAAGTGTTACAGAAGGCTTGCTTTAGCAAATCCTAGTTATGTCAAATAGAGGGCGCTTCTATCAGTGGCCAAAGGTGTCTGCTTTTGAAATTTGTGACCAATGATGACCCGCGTGTCTTCAGTCACTCTAACAGGCGCACCGGTGTGTGTATACATCAGTCATTCGTGACATCTGCCGCTAGAAAGGCTGCTCTAAAAATACCAACGCTGTATTAAAACGTGGCATGGTTAGGGGTATGTTGACCACAAGTATGTCATTTTCTCTGCTATCCTATACTACGCCATGGTTTCGCTCGTGTCAAACGGAAAGAGAAGTTTAGTCGTAAAGTGCAATGTACATAGTGAATTGGAGTTGGAAAGAGGATGTAAACACACGACGTGTTTGAAGAAATATCACAGCGGGTTTATTTCTGTCTTATTTCGATGTTTACCGACATTATTGTTCGTGATGGGGGGGGGGGGGGGGTGGACAACATCCATTCTTCTGAAGAACCATGATTCGGGGTCTTCAGAAAATCCTCGTTGTGTCTCATTCTGAGTGAGTGCTCGAAGTGACTTCAACGAAGCTACTTGATGGATTGTCGGCGATTAGCGAGCCATTCAAGTCATCTTATCGTCAGAGTATACAGAAGACCTTGGAGTACTTCAGTGTCTTCGAATTTGATGACATAATCATTACGGTCACAGTTGAATTTTGCTGAACATTTAAAAAGACACCCCCCCCCCCCCCGTTAAATAAGTGGTGCACAAACTTTGGCAAATGAAGGTCGTCAAGTTAAGCACCACGTCGTTATGTTTCGCGCAAAATTGAAAGATGCTCAAGTTCGTTGTTAAAATTAACAATAGGCTTACACTCGTATACAGTATTTAAATACACACGAGCTGTTTTCGTGTGTCTGGGTATCCTGTCATTCAAATTTATTATTTGAGGCAGTTGTGGAATTTTGTACGACGTAATTAACGCTTTGTTAAACATCGCTTCCTTCATTAATTGTTTAAGGTAAACAAAAATAACACGTGACAGTAAGAAACCAGAACAGCATATCACGAAACCACCCCCCCCCCCCATCACAAAAAAGGAATGAAACAGTCTTAAATAAAAAAAATTTCGGAATTAAAACGTCATCTACAATAATACGTCTGCTTGCATTTGTTTTCTTTTTTTTCTTTTTATTTTCTTTCTGTCGTGTATTTTTTTTTTTATTAAAATTTTTCGAAAGTGATTTCCCGTTATACAGAAATGAAAATACATTTTTGCCAAACTCTGCTTATTTGGATGAAGAACGTTGCATTACGAAAAAAAAAACATCGTCGAGTGTGCTAACTTGATCATTAATAATGATTTCGCATATTTGAAATGAAATTTGAATGTTTGATTTCTTAATGCGAAAGACAATAGGAACTGAAGGGATAAATTTGTTCAAGTATGACATTTTTTAATATGATTTTTTTTTTCACGCATGCGCTTGCTCATTAAATAAGGTAGTTTATAAAGGACATCATCATTTCCAATAACCCGACTGTGGCTCAGATATACAGTTGATTAAGTTGACTAAATTAAATAACTTCATCTCTCAATACACATTGCCATGGAAACCTGCATGAACAAAACAAAATAACCCTGGACTCTATGTGTAATTAAATGTAAATAAAACTTGCTCTTGGCGTGGTACCGGTATTGAATTCTCCTTCAAGAGAATTCATGTTTTTTGTGTGTTTTTTTGTTTTTTTTAAACCCTTGTTTTCTTCGCGATTAATACGATGAGAACTTTGAATTTGTCTTGTTTTCTGCTGCCCGACTAAGGGAGAGTCGGCTTCAACTTCTGTCTGGGGTACCAGTCTTAGCTGACGTCGTTCTCAGTGGCGTTGCATTATTTTTATCTGACGTCATGCCATACATAAATGCTGCCTATTTTGCATAACGTACGTATTTCTTGTCAAAAAATTGCACACGGAAAATTTACGGATGCTTGCCCACACAGATGACCGTAATAACAAGTGGGATCTCGATTACCGGTATTCTATCATTAAAAAAAAAAACCGTTATCATTGATGTCGATTCTCTATATCCTCAATACAAGAGTTCCACCGTTTCGACGAGGTAACCCCCTGTTAATTTGAGGAATGTCGTCACCGGGAGACGGTTCGAGTTCCACCCTAGGGGTTCATGGTTTGTATTGCCACGGGACTCTGAAGACATCGAATATTCAGTCGGTGTCTTTTGCTTTTTCATACACCGCTACATTAAATGCAAAAGACTAAAATCAATAGCTCCTTTGAATCTTCTGTAAGAGAATAACATTGTCGAGACGAACATTCTCTTAAAGCCACAGCTTAACATTGCATTACCGATGCATTGGTAAGAAGAAAAACATAAATGTTCACAGATTTACATATATCTTACACGGTATGAAGATACTGATGGTTAAAAAACTTTCCTTAAAATATTTCTGCCTCAAGTGTTATCATTTTTGGAGAATAAATAAATAAGATTCAAAATTAGTTTTCGTCTCAGTGAGACAAAAGCTCTGAGGAATGCATACAAAAATGCTGAATGTATTTTTACCGTTTTCTCGCAAATAAAACAAGGAAATGAGATGGCATTTTCACAGGTTGGTTTTATTACATATATCTTGATTTGTGCAAAGAATGGAATCATTTACAGTCAGTTTACCAATGTTGAGCTGGGGCTGTGAAGGGTGTGCAATACATTGGTTAGTTTGAAAATACTAATGTTCACATATTTGCACATAACTGACACGGTCAGGGGCCGTGTTTTTAATTGAATTACGTGTGTCTACATTTTCTTATGGGGGAGCGCCTGGGGACCCACAGCCCCCCTACTACGCCGCTGGTCTACTGAATCATTACACAAGTCGTCTCCTCTTAAATTACAAATCAGAAAATTACTAGTGGAAAATGGAAAATATTTCGCCATTTTTTTTTTTTTTTTTTTTTGAAACTCAATGTCCAATCAAAAAATGCTGGCTCATTGTTTGTAAGTAGCATACAGCTATTTTACAGAATTGGCCATCTTGTTGGCTTCTTCCGCCCTAACTTATAATACCCCCCCCCCCCCCCCCCCAAACAAACTGTTTCTATTAAGAAAGCCCAACTAACAACGGACGTTACTTCGTATTCAGGGAACTTGATGTTGAGGCCAAGCTGGATTTTGTCTTCTTACCTCAGGGCATACACACCTCACTGTCACACTAGATTAGATATCGCAAGACGAATCATCTCCTCACATCGAGGGACACATTTTATGAGCAGGGTGGCTAGCTTCGCACCTCACGACCAACTCACCGTAACGGAATACAGTCAACAAAATCACTGCCAACGGTTCACTTTCATTTCACGCCTGAGAAGCCCAGTCAACCCCTCCACCAACCGCCGCGCCCCCCCCCCCCCCTCCGCCACTTCTCTCCCTGTGAATTGTTTTTCTCTCGTACCCATTATAAAAGGAGATCGAATCATTCAAGGAAACAGTTTTATTCTATGCGTTTAAAACTGGAGATCAATTTCCCTCGGGGGGTGCTCGATATAAGCAGTCGGTCCGCTCCAGATCAAGCATCTGTGATCTTTACATTTAGAGCAACTTGCGGCCTGGACGCGATAATCCGGCGGAGGTTGTGAGAATGAACGAGATTTTGAACAGCGAAGCGATATTTCGCTTGCCAGACAGTCATACAGATTTAGTGGGAGAAACCATGTATTTCCATCCACACGTTGACCATAAGTTATCCCCTTTAAGGGAAAGTCCCCTTTAAGGGAAAGATTCCTTTTGATTCGAAATAAAAAGGTAATTTGTTCAAATTACAAGAGTAGAAAGAAAGTATGTTTTTAAAAAGCCGTATGGATTGTCCATAAAGCAAGATGGGGGCCAGACAAGTTGCATACCGGTACCCTGTATTGTGACTGGTACCCTGTATTATGACTGGTTATCCTATATTGTGACTGGTTATCCTATATTGTGACTGGTTACCCTGTATTGTGACTGGTTACCCTGTATTGTGACTGGTACCCTGTATTGTGACTGGTACCCTGTATTGTGACTGGTTATCCTGTATTGTGACTGGTTACCCTGTATTGTGACTGGTACCCTGTATTATGACTGGTTATCCTATATTGTGATTGGTTATCCTATATTGCGACTGGTTACCTTGTATTGTGACTGGTACCCTGTATTGTGACTGGTTACCCTGTATTGTGACTGTTACCTTGTATTGTGACTGGTACCCTGTATTGTCACTGGTTTCCTGCAAACATCTGCTTAAAGCACACAGCCAAACACTGGTTACTGTCAAAGGCCTGCATTCACACTTTGTGTCACCCAACATGTACATAAAACAACAAACATGTAACAAATCTAACCGCAATCAGACATCAGAGTCACGAGAAAATAGTGAAAAGAAACTCTATATATCTTCACTGTTTTTAACTGTAGAAATTTGGTCTCGCGAGTTAAAAACTGTTTTACTAATTTCTCCCCAAACTACAGCATTTCTATCAACAATATTTCACGGGAACTTTTTCACAATGACCATCTTTATACCATGTCAGTTATGTGGAAATCTGTGGATATTTGTCAGTCTTACTACACCCTCTAACAGGAAAGTTTGTAACGTGTAGCCGGTGGCAATTTTTTTTTCTTCTGCAGTTCAGAATTGCCATCCTCGGAAAAAAAAATTTTTTTTTTTAAGGATTCCATTTTTGGATTCAAAGAAAAAAATTCCCCATTGAAAATCATTATGACAGTGGCAATTTTGGACTGCAGAAAAAAATAAATCAGCCGGTTTAGTTCTTGCTGGCATATGACCAACTTTTATAAGCCTTAAAATGTGCTAAGCGCAGACCAATTACGTTTAGCAGAAATAGATTACCAGCAAAAGCACTGTGATTTAGGCCAACAAGGTTGCGACAGTGGTGCCCCACTACTGTTTTGCTTACCAAACAAATTAGGTTTTGCTTATAGGTTGGGTTTTGCTTACAGAAAATAGACCACGAGATAAAAAAAAATGCCGTACGACGGCTATTCCATGCGACTGGTTTCTTAGTGAATTTTATTCTGTAAATAAAAAGGTCTGTCGAACCTGATAGCGAGTTCAACCATTACACGCTAATGAGTCGTCCAGACGTCCGTCCGGGAATTGCTTGTTCCATTTTTTCTGACAAGAAAAAGACACCAAATTACCCGAAGTGGGGGTGGGGCCTGTTGCATTGTTGAGTGTTTTACAATCTCGCCGGGGACTTGTATTGATTTATACTATGGTATCAATCAAAATCATACGTCTACATTGCAGCTGTGATTTCCCCTCTCTACCGCAGGGGGCACTCTGGTGTTTTTGAAATATCTCAGATCGTCAATCCGAGATACTGAAAGATGCGGTATACCACGTTGGCTTTGTCTTAATGTATAGAATGCTTGGCCCTCGCGTAATTAGTCGGTTTGATTAAATTTTTGTGAATGGGGAATGTTTCTCCGTCTGGGAAGGAAGTTTTTAACATTAATGTGATGTGCACGCTATGTTTCAAGGACGTGATCACATCTCGGCCATTTGCGAAATTGTTCGGCAGAGAAGTCCTTTTAGCATAAAAATATATATTGCTCAGCTTCAGAATGATGTAGACGGATTCCCAGTTTTGCTTAGTAATTAACATATATCTTCAAACAGTGCTTGTAAGCGCATGAAGCTATTTGATAATTATTTATTTGCAGAAACAGCTTCCCCTTCATAACTTTTAGGTGTTGTGTTTAGCTTGTTAACTGTAGCTAAGCAGAAAGCTAAGCGAAAAACCAACCTTGCTTTTAAAAATGACAAAGATAATGATAAGTTTAGTATCAATTCTAAGTCGTAATCAACTTCAAGCTGGCATTCCACTTTTGTACTAACAAATTCTGTACTTTCTTGAAATTAAAAAATCGCATGAAAGTGGTCAAGGTCTTTATAAAGACTTTAATCTCCATGTTGTTATTTTGTCCTCGCAGCGGACATTTTTGGATGACAAAAATATGAAGGATTACAAATATTGAATGAAGTTAATTTAGGGGTCGAGGATTACAAAGTATGTGAGGAATTCGTTCCAAGGTTGGCCTCAACATCAAGGTTTGTCCTTGCCACGACAACCCACTCAAGACTATTTTGTAATTATTGATTCAATTAATGTTATTAACGGTTGAGTAACAGTGTTTGCCCTCAACATTTAGATCAGTCAGATTGTCGTGTCGCTGGTCCACCAGCTGTTTTTCTGGTCCAGTATAAGTTGATCCCTTTCAACATTGTAGTTTGTGCGGGTATGGGACTTGTAATGTTAAGTGATATGAAAAAAAAATATAGATTTACAGCAGCAATGCAATAAACTATAGTCAAACAGACTAATTCTGACAGAATTGTGAGTGATCCTTGGGTGTTCTAGTTGGCATTTGGCCAGCAGACCGCCGCCAGTAAGGGAGAAGACTGAATTCACATATTAAACTAATAGATTTTGGAAGAGTAATCTCAAAACAAAGCTCCCTCCAAGAAGTTCGGTGGTCACGTCTGACTTAAAAGAACGAAACCCCGTTTGGAGAGATGTTTGCTTTGCATGGTGTCGATAATAAGAAATAACCATTTACCTAGTAAAACTGACGGGTACAACCATGTGGAATTCTCTTTTGGGGTGACTTTTGGCTCCGAAGAGAAATACCAACGGCTCTTTTCTGGGTGACCAAACGAACGGCTCTTTTCAGAGCCAACACTCCTCCCTATGGAGATTTACACACGTGGTTGAACCGGTTAAGTTTACAGGTAAAAGTTACATCTTGTTCATATTCTGTCACACCAGGTAGGCCTAGTGATTTCGTAGGCCCCCTATACCTGGCTTATCTCAAAAGAAGCGAACAAAATCACCAACGGTGATATGTGTGGGTGTGGTGGATGGCTCTTCAACTGACATTTCCTCAGCTTTGACGTTATTTCAGACAGGAATATTTCTCTCGAGAACTAGTACTGATATTAACTTCATAGTGAGCTTTTAAGATGTTTAAACAAATCACAGCCCATACGCCTGAACTTTGTATTTTGCAAATTACAAAACATCAAAAATGTCAAATGATTGTGTGTATAACTTGAATGTATGAGACTATGACTGTCCCTGGAGGAGACACGAACTAGCTTCGCCAATCCATTCTACTCAAAATGGAATAATATCTCATCTTTTATGGTTGAGAATTTTGTGTTTAATAATTCGTGTGATATGACACGCATGATCAAAAATATATCGATATTTCAGACTGGCTCATAGTGTGGGGCAGGTTAGGTATGTGATGGGATTAGGCCTATGCCCTTGATGATACAAGAATGGAATTTGGCACACAGAACACATGAGTGAGATATTTGGCTGAAATATAGGTGGAGTAACAAGCAATGGCTGCCATTTGGCAAATTTTGAAAATGGATTGTTGTTCTACCTATATAGTTTTTAAGAATCAAAACTTGAGTCTGCAGTGGCCCTTTAGCCAAATGTCTTTCTCATGACATACTCTGACTGTGTGCCGAATTCCACCAAACGCCAAAATTCCTCTAAGTGTTTCACATATGCGCGCCACTATCAGTGGTCCCTTTCCCTGCCTTTCACTTCAGTGGACCACGGTTTGAATCCCGGACCCGGAGCCTTGCATGCGGATTGGGTTTTCAGTCCGTGCTGAATGCGTGTTTTTTTTTCCCCATTCGCGATTTTCCCACCACATTTTGAAAACGATCATTTCTACATCGTGCTTTCTACACGCCTGCTAAAATAATAATGGTGAGATATCAAAATGGTATCTCTCCCTCTCTTTTTTCTCAAGAGACAAAAAAATATTAGAAGAAACAAACGTGTTACAATTTAATAAAAAATGGAAACCTACCTAAACAAATTATATTTATAAAACTCTACACTCATTTACCATATATCTCAAATTCAGATAACTATGGTCACGTTTCATCTATTCATATCTCTAAATTTTATTTGCTGGTATTGCTCGTCATAATAGAACGTAGTATATGAAATTAAAAAGAACAATCGTGCGTGAACAGTCCCATGGTTTGTTTTTCTACAATCGCTGCAGAGCAGAATTTTTTGTTTACTTATAACTTGCCTCAGAAATTGCAGGGGAAAAACGAAGGAAAAACAACATGAACTGAACGCGAACAACGTAATCGATTCGAGAAGTTAAATCTCAGGGACCTGAAGGTCAACAAGTTGAAGTTAAGATTTATATTTACCAGTGACTAGAGCAGAAGCTAGTCCAAACAGTGAGACCAAAGTATAGATTTCCTCTAAGGGACAAGAGAGTTACAAAAAGCATCCAATTCACTCATTACTCTACTCCAATTAGCAGGACAAGTTCTTTCAGAACTAAGTAGAACAAGTTTTTATCATAACAAACATTCTGCTCAGAAAAAGTAAATGAACACATAAATGGCGTTACCGCAACCCCCCCCCCCCGCGCAAAAAACAAAAACAAAAACAAAAACAAAAACAAAAACAAAAACAAAAACAAAAACAAAACAAAAACAAAAACAAAAACAAAAACAAAAACAAAAACAAAACCAAAAACAAAACAAGAACAAGAACAAGAACAAGAACAAGACCAAGAACAAGACCAAGAACAAGAACAAGAACAAGAACAAGAACAAGAACAAGAACAAGAACAAGAACAAGAACAAGAACAAGAACAAGAACTAGATATAATGTGATTGTAATCAACAATCACAAAGCTGTTCCGAATATTGTTTCTTAAGGTACTTGATTTGTAGTTCTTGAGATATCGTCAAGCTTCCGATTGACCCTGAATTGAAGACCAACATGCGGTCACGGTATCCCGAGGGTAATGTTGAATTTTCAAGGACTATATAATTTAAAAGGATTTTAAAAATTGGCTGTGTACTTCTTCAGTCATGGTTCAACTTCCGGTTGACCAGTAAGTTAAGATCAACCCGAGGTCACGTCAACTCAAAGCTCATCTTTAATGCCCAATGACTATATGACTGAAACAAGTTTGAAAATCGGTTGTGCCCTTCTTCAGATATAGCGATATGAAGAGTTGCTTATCAAATATTCACGCGACAATCACGTGAGTAATTAGTTTCTTAAGCTAGTGAGGCCATAAGATGCACCCACCACAAAGCTAAAGTGATCATTGCCGCCATTACGCTTATGAAGTATCATAAGCGTACATGGTTATATTGCAGTCGCGGTAAATTTCGAACTAGTGCAGTACATACGCACTTATAGCTATGGTGTTGACTGAGTTACCAATTAACAGTTAATTACTGGAGAAACACACTGCACTATAATTAATGTCAGTCTGAAATGACTTGTATTGTTCTCTCTGTTTTCAAATTGATTTGAGCTAAATAGGGAACCTAAAATTGCATTTATTTTGAAAAATGTGTTCAAAAATGTCCAAATCTGGACACTTTTAAAACCTATGCCTTTTGTACATAGATTAAAAGCCCCGTTAAAATGATGTCATAATGACGTGCCGGTAAATGTTAGACCAGAAATCACTTGTACAATTTAGGACAAGTCTATATCTGAAAAAGTTTGAGGATCGGTTGTGCCCTTCTTCAGATATAGCGATATGAAGAGTTGCTTATTACATATTCACGCGACAGTCACGTGAGTAATTAGTTTCTTAAGCTAGTTAGGCCATAAGATGCACCAGCAAAGCTAAAGTGATCATTGCCACCACGACGCTCATGCAGTGTTATGAGCCTATGATTATCGTTTAGTCGCGATAAATTTCGATCTAGTGCAGTACATACGCACTTATAGCTATGGTGTTGACTGAGTTACCAATTAACAGTTAATTACTGAAGAAACACACTGCACCAAGATTAATGTCAGTCTGAAATGACTTGTATTGTTCTCTCTGTTTTCAAATTGATTTGAGCTAAATAGGGAACCTAAAATTGTATTTATTTTGAAAAATGTGTTCAAAAATGTCCAAATCTGGACACTTTTAAAACCTATGCCTTTTGTACATAGATTAAAAGCCCCGTTAAAATGATGTCATAATGACGTGACGGTAAATGTTAGACCAGAAATCACATCTACAATATAGGACAAGTCTATAACTGAAAAAGGTTGAGGATCGGACATATACTTTTTGAGATATGACGGACACAAACTTGACTAATTAAATATTCACGCGACGATAACGGTCATCCCTGATGACGTCACGACGAAAAAAATGTGTTTTTCATACTAACAAATTTTATAAGCTACAAGATGGTATGTAACTTATGACCATCCAATGCCTTTTAAAGAAAACCCTATCAAAACGCACGTTGCATGTATCGTTCGTACAAATTTGACTAAGTGAAATGAAATGGAGTAAGCGTAAAAATTTGTAAATTTTTTTGAATCGATTCCAAGTAACAAAATAACTGAGATGATTCTGAGTAAGTTTTGAGTAATCAACATGATTCCAAATAAGCGAAATGATTCTGAGTAATCGAAATGATCATAAGTAAAGCGAAAAGACTTGGCGTAAGCAAAATAATTTGGAGTAAGCGACATGATTCAGGGTAACCGAGATGATTTTGAGTAAGTTTTGAGTATGCAACATATGATTTCGAATAGGCGAAATGATTCTGAATGAGCGAAATGATCATAAGTAAAGAAAAATGACTTAGCGTAAGCAAAATAATTTAGAGAAAGCGACATGATTGTGAGTAACCGTGATGATTTTGAGTAAGTTTTGAGTATGCAACATATGATTTCGAATAGGCGAAATGATTCTGAGTGAGCAAAATGATCATAAGTAAAGAAAAATGACTTAGCGTAAGCAAAATAATTTAGAGAAAGCGACATGATTGTGAGTAACCGTGATGATTTTGAGTAAGTTTTGAGTATGCAACATATGATTTCGAATAGGCGAAATGATTCTGAGTGAGCAAAATGATCATAAGTAAAGAAAAATGACTTAGCGTAAGCAAAATAATTTAGAGAAAGCGACATGATTGTGAGTAACCGTGATGATTCTGAGTAAGTTTTGAGTATGCAACATATGATTTCGAATAGGCGAAATGATTCTGAGTGAGCAAAATGATCATAAGTAAAGAAAAATGACTTAGCGTAAGCAAAATAATTTAGAGAAAGCGACATGATTGTGAGTAACCGTGATGATTCTGAGTAAATTTTGAGTAATCAACATGATTCCAAATAAGCGAAATGATTCTGAGTAATCGAAATGATCATAAGTAAAGTGAAAAGACTTGGCGTAAGCAAAATAATTTGGAGTAAGCGACATGATTCAGGGTAACCGAGATGATTTTGAGTAAGTTTTGAGTATGCAACATATGATTTCGAATAGGCGAAATGATTCTGAATGAGCGAAATGATCATAAGTAAAGAAAAATGACTTAGCGTAAGCAAAATAATTTAGAGAAAGCGACATGATTGTGAGTAACCGTGATGATTCTGAGTAAGTTTTGAGTATGCAACATATGATTTCGAATAGGCGAAATGATTCTGAGTGAGCAAAATGATCATAAGTAAAGAAAAATGACTTAGCGTAAGCAAAATAATTTAGAGAAAGCGACATGATTGTGAGTAACCGTGATGATTTTGAGTAAGTTTTGAGTATGCAACATATGATTTCGAATAGGCGAAATGATTCTGAGTGAGCAAAATGATCATAAGTAAAGAAAAATGACTTGGCGTAAGCAAAATAATTTAGAGAAAGCGACATGATTGTGAGTAACCGTGATGATTTTGAGTAAGTTTTGAGTATGCAACATATGATTTCGAATAGGCGAAATGATTCTGAGTGAGCGAAATGATCATAAGTAAAGAAAAATGACTTAGCGTAAGCAAAATAATTTAGAGAAAGCGACATGATTGTGAGTAACCGTGATGATTCTGAGTAAGTTTTGAGTATGCAACATATGATTTCGAATAGGCGAAATGATTCTGAGTGAGCAAAATGATCATAAGTAAAGAAAAATGACTTAGCGTAAGCAAAATAATTTAGAGAAAGCGACATGATTGTGAGTAACCGTGATGATTCTGAGTAAATTTTGAGTAATCAACATGATTCCAAATAAGCGAAATGATTCTGAGTAATCGAAATGATCATAAGTAAAGTGGAAAGACTTGGCGTAAGCAAAATAATTTGGAGTAAGCGACATGATTCAGGGTAACCGAGATGATTTTGAGTAAGTTTTGAGTATGCAACATATGATTTCGAATAGGCGAAATGATTCTGAGTGAGCGAAATGATCATAAGTAAAGAAAAATGACTTAGCGTAAGCAAAATAATTTAGAGAAAGCGACATGATTGTGAGTAACCGTGATGATTTTGAGTAAGTTTTGAGTACGCAACATATGATTTCGAATAGGCCGAATGATTCTGAGTGAGCGAAATGATCATAAGTAAAGAAAAATGACTTAGCGTAAGCAAAATAATTTAGAGAAAGCGACATGATTGTGAGTAACCATGATGATTCTGAGTAAGTTTTGAGTATGCAACATATGATTTCGAATAGGCGAAATGATTCTGAGTGAGCAAAATGATCATAAGTAAAGAAAAATGACTTAGCGTAAGCAAAATAATTTAGAGAAAGCGACATGATTGTGAGTAACCGTGATGATTCTGAGTAAGTTTTGAGTATGCAACATATGATTTCGAATAGGCGAAATGATTCTGAGTGAGCGAAATGATCATAAGTAAAGAAAAATGACTTAGCGTAAGCAAAATAATTTAGAGAAAGCAACATGATCGTGAGTAACCGTGATGATTCTGAGTAAGTTTTGAGTATGCAACATATGATTTCGAATAGGCGAAATGATTCTGAGTGAGCGAAATGATCATAAGTAAAGAAAAATGACTTAGCGTAAGCAAAATAATTTAGAGAAAGCGACATGATTGTGAGTAACCGTGATGATTCTGAGTAAGTTTTGAGTATGCAACATATGATTCCGAATAGGCGAAATGATTCTGAGTGAGTGAAATGATCATAAGTAAAGAAAAATTACTTAGCGTAAGCAAAATAATTTGGAGTAAGCGACATGATTCTGAGAAAGCGAAATGATTTCGAGTAACTGGAATGATTCTGAGTTGAATGACCACGCAAAAAAATAAAAATAAAATCAAATGAATAAGCGTACAAGTGAAATGATTTCTATAGTGAGCAAATTGAAGTGGATAAGCATAATGATTATATTTGAACGAGTGTTTATTCAATAACCAACACGATTCCTAGTAAACAAATTGATTCTGAGCAACCGGAAAAATTCCATAGGCGAAATTCTTAGTAGATTTCAAGTAATCTAAAAAATAAATCAAGGGAAATGATTTTCAGTAAACTGGATATGCCTTCGCTGAATATTTCTTGGGAGCAGCTTTTTTTACCATGCATCAACTTTGAGTTTTATTTTTGAGCCGAAACTAAAAAAGACAGAAAAGGTACAACTAGGGCCCTATCTGTTTAAATGTAAACATTTGCAGTATTATTTTATACCATATATCACCTTACGTCTGCACGATCACAGAGTATGGAGGTAGACATGTCTACCTCCATGCACAGAGTAAGGACGATTGACTAAGTAATATTGGGAAAGTTTTGAGGTAATCATAGTACTTGGTACTTGGTTTTCTCCTCCAAAACACTTCCACGAGGGAATAAGATACACCATGATTAAAACCCTCTTCACTACCTGGATTTGCGTTAACATTGGAAATTTCTGTTGAAATTTCACGTACGTAACAAACCTTTGGAGCCAAACTATCCATTTAAATAAGCATTCACAGTATTTCTTTATTCTACAATTGCCCTTACGTTCAAAATGATAAAGTGCCACTGAACCGCGGCGAAGCCACTGCTGACAATACACACAAAAACACGTTGTATGACCCACACCGAGAAAAGCGCCATTGCATTAACCCGTGGAAATCTCTGTGGAAGGGCCTTCACGCCCAAAAACTATGCAACGAAACTGGGCGCATTCGTAATGCACGTTGTAGCCTTGGTGCTAAGATTTACCAATTAAAAATTAATTATTAAATTTACACTGTCATTTAATTAGTTTATTATGACTTAGGACAACTCTTATAACAAACTGTTTATGTTTTAAAATTGGTTTATCCAAGATAGGGAAATGAAATTAAACTTATTTTGAAACAGTTGTGTTTTTGACGTTCCAAATTTGGACAATTTTAGAGCAA
Source organism: Marthasterias glacialis (assembly GCA_911728455.2). Taxonomy (NCBI): domain Eukaryota; kingdom Metazoa; phylum Echinodermata; class Asteroidea; order Forcipulatida; family Asteriidae; genus Marthasterias; species Marthasterias glacialis. The sequence continues at coordinate 7,632,177 of OU452230.1, forward strand.
TGCCCTTTGTAATCTAAGTTTCCCATAACTAATTAATCTAATGAAAAATGTTAACCAAATTTACACTTAATGATAACTTCATGTTCTTAGCTTCAATTGGATACAGGATTTTATTGTTATATTTACCCGTTTTAAGATTAGGCTTGAACAAAAAACGTGGACAAAAGCAATACGGTTTTGACAGAAAGTATAATCAGGTATTGCATAAAAAGTTGCTTCAAACGTCTGTAGTTACTAATTGGCAAATAAAAATTATTTCTGGCCAATGGCGAAATCGCATCAACAGCTTGACGTTCGTTAATAGGTCTGTAGTGTACCAGATCTTCACAGAAGCTTGGCCCGTTCGGAAGCTTCAAATCTCTGGTATTTATTATGCACGGTCGTTTGCAAACGCTACACGATCTCAATCGTGTGAAGCAGACAATCATATACAAAAACGTTGATCCGGAAGACCGGTTGGAATTTAGAAGCATTATTTCTCAAACCATCTCAAACTTGTCAAACCAAAAAAATCTTCATTACAATAACGTTGGCCTGGAAGACTGTTGAAACTCGATCGGAATCTGGCCGGATTAATTTACACAATCAACCCAAATGCTCTTTTACCATACCACAATTTTGCGTTTTAGTTTTCGGGAAAACAAAATCCTCGGGAGCCAAAAATTTGAAAAATAACAGTTGGTCTTGTTCGTTTCAATGTATGTACAAGTTACCTGTTATTTAAAAAAGGTAAAATTTGTGCCTTTACTAATTGATTTCGTCGGGAGTCCCCGAACCGCGGTCCTTAGCTTGGGTAAGTAACGCGGTAAACCGCGGTGCCATCAGACCATCATGCTGTTTGGTGTGATTTGCTACCTTTTATTATGTAAAGATACGTTGAATAGACTTGCTCAAAGTCTGTCATTGTCGCAGTCTCATGTAAACTGTACAAATAATACGATAGCACCGGGCGTATACAGCCTCAGAACTAGGCACGAGTTTACACTTTTCTTCATTACTTTGTACACAGATACAAAACACCGCTTTTAATGATGTCATGATGACTTCACATAAAATATTGTTTCACGGTGCACAACTTCAATATCCAGAGAGTCAAGAACTGAAGAAAATTTGGGAATCAGACGTTTAATTTTATGAGATATGGTGGGAACAAGATTGCCTAATTAAATATTCACGTCATTATAACTCAGCTAATTAATTGAAAATGTTTAACATTTTAACCTTTAGTGATAACTTCATGTACTAAGCTTCAATTCAATGTAGGACTCAAGTCTGTCATGTTTACCGTTTTTAAGATTACGAACGAACAAAAATCGTGTGTAAAACCTATGACGTTTTGACAGAAACCAATAATAACGTTTTTAAAACGTTTTGAGGCCGCACTAGCTATCTGACGAAAACAATACCTGTTCCGACTGCGAAGTCGGAACAGCTAACAAGAACAAGAACAAGACTAGATATAATGTGATTGTAATCAACAATCACAAAGCTGTTCCGAATATTGTTTCTTAAGGTACTTGATTTGTAGTTCTTGAGATATCGTCAAGCTTCCGGTTGACCCTAAATTTAAGACCAACATGCGGTCACGGTATCCCGAGGGTAATGTTGAATTATCAAGGACTATATAATTGAAAAAGATTTTTAAAATCGGCTGTGTACTTCTAAAGTCATGGTTCAGCTTCCGGTTTATTCGGATGTTAAGGTCAACCCGAGGTCACGTCAACTCGAAGCTCATCTTTAATGCCCAATGACTATAATGACCGAAAAAAGTTTGAAAATCGGTTGTGCCCTTCTTCAGATATAGCGATATGAAGAGTTGCTTATTAAATATTCACGCGACAGTCACGTGAGTAATTAGTTTCTTAAGCTAGTGAGGCCAAAAGATGCACCAGCAAAGCTAAAGTGATCATTGCCACCGTTACGCCCATGAAGTATTTTAAGCCTACATGGTTATATTCCACTCGCGGGAAATTTCGATCTAGTGCAGTACATACGCACTTATAGCTATGGTGTTGACTGAGTTACCAATTAACAGTTAATTACTGAAGAAACACACTGCACTATAATAAATGTCAGTCTGGAATGACTTGTATTGTTCTCTCTGTTTTCAAATTGATTTGAGCTAAATAGGGAACCTAAAATTGCATTTATTTTGAAAAATGTGTTCAAAAATGTCCAAATCTGGACACTTTTAAAACCTATGCCTTTTGTACATAGATTAAAAGCCCCGTTAAAATTATGTCATAATGACGTGACGGTAAATGTTAGACCAGAAATCACATCTACAATAGAGGACAAGTCTATAACTGAAAAAGTTTGAGGATCGGACGTATACTTTTTGAGATATGACGGACACAAACTTGACTAATTAAATATTCACGCGACGATAACGGTCATCCCTGATGACGTCACGACGAAAAAAATGTGTTTTTCATACTAACAAATTTTATAAGCTACAAGATGGTATGTAACTTATGACCATCCAATGCCTTTTAAAGAAAACCCTATCAAAACGCACGTTGCATGTATCGTTCGTACACATACAGAATGGGCTATACACTAACTATAGGTACTCTCTCGGTTACGATTCAAGTATCAAGGAAATCTCCAATGCATTGCCGTGATTGCGCAATCAAAACAGCTAGCCATGGTGTCCGATTTGTCACTTAATCGTTAAATTATCCTGGATATTGTACTTTTATTAGTTTTTAATGACCTGGAACATCTCTTATAACAAGCGTTTAATTTTCCAAAACATCTTTTGTAATTTAGGAAACTAACAATTAACTTATTTAGAAAATATTGTTAAAAACTTTCCAAATCTGGACACTTTTTGAGCCATGCCTTTTGTACATAGATTAAAACCCGCATTATAAATGATGTCATGATGACGTGACGGGAAATGTTAGACCAGAAATCACATCTACAATATAGGACAAGTCTATAACTGAAAAAAGTTTGAGGATCGGATGTATACTTCTTGAGATATGGTAGTTACAAGATTGCCTAATTAAATATTCACGTCATTATAACTCGGCTAATTAATTAAAAATTTCAACCAAATTTATTTTATGATAACTTCATGTCCTAAGCTTCCATTTAGTATAGGATTTGAGTTTGTCATACTTACAAATTCTAAGATTAGGGACGAACAAAAACGTGTACAAATGCTATGGGATTTTGAGACAGAAACAAATGTATAATAATAATAATAACTAGACATTAAGATTTTGTCACTAACAAAATCAAAGCTGTTCCGATTATTGTTTTTTAAGGTACTTGATTTGTAGTTCTTGAGATATCGTCAAGCTTCCGGTTGACCCTAAATTTAAGACCAACATGCGGTCACGGTATCCCGAGGGTAATGTTGAATTTTCAAGGACTATATAATTGAAAAAGATTTTTAAAATTGGCTGTGTATTTCTTAAGTCATGGTTCAACTTCCGGTTTACTCGGATGTTAAGGTCAACCCGAGGTCACGTCTACCCGAAGCTCATCTTTAATGCCCAAGGACTATAATGACCGAAAAAAGTTTGAAAATCGGTTGTGCCCTTCTTCAGATATAGCGATATGAAGAGTTGCTTGTAAAATATTCACGCGACAGTCACGTGAGTAATTAGTTTCTTAAGATAGTGAGGCCAAAAGATGCACCAGCAAAGCTAAAGTGATCATTGCCACCGTTATGCTTATGAAGTATCATAAGCGTACATGGTTATATTCCAGTCGCGGTAAATTTCGATCTAGTGCAGTACATACGCACTTATAGCTATGGTGTTGACTGAGTTACCAATTAACAGTTAATTACTGAAGAAACACACTGCACCAAGATTAATGTCCGTCTGAAATGACTTGTATTGTTCTCTCTGTTTTCAAATTGATTTGAGCTAAATAGGGAACCTAAAATTGCATTTATTTTGAAAAATGTGTTCAAAACAATGTCCAAATCTGGACACTTTTAAAACCTATGCCTTTTGTACATAGATTAAAAGCCCCGTTAAAATGATGTCATAATGACGTGACGGTAAATGTTAGACCAGAAATCACATCTACAATATAGGACAAGTCTATAACTTAAAAAGTTTGAGGATCGGTTGTGCCCTTCTTCAGATATAGCGATATGAAGGGTGGCTTATTAAATATTCACGCGACAGTCACGTGAGTAATTAGTTTCTTAAGCTAGTGAGGCCAAAAGATGCACCAGCAAAGCTAAAGTGATCATTGCCACCATTACGCTTATGAAGTATCATAAGCGTACATGGTTATATTCCAGTCGCGGTAAATTTCGATCTAGTGCAGTACATACGCACTTATAGCTATGGTGTTGACTGAGTTACCAATTAACAGTTAATTACTGAAGAAACACACTGCACCAAGATTAATGTCCGTCTGAAATGACTTGTATTGTTCTCTCTGTTTTCAAATTGATTTGAGCTAAATAGGGAACCTAAAATTGCATTTATTTTGAAAAATGTGTTCAAAACAATGTCCAAATCTGGACACTTTTAAAACCTATGCCTTTTGTACATAGATTAAAAGCCCCGTTAAAATGATGTCATAATGACGTGACGGTAAATGTTAGACCAGAAATCACATCTACAATATAGGACAAGTCTATAACTTAAAAAGGTTGAGGATCGGACGTATACTTTTTGAGATATGACGGACACAAACTTGACTAATTAAATATTCACGCGACGATAACGGTCATCCCTGATGACGTCACGACGAAAAAAATGTGTTTTTCATACTAACAAATTTTATAAGCTACAAGATGGTATGTAACTTATGAGCATCCAATGCCTTTTAAAGAAAACCCTATCAAAACGCACGTTGCATGTATCGTTCGTACACATACAGAATGGGCTATACACTAACTATAGGTACTCTCTCGGTTACGATTCAAATATCAAGGAAATCTCCAATGCATTGCCGTGATTGCGCAATCAAAACAGCTAGCCATGGTGTCCGATTTGTCACTTAATCGTTAAATTATCCTGGATATTGTACTTTTATTAGTTTTTAATGACCTGGAACATCCCTTATAACAAGCGTTTAACTTTCCAAAACATCTTTTGTAATTTAGGAAACTAACAATTAACTTATTTAGAAAATATTGTTAAAAACTTTCCAAATCTGGACACTTTTTGAGCCATGCCTTTTGTACATAGATTAAAACCCGCATTATAAATGATGTCATGATGACGTGACGGGAAATGTTAGACCAGAAATCACATCTACAATATAGGACAAGTCTATAACTGAAAAAAGTTTGAGGATCGGATGTATACTTCTTGAGATATGGTAGTTACAAGATTGCCTAATTAAATATTCACGTCATTATAACTCGGCTAATTAATTAAAAATTTCAACCAAATTTATTTTATGATAACTTCATGTCCTAAGCTTCAATTTAGTATAGGATTTGAGTTTGTCATACTTACAAATTCTAAGATTAGGGACGAACAAAAACGTGTACAAATGCTATGGGATTTTGAGACAGAAACAAATGTATAATAATAATAATAATAATAAAAATAATAATCAGAAGAAAAACAAAACCTGTTCCGACTGCTAAGTCGGAACAGCTAACTAGACATTAAGATTTTGTCTCTAGGACAAAATCAAAGCTGTTCCGATTATTGTTTCTTAAGGTACTTGATTTGTAGTTCTTGACCCGGAAGTTAAGGTCAACCCGAGGTCACGTCAACTCGAAGCTCATATTTAATGCCCAATGACTGTATGACCGAAACAAGTTTGGAAATCGGTTGTTCCCTTCTTCAGATATAGCGATATGAAGAGTTGCTTATTAAATATTCACGCGACAGTCACGTGAGTAATTAGTTTCTTAAGCTAGTGAGCCCAAAAGATGCACCAGCAAAGCTAAAGTGATCATTGCCACCATTACGCCCATGAAGTTTTATAAGCATCCATGGTTATATCCAATCGCGGGAAATTTCGATCTAGTGCAGTACATACGCATTGATAGCTATGGTGTTAACTGAGTTACCAATTAACAGTTAATTACTGAAGAAACACACTGCACTATAATTAATGTCAGTCTGAAATGACTTGTATTGTGCTCTCTGTTTTCAAATTGATTTGAGCTAAATAGGGAACCTGAAATTGAATTTATTTTGAAAAATGTGTTCAAAAATGTCCAAATCTGGACACTTTTAAAACCTATGCCTTTTGTACATAGATTAAAAGCCCCGTTAAAATGATGTCATAATGACGTGAAGGTAAATGTTAGACCAGAAATCACATCTACAATATAGGACAAGCCTATCACTGAAAAAGTTTCAGGATCGGTTGTGCCCTTCTTCAGATATAGCGATATAAACAGTTGCTTATTAAATATTCACGCGATAGTCACGTGAGTAATTAGTTTCTTAAGCTAGTGAGCCCAAAAGATGCACCAGCAAAGCTAATGTGATCATTGCCACCATTACGCCTATGAAGTTTTATAAGCATACATGGTTATATTCAAGTCGCGGGAAATTTCGATCTAGTGCAGTACATACGCACTCATAGCTATGGTGTTGACTGAGTTACCAATTAACAGTTAATTACTGAAGAAACACACTGCACCAAGATTAATGTCCGTCTGAAATGACTTGTATTGTTCTCTCTGTTTTCAAATTGATTTGAGCTAAATAGGGAACCTAAAATTGCATTTATTTTGAAAAATGTGTTCAAAAATGTCCAAATCTGGACACTTTTAAAACCTATGCCTTTTGTACATAGATTAAAAGCCCCGTTAAAATGATGTCATAATGACGTGACGGTAAATGTTAGACCAGAAATCACATCTACAATATAGGACAAGTCTATAAGTGAAAAAGGTTGAGGATCGGACGTATACTTTTTGAGATATGACGGACACAAACTTGACTAATTAAATATTCACGCGACGATAACGGTCATCCCTGATGACGTCACGACGAAAAAAATGTGTTTTTCATACTAACAAATTTTATAAGCTACAAGATGGTATGTAACTTATGACCATCCAATGCCTTTTAAAGAAAACCCTATCAAAACGCACGTTGCATGTATCGTTCGTACACATACAGAATGGGCTATACACTAACTATAGGTACTCTCTCGGTTACGATTCAAATATCAAGGAAATCTCCAATGCATTGCCGTGATTGCGCAATCAAAACAGCTAGCCATGGTGTCCGATTTGTCACTTAATCGTTAAATTATCCTGGATATTGTACTTTTATTAGTTTTTAATGACCTGGAACATCTCTTATAATAAGCGTTTAACTTTTCAAAACATCTTATGTAATTTAGGAAACTAACAATTAACTTATTTAGAAAATATTGTGTTAAAAACTTTCCAAATCTGGACACTTTTTGAGCCATGCCTTTTGTACATAGATTAAAACCCGCATTATAAATGACGTCATGATGACGTGACGGGAAATGTTAGACCAGAAATCACATCTACAATATAGGACAAGTCTATAACTGAAAAAAGTTTGAGGATCGGATGTATATTTCTTGAGATATGGTAGTTACAAGATTGCCTAATTAAATATTCACGTCATTATAACTCGGCTAATTAATTAAAAATTTCAACCAAATTTATTTTATGATAACTTGATGTCCTAAGCTTCAATTTAGTATAAGATTTGAGTTTATCATACTTACAAATTCTAAGATTAGGGACGAACAAAAACGTGTACAAATGCTATGGGATTTTGAGACAGAAACAAATGTATAATAATAATAATAATAATAATAATAAAAATAATAATCAGAAGAAAAACAAAACCTGTTCCGACTGCTAAGTCGGAACAGCTAATAACTAGACATTAAGATTTTGTCTCTAGGACAAAATCAAAGCTGTTCCGATTATTGTTTCTTAAGGTACTTGATTTGTTGTTCTTGAGATATCGTCAAGCTTCCGGTTGACCCTAAATTTAAGACCAACATGCGGTCACGGTATCCCGAGGGTAATGTTGAATTTTCAAGGACTATATAATTGAAAAAGATTTTTAAAATTGGCTGTGTACTTCTTAAGTCATGGTTTAACTTCCGGTTTAGCCGGATGTTAAGGTCAACCCGAGGTCACGTCAACTCGAAGCTCATCTTTAATGCCCAATGACTATATGACCGAAACAAGTTTGAAAATCGGTTGTGCCCTTTTTCATTATAGCGATATGAAGAGTTGCTTATTAAATATTCACGCGACAGTCACGTGAGTAATTAGTTTCATAAGATAGTGAGGCCAAAAGATGCACCAGCAAAGCTAAAGTGATCATTGCCACCATTACGCCCATGAAGTATCATAAGCGTGCATGGTTATATTATAGTAGCGGGAAATTTCGATCTAGTGCAGTACATACGCACTAATAGCTATGGTGTTGACTGAGTTACCAATTAACAGTTAATTACTGAAGAAACACACTGCACCAAGATTAATGTCCGTCTGAAATGACTTGTATTGTTCTCTCTGTTTTCAAATTGATTTGAGCTAAATAGGGAACCTAAAATTGCATTTATTTAGAAAAATGTGTTCAAAAATGTCCAAATCTGGACACGTTTAAAACCTATGCCTTTTGTACTTAGATTAAAAAGCCCCGTTAAAATGATGTCATAATGACATGACGGTAAATGATAGACAAGAAATCACATGTACAATATAGGACAAGTCTATAACTAAAAAAGTTTGAAAATCGATTGTGCCCTTCTTCAGATATAGCGATATGAAGAGTTGCTTATTAAATATTCACGCGACAGTCACGTGAGTAATTAGTTTCTTAAGCTAGTGAGGCCAAAAGATGCACCAGCAAAGCTAAAGTGATCATTGCCACCATTACGCGCATAAATGTTACAAGCCTACATGGTTATAGTCCACTCGCGGGAAATTTCGATGTAGTGCAGTACATACGCACTTATAGCTATGGTGTTGACTGAGTTACCAATTAACAGTTAATTACTAAAGAAACACACTGCACTATAATAAATGTCAGTCTGAAATGACTTGTATTGTTCTCTCTGTTTTCAAATTGATTTGAGCTAAATAGGGAACCTAAAATTGCATTTATTTTGAAAAATGTGTTCAAAAATGTCCAAATCTGGACACTTTTAAAACCTATGCCTTTTGTACATAGATTAAAAGCCCCGTTAAAATGATGTCATAATGACGTGACGGTAAATGTTAGACCAGAAATCACATCTACAATAGAGGACAAGTCTATAACTGAAAAAGTTTGAGGATCGGACGTATACTTTTTGAGATATGACGGACACAAACTTGACTAATTAAATATTCACGCCAAGATAACGGTCATCCCTGATGACGTCACGACGAAAAAAATGTGTTTTTCATACTAACAAATTTTATAAGCTACAAGATGGTATGTAACTTATGACCATCCAATGCCTTTTAAAGAAAACCCTATCAAAACGCACGTTGCATGTATCGTTCGTACACATACAGAATGGGCTATACACTAACTATAGGTACTCTCTCGGTTACGATTCAAATATCAAGGAAATCTCCAATGCATTGCCGTGATTGCGCAATCAAAACAGCTAGCCATGGTGTCCGATTTGTCACTGAATCGTTAAATTATCCTGGATATTGTACTTTTATTAGTTTTTAATGACCTGGAACATCTCTTATAACAAGCTTTTAACTTTCCAAAACATCTTTTGTAATTTAGGAAACTAACAATTAACTTATTTAGAAAATATTGTTAAAAACTTTCCAAATCTGGACACTTTTTGAGCCATGCCTTTTGTACATAGATTAAAACCCGCATTATAAATGATGTCATGATGACGTGACGGGAAATGTTAGGCCAGAAATCACATCTACAATATAGGACAAGTCTATAACTGAAAAAAGTTTGAGGATCGGATGTATACTTCTTGAGATATGGTAGTTACAAGATTGCCTAATTAAATATTCACGTCATTATAACTCGGCTAATTAATTAAAAATTTCAACCAAATTTATTTTATGATAACTTCATGTCCTAAGCTTCAATTTAGTATAGGATTTGAGTTTGTCATACTTACAAATTCTAAGATTAGGGACGAACAAAAACGTGTACAAATGCTATGGGATTTTGAGACAGAAACAAATGTATAATAATAATAATAATAACTAGACATTAAGATTTTGTCTCTAGGACAAAATCAAAGCTGTTCCGATTATTGTTTCTTAAGGTACTTGATTTGTAGTTCTTGAGATATCGTCAAGCTTCCGGTTGACCCTCAATTTAAGACCAACATGCGGTCACAGTATCCCGAGGGTAATATTGAATTTTCAAGGACTATATAATTGAAAAAGATTTTTAAAATTGGCTGTGTACTTCTTAAGTCATGGTTAAACTTCCGGTTTACCCGGATATTAAGGTCAACCCGAGGTCACGTCAACCCGAAGCTCATCTTTAATGCCCAATGACTATAATGACCGAAACAAGTTTGAAAATCGGTTGTGCCCTTTTCAGATATAGCGATATGAAGAGTTGCTTATTAAATATTCACGCGACAGTCACGTGAGTAATTACTTTCTTAAGCTAGTGAGGCCAAAAGATGCACCAGCAAAGCTAAAGTGATCATTGCCACCATTAAGCCCATGCAGTATTATGAGCCTATGATGGTATTCAAGTCGGGGTAAATTTCGATCTAGTGCAGTACATACGCACTTATAGCTATGGTGTTGACTGAGTTACCAATTAACAGTTAATTACTGAAGAAACACACTGCACCAAGATTAATGTCCGTCTGAAATGACTTGTATTGTTCTCTCTGTTTTCAAATTGATTTGAGCTAAATAGGGAACCTAAAATTGCATTTATTTTGAAAAATGTGTTCAAAACAATGTCCAAATCTGGACACTTTTAAAACCTATGCCTTTTGTACATAGATTAAAAGCCCCGTTAAAATGATGTCATAATGACGTGACGGTAAATGATAGACTTGAAATCACATCTACAATATAGGACAAGTCCATAACTGAAAAAGTTTGAAAATCGGTTGTGCCCTTTTTCAAATAGCGATATGAAGAGTTGATTATTAAATATTCACGCGACAGTCACGTGAGTAATTAGTTTCTTAAGCTAGTGAGGCCAAAAGATGCACCAGCAAAGCTAAAGTGATCATTGCCACCGTTACGCCCATGAAGTATTATAAGCCTACATGGTTATATTCCACTCGCGGGAAATTTCGATGTAGTGCAGTACATACGCACTTATAGCTATGGTGTTGACTGAGTTACCAATTAACAGTTAATTACTAGAGAAACACACTGCACCAAGATTAATGTCCGTCTGAATTGACTTGTATTGTTCTCTCTGTTTTCAAATTGATTAGAGCTAAATAGGGAACCTAAAATTGCATTTATTTTGAAAAATGTGTTCAAAAATGTCCAAATCTGGACACTTTTAAAACCTATGCCTTTTGTACATAGATTAAAAGCCCCGTTAAAATGATGTCATAATGACGTGACGGTAAATGTTAGACCAGAAATCACATGTACAATATAGGACAAGTCTATAACTGAAAAAGTTTGAGGATCGGACGTATACTTTTTGAGATATGACGGACACAAACTTGACTAATTAAATATTCACGCGACGATAACGGTCATCCCTGATGACGTCACGACGAAAAAATTGTGTTTTCCATACTAACAAATTTTATAAGCTACAAGATGGTATGTAACTTATGACCATCCAATGCCTTTTAAAGAAAACCCTATCAAAACGCACGTTGCATGTATCGTTCGTACACATACAGAATGGGCTATACACTAACTATAGGTACTCTCTCGGTTACGATTCAAATATCAAGGAAATCTCCAATGCATTGCCGTGATTGCGCAATCAAAACAGCTAGCCATGGTGTCCGATTTGTCACTTAATTGTTAAATTATCCTGAATATTGTACTTTTATTAGTTTTTAATGACCTGGAACATCTCTTATAACAAGCGTTTAACTTTCCAAAACATCTTTTGTAATTTAGGAAACTAACAATTAACTTATTTAGAAAATATTGTTAAAAAGTTTCCAAATCTGGACACTTTTTGAGCCATGCCTTTTGTACATAGATTAAAACCCGCATTATAAATGATGTCATGATGACGTGACGGGAAATGTTAGACCAGAAATCACATCTACAATATAGGACAAGTCTATAACTGAAAAAAGTTTGAGGATCGGATGTATACTTCTTGAGATATGGTAGTTACAAGATTGCCTAATTAAATATTCACGTCATTATAACTCGGCTAATTAATTAAAAATTTCAACCAAATTTATTTTATGATAACTTCATGTCCTAAGCTTCAATTTAGTATAGGATTTGAGTTTGTCATACTTACAAATTCTAAGATTAGGGACGAACAAAAACGTGTACAAATGCTATGGGATTTTGAGACAGAAACAAATGTATAATAATAATAATAATAATAAAAATAATAATCAGAAGAAAAACAAAACCTGTTCCGACTGCTAAGTCGGAACAGCTAATAATAAAAATAATAATCAGAAGAAAAACAAAACCTGTTCCGACTGCTATGTCGGAACAGCTAATAATAATAATAACTAGATATAATGTGATTGTAATCAACAATCACAAAGCTGTTCCGAATATTGTTTCTTAAGGTACTTGATTTGTAGTTCTTGAGATATCGTCAAGCTTCCGGTTGACCCTAAATTTAAGACCAACATGCGGTCACGGTATCCCGAGGGTAATGTTGAATTATCAAGGACTATATAATTGAAAAAGATTTTTAAAATCGGCTGTGTACTTCTTAAGTCATGGTTCAGCTTCCGGTTTACTCGGATGTTAAGGTCAACCCGAGGTCACGTCAACTCGAAGCTCATCTTTAATGCCCAATGACTATAATGACCGAAAAAAGTTTGAAAATCGGTTGTGCCCTTCTTCAGATATAGCGATATGAAGAGTTGCTTATTAAATATTCACGCGACAGTCACGTGAGTAATTAGTTTCTTAAGCTAGTGAGGCCAAAAGATGCACCAGCAAAGCTAAAGTGATCATTGCCACCGTTACGCTCATGAAGTGTTATAAGCCTACATGGTTATATTCCAGTAGCGGGAAATTTCGATCTAGTGCAGTACATACGCACTTATAGCTATGGTGTTGACTGAGTTACCAATTAACAATTACTGAAGAAACACATTGCACTATAATAAATGTCAGTCTGGAATGACTTGTATTGTTCTCTCTGTTTTCAAATTGATTTGAGCTAAAAAGGGAACCTAAAATTGCATTTATTTTGAAAAATGTGTTCAAAAATGTCCAAATCTGGACACTTTTAAAACCTATGCCTTTTGTACATAGATTAAAAGCCCCGTTAAAATGATGTCATAATGACGTGACGGTAAATGTTAGACCAGAAATCACATCTACAATAGAGGACAAGTCTATAACTGAAAAAGTTTGAGGATCGGACGTATACTTTTTGAGATATGACGGACACAAACTTGACTAATTAAATATTTACGCGACGATAACGGTCATCCCTGATGACGTCACGACGAAAAAAATGTGTTTTTCATACTAACAAATTTTATAAGCTACAAGATGGTATGTAACTTATGACCATCCAATGCCTTTTAAAGAAAACCCTATCAAAACGCACGTTGCATGTATCGTTCGTACACATACAGAATGGGCTATACACTAACTATAGGTACTCTCTCGGTTACGATTCAAATATCAAGGAAATCTCCAATGCATTGCCGTGATTGCGCAATCAAAACAGCTAGCCATGGTGTCCGATTTGTCACTAAATCGTTAAATTATCCTGGATATTGTACTTTTATTAGTTTTTAATGACCTGGAACATCTCTTATAATAAGCGTTTAACTTTCCAAAACATCTTATGTAATTTAGGAAACTAACAATTAACTTTTTTAGAAAATATTGTGTTAAAAACTTTCCAAATCTGGACACTTTTTGAGCCATGCCTTTTGTACATAGATTAAAACCCGCATTATAAATGATGTCATGATGACGTGACGGGAAATGTTAGACCAGAAATCACATCTACAATATACGACAAGTCTATAACTGAAAAAAGTTTGAGGATCGGATGTATACTCCTTGAGATATGGTAGTTACAAGATTGCCTAATTAAATATTCACGTCATTATAACTCGGCTAATTAATTAAAAATTTCAACCAAATTTATTTTATGATAACTTCATGTCCTAAGCTTCAATTTAGTATAGGATTTGAGTTTGTCATACTTACACATTCTAAGATTAGGGAAGAACAAAAACGTGTACAAATGCTATGGGATTTTGAGACGGAAACAAAGTATAATAATAATAATAATAAAAACAATAAAAATCTTGACGAAAACAAAACCTGTTCCGACTGCTATGTCGGAACAGCTAAACAAGAACAAGAACAAGAACAAGAACAAGAACAAGAACAAGAACAAGAACAAGAACAAGAACAAGAACAAGAACAAGAACAAGAACAAGAACAAGAACAAGAACAAGAACAAGAACAAGAACAAGAACAAGAACAAGAACAAGAACAAGAACAAGAACAAGAACAAGAACAAAACCAAAACCAAAAACAAAAACAAAAACAAAAACAAAAACACCACAACAAAAAACAAAGCTACTTTTTTTTAATAATCATTCCTGGATACATTTCACTTTAAAAAGGAAGTTAAAGTATGGATTCTCTTTTTCAAGAAACATGAAGTAGGGACTAATCTGTGAAAATCGATCACCGCAAATGACCCTTAAGAGTTTGAGAAATAGTCCAAAGTGTTTAAAACCTTGTTATGTTTTGTACGTTCTATTATTATACGTTCTATGCAGCTATTAATTGTTGCCCTGCGGACGATTTTCTTGATTTTAATTTAGCGTGATAGTTTTCCATCCTTTGCTTTCCTCATTCGGAAACGCTCCACAGGGTTGATTGCTTCTCTTTTTTTTCCCCCGAAGGCGAAGTGAGTTTGTTTCCGATTTAATCAAGCATCATGAAACGAGGTTGTGAACATCTATTTTACATTCACTCAACAACTGAGAATTAAGGCAGGGTGACACATAATATGTGAGCGTAATTCTCCCATATGAAAAAAAAAGTCAGTAAGCCACGCCCCTTGCTGTAGCTAATCAGGTAAAAGACTGCGCGAGGCCCGTGCTTTATTCGGGCTTTTGACCCGAGTGCGCAATTTGGTTTCATTCATACATAAGTCAATGTACATGTATGTGGAGCGACACATTGATTAATCTGTAGACTGTGCAAGGCCCGTCGTACTGGGACATTAGGACGCGCTGAAGTGCACAGTTTTGTTTTCTTCACACGTTGATGAGGCAATCATGGAGGAGGCAATGAACGTGGGATGTTCCTAGAAATGTTTGAAGAAACGCGCAAAGCTTGTTGCGCAATAAGAGTCAACCAATATCCGACCTAATAGACACCTCATTTCAAAAGCTCCATATTTACGTATGGGCGTGTCTTCCTGATATTGAACAACAGAAGGCATCTGGGGCCAATTTCATAAAACATGTAAGCAGGCATTTTCTGCTTTCGTAGCGTCCATTAGCATATCAATTTAAATTTCATAACCACTGCTAAACGTATAGACACAACAAGAGTTGGCAAAATTGCTCCAGCCGAGAAGTTTGCTTAGCATCTAATTTTCTGCGCAGCAAGAAACACGCAGGAAACCAGTCTCAGACGGTAAACGTGAAATGGTTTTTAAACTGGTGACCTTATCCTGGTAGTTGTTTTGTGCTTAGCTGTTTGATTGTGCTTAAGCAGCTCTATGAAATTGATCATCGATCTTGTTCGTATTTGTTTGTAAGTGGGTGATTAACTCAACAATGTAAATCCGCTGTGAACGCGTACACACGCCGAGAAATCTAAAGGAACGTTCGTCAACCATACTTTTGCTTAGAGGGTCTGTATACGTTTGGTAATGACTCTGAAAATTTATGGCAATAAAAACTTACTTGGTAAGAAGTACAGCAGCTTTGAATAGTACAATGCATTTTGATAAACGTTTCACTTCGAAGCACTGCAGTTATGGAAAATATATCACTTTTTATCCCCCCAAAAATTGAATGTGAGAAGCGTTATGGCCGTAACGCTTCTCAGAATGTGTATTCCAATGACGGATACTTCTTCTGCGTGAACGCAACCGCTCCAGATTTTTGGTGATATCGCAAAAATGCTGCCACCTTTTGAAATGAAATTTTCACAGGTTAGTTTTATGGTATATCTACAATCATATAGCATTATTAAGGCAAATGTACGGTTCCAAAAACCAAAGGTATACTTTGCCTTTTAGGACATCTTTTCTACCACAGCAACCACACAAATTTGCTGACCAGTAAACATCTTTGAAATTGTATTAAAAAAAAAAAAAAAAATAGCCTCCTGAATTTAAATTTCGTAAATTTGAATTTGTACAAAACCAAATGAGGACGTCGTTGAGTACAATTCATGATTTTGTAACTTATTGGGATTTTTTGACTTGGCTTCATGGGTCGACTTTTCCTTTTAACATAAAAAGATCTAGTTGTACAAAAATAAATGGTTGACTGACTACGCCACAGAATGTACATCTCGCAGCACTGTTAAACCTCCGAAGGAAATATGCATCCAGAATTCGTTAAACTACAGAGGAAGTCATACCTGGTCGCCATGATAACATCAAATTATACGTAAATACCTCAAATCTGTGTTGAAGAGCAACTTCGTCTCCCTGCTCACACAATGCAAACAACCTGTACAGATTTCAGTATAGCGCGGTGGCCACGTTTAAGTGAAAACGCCGAAAAACTATTCATTATTTTTGAGGGAATTTTGGAAATTTTAATCTAATAAAGAAACTGTGATTTTGGGGTGGTCTTCGCATGTTATTTCTCCGAAAACAATTCCAAACTTAAATATTTCTCTGGAGGGTTGTCACCGGTGTGAACTCCAGTTTTTGAGGTCGAAACGTGAGACCGTTAAACAAAATTGGCAACTTTATCATCAGAGAATTTTTAAATTGATACTTGAAACTTTTTCTTTAAAATTAACAGTTGCAAATCTTGATATTCCGTCTGACAACTACTCCGTTCATTGACACTTATTCCTATCGCCAACAATATATCTGCATGCCCTGAGCCACAGAGTTTCAGGCTTGATCGACGACTATTTGCAGACAGAACTGATTTTATTAAAGTCATTGTTAGCCCTAACATATGGATATTATTTAGAGAATGTTTAGAAGCATTCGTTTTTGTAATAATTTAATTCAATATTCCAAATTTCGCTCGGCCGGAATTCATCCCGAGGAACGTCTTTAATCCAAATGATCTCGTCTTGTATAAAACATTGTCTTCTTTCTTTCATTTTTCTTTGCTAAAAATGAATAATTGATCATGCCTCAAAACCCATATCAAACACGTAGGCGTTGCATCTCTTTTCATTTGTTATGTTTCTTTCTTAATCAGAAATCATGTAGGCGGCATTGTTTATTGCTGTCTGTCCAAAACCTAAAGCATATGTATTGATGTAGGCATGAAATAAATATTAATAAGGTATCTTGCCAAGGACAGGATTTGCAAACGCAAGAGTTACGTTGAAACTTCCTGTGAAAGGTTGTGTACCCAGCTTTCGAAAACGCTACGCTGGGGTATGATTGCTCCCTTTGAATTCTTGTTAATAATATTTCTTTCTAATAGCGCAACCAAGCAACCCACAAAAGTGCATTGCACTGTCACCAGCAAGCATGGAGATACATGGGGAGTACAGAAGGCCATGTTGAAATTGTTCCGTTTTAGATGTGGGAGGAACCCCTCCCACTTGGGGGGAAACTCGGGGAATCAGGTAGGGACTGAAAAACCAATCCACATGCAAGGCTCCGGTCTGACGTGGGATTCGAACCGGGGTCAACAGATGCGAACGGCAAGAAAAGACAGCGTACTGCCCGCTGCAACACACACAATTTCGAAACAATAGAAATAAATGTGAATACCATAATTAGAACATAAAACCACTTGAGTAATTTTATCAATTAATTATATAGTGTGTTCGAAACATACGCTCCTGTTAGATTGATTGTCTGCTGAGAAGAGTCGCGTCTACCCGTTGAAATCGAGGACTTGAAAAAAGGGTCCGGGTTTTTTTGAAAGAGCGAGGACGTCCTCGCTTCACTTTTATGTACAAAACAAATATGATTTTTATATTTTTATTTACTTATTTATTTATTTATGATTTTTTTTTTTTTTTTTTATTTATTTTTGTTGATTCTTTATTTTTTATTATTTAATTTTTGTTCGTTATTTGTTAATTGTTATTTTTTATTTTTTATTATTGTTATTAATTTTGTTTTCTTCTTTTTTTTCTTTCTTTCTTTCTTTCTTTCTTTTTTTATTTATTTATTTTTTATTTATTTATTTATTTATTTATTTAATTAATTATTTACTGGGGTTCCAGCAGTCCCGAACCTCTTATGGCTACGCCACTGATTGTATCGACGCTTTGACAGCTCGCTTTTATGCACACTGAATTGGAATAAAAAACCACAAATAACAACACGCCGGCCAGATTGCGACAAGATCCCTCTCCAAGATACTTTAATCTTTCTCAGAATGTATCAGACATAAGGGTTCTGTACATGACCGCTTCAAGTGAGGAGGAAGCTTCGTAGAGTAAGTGGAGTCAGTCACTAGATATCGCTTTAGTCTTGAGAGATCCCGTGTGTGTGTATATGTGTGTACTCCACCACTGTACTCAAGATTGTAACACAATGCTGAGTGGTGTAGCTGAAGTACAGTCTACACTCAGCAATAAGTAGTCCACGTTTTAAACTTGCTCTTAAGATTTGATGAGGAAAATTTCCCCGTTTTGTGTTTGTTTTGTTCTGTTTCTTTTGCTTAATAAATGTTTGCTTTACTAAAACATTACGCGAACAACATGTCAGTATTTGTCTTTGTACTGAAGAAATCGCAGTAAAATAATTAAAAGCTCTAGGAATAATAGTATACAAGTGGGGGTAATTCAAGTTAAACTTTGAGCACGCCAGATCAAGGAAATCACTTAAGCGCATTGCATTTTAAAAGCACTGAGAGGGTTTTTCAATCATGTGAGTTAAAACTTCATATAAACAAAGCTTTTGAATGGGAGACTTTTGAGACGATAGCGGGCGTCCCACAAACCGGTCCTTTTCCATTTTTCTCAGCGATGAAAACAATGGAAAAGGACCGGTCTGTGGGATGCCTGCTATCGTCTCAAAAGTCTCCCATTGTTTTTGTTTATGTTAAGTGAAGGTACAACGGAACCTAAAGAGGCATTACTTCGGGCATTCCGTGACTTGTGTTTTACCTAATGGTAGGTGTTCCCTGGTGGGGGGGGTGTCAGATTTACCGGCAGCGGTTATTGTTCTCGTTGCTGAGAACAAAAGAAAGGGACCGCTGACTGGGGCGCCCGCTAACGTCTCAAAAGTCTGCCGTTAGTTCCCTTATAAAAAAAATAGTTATTTCTATTGAGGGTGTTTACACGTGACCTGCACTAATGTCAGTCACACACACATGCGCAATGGGATCGTTTTGTTGACATTTCCTTTAACTCGGGCAAAGCGTTTTTACCACTCGCGTTTGTAATAATCGCGATATTCAATCGTGATTTACATTATGGAATTTCCATGCGGGTCGACTCGATAATGTGAATTGATATGCGATTGTTCTGACCATCGCAAAGGCCGAAAGCTCCGCGCACAATAACTCTAGAAATAACGGGTCAGAAAGGGTAAGATGTTGAGCCACGTCTCCTCGTCCGTTATTCGGTTACGCTTGACAAGGTCTCGGATGATACACAACGAGCCAAAACGAAATGATCAAGCCAGGACTCGTCTGTATTACGGAGTCTCCCGTGGGGATTAAGGGAGCTTTTGAGTTAACATTTCCCCCACCACCAACGGGGGGATACCTGAAGAGATTGCGAGGAAGACGGCACTCTAAACCCCCGCCCCGCGCTCAATGACCGGGGCCGTCTTACCGGAGATATGGGCCGTGTCCAGGTCGAAGTCTGATCCAAATCGTTAAGTGCCCGCTCCCCTCCTAACGAAGGGAAATGAACCCCGCCTAGATCGATGCCTCAAGCTGGTTGTTGAGGTATATTTCATCTAGCACTCCTGAACTTCTTTTATTATGCAATAGTGCGGCAGGTAGGTGATGGGATTGTGCCTTTGATGATAAAAGCATTGATTTTTGCACACAGTCAGAGTATGTCAGAAAATTGTCTGATATTCGACCTATATTTCTTTCAAAAGGCAACTCTGAGATGCCCCTAGAGCTCAATATCTTCCTCATAGACATACTCTGACCGTGTGCCAAACGCCATGCCTGTATCATCAAAGGCACATTTCCCTCAAATATCCGCTATCTGCCCCACTACAAATCGAGGTGAGACATAACCACACATTATTTGAAGTTAATTCATTGATACGCATTCGTGTTTGATTCCCTGTAGGTATGGCGTTGCGGACCTAATATGAACAATGCTCGTTGCTCGTGTCTTGAAATCATACAGTTGTAACTTATTATACAAGTTCATCGCCCTATTTCCGTTTGTCTCTGCTGTTGTTGAAACAAAATGGAAACATGAATATTCAAAAAGTGTAATTAACTGTTATTGTTGAATCTGTCGACGTCCCTTCCGAAAAGCAAAACATCTTTATATATACATGTATTTGCACAATCCGCCAACGTCCAAAACTTTCCAACTATTTAATTGAAATCTCCATTAAAAAAACAAAAACATATCGTTTACATTGACGTCAGAAAGGCATAATAATGACCTGTATAGTTAGTCTGTCACAATATCGTCCATTTAGCCGCACCAACAAACTGTTAATAAAATATCCCATAAATACGTATAGGCTTGAGTGTAGAAAATCACTGCACGGTGGAAAAACACATTTTCGTTTTAAAATTTAAATTGCTTTACCTGTAGTTACCTGAAACACTTAATTTCGAGCGACGGAAAACAAGTAGGCAAATTCCTTTTCGTACAAAACAATCACCTTAACCGGAATCGGTATAAATTTGTGTGCGGTTGTAACTGTTTGCATATGTTTGTTGCTTTCTGAATGTGGGCCTCTAAAACAAAAAGAGGGATTTGTTGTTGTTGTTGTTGTTGTGGCTGTTGTGGCTGTTGTGGCTGTTGTGGCTGTTGTGGATGTTGTGGCTGTTGTGGATGTTGTGGCTGTTGTGGCTGTTGTGGCTGTTGTGGGTGTTGTGGGTGTTGTGGCTGTTGTGGCTGTTGTGGCTCTTGTGGTTGTTGTTGTTGTTGTGGCTGTTGTGGATGTTGTGGCTGTTGTGGCTGTTGTGGCTGTTGTGGCTGTTGTGGCTGTTGTGGCTCTTGTGGTTGTTGTTGTTGCTGTTGTGGCGGTTGTGGCTGTTGTGGCTGTTGTGGTTGTTGTTGTTGTTGTTGTTGTGGCTGTTGTGGCTGTTGTTGTTGTTGTTGCTGTTGTTGCTGTTGTGGCTGTTGTGGCTGTTGTGGCTATTGTGGCTGTTGTGGCTGTTGTGGCTATTGTGGCTATTGTGGCTGTTGTTGTTGTTGTTGTTGTTGTTGTGGCTGTTGTGGCTGTTGTTGTTGTTGCTGTTGTTGCTGTTGTTGCTGTTGTAGCTGTTGTGGCTGTTGTGGCCATTGTGGCTGTTGTGGCTGTTATGGCTGTTGTGGCTCTTGTGGCTCTTGTGGTTGTTGTTGTTGTTGTTGTTGTTGTTGTTGTTTTTGTTGTTGTTGTTGTTTGAGCGGTGTGTTTTCTTTGTATAGTGTTACATGTTTTGTGTGTCTTGTATATTGTCTACAACATAGCTCTATATTTATTCTGCCAAAAGCCGATGTAATTTCATATTGAATGGATTTACGAATGGCATCCAGTGTTATTAATATGAATCAGTGAAACTGAAGGAAACTTACAAGGCAACCTGATCTATATTTCAGACTCCTCGCATTACGGCGCGCTCACAATTCTAGTAATGGAAATAGAATTGGCAGGGGGGGGGTACTCACAATGCGCCATATGCGAGATTTTCCATGACAAATCTCAGCTCTCATCTTCCGTCAACAAAGCCATTGGTCAAACTTCCAGTACTGGCGACGAATCATGCTTGGATTATCCATTACAGATTGGATCTATGCTTTACCTTCACTTCCACCGGCTGTTCAGGACATTATTATACTTTCAATGTGCGTACGCTTGTATATGCACGCTTCGTACACATATCTGTGACATCTTTGTCAGCGCGGAAAGATAAAACGTGGATACCAAATACCTGCGTGATTGTTATCGTATTTATAGAACGGTAGGATTTGTTATTTAAAGATTTACTTGATAGCATTATGAAAGTATCGATATTTTTGTTTACTATTATTATTTGAATGTCAATCGAGTCATACGGATCGTTTTGGGGACAGTGCAGTAGGCCTATTCGTTTGATTTATAATGTTTATTTATTAAAAAAAAAAAAAAACGTGTTTTTTTTTATCATTTTTTGTTTAATTACTAATGTTTTGTAGTACATTCATTCAAAATACTAGTATCCATTAAGCCCAAATATAATAATACTATAGGGGGTCACTTTTTGAAGAAAACGCCGAGTAACGATTATTTGTATTACCGGAGATTTTTACTTTATATTGTATTCATTTCGATTGGTTTCAATCGAAAAGAAAACTGAGCGCTGTGAGGTAAAATCTTGGGGAGTTTACAGGCTGGAGAAGTGCCCCTTCAGTTTCACAAAAAAAAAAAAACGTTTTGATCAGGATTATATTTCGTTCGTTTATACTTTTTTATCCTAATGGGGCAGTAAATCACGTAGACCTACCTTTTAAGCACTAATGCTCAGCGACAACAATGAATAAATAATATTATGCCTGGCATTTCTACGTTCTGCGCATGACGGAAATCTGATCCGCTAAAGGGTATTTTGATATCACGTGATGATATCGATATTTTTGTAAAATATCTCTTACGGGTTCTAACACATAGAGTCAGCCCTAGGGTCTGCCATCATCATAAATCATTCGTTGGAACATCGAAAATGAATGAAAACAATAAAATACGTCGCAAAACATTTTATACTTGAAGCTTTGCGTTTCGGAAATCAGTACCAAGTTTAATAACAATCGGTTTATGTTAAAAGTGCTTACCGCTGAAAATTGTGCTTTAGCTGCCACAGATTACCAGCGAAATTGTGTTAGGTAACCTGTTTATTGGTGCTAGATCTTTCAAGTAACGGTTTGTTACCATGGTTTGGAAGTCACTCCCTACAGGTTAGGCGTAAAAAATGACTCTGGATTCAGTCTGAGACCTTTCCTCAATGAATAATTCCAGTGAACATTAATCATCAGGACTGAGAGCTTCGCATGGCTGACACCCAGGATCCAATTTCATGACGTTGTTGAAAGCGCAAAGTCTTGCTGGAACATTGCTCGTGACAGTTTCTCCGCTACTCTCAGCTTGGCAAATTCTCTAGTTGATTCGGCAATATTTTCTGGCTTAAACTTGAGGCGGTTTGTGGTATCTATCACCACACCAAAACATTTTTTCTTTACAAGTTTGAAAGATGTGTATGGAGTCAGTCATTCCGCAGGCAAGTGCCCGGAAAAATGATTGATGCTCAACGAAAAACAACAAGCTTTGCAACCTTTAGACTTTGAGCATTTTTTGATCTCTGAAGATTTGTCGTATCAAGTTGGAGATATCTCTTTCAAGTTGAAGACTTTGTTCGAGAATGATTCATTTGCAGGCTTCTTCTCAAAGAACGATCGATGTAGGATCCGAGGCTTTGTTGGAGATACATATTTAGTATTCTGTCATGTAAATTTTTTGTAATGATCTAAAAAAAAAATAAAAATTCAAGAGCTGGAAAGAGCTGTTTGGCTGTATTCTCAACGTTTCAATCTTTGCACTCTGGTCGACGTCAGGAGAGTGGTTTATTTCAGCGAAAACAAGAACATGCTTTCAGTGACGTTCCTTATCTAAATATATTCACGGCGGACATCTGATCCTGTGAAAGATTTGAATATAACCATGGAAATATCTGCCACATGAGTTGTATAAACATTTTGATTGTGAACTGTGATGTTGATGTATTAAAAACTCATTGACGTTTCCACTAGACCAAGACGTTATAAGTTCAAGTTCTGACTTTTAGTCAATTTGTGATTTAAACCACTAAACCACGCGTCTAGTCGATCGGCTAATAAATAGTGGTTTGTTTGTTTGATTGTTTGTTTGTTTGTTTGTTTGTTTGTTTATTTGTTTTTTTATTTGCTGCCAATAGGATTAAGCACATCAATTTTAAGTTCTAATTTTTTCCCTAAAATTTTCTCTATACTCTGGTGCAATAATTAACTGGTTTTCTCACTGCAAAGAAAATCTATTGTTATATTGAACAAAATTACACAGTTGTCGTTACACCAAGCAGTGCTAGGTTGATTCAGTTGAACTAGCTATAGTCAATGTAGCGTTCGGCTGACATCTAGATCGACTATGGTTGAGTCTATTGTATTAATCACCCGCCCGAACTTGCCCAAGTATGTTATAATGTCACTACATGAAAAACAAAACATTGCTTAACTCCGTTAGACTTGCTTTAGTCTCGGTTTTGTTTACTTGCGCAGTTTTCAAATATAAACACCACTCAATCGAATTCTGCCGTCGCGTCAGCCCTAAATTTGCAATTCCTGGAACTGCATGTAATGTTACTATGTGGGCCCTCTATCTGTTTATTTAGATCTGAACGAATAAGGAGGCGTGGGTAAGAGGTCCTAATGGGCTTACAACCCCTGCCTTTCCATTGTCACCAAAACCAGACGTATTCCCCCTAGCGACACTAATGGATGAAGCCACAATGTTACACTTTTTTCCCAGCCAGTATCACTTTTCCGAATTTAAGCCCGATTATTCGGCCCGCATTAGATTAGGTCCACGGTTGAAACCCCGATGGCGCCGTTTTCGATGTCCAAGATGAAATTACACGTAACGGCCTCCTTTTCGAATTGCTTAGGAGTTTAATTTGACTCCACGAAATGTACCTCCCGATTTCTTTGAATGTTAGCTTGCATGTTGACAAAAAAAAAAAACCACACAAAAAACCCCCACCACGATTTGCTCATGTGCAACTCTATATGTGTCTTTGGAAAGATTGAACAGTTCCTACGTGTCAAGATTATTTTGAAGCGGGGTTAAAGGACAGACAACAATGTTTACAGTAAAATTCGTAGACATAAATTGATTCATGATTTCCACTACTCGACGATGTCCGCAGGAGGATCTCTTATACTACGTCAAGACGGTTGACAGTCCAACTATGATCAAACTCGTTGTGGGGCTACATTTCAGGTAACGGCGTGAGGGCTAGCTTGTAATCCGAGAAGCAGTAACGATTTGCTTGCCAGTAAATGTACACGTCCGAACTTTAACTGACCCAGACGACTCAAGCCTGTCACACATTATAGAATGCCCTCTGCCAAGTTTAATGGCCAGTGCAATATGGAATCAACATGTGAATCACCTGTAAGACACGAACGGGGATGGAACAGGAATTCGTTTGACCTTTGTCCATCCTCGATGGAGTATTGTAAAACTCTATTTAAAAAAAAAGGAAGAGGGGGGATGCTGTGAATAGTTTTGTTTCAGCGCTGGCAGGTGTCCACAGACATTCGGAAAAACTTGTCGTGTGTATTTTGAAGTGGTTGTCTACATTTTTTTCAATTCCTTTGTTTCTGTTTTTTATTTATCGCCTCGGTTCTTTTTGTTCTTTCTCCTGCTTTGAAGGGTAAGCAATCAAGTCAATTTGAAACGGAATATTCCTTGCGGATGAGAAAAATTTCAGGCTGAAGATGCCCCAAAAAGATCCCTAAGCATTATAGCTTGGAATTTAAAAAGAAGTTGGATTTTAGATTTAACAATTTAATTTTCCTAATCATGACGCAAAGGTCTGGAGTACACGATTGGTAATAACAGGACGTAAGTCGTGTCCGAATTAGTGGCCACGGCTGTGGATTCGGCTTGATCGTTCACGTGGACTTGTGTCGAAGCATATCCATAGCAGCACCCTTAGTAACAGCCGCAGCCGTAGCCGTAGCCGCAGCCGCAGCTGCACACGGCCTTAGACACCATTTGTAATCGATGCGGTTTCTCTTTATCTGTCTAATGTACTATAAATATCTCTGTGGGGAACTCGTTTCTCTTTATGTAAATATTTATGAAGGCTACTTATTTCGATATCTTCAAACAGGATAAAAAGATCAACAGAAGCTGTTTTACGTCAGTGTCTTGTAGGCCCACAACGATTCGACAAAATGGAAATAAGTGCAAAGCGTAAAAGCAAATTATTCTGCAGCCATCCAGATTGAAGATTTTTGTTCCTAGTGTTGGTGCATGGTGTGCGGATTGAGACTGAAGGACTAAAGATGCATGTATTTTTCCATTCAAGCAAAAATGTTATAGCATACCTTTAATTACATTATCATGACTTTACGGAATGAGCGATGGCCCCCGGTCGCTTGCTAGTTCCCGACTCCTTGGGGCCCTTCGCCAGTCCGTACGGTCGTTCTTAGGAGCAAGCGGATGTTGAAAAAAATAATAACATTCAAATGTAAATCAGTCCTCGAAAAAATGCACCGTTGCACCCATTTAGTGAAGAAATTTATCACTTTTAATTCTTGCAATTTTTGTATAACCATTGTAGGTAACTGTCAGTAAAGTCAGTAATCATTTAGGCAAACAATTATTTTAATGTGGACTTCTGCCAACATTGATTAATATCAGTCACAGAGCATGAAGTCTTAGTGGAGGTTGGGCTGTATGTAAAGCGAAGTGCTGTTAGTTGTTGATCTCCCTTAATATCAAACTTTAACAACAGCCCAGTTTAATAAGCAATGTACCGCGGGTGATCACATTATACATCGCCCGATTTGTCGCCGAGCGACCTGACACTTTTTAACCTTTTCTCCGACCGAACGAATTTTGACAGGTTTTTGCAAATAAAAATCCCCCCTCAAAATTTTTTTTAAATAAATAAATAAATAAATAAATAAATAAATAAATAAATAAATAAATAAATAAATAAATAAAAAAAAATTGAAATAAAAATTAAAATAATCAAATAAATCAATACAAGTAAATCAATAAAAAAATAAAATAAATAAATACACTTTTTTAAACTCTCCCCATAATGACCTACTTTTTAGCTTTCTCAAGTTTCCTTGTTCTGCTGTTAAGTGAAAAACCAGGGGTCATTCACAGTGCAAAGGAAGAAGTTCTCTTACAAAAAAAAATTGAAATAAAAAGAGTCCGGGAAAACAAGCCCAGGTACGTCCTTATTTGTTCGTCACCGCTGAATTTTTTGCCCCGATGGGACAGAGTTTAGAGTCCTTATCCATGCAGCTCTCGTACACTTTAAACTTTTGCAAGATGGGTTGACTCAGAGTAGAATGCGATTGTGAACTTCTTATACGTGCGTGGAGGAACTAACAGGGAGAGAAAGTAATAACCAAAGATCCCATCTGAATTAGACATTCTGAGATCTGGCTGTTAATGTATTGGAATGAATTTGTTATGTAGTCATCCGTGTGATCAAAATACTTATTTACAAAGTGCAAGCGTATCTTAGATGACACCGAAAACCCCGTGTTTTATCTGCAATTTTAATCATTTCCTTTTTGAAGTATTATTTCTGGTTTTATTTATTTCATCAGTTGAACTGAAACAAAAGTGCATGGCCTAAGGGTGAAACACACGTTCGAATTGACGATAATTGCAAGAAATCATAATCAATTTTCAATAATGTTTTTAACATAACGATAATAATGGAGTCTTGTTAGGCGCACGTATCCTTTATAGGGTGTTCAAGGCACTAGAGAATTATTCTTCCTGACGCCAGGCATATTTATGTTCATTCCCAGGAGCGAATTTTCTTTTCCAAAACGACATCGCAAAAAAAAGGTTCTCTGACCCCTTTTCAATTTAAACAAATGTGAAACCAGAAACCAGAAATGTGAGGGAAAATAATCAAAACAATAAAAAATAAGCTAAAGAGAAAACTAGCCACCCCCCCTTCCAAAAAAAAGAGACTCCAAAGAAAAGAAGGTGATAAAAAGAAAACGAAAGACGGATCATATCTCAGACCGATAACTATCGGCATCGTAGTCACGAGAATATCGACGCGCGCCATGAAGAAAGCTAGACCGGGAAGCGTTTTCATGACTTTTACGTTGTGAAATATAATGGAAAACGTTTTTTTTTTTTTTTTTTTTTTTTTTTTTTGGGGGGGGGGGACATCGCTTCCAGAAACGTTTTTGACTCCGTTGTGAGTATTAATGGTTAATGTTATTTTTCATTTTTATTACAGTTTGTCTGGTTAATGTTTAGACTTCTGTTTTGGCTTTTAAAGGGTTTAAGTATTGCTGCTTTTTTTATTTTATTTTATTTTATTGTAATCTTTTATACTTGTCATTTTTTTAAAACTTTTATCAACAACATTTTTTTTCTTTAGGCCTAGCCTATTGTCGATTTCATATTGTTTAAAATAAGTGGT
Source organism: Marthasterias glacialis (assembly GCA_911728455.2). NCBI lineage: Eukaryota > Metazoa > Echinodermata > Asteroidea > Forcipulatida > Asteriidae > Marthasterias > Marthasterias glacialis. The sequence continues at coordinate 7,660,737 of OU452230.1, forward strand.
CCTAGGAGGGCACATCTATTTTCATGACAGCTTTTTTTTTCTTCTTTTTTTTCACTTTTGTTCTTCCCTGGACGGCCTCTGCCATTGTATAGTATTGTCCAATGAAATCAAATAAATACAAATAAAATAAAATAAACAATACAAGACACAAAACTCAGCCGTCGAAGGTCCCCAGTTGTACTCCTGGGTAGAGAGCAGCAAACTATGATTTAGTGTCTTGCTCGAGGACACAAGTGCCATGTTTGACCAGTCTGGGGATTCGAACCCACATTCTGACGACTCGACTACCAGACTACCAATGCACCGGGCCATTCGGTCGTGACACCCCACAGTGATATAGGAGTTGTAAAAACACTAACATTACAAGCAAGTCAATAGGCTAAAAAGGGAGCTAGAAAGAACACACACAAAAATACCGTCACCGAAGTTAGGAAAGATGTCAATTTGACTAAAATGGCATTTGCCTGTATACGAAAAAACTTTTTATTTGGTTGACCATACAAAAAAGGTCTGCAAAACTTGATGTTTTTCACGGGTCGGTCTCGCGTTATAATTGAAACTGCCTGCCTGCCGACTTTTCCATCTCCCATCAAGGGAAGACCGTTTTAATACGCCATTAAAAAAGACCACTTCGAAATTTGAAAAGGTTATTTTTCCCCAGACAAGAACATTAGTCAAAAATCAATATTTTCAAAGAAACGAATCGCTGGAAAAACACAAAATGCTTAAACAAAATGCTCATTATTATTATTATATTTGTCTTTTATCATGTCATTGTTGTTATTTTTTTATTTGAAAATATTAATCAACTGGCTGGAAAGGTTGTTACTATCAAAGTAGACACTGCTCAATCGTAATATTAAAAAATATTAACATTTTGAAGGAGCTTCTTATTGAAAAAAAAAATTGTTACTGACAATTTTTGTAATATTTTTTATTTCATTTATAAGATATTTATATAGTTTTCGAATTATAAACTGACATTTCTGCGGATGATCTTATACAGAGCTCCGAATATTCATTCGATAATTTCAACTTATGATATCAACAATCGTTACATGATGCGGTTGTTTTCTCCTCAAAATGACAACAGCATCAAATGATTGACCTGGATCGGCAAGGGACAATACTCCTTCATGAGAAGTTACCGGTACATAATGTAATATTCTTGGCGTTCAAACAGAAGTATCAAATGTGAATTAGTAAGCCTTGAGTGTAGCATGTCACTCTCTTCCCTTTTTTTTATGATGATGGTAAGTGGAAATCATTTTCAATCTCGTCGCCCCAACCTGTTTTCATCATTTCTTTCTCAAAAGACACTGTTTCTCCCCTGGGGCGGATTGCCACTGCAGACGTCAAATTCGGTAAGTCACTCGACTTCGAATGCACTTCAAAATGCATTACGACCTGAACCAGTAAGATGCCTTTTCAGAGAAATTGGCGACTTCCATCGCGATGTTCAAATAAAGGTTTCTCTTGTTTGTATTTCCTGCAATCGAAAACAGTATGTACATCGGCGAAATTTATACGAACAAATAACTTAAGTTTATGTTGGGGGGGGATATGTTGAATGAGGTTTTCCTCTCGATTGGCCAGTGTGATGGAAACGGAATAAGATGAGAAAAATATCAGATGCAAACAAAGTAGGCTTTCGGTGATTGTGAATGGAATAGGCTGGAAGGGTTGAACGGATCCGTGCCGTGCAATAGAAAACAGGAAGCACGGTGGACGAAGCGATCCTCGCATCAAGGATATGAACAATCAGTCTTCCAAATCAAGCTGTTGCTTCACAACCCAATGTGTTCTCTTTTCTTAAGTTCATCTTAAAAAGAACGCAAGACACTTCAGGCACGTCGTCATCACACGCGGGAAAAAATAAGATTCCTAATGAACGCTGATGAGCATCGACGCCGAAGGTCAACTCCAGACGCAGACCCATTTTTATCAGCATCCCATTGTGGAAGCTATCGCAAAACGCCTCGATTTCAAAATTATATGGCTCCAATTTCATGCAAATCAGTACAGTTCACTGATTTAGAAAGAGCATAACAGTAAATAGTTGTCGGGTTTGTGGGATTTGTTTTTACTGATACGCGGGCTCTTGTTATTAAAGAATAATATCTCGTGGGGCGTGTCGTGGCAAAGCGGCAAAGTGCATCGAACTCAACTTCTTATTGCTGAACCATCGGCGTGTGGGTTTGAATCCCGGTCATGAATTCATTGTCCTTGAGCAAGGCACTTAATCATAATTGCTTCTCTTAACCCAGGTGTATAAAAATGGGAACCTGAGAGGGCTGAGAGTGCATTGCTGTATAGTAAACCCCACAGCGCTAATTTAAGCAGCCTCAGGGTGCATGCTTCCCAGGCAGTTGAGCAAGTTTGCGGAATGGTCTAAGTATGCCTGATGAGCAAGAATAATAATGCTGTAAAGTGTCTTAATCTATAGCTACTACAGTATGTGCGCTACACTTTTTAAGTACCAAGTACTATTACTTTAAAAGGATTGTGCACCAGCAACATCCTAAGAAATATTTCTCTCTGTGATAACATAACTCATTTAACCCCCGTCCTAAACTCCAAGTAACAACCATTCGAAACAGTTTAAAATTCTGGCAGCACAATAATGTGTTTTATGTGGATGCAGTCACCACACGCTATCATTTTTGCAGGCTGGCAAAGTGCATCTATCATTCGAAACCATGTGGATGGATGGAACAAATGGTTGTAGGCAGCATGAGAGGGTAAACGAGAATATCATGTTTGTTTTTGCCTCCAATTTGGCCAGGCAGTTTAGCTTAATGTACTTTCATCGCTGAACAGTTTGGTCAGAGGCCGAACTTCTTGTTTTTCTATCGCCCGACCAGTCATATAATGATAAACATGTTAACCTCGTACAACAGCTGTGACAACCATAGGCGTATACTTTTGGTTAACAATTAACTGCTGTTCAATAAGTCATAGTTTAATCAGATTTTTGAGAAGAAAAAAATAGAAGAGTTAAACGATCGTACTTTTTTCCAAAAACCAATGGCGCATGACGCAATTTGGTATTATTATTATCATTGTTATTATTATCATTTTATTGTTTTTTTTTAAACAAGGGGTGGGGGAACCAATCAACTTTAGATTGTAATTTAATTGAGACGAAAGCTAATTTTGATTGTTTTGCCATTGGCATAAATCTGTCATCATGGATCATAATTGACAACTCGTGACATCCGTTCCCCGGGCAGATTCATTTACCGGGAATCGGTTTCGTATGGAATGTTACGTTTAATTATAAACTAGGTTACAACCTTGGGTCTTCGAAATAGTTCACTAAATTCTTAAAATTCTTTTTGATTCAACTCAAATCAGAAAAGATTTAAAACCGCAAATCACTACAAAGCTAGCGTGATAATAAACTTCAGTTTACGTTGACAAAACAAAGTTTTTAACATTGAACTCGGTCGACATAGTTACACTGAAGGCTATTCGTGTAGCCTTTTACACCCGTGACACAGGTTAAGCATGGATGTTGGTATAAACGCGGTCTAGTCAACACTGTTAATGTTATTTTGAACAGTTAACATTAGACACGGTAAACGGTTAACATTAAACACGACGGTAAACGATTAAAATTTAGACAACGCAAACGGTTAACATTAGCCACGGTAAATGGTTGACATTAGAAACGGTAAACGGTTAAAATTAGACACAGTAAACGATTAACATTATACACCGTAAACAGTTAACATTAGAAACGGTAAACGTTTTAACAGTAGACACGATCATGGCTTAACAGTAGCCATGGTAAATGTTGAATAATGCAAACGATAAGTTACTTTCTTTTTCAGAGTCTCATTCGAGCCTCGTGAATGTGCGAGGGCCTCGTGAATTTGCAGTTGCAAACCGAATAACGTTTAACTTAAGAGAACAATGTGTTTAAAAAAAACCGCCATAGAACATGAAATGTGCAATATTGTCTTTCAATTTTCACTATTTTCGATGTGGTATGTAATTTCCTGAAAACTCCACATTGAAAAAGACTGTACTCCTCGATAAACAATGGTGTGTCAAGTAGAAAAGAGATAAATACATTTAGTATTAGTGAAACTGTGATCTCAATTTTGAGATGTGGTACGCCGCGTGTAATATCACAAGTATGTGTTCAGTATGCGAAGAATGCCACGGTTTATGTTTAGAGTCCCCGACACGACACATCACGTTTACCGGCGGTGAGAACCCACAAAGCGATACCGCAATATGACACAAATTCTCACACCCAATCTAAATCTTGATATTTAAAATATTCCGCAATAAACTCGGTACGGTACAGTCCCTTTAAACCCTCAGTCCGAAAAATGACGAAAGCAGGTCGCGTGATCGGCTGGGCTTGTAGATGGGTGCAAATTAAAAATAACAATTTATTTGACCGCTCCAAATTGGTTTTTAATTCAGAGTCGGTGTGATGATTGTTCATGACTGGAGATGATGTGAAGTCCCAATCTCGTTAGTCGCTATCCAAGCGGCCAATCTGATGAAGAGATTAGAAGCTTTTTGTGTGTGTGTGTATTCCTCCCCCCTTTTCATTTCTTTCAATCTTTTACAAACATCTCACTTGCAACCTGCCACGAACCGAGATGCAAGGCTTAACCGCATTACAATGTGCATCAATGTAAGTAATCATGCAGAGGACGTTTGCGTACAAGGTAGCCGGTGATTTTGACCGATCGTTATTGGGAACACGTTTGGTGACACACTAACACAAGCGCACTCACCGCTTACAGATTGAGTTGTTTTGAGGAAGAACAAAACAACCTTTAAATGTATCATTGTATTAGGGAAGAGAGCATTCATGTATTATCCTCAAGTTTCAGTAAACTGTGATTACTACAAACCAATGATGACATTAGGTGAACATTTGTTTTTTAGCTAGGGTCATACTTTGATCAGTTATAACTCCCTGTGATCCATCGAAATCAGACCTAAGATATTTGGGAACAACGGAGCTTTGATAAAGCGAAACAACATCTCAATACGATTGAAGCCATCGGTCGTAGGTAATTCTTGTGATGAGGCTTGCTTGTCTATTTAGATTGCCAATGTAATGTTCTCAATTTAGACACTATTCCACAAACACGGGCGCTCTTACACCCACCAAGAAAAAATGCTGTCTATAACAAGGCATTTCAAAGGGCCGAAATTATTCAATTATCACTGATGTTAAGAGGTTTTAGGGTGTAAATGCTTGCGTGTTTACTTGTTGACAAATGGATCAGATTGGGTGGTTTGACAAACAGAGCACGTCGTCAATTTGATTGTTTTGTACAATACCGATGGGGATGTGCCTAAAAACAAAAAGAAAAGTCCAAACAACGGGAGAAGAAAGAGAAGTAATCGTTTACCGGGTTGAGAAACATGGGTGTGTGAGGGGAGGGGGGAGGGGGATGTAGGGGTGGCTTGTGTCGTGAGCAGGCTGCTCTAATCGAGAGTTACAGAGACAAGAACATGTTCTAGAGGCACACTGTAAATGTAGTTGCGACTTGTAAAGTCTACAAATTGCGACGGTAGATTTTCTGAGTGAGGAGATTTCAGACCTGAGCGGTCGACAAAGAAGAAGAAAGTCCCGTCTGATGTTGACTCAACTCATGTTACATGCCGGAGAAAATCCCGTGTAAAATTAATTGACACAAGAAATGGGTCAGTAAATCCGCAATATTCTGATCTTTAGAGATCTTCTCGTTAAAAACTATTACTAACAGAAGGAGAGAGACAGAGAGAGAGAGAGAGAAAGTTATGATTCATTAGAATTCAATCCGAGCGATAAGAGACTCTTACCCGTTCGGGGGGCATTAACCCCTGCTCTGCGTACGGGTCTGTCATGGTGCTTCGGCAGCCTCATTTAAAAATATAATCTCGGATGAAATATTTATGAATTTGAGTTGCCTTCCACTTCAGTGTTACTGAAACTTTCTTGGGCCAAGCTCCCTGAAGGGTTTTGTGGGGGGGGGGGGGATGTTAAGAACAGGAAGGCCCTATCCCCCATGGATTAAAAACTTTGGGGTTTAAAGAAAATGCAGACGATCTGTAATAATCTGACATTTAAATAAACATGTTGTCTGGGAGAAAAAAAATGATAGATTTATAATTCATCCTCTAGATATTGTTCTCTAAATAAACATACTGCGTTTAGAGAACTGGTGGAGCAGGGCATATGAAATTAAAACTGAAGATATATTATGACATCTTTGTAGAATTGTGGAACACACCATCCAACCATACTTGAAATAAAATGTTTAATTTATTGTAGCTGACTTTGATGAGTGACACCAACGAGAACAGTTTATGTTGAGTCAGGTGTTTTTTTTTATTATTTTGTTATCACTTTAGTATAAGTTATTATTTCGAACGCGGCAATCAAAATAAGCAATGGCGATCAGGGAGAACTTTGTGTGCCATTTTCTCAACGTGGCAGCAATTCAGTTGGTAATATTTCTCTCGAGGATTGATAATGTTAAGTAGACCTACTTTAGAATCAATTGTGGTTTATTTTTAACCTACAAGTTTTCAGATTGAAAATTCATGTTGTTCTTTACAATGTTGATCAATATGTATAACATACGTTGTCTTTAAATTCTAAAACTTCATGGAAAGGAACAGTGCGGCGTAGCAAGAGGGCTGGGGAAAGTGCCCCCCCCAAAAAAAAAAAAAACAAAAAACAAAAAAAAAAAACAGCGCCACCAGGTGCCACCATTAAAGAAATCCAGATACATATAATTCATATAAATAAATAAAAATGCTTCTGCCCCCAGTGAAAAACACTCCCCCACCCCGGTTGAAAAAAACTTTGCTTCGCCCCTGCATGGAGCGGAGTTTTTAAAAAAAATTATAAGGAGCCACACACTTTCTCGTTACTACCTCGATGTTCATAGACTCAGTCCGGTTCAGCAAATATTCTTAATATATTTGCTTTAATCCACAAATATTTAACACCAACTGTTTGTTTTAGTACAATAAACCGTATTTGTATATCGCTCATTTATCATCTGGATGGCCTCAGGCATGACTGCAAACAAAGTTTATCATTGTTAGTTCGGGAAAAAAACAAAAAAAAATTCTGGAATAATGGCGAGTATCTATTATTAATCCAAACACCATCTGTATGTTTTTTGCAACCAAATTAAAGCTAATTTAGGGGTCAATTATTATATGTTTTTCTTTATTTATTTGTTCTAATAGTTAATTAATTTCAATCCTCTAGTTTTCAATTAACAACGCCATACAACCAATCCAAAAGATTTTTTTTTTTTCAAATTTGATGGTCACTGTTTGTTTAAAACAACGAAAAACTGTTTGTTTGTTTGGGCGTTTGTTGGTTGTGTGTTTAAGGGATTTTATGCACGTTCGAATTACGATTGATTTCATTGCGGAAAGGGCGAAACATGCAACGGTGAAGTGTGGGTTTTTCAAATGAAACAGAAATTAACAGAGGTTTAATGGTCTTTTAATTTCTTATCCTTTTTTAATGCCTTTGGTAAACTGGCTGGCCCAGTTTTGTTTTATGTCATGCGGTTTTATTTATTTACTTGCCACCCTCTTATTTCAATGTTTTCTATTTGAAACTTTAGTGTTGTTTTTACATGTATCTTTTTGCGGCCTTTAATATGTTTTTTGTATTTTTTGTTTTTATTGTATACACTTTTATAGCTAAACAGTGCTTCACTGAAGGTTTTCCCAGGGTAAATAAAAAATAAATAAATAAAACTATTTCCCAGAAGGATTGTACTGGTAAGAGTTGTATAACTAATGTGATTTCAAATTATTTCAAAACTATAACCATACAATAGGGACGCTGCCAAAACTGGTCAATCACTGAGGGAACAAAGGGAAGTCTTCGATTTACCCGTTCGGCAAACGTGTGTGTGTTATTTCAAAGGCTATGAACATTACAACAATAGTAAATGTACTTCATTCATTCTTTCATAATGGCTTATTTTTTTTTATTATGCGCCGCAGCCAAAAAGCTGAATTGTACCTGTGATTTACAGGGGGAAGAAACAGCGACAAGATGTACTATTTTTTCATCACAAAATACACCGGTTTCAAAACAGATAGAGGTTTCCAAAACAGTTATCTGAACTCAAGAGAAAATCATTGAGTTGGTTTTCTTATTTAAAGGAGTTATGAAACTAACTGGAAAATTGCCTTTCAAACATGTCTTCAAAGTTATTTTTTTCATTCTAGGTAAATTGACAAAACATACCGTATAACTACTGTCTGACTTTACAAAACTCAAACTATCAACATGAGCAACATCGGCCCCAGGGTGTTTTAAAAACCCAACTTGAGTTTGCTGATTGGTCAGAAGGGGACAAACATGTGACAGTGTATCGTTTTATAATCCAACATGGCTGCCAACATTTTCTGGCATGAGTAATTTTGTTGTGTACATATCGAAATCTGTGCCAGGGTCTGAGTACAGATGACGTTAAAGTCGTAAACGTCACAATGTATGCTGACAATAACAACTGACATCATCATCTGTAAGTTACCACTGTTGAAATGACACCATCAGCTCGTAGTAAGTCATCATTTTGATTCGCTTACGGGGGGCATAGTGCGGGCGTCAAGAGCCCCCTATATCACCGGCACTGTACTCACACCTAAAAAAGACTCCAGCGCAATAATCAATCCATTTAGCAGCACCGTCGAGAGAACCTACCCCGGAGGATTCTCCAGCTGAGGCTTGTGGACTGCTTTGGCCGGTCTCCGCACATCATCGATTAATGAGATTTCAATGTAGCCGAGATTTGCCCCTGCCCGGCCCGGGGAAAAATTCTCGGTGAAATTTATTGTAGCCACTTTGGGTTAAGTCGTTTCCCCCAAGGTATAAGAGGGTTTGTTGATACAAGAATGGATAGATCTCATGCAAGCCGAGGGAAGAAGCAATGTTTTGTCTCCCTTGGTGTTACTTGGGGGAAAAATGTATTAATGCGCCAGAAATATTTGCAAAGGCAAGTATTAAAGGGCGTTCAGAGAGATCTTTTTTTTCCCATTTTTATTTTTGTTTTGTTCGAAAGACCTTTTCGTTCGTTCTCTCAAATGTTACAGACACTTGTAAATCAGATTTGGTTGACTTTTTATCCAGTGAAATATTTTGACCTCATGTTCATAGAGCTATTTTTTGTTTACTGTTAATCATTTATCGACGAGTCGCAGTAGAAAATGAGACGCTTTCATGTTTTTTTTTTTGTCCTTTTGCTAGGTGCGAGTGCTTTTTACAACATTTTGACAGTAGGGCCTATTTTAGACGGAAATATTTCTGACTAGCACCCCCGAAGAAAGATTTACAAAGGAGGGAAACCGCCATCAAAGAGCTAGATTGCTCAGTTCGGCGCCGGCACATTAATCTGGAGGTCGCAGGTTCAAATCCCGTTCTAGTTAATTTTGTCTATGTGTACCCCAAAACGGAGTTGAATTTACCCAGTCAGTTTCCATTGTGGTTTATTACTTGATATTTGAAAATATTTCTCATGAGAATTGCTATGCATGTGAACTATATACATAATGATAGTGGCCTTTTAGTTTTATCTTCAAGAACCACCACTCTTGCCTGTAGAATATTAAATTATTCCAATTTCTTTAAATAGTCACTGAAATACCCGGCTGAATCATTTGAAGATCCAGTCGCTCCGATTAGATCTGAAAACACTTTAGTTCAAATAGGCCTACTGGCAATAAGATGGTAATGTACAAAACACACGAGATAGGCTTTATAAATAGTTGTAGCCTCGCCACAAGCCGCTTCTAGACGCGATCGCAGTGCCAGCCGGACGGTCGGAGGTGTAATCGCCTGAATCTTGTTGCATTTTTTTCTTGGTGCTTTTTTTCGGGGGGGGGGGGGGTCACGTGTACTCGAAGCATTTTTTAAGAGAAAAAAACCCAAGATACTCAAGTATTTTCAAATGATTATGTATATACTCGATTTTAATTGTATATTTTAATAGAGTTTACTCTTATGTTTGAAGTGATCCTCTTATTTCTCAAAATAAATAACTGTAGCCAAACAGAGATCAGATAGAGGGGAGAAAGCGAGTCAGTCCCCGATATGTTATGATGAGAAAAACGTATTTGTTATTGAAGTCCTTCCCTTTGGGGACACGACAGTGATATTGCACCTCCATTAATGTCAAGAAAAAAGAGTTTACTCAAGAGTGAGGCATGTGTGTCTTACCTTAACACGGTCAGTCTGCGAAATATACAGTCTGGCAAGAGACAAAATATATCAAAATAATACCAGTTTGTAAAAACTCGTCAATGTCATGCGGCAGCTAAAAACGTCATATGTAGTTCATAAAAACTCATTCATATTATAGTTTGCGGGAACTCGACTTGGAGCGGTGGGTTGGGGGGAGGGGAGGGTCATTCAATAAAACATGATTGATGTGTAATTTATCAGAACTCCTAGGTTCCCCTCACTAGTCGTACATAATGTAGAGTGACTTTGAAGGTCACCAGTGAAAAGCTATTATTTTGATAGGCCGGTTATACAGATTGGCAAGGCATGAGCAATAATCGCTACTGCTCTCAACATGGCTGTCGAGTTGGACAATTCCAGTTTGAAGCTTTATGCGGCTTTCTGCTCAGTCTTCCCATCTCTTTGTTAAATATTCGACATTGTTATTAAATGTGGTTAAAGGCGAAGTGCAGGATTGGTTATATATATTATTAGGAAAAGCTGTTATTTTCAGTCTGACTGTTCACTGATTATAAAGTTCATACCAGTACCAAGAATCGAGAGATTGTATTCCGTCTGAAATACAATTGATTTCAAGAAAACGGCATTTCAAGTCCCTACAATTCACAGTTGCATATTTCGATTGCCGCGATCGAAATAAACCCAATATGAACGTGCACAGAAATCCCTGACGAAACGTAAACTATTCTTTGATGTCCCCCCAACCCCATCCAACATGATCGCCGAATATTAAGAAAATGCTAACACGTTGGTTGCATGTTGTGTTCATTGAAAATTGGGGGACGTGAAATTATTAACCTTCTCAAAAATAATGATGTATATTGCCCTTAATAACTAAAGAACGTGTACCGTTAAAATATGTCATACTGCGGAGTAGACCGAAAACTGGTCAAGTCTTCTACTAAAGAGACAATGAAGATAATGATGATATTTGATATTTGATATTATTAGTAAACATGTATTCACATGCAATCTTACGGAAGCGTATTGCCGCCGCGTGAATAAAAAATCTCTCTTATCGTGTACGTACACGATAGTTATCGTGTACGTACACAATAAGTATCATGTACGTACACGATAAAACAAAACTTATAGTGTACGCACACGATAATTCCCAACTCATCGTGTACGTACACGATAAGTTGTCATGTACGTACACGATAAATATCGTGTAAGTATACGATAAGTTGTCATGTACGTACACGATAAATATCGTGTAAGTATACGATAAGTTGTCGTGTACGTACACGATATGTTTGAACTTATCGTGTGCGTACACGATAAGTAAAATCTTATCATGTACCTACACGATAATTACCGTGTACGTACATGATAACTCATCGTGTACGTACATGATAACTTATCGTGTACGTACACGATGAGAGTGAGATTTGTTTTATTCACTTGGCGACAATACACTTCCGTACGATCCGGGGACATGACAAACAATCCAAAACAAGTGTGTACCCCTCGTTAGGATTTGAACCGGGAGATACCAAGCCAGAGATACGAGCATTGGAAGCAAACAAGGTGAGCCAGTCTGAGGAACTGGCCCCGTTCAGTGCTATCGCAGCAATTGCGTTTTTTTATGATCCAGCTCGTCGATTATCCGCACTATGAATTCTAGATCTCTATTAAACTTGTATGTACTTACAGTCAACTACTCCTAAAGTGTCTAATTGACCAGATGGTGTGACGACTTGACAGAGAATCGATCCACTCACACCTTACAAGTCTCCACTTCATTCTTTAACCCCCCCCCCCCCAACCCCCACCCCACCCATCTCTCTCTATCCATCCCTCTAAGATCAAGAGTCCGCCCCTCGTGATTGAAGTAGACATCAGAATGGGCAAGTAAGCGACAAGACGACCCATCGATCCCCAAAAACCCATCACAGCGTTGTCATATAGAACACCCCCGTACCTCTACAGTCGCGAAGGAATCCCACGCCACTTTCTAAATTCACTCATTCCCGGGTCATTTATTCCAGCTTCTTGGACTGAATAATCGTCTCACAGGATATACTGTTATTATTATTGACACAGAGCGTTGATCAGGCGAGACTGTCTTCGATTGTACGTAATTATATACAGCGGGAAAGTTTGATTGGTTTTTGCCCCCATGCCAACGGTTGCATTTATAGTGCAAACTCTGATGGCCGGAAATACACCAGCCTTTGCATGCTGACTTAGAAGAATAGATGCAACAATAATATCCAGAGACTCCGCTGACCTATGCGAACAAACAAGGATAATCTTGATCCCTAATTTTCACGTAGATTGCTTAAAGTTGGCTCAAAAATCTCTCCATTCCCCAAAGACATGACTGTTTCCATTTGTTCTCGTTGTGCTTGTTCATCGAGTATTCATGAGATACTAGGCAACAGGTTGCGAACCTCAGTTAAAACAATGACCCAAAAAATGAATGCATAATTCCGGTCAGCAGCTGATGATCTGAGCATAAACTATTTTGCCGGTGATAATTTCCCACCAATATTTCCGTTGGAGGGAAATCTGATCATTACTAGTATTATGCGTAAAACAAGTAAGACATATTTTTGTGAATAAAATATGACTTTTGGTGTATTTTGTTCACGGTGGGTGGAGTTGATGAAAGATTAGATTCATGACTCCTATCCAGTAGTTTTTCAAAAAAAAACATATCATAAAGGGATGACCACAATAATTAATATCTTTTATGGAGAGCATATTTATTCTCTGGGTTGAAAAAAAACACCACCAAAGAGGGATAGTGTATAATTGGCATTCGTGTCAATCATCAAGTTTGAAAAAAAAAGTACCAATCAATAAACAATAAAATGATAGTATACATCATTAGTTTTGGAGCAGAATTTTCAACTTCAATATTTTGGTTCTCAACATATTAAGGGCTAAAACATGAATGGTTTCTGGAAGAGTACATTCATTTCAATCCGCTGTAGTTTTCGAGAAACACATCGACGGGAGACGGTTACAGTGGCATCAATTTGTGGGCAGTGGGTGCGGGGGCACGTGTCCCGTCCTTCCCCACAGGTGCCCCCGAAATCATGACCTTTGGAACTTAAAATTACAAGATGTAAATGCTGCATTTTATAAGATTTTATGCAGTATCATCTACGTACTTATAGACTTAATAAAATTACATTTTAAAATTACAAATTACAAATTACTAATTACATTTTTTCAGTTAGTAGAGCTTTAATTCCAATCTTGAAGGTTTTTTTTTAACACATTTGCTTTTAGTATTCGCGAATAGTACTCGCACATAATAAATCACTTTCTTTATTTGAAAATTTCAAATTTCTGCCGTACCACTTTTGCACCACTCACTGTAACGCAATCCTGGGGTGGATTTCACATAGCGCTTTAGGACTATAGTCTTATCTTGAGTTAGGAAGAGTAACTAGTCCTAACTTATAGGACTAGTCATAATTTAGGACAAGTCATAAGTTAGGACTAGTTTTGTGAGATCCACCCCTGGTGATTTAGGAGGTTGCCACCCTTTTGGAAGAAGGAGAAGTACATCATTGGCTGCAGGAAGAGTATGTTGACAACAATCATCCATTGTCGAGAGATAGTATTTCCTTCCTCCATGGTAACATAAAGGGATGCTAGCAATCCTGTATAGGTCAAAAACAAACAGATGTTTTGCCTACACCCATCTCTTTACTGGAAGGCTGTCCGTATGTGTTTTTGAATAAACTACGGACGTTTATTGTGGCGCGACCGTCTGCGGCTTTGACCAAAAAAAATCTTCTTTTTCTTCTTCTTCCTCTTCTTCTTCATGTAATTTGTAATTTTAATTTGTGTTGTTTTTTCCCCTTGGGCGTGAGGCGCACTTTGTTTATGAAGTTAACCCGATGAGACATGATACACAGGACAACTAAGAAAGCAAACAACGCTGAAATGCTAAGTTTCATTGCGTGTATGTGGGCGAGACAAAACAGTAGGCATAACCTAGATCCTATAGTGATAATCGTTTTCTAAAAACAACAACTTTACAAGATCAATAGTTGCAGAGATTATTTTGTTTTCAGGAAAACCGACAACTTGTCAAAGTGTACGGAAATACCCTAAATAAGAGTCAGTCGAGAGCCAAGCATTACAAATAATTAATTCATAACAGCCTCTTGACGTGGGTTTACCAATGAAAACCTCCTTATTAAATGGCCGGATAGGAATTGATCCAGGAAAAATGGTATGCATGATATGACACGTTAAATTTCTATTTTTGATCTTAAAAACGACAAAATACTTCCTCCGTTCATAAACACTCGATGGTTAAGTTTCCGGCAGGTGCATGAAGTAAGACGGTAGCGTTAAAGCCTCTTTTTGTTTTTAATATAAAAGCAACCACAACAACAACAACAGAATTATTCGTCGTGATGCCGAGATAAATATTAAATGACATGGTCCCCCGTTTCTAAAATCATACATGTACAACCATTCTAATCGTGAACCACCCGCGGCTTTTGCTTAACAGTCTATTTTCTTCATGTGTATAATATGGCATCTTTAAAATCACTGTATCACATAACAGCTGCTTACGCTGCGGTGTTTTCAAGTTTATTATTCATATTATTTTTGGTGATTATTTTGCTCTCCGTTGTAGGTTCTCCTAGCTGATTAACAGGTGAATGACCTCGGGGGAATGCACTCAGATGCGGACGGAGGGGGAGGACGTCATATCGCCCGCCCTCGCATGGCCAGAATCAACCAGTCTACATATACCTCGGACTCAACTGGGAACGGTGTCCTCCAGATCGGATCACTCGCGCTGTGAACATCTGACGACGTGTACTAAACACTTCTTAGAGAAGATTACCAGTTAGTCTTGAACTTTTTCAAATCTCAATTCGTCCGGGTCCAGTTCTTACTACGTTTTGAACATTTCTCTCAACACCATGTCGACCACAGTAATCAATCCAACTTTGATTACTTACATCTACGAGACAATCGAAGTGAATGATACCTACACCAACTCCACCAAAGTGGCACCGACGTCCGAGGGAAATACGACCATCGATTATCCAGACATTGACATGAATGACGATTACCTAATACGGCTGATTCTATACGGTGTCATATTCGTAGTCTCCACAATAGGCAACACCGCGGTGTTGTGTAGTCTCATCAAGGGGCGCCGGAGGAAGTCTAGGGTCAATCTGCTCATCATGCACCTGACTATAGCCGACCTCATGATCACGTTCTTCAACATCCCAACTTTTTTCATATGGATTATCACCTACCAATGGTACGGGGGTGATGTAATGTGCCGTTCCGTCATGTACATTGCCATGGTGGGGACATATGCTTCGCCGTTTATTCTGATAGTCATAAGCCTAGACCGGTTTGCCTCGATTGTATTTCCGCTTAGCGTCCGGCAGGCAGACATGAGGTGTAAGATTATGCTACGGGTTGCATGGGCAGCGTGTATCATTGCAAGCATTCCTCAGGTATGTAAAATAAACCAAAAAATAAACAAAACAACAACAACAGCTGCAAGAACCGCCCACCAAAAAGCAAAAAAAAAAAACAAAAAAAAAAAAAATGACCTAATTCCACCACGAACAAAAAAAAATAGCATGGATTTGTTAATGTATTTTTTCAATCAGTTTAAAGCTACCAACACATCGAGTATTCCTTGAACATGGTCTGTGCGTAGATTTATTGACCTTTGACACGCAAACATTGAAGCAACCAGTTGGACGAACCATAGACGAACGGGCAAATCGCTATTTTTAGCGTTTCACATTTCTCTGGAAGACTCGTGTACTTGCATTAACTTTATAATCAGCTTTCAGATTTAAACTACTTAATAATATTTTCGAAACCACCATTCCTTGTATACTGCGCTTTGTACTGAATGGTTTTGTTTCCATTTGTTTACACTCTACACAGCTTCTCATTCATCAAGTGATGTCCCCGCAGAGTAACCCTGACTTCACGCAGTGTGTAGACTATGGGTTCAGAGAGAACTTTCCTATAGTCTGGATCATGTACCATTGGTTCGTCATGGGTGCAACGTACTTTATACCGTTGGCGTTGATCATTGGATGCTACACTTCCATCGTTGTCAAGATCTTTGGCAATAGCACCATCCGCAGCTGTAAGTATGGACTTATAGAGGCTCGATGGACAAACCCATGTGTGTTATGAATTTCGGTTTGCGGTAACATCATTAGCCTTTTTGAGAAATTATTATTATTTTCTTATGTTATATACTGGGTGTCCCATTCAGTGCTTACAGAGCACTGATCTCCCATGGATATGCCGGACACTCACTCTAAAACTTAAGTTAGTCAAAACAGCCTTAATTAGTCATTTTAGCAAATTTTTTGCAATTTTTTGTCAAAATGTGGTCTAAAATGACTAATTAACGCCATTTTGACTAGGTTTTTAGAGTGTATAAGGAGTGCACTGTCAGGGTTTGGGTGTAAACAGACAATTTTACCCAAACCAAGTTGTTCCCTCATAATGTGTCGTCCATATCTGAAAAAAAGAATTATTGGTGTAGTGCATTCTGTGAATGGAATGGAGTTCTATAAGAACATGTCCTGCATATAATGTTTTGCAGGGGGCGGGGGTTTCGTAATATTGGTGGATCGGGGTGGGGTTCTCGCAATTATCTTCACTATCCCTGACTGAGATAAGTTATAGTTCTGCAAGAACTTGTCCTATTTTTACGAAATTCTTACAATGCACTCCGCTGATACTCTCTCTTAAGGTTGATACACCATTAATTGGTAATTATCTGAAATTTTTTGAACCCCTTGATTTATGGGTTTTTTTTAGTATCAGTCTGAAACCTAACTGGTTATTAAGTTCATATCAGTACCAATCTTCCATAGAAATATTTCTGTCTGAAATATTGCCAATGTCGTGAAAATAGAATTTGAAGACCCTCCTTTTTACTGTCGATTGTAATTATGGAAATTAAGGGCAATGCGTTTACGTGCTGTAAAGTGTGCATGGTTTTTCATTATTTTCTCGTGGCTCGGACGACGGATTGAGCCCAAATTGTCACAGGTTTGTTTTTTCATGTTTATAATTATTGAATCAGTCACAGGAGGAACACTGCATTATCAGCTTTACCAATCCTATGTTTTACCTTCAAAGTCCATTAGGTGTGTACAAAATGTCTGGCCAGAATGGGAATTGCAAATCTTCATTTATTCACGAATTTTTTTTCACTAAAACAACTCTCATTTCCAGACGGTAGTCAAACAAAGCCAGCCAGCCTACACTCAATTAATTCTCCATCAGTTATGTGCATGTCTAAATAGCAGCAAGGACAATCGAGTTGTTTAGTTTTTACTGTGCTTTTTGTTGTTGTAGATTCCGGTAACAATGGCAACCGAATGACTCTCCGTCGCTCCGGCGTCGACACTCTCCCCAAGGCTCGCGTGAGGGCGCTCATGATGACGGGAGCGATCGTCACGGCGTTCGTAGTATGCTGGACGCCAACGTGCGTTGAGGGCGCTATCGCCCATGCCAACCCCGAACTTGGACGGACGACCCCGATATGGCTGAAGCACATAATGCTCGCATTTGGCTTCTCCAACGTTTGTATCGACCCCATCGTCTACGGGATGTTCACCGTGGACTTCAGGCGGCATTTCCCCGGTTGCTTCGAGTGCTGGGGCAGGCGGTTTACCCTGCGCGGCCGCCGCATCAGCAGGCGGTCCACGACGTCGTCCAACAACTACCCGTATCCACCAGTGACCTATGCGTCCTCGACTAGATTGGGCGCCACCACCGGCGTGTCTGGGAACTATCACGTGATGGAACTTGACAGTCGACATGGGACGGCTGAGAAATGTGTCTAGAGCAGCAAGGGTTAAAACAAAAACAGCTCTATCTCTAATTATGATATATCATGAACAGAGATCCTGCCACAATGAAAGGTTAACACAAGTTACGCCCCCACTACGGAGGAGTGGACTTATTTATACATTAACTATTATCTTTGTAGAGAGACAATTTCACACAAATCCCTGCATAAACGAAGGCATCCCGTCTAACCATTCTCTATGAATAAATCATACTTTCCCTCTACACGCATGATTAGTCTGTGGACAAGAACAAAACAAGAATAATATTACTTCAGCATTCTCCTGAAGACAAGCAGAGTATATAGAAACGTCGAGACAACTTCAGAGCCAACACTCCTCCAAAAAAAAAGAGATTCACACACGGTTGTACCCGTTAGTGTACTAATGATGGGTGGTGACTTCCTAAGAATAATGACGACGGCATAGTAAACACTAAACGTCTACTCGTCAATGTAATACGTCTCAATCAGAGTACGAAGCCTGTGGACTTTGGTAATATTTTGTCTGATTGCTTGATTGTGTACACAATTAAAGAGTTGTAAAAGGCACTTTTTGTTACAAAGTTTTTTTGTTTTCTGGTATACTAGACGATCTTCCCTTTGCAGCACGGCGAGACAGTCCATTATGCATAATACACACACCTTTCCTCTACAGTACTCAAAACCGAACCAAAGAAGAGTGCTTGGGTGTTTGAGGTGTAAGCATTGGTAACATAATAATAATGTATAACGACGAAGTTGCACTGAAAAATGCACTACTTTTTTTTATATCCACGTTAATTTGGGGTTCAACTTGCACAATTTACCACGATACTGTATAGCAGGCTTATCCTAATTCCAAGCCGCTGCGATTTGGAGACAACGGGAAGATATTTCTGCCCGTTGTTGAATGTGATATCTTAATTGTTTCCAAAGATAACAATATTATAATTATATCTTGTAGACCAACTACTCTCTTAAGTTTTTCGATTGGAATTTTAATCTAATCGATTGAAACTAGGGACAAATTGCAAAAGATTTGTCCCTGGCCTCAATCGAAAAGAGTGATTTTCAATCTAATTAGAGTGATTGTTAATATACCTTTTTAAGAGAGTACCGCAAACAAAGGGTTGCGACCAAAACGGGTCAACAAAGAAATTTAGACACTCGTCCGCGGGTTAACTCTAATTATAACGGTCATCGACAGACACAAATATCAAAACATAGCTATTGTTCTTAACTTTTGTTATCAGTTCAATGCAATTCCTCGTAAATATATGTAGGTAATAATAACCAAAAAAAACTGCTTCAATAAATAATGTATCCCTATTAAGATTAGACTGTCTTTTATGGCACTATCTCTGCAGCATGGGGGTTCAGTCGGCCGGCAGTCGGCGAGTTCGTTGCAGCCTAGTGCCTGAAATTTTACCCCGGTTGCCGGACTGCCATCTTCTGTTAATATTCACCGCGCACTTGGCATCAGTTGTATTTTTCCTATGAATATTTGGGCACTCCACAGTAATCGACAACCCGAAACTGGACTGTGTTTGAAGAGATGTTCCCCTTCAAATTAATGCATTTGAATGAAGCCGTGTCTTATCTAAAATAAAATTTGGCCCGAAATTGTCTTTATAATGCCTGTGGGAAGAGGGCGTATTTTTGCCTATTCCGAGGCCCTGCCATCCAAGCATAATTAAAACTGTGAAGTGTACATTAATACAAATTTAACCGGATATTTCCAACTGTACTGTAAATAATATCACAATAGCTGTTTATGTGTAAAGCCATCATAACATTGTAATGATCATATTAGCTGAAATATGTACGGAGATTTATTTTACACACTATACATGCATATTATAAATATAGAGATTATACTAATAAAAATCACAAGTGAACCTACTAATACTATTTATCTGCACTATACTTATAGGAGAGTCTGTGTAATGGATGGGACTAGAAGCGAGTCTAATGGATGGAGAGAGCACTCTGAAACCCTCGGGTCAGAACTGACCCGTGGAAGGGTCAACATTGACCAAGGGGTACGCCAGACCCGTTTCAGGATCTGTAGGTAGGGTCAACATGACCCAGTACCTGACCGGGATTACTGGTCAGTACAGTAACCCGGTCACGTTGACCGCAAAGTGGTTCTGCCGCGCCCACTGTGTCAAATCTGACCATTCTCCGGGTCGGTTATATAATCCTCTAGGTCAATTTTAACCCTTGTCTGAGAGGTCAAGCGTGGAAAACAGAATAAGTGCGAGTAAATGAGGAAGTGTACGAGGAGCGGACGGATATGTAACGAGTGAGAATGAGTAGAGGAGGCATGGGTATGAAATGAGATAAGAAAGAATGAAAAGGAAAAAAATAGTTCGATTTCTTCATATGGAAAAGGGGTGTATGCCTATACAAATTATAAGTAATATAATTATTGTACACTTAATAAAGAATACGGTACTAAACCACCACAAAGCATAACGTCTGAAACTGTGTCTGCTCGTTTATTTACAAGATCATTAACCAAGTTAATTCTCTTTATCCTTTTTGAGATATGGTGGACATTACAGGGGTGCAGTGTTTGGTTTGGGTGTGTTACCCCTTGCACCAATGTCGTATGTAGCTACTGTCACACAGATTTACCCAAACCAATAAGTGCCCTTGTAATGTGTCCGCCATATCTCAAAATGGCCAATGGAGCGTCTGTATCGATAATTTTGTTTTTTGACCTCAGATCTCTGGCTGTGTAGATCTATAATCATACACAGTCACAAGCATGGGTGTGATTGTACACAGATGAAAAGTCCTAAAAATCCGTAGCAGTTGCTTCTTACTTGGCCAACATGACCTCTCCCCCCGAGTGTTACATTTCAGAGGGATTACGAAATATGTGTATGATCACAAATGAACAACCAAGAGGTTCGGACACATCAAGACCATGGTCACGTATTCGAAAGACACAATCCTGAAATTAGAACAAATCCTGACAAATTGTTCCAGATTTTTCCCAATCTTCAATTTGCATGTAAAGGTTAATAGCTGGTGTTCCATCAGCTATCCTAACTCTATCCATCAACCCCCCCCCCTCCCCCACCCCCGCCAAAAAGAAAACTTTCGCTGTCATAAACTGGGTATACTGTCCCCGAATTGTACCAACTGCAGCCAACATAGGTGTTAAAAAAATAGAAGACAAACGTAAAATGTGCGGGTCATGTCACTACAAAATTGATTTTTTTTAAACATTTACCCTGTCAGGTTCCCTTGTGGTTTATTGCTTGATATTCATAAACATAAATACCCCCCCCCCTCCCCACCCCTCGCCCCGGCACAAACCATAAACTCTCGGAAATTGTACTTCTACTCCACAGGGTGACAACATTCAGCATTTACAGCTTTAATCAAACAGTTCAAAGTACTTGCGTTTATATGAGACAGATGGCGTCTCGTGGCTATCGTACTTATGTTTAATGATTGACGTTAAGTTCCAGTCGTTTTCCCGTTCCTCTCGTCCGACTCCATGAAACATTCTGGGGCCAAGATTCATGGAACTGTTACGGAGAGTTTTTCAATAGATTCACGTTTGTGACAATTATGAACTGGATTCCTTAATCATGCGAATGCGTTTATCCTCATGCCATCCCCCATGGTCTGAACAAAGATGTTAATAATGATAACAGTACTATTTGGTTATTGTACAGCTCACACATCCTTGTAGCTAGATCAAGGCGCTTTGCAGCATTATTATCCCTGTTCATCCGGCAGCATTCCTCAAACTTTCTCAACTCCCTAGAGAGCATGCACTGTACAACCCCAAGCTGCTTAAAATAGCGCTAAGGGTGGGTTAATCCAACACAATACTTTCTCAGACCTCTCAGGGTCCAATGGATACACCTGGGTTAAGAGAAGCAATTATGGTTAAGTGCCTTTTGCCCAGGGACATTCAAGTGTTTTGACCAGGAATTGAACCCCAAACTCCGAAGCGTCAGCCATTAGGACTTGAGTCCGATGCACTTAGACTGCTCGGCCATGACACGCCATGATGACGAAGTTCAGTGGTAATTTTTTTTAATTTTTCAATGTTCGTTATTGTCGTAGTTGTTCGGTGCCTCAAGCCAAAAATTTGAGATTAACATTTACACAGTTTTACAAAACCGCTGCATTAGCTTTGGGTTGGGTTATTTTTTTTCATCACAGCCTCTCTCTGGTTACATTTGGGTTGAGTGGGAGAAAGGCAAGATGTCTGTCGCGTAGTAGAAGACGATCTTGGGGCGATGGAATGACATCCATCCAATATGGCGAACTACTTTTCATTAAACAAATAGGATTTGTTCTCGTTCACGCAAACCTACTTCTGCAGATTATTTTAATGCAAATACCACCGACTTATAATGGGATGGATGTATGTTTCATTTATTAAGCATGTTTTTAGTTTAAAAAGTCCATGAATGCATTGATTTATGCTTCTGTACGAACGGGAAATCGTGTAATTTGTGTAGACAAATCTTGATCTATGAAACTTAAGGTTTTAATCGCTTCCGCGTCAGATGTTTATGCTCAGGAAGAACGCGAATGGAATTCCGTAAATTATCCCAAATGTTTCAAATAAGCAACTGAACCGGAACAAGTTGACTTTATTTCAACATGTGTAAATCATTGATGATTAACTCCATCAGGGGAAAGTAAAGAAAAAAACATCTAAAACATGCATGAAACTTAGCACGAAATTACGGACTAAGCAAGTTGCGTCTCTATTTGTCCTGATGGTCCGCCATTTTGTACGAACTTAAAACCAATGGCAGACTTTTGAGAAATATATCTCCTCCCACCTGCCGTCCAAAAGTCTTCTTTTTCTTTGGTAACTAAACTTAAAGTACATCTGAACCAGCTGACGCTGCGCCATAGCGTCGCCCCATTGTCAAACGTAAATTTCCAAATGTAATAACTCAAATCTGAGCCACCACTGCTCCCAAGAGATTTATACATGGTTGTGCCCGGAAGTTTACTAGTTTACTGGTTTACTAGTTATAGTCACTTAACTCAGATTGGTTATAGCATTATTATAGTTGAACGCTGACGTGGACCACACACTTTCGGTCATCCCTTTATAGAGACCATTGTTGACCAATTAAGAGTTCAGATTTGTAGGACAAAGGATATAGGAGCGGATTGACGCTCAATATTGTCTTACAAATTAAAACATTTCAGACGAACTTGTGCAAGACAACCAGGGTAAAGCTTTCAGATGACATTTTCAGGTGTACCACTAATACTAGTACAGTTTATAATATGTGATGGGGGGAACTAGGTCACTTTCTGTGGTTCTTGATGGATAAGGTTAGATGAGTTGAAAGACGGGTTTGACTGCAGTTGGTGATTTTTCGATTTAAATTCCACATGTCGGTACATCAGCGATAGATATTACCAGGTGATGGTCAAATGATGATGATGATGATGATGATGATGATGATGATGATGATGTTGGTGAGGATGAAGGGCCGTTCTCATCAACTTGATTCGGCCAGGTCAACCCATAGTTGAACAAGTCCCCGTAGTCAAATGGCATCAAGAAAAATCCCTTCGGGTAAATCTCAAAGCTACACTATTGCAAATTCGACTGCTTTGCATTAAATGTGATCCTTGTTTTTCTTAGTGTTTGTTGTTGTTGTTGTTGTTGTTTGTTTGTTTGTTTGTTTTTTGTTTGTTTTTGTTTGGGTGTTGGGGTGTTTGTTTGTGTGTTTGATTTTTAAGTAATTTCATTTCCTTCCTTCATGTTCCATAAACACACCTACACCAACTCGACACATGTCTCAAAGCCCCAGCTCAACATTGGTAAGAGGAAAAACATAAATTTCACAGATTTACGTATACCTTAGATGGTATATAGATAATGATGGTGGAAACCTCCCTTTAAATATTTCTGCCTGAAGTGTTATCGCTTTAAAATAACAAATGAAATAAGATCAAAAAATTAGGTTTCGTCTCAGTGAGACGAAAACTCTGCCTGATAAATTGCTTATACCCACAATGCCAAATGCGTTTTTACCGTTTTCTCGCAAATGAAACAACGAAATGAGCTGACATTTTCACAGGCTGGTTTTTATAACAAATATCTTGATTTGTGCAAAGAATGGAAGCATTTACAGTCAGTTTACCAATGTTGAGCTGGGGCTTTAATTTGCTCGCAGTTACGTGCAAACAATGCAAACAGTAAATATTTCTCAGGGATTTTGTGAACGTTCTACGTCTACGTGCTAGTTTCAACTGCAGCAATCGAAATAAGCAACTGTTGAGGGATTCATATGCTATTTTTCTCAACTTTATTTCAGAAATATTTGTCTGGGAGGATCGACTAAAGGACCAACTAAATATGAACTTTCTTGCTGCTGCATGCTTACAGTATTTCCATTCATCAAAAACGATATAACAATAATAGAAACCGAGATTCACGCAAATGGTTTGTAAATCACAAACCAACAAAGCTAAATGAACTTTCTTTCTGCTAAAGGATTTCCATTCATCAGAAACGCTGTAACAATAATAGAAACTGAAATTCCCACAAAGATTTTTAAATCACAAACCAACAAATCTATGATGAACTTTCTTGCTGCTAGTGGTTTTCCATTCATCGAAACGTTGTAACAATACAAGAAATTGAAATTCCGTAATTGTTTTATAAGACAACAAACCAACAAAAGATGACCTTTCCTTCTGCTAACGGTTTCCCATTCAACAAAAACGCTGTAACAATAACAGAAACTGGAATTCCAACAAATGATTTATAAATCACAAACCAACAAAACTGGGATGAACTTTCTTTCTGCCATTAAGGGTTTTCCCATTCATCAAACACGCTATAACAATAACAAAAATTTAAATTCCAACAAATGATTTACAAATCACAGGCTTCCAACAAAAGTAAGATAAACTTTCTTTCTGCTAACGGTTTTACCTTTATCAAAACGTTGTAAGAACGAAGACAGTGAAATCCCATGTACAAGCACTACGTCTTTCATGATCGAATACACCGTACCAAGTGTGGATCACAGAACGGAAGATACATCCCATGGTATGCTAATGAGGCAATAATACTACGGACTTACGGAATCGGAACATCAGATTGTTCTCACAAAGGAACAATTTTCTTGTTGAGCGGTTCTCTGCCTCAAGGTGGGTTGAATCTTTAAGGGTTCTGAACCCTAATAAGGATATACAAAGCAAGGGCTCTCAAAACAATTTCTAATGGAGATTGGACCGGTTTTAAGTACACGGTAACAGTGGAAAGACCACGGAGCGTACCGGTATGACATAAGCATGCGTGAATTGGCTCTCGCGTTAAACTAGTGAGGAGCAATAATTTGACTTAAAATTACGGCATTTACTGAGAATCAGTTTAAGGTCAAGCGTAGAACTTGATGAACGAGTTTCTTCTGATGGAGATGGTAAGCCATTTCCTGTAACCAACCAAGTGGATTCTTGAAGTGCCTCGGTCTGGCTATATTTCCGCTGTATTTCTTAAACAAACACCACGGGGAAAGTTGGATAGGGTTGGAAGTTGCATGACGAGGTCGGTAAATTAAACCGGGAATTTTACCAACATTACACAAGTATATACGTTTTTGTACACTTCTTTAGAAGTTACCAAACAAGTTATGCATGGCAAAAAGGTGGGGAAACAGAAGGAAAGAAAATGTATAAAAAAGCTCAAGTAAATCTTTGACAAAAAACACAAGAGCTTGTGGAAAATAGCCGAACAAGCAACAGCCCCTGAAGGACACAGGCAAAAGCTTTGTCAGTGAGTTCGTTGACACACACAATGTCAAGAACATACCGTCAGAAACATTAATCCAAGGAAAATACAACGCTAAGTGTTTTTATTTTAAGCAAAGGCTACACAAGCAGATCCCGATGGAAGATTTAGAAATACGTAAATGCAAATGAGTTTCTCTGAAGGCGAAGCTAATTTGCGTAATGGGTGTAAGAACACTGAATACTCTTCGTAACAAATATTTATGAACTACATTCAACAATGTACTGCCACCTTCATCAGTCTGCCCGTATCCAAAGTATACATTTTTTGAAAAGGTAAATTTAATCCTCTGGTTTTTAGTAAGCCCACCTGACTTTGACAATCACATCAAGTGATGCGGCAGTGTTTTTGAGAAAAAAAAACCACAACATTTTAACGGTTTATGTTTCTCGAGAGATTTGGTGCACGCTGTTGTTTTTGTTCGTTTCGGCTTTTAGTAATTCGATATAAACGGGATCAAAATAACATGATAAGTGTGTGTGGGAGGTTGCAGTAATTCATATCAGAATAAAAACATTTCTCAGAGAAATAAGAGAGAGCTCAATTAGTGACAAAATTATGTGATTGTTCTGCTAATGCTATTTAAAGGGGGCGCGTTGCCTTCGGGTCGGGTGCTTTTGGGTTGTATAAAGCGTTTGATTGTGACGTCGTGTGCCCGGTAAACTGGGCGTAAGGCCTTACGCACTTTTACCGGGCACATAAAATTCTTTGTCGCAGTATTAAAAGGACGTAAGCAGCAAAATGGCCCCAGACATGAAAAATATAGCATTATTGTTACACATTTGTTGCTAGAATTAACCCAAATACATGTTTTCCCATTCCCAAGAATTTAACCTTCCTATAACAGCTTTTGAATGACAAAAAGACAGATCAAACTTCCCCGCTCAATTTTCTTGAAACACAAAATTTCACATCAATTGCTCACGTCCTTTTACTGGGCACACGATTGGTTGGATAATGATTCACAAAAACATCCCCTGTAACTGTGTTTTTTGTTTAACTTCGTGACAGAAAACGGTCCGCCATTTTGTAGAACCACATGTTCGACTCCACAAAATGGCTGATCGTATAAAAAAAATTTCATCTTTACAGTGTGGTCCCGCTGTGTGGTTGTATTTCCAGAGGCAAAATATATGTCTTTTTAATCATTACTCACTAATGAAAACATACTGTATGTGTTTTATTGCACGGACAACTCTTAAAAAAGGATAAGGAGCTATTTCAAACAGCAAAATTGTTAGAGATTTGAAGGAAATGTGACTCCTTTTTACATTGCACTTCACCAACTGTCACGAGAGGGCGCATGCTTGTTTGATAGAGCAACATTATTCGATGGTGGCGAACGACACCTTTCCGACCTCATCGCCAACAAGAACAACAATACCATGGACCAGTGAGCGAGGGAATAATGCGTCGATCGTTTCAAAAATGGCACAAATAAATTATAAGTTGAGTACAGGTAAAAACACACTCTGTGGAATAAAAAAAAAGGTACAGAGAAATATCGTTGCCAATAATGTTAAATGCATTTTTTTGTTTTAATTTTAAACCTATCATAGGCATATGCTCGTGTCAGTGACACTGGAATCAATACGAGGAGCTGTTCAAATCACGATTGTGTTAACATGCGTAAATTTTTTTTTTTTGGCCACTGTTGTACTTTATCTTGATTCAAAGAGCGTTTAAACCTGCACGGATAATGATAGCATCAAATTACACAAACTCCTCTTCAGGGCAGCGGTTTTTGACTTTCAAAAGGAAAACGCGTTGTTTGCCCTAATCATAAACATTTTTTTTAAACATCTTCCTGAGGTTAATTTTTCTTCTAGGGTCTGCAAGTATTTAACCGTTTTTTAAGAAGAAAAAATTTACTACGGGAGGCTTCTGTAGTTTAACAGTATATAGACCTGACATTTGGGGTGAAGTATTTATAGAGCTGATCAGGCTGAACGAATGTTCTCAGATTAATTATTGAAATTTGTCCTCTTTGTTTGTGTTGATATGAGGAAGGAATATACAAAAAAAAAAGCATTGATTGGTTAGGAACTAATAAGTGATGTTTTACTGCCAGCTGCAGTGCGTTTAAAGGGCTGTTGGTGTCAACCACAATTTGTAAACATGACCAATGCAGTACATTATTTTGATTCAAAGATCAGAGGCTCACACTTATCAAAGCAGTTTTGTAAACATTACAAAGGCTGTACATTATCTTGCTTCAAAGAGGGTTGCTTGCATATCAATCACTGAAGTTGTGTCGACATTACTAACGCTGTGCGTTGTCTTCAATAGCGCTAACATACTAAAAAAAACTTTCGGCAAACGAAGCTATCGTTATGGTTTAATGTCATTACAGTGCTCACACTCACAGCAAAAACTTGGTTTTTTTTCTAGCAACTTAACCCCCTTGTTAACGAATTTGTTGACATATACAACTGCTGATGAAGATGGGCCCGATACGAGTGCAGTCGACTAAATTCGCCTCTGGTAAAGAAAGGGTTAATCAAGTCGGTGTTGCCCTACGGTCTACCGTAACAAGATGAAGTTGAAGAAATTACAGTGTGCCCAAGCCATTGATTTGTTGTTTTAAAGCACATATCTCCTGAAGAAGCCTTCGCACCTACGGCTATAAATTTGCCCATGATCTGTAACCCATCTAGGTTTTGGATGGAATCGATACGTCGTCTGTCGCGCACAACGTGTCCTGGGGGGTAAGCTTAGTCACATTCTATCCAAGCTCCCTGAGACTATGTGGAGTCGGTTAATTAATTTATTGGTGATCTTGTGACGATCTTGGCAATGGATGTATGTATTTATGCCTGTCAGGTGTTATGAGGAAGTAAATTTAACAACATTGAGGCTGGATATTATTTTCGTTAATGCCCTTTTATTTGACAACGCTGCTGTAAAAAAAAAGTACAACAATGAACAACGGACAAATAAAATGTCAAAGAAAAACACATTGTTTATTATTGGCTTTATGCGTGCAACAACAAACATTAAATTGTTTCGATTTTCAAATATTACAAGGGAATAAATCAGAGTGAAGAAAGTCTTTTGACCTCAGGAAAGGATGTCCCTGAGTGTTCAAATATGAGTAAGATAAGTTAATTCAATTTCTGGGAATTATTTTGTTAAAAGATCGTATAGATTGCGTTGTTTTCGTTTGGGGGGTTTCCCCCTTAATGTTTGTTTTTTATTTTTAGTGGGTTATTTATTCATAAACTCTGAAAGATTGCTTCCTGATAACAAGCCATGCATCAATTTGAGTTTTACGTTATATCAGTACGCCCAGTCATGTTTCCATGTCTAGTGTACATGTTTGCACTTCATTCAACCATGTTTTATTCTATATAAGATAGCATACACATCTGTGTGTACCTTGAACTATGTGTTGTTAACCATCGGGAGAAGGTTCAAGCATGTGGTTCGAGTGGCCGGTCTAACAATCGTGAGCAACATTAACGGAACTACTCTATTTTAAGTTCGAGTTTCAAAACCAGCGGTACCAATAGTGTCTAAGACTAGACGTCAGGTTGTTGTATTTTCATGTTTAGACTGCTTCTTTAAACTGTTTTATTTTAATGAGATATATTACACAATGTAAACGGGCAATAATTTGCTTCTGGTGTAGCGTGTTATATCATTTTTACAAACCAGGCTGAGGAAAGCACTAAATCTGGTGCTGGAAAGAAATTCGGTGAACCTATGCGTGGTGGAAACACGTAATGAAGGTCTAGGTTAACGATGACACCATTGTGTTAAATATCTTTTGAATAGTGGTAATTCTAAGAAGAGCCCGAATGTACTCGACGTTTCGACCAGTGCTTTGGTCGTCTTCTGGAGTATGATTTTGGTGTTGTTGTTGTTGTTGTTGTTTTGTTTGTCAGGTAAAACTTGAAGCTAATAAGAAGGAAATAGGTAATGATCGTAGGGTTGCGGTAATACCATGTGTTAAATCTTTTTTGAGTAGTGGTGGCTCCGAGAAGAGTTGGTTTGTACCCCGTTTCGACCAGTATGTGTGTTGCTGTTGTTGGTGCTGGTGTTTTGGTGGTTTGGTGTTGGTGTTGTTGTTAGTGTTAATATGGAAATCATTTACCTATTATTGTGACCACCCCGGTGACCCATTAAATGAGTTGTACGCAAAGTAAAAAAAAAAAAAACAACTTAATATCGTTTTTATGAAACTGTAATCATTTAAAACCTAATTTTGAAGAACGATAATTTTATCAGAGATGAACTACTACGATATCTTTGTTTTAAGGAAGAGTACATTCTTCCCTTCCGATGTTATTATTAAACACACAACCTATGATCTCATTATATTGAAAGCAGTTAGGTGTTATGGGTTTTATTCCGAATAGTGCAACAATCGAACTTCAACAAGCTTCGGACCTCCTTCAAACGCCTCGTGTCTCGAGAGAAATATTTCTCCGGAGGATCGGTGAACTGATAACCCGACCTTCTATGAAGAGTGATCTTCCTGCAGATGTAAACTTCTTCATGTTTTCCGATAATGACCAATCTTGTGTACTGTGTCTTTCATGTAGATCGAGTGTGTATACATACCACATGACGCATCATTCAGGGTGTGACCATGAAGCCATCTAGTTTAGTACTCCATGGTATAACGTAGGAGTACAAAGGGGATGACCATAATGGGCATTGATGACCTTGCTTTTCAAGGTACCAGTGCGTGAAAAAAAAAAGATTAATTTTTACGAAATAGGTTGCATGCCTTAAGACATTTCCTTTTCTGCTTACTAACGATTCGTAAGCACTAGTCAGACCATGGTCGACACAAAAGTCATCGGGGGGGGGGGAGTGCCCCTTTAAAGCGTATCACTGACTCGGTTTGAATACGATTGTCAGCATGATTTAACCAACCGTGGGCAACTTTTAAAGAATCTAGTTCCCAAACTGTAAGTCAATGAACATGTATAATACCCAAATTTCAATGGTTCCTGTAAATCCGTATACGGTAACGCACCGTGGGTTCATTTCACACAGCGGGTAAAAAGGGGTCAACGTGTTGGTGAAAATAATTTATGTGTAACTGGGTTACTATTAGCAACGAGTCGTCTAGCGCGTTCACAGCAAAGTTGGTGTCGGTGAACAAGCCGTGAACCGCCAGACTACGGAATACACATTATACTGTAAACATAAACAATGTTATGGAGATTGCAGTAAGCGTCAACTGTACACAAACAAATTATGCTACCGGAGACTATAATCATGACTACTGTCCGGATCCACTTGACAGGGTTATTATTGCTCCTGTCTTACGCTGCATTAATCAACAGCATGTCTGTTCAGAAACCGACGGTGAACAGCAGTAATAAGTTGACGCTGAAACCAAACTCGTCCACCATGCCTGAAGTACCATTAAACAAGGCCAACGATATGGGGGGAAGTTACCCGCGTGGTGCTGGATCTTCCGGGAGAGAAAACAGCACTCTGAATGTACACAACAGACTGAGACGGGACGTGGACCCACCGGCTGCAAATATGCCCAAGTTGGTGAGTTTAAATAGCCCTTTTCGAAAACACGGATTCGGCTTCCGGCTGTAGGCTCCGCCTGCATGTTTGAAGCCCACTTTTCAAAATAACTGTGATTTCGCAAAGGGCCTAAGAGTGTTTGGAGCCCTTGTTTATAAGCTAAGATTAAGCTTCAATAATGTGTGGAGTCTTCAGTGCGGTAATCCCATTGATCTCTGTTATGCTGTCAGTATAATAGAGATCAGTGGGTAACCCACCACGGCTGTCAACGAAGCCCGTGCGATGCCATAATTTGTTAACAGACCAACTGGTGGATCTCGGCAATAGGGTCACTCTATTGATTCAGAAAATGTTAATTCATACACCGCCGAGCAATTCATATATAAGACTGTCAGACCAACAACTAAAGTAAAGAATTATTTCACCAAGCCAAGCTTTATAGTCCAATCCCTGTGAATTACTGCTGCCCCATTCCCTGCCGTGCGCGCACACCCTGCTGCCCTGTCCTACCCTGCTTTGTCTTAACTATGCCAAGTGCCCTGTCCCAAGCTCTGCCTTGCCATGCCCTGCCATGCCCTGCCCTGCCCCGCCCTGTCTCACAACGCCCTGCCTTGCCCGAAGCCCTGCCTTGCCATGCCCTGACCTGCCTTGCCCGGCCCTGTCTTACTATGCCCTGCCCTAATCTGCCCTCAACCCTGCCCCGCACTTCACTTCCCTTTCTATTATTACTGCTTTCAAAGAGTACCGCAAAATCTTAACACAGTATTATGTTCAGACTGTTTAATAATGATTCTCATTCACTGTACAGTTTTTTTTTAATATTCTGTAATATTTTTGTTGTTCTTGTTAGCAGGGCTAGTAATAAATAAACAAATTCCTTTTCAGAGATGGAGTTCTGATTTAGCCCATCTCGCGGAGCTCTGGTCTCGTCATTGCATCATGGGGTACGGTCTTCCCCTAACACTCGACCCCCTCCCTTATAGTGGTCAGATACTCCAAAACATCTGGTTAGGAGGAAGGAATGACACGATAGAGGACGCCCTCTCGTCATGGCTTAGTGAGGGAAACGATTACAACTTCAAGACGATGACATGCTATCGAGCCAATGGCTGCAAAAACTACCTAACGGTATGTTTGTCTATTATTAAGTTAACACGTTATCAAACCCAGACCATCAGCTCAATAATGCATACAAATACATACATATAAACATGTACATTGTAATAGATAAATGCTAATGTTCATTGTACAAAAAAAGAACCAGGCTATTTCTCTTTCAAGCCTCGGTTTGGTTACATTAATTTGAAGGGGAGAAACAAAATTAAGATGGCTACACCATGATAAAAGTCTATACAATAAAGTTCTCCACAAACTCAGACATGTGCTAAATTCTAAGACAAGTCTTCCCCACAGACCCAAACTACGGTATGATCTTTGGTTGTCTAAGAGAGTATGGTTTACACTTCTCTCATGAGATTTTTCCTGACAGACGTGGCACATTAGAAATCTGAGGGTCTTTTTAAGAATTAAGGTATTAAATTAAATCGCTCAAATAGCAAGCAGTCTGCTCGGGTCATTAGAAATCATCGGCTTCGACACCTCAACTTTTGATGGGAGTCTATTCACAACGGAAGCAGAGGCCTCTCCAGAATGCATTTACATGTTACTATGGTTAACCAGATTAATGTTGCTCTCGTTACAAGTCAGTCATGTCTGAAGATTTGCATTAGTGTGGGCACTAAAGAAGTAACTATACTAGTGAACTATAGGTCTTCATTCCGACGGCTCTTTTCATGGTGACCATACCAACGGCTGTTTTCAGAGCCACCACTCCTCCCAAAAGAGATCTACACGTGGGGCCAATTTTATACAGCCTGTAAAGTACAAACACTAGCTAAGCACATACAAATCTTAGCAGATACACAGGTAACCAGCCAAAATTCCATCGAGTGTACATTGTTGTGACAGGTGCCCTGCTTCGCAAAGAAAATTGCTAAGCATTTTGTTTTGCTTAACATCTTTGTGTACACGCAAGCAACAGTAATATGTATTTCTATCAACCATAGTCGATTTTAAAAGACAATAACAAAGACAAAGCAAACGGTTCCTTCACCCCCACCCATGATTAAGTTAACGAGAACTCAAAGGTTCTAATGACAACTGGGGCTTCAAGGGAAGTTGGTGGCGAGTTAAAGGGGCTGTGACAAAAGAAACACCATCAACATTCCTTAATTCCATCAGATACGATAATGCCAACATTTTAAAGCTAGGATTACATGTATTTTGTCACACTGGTTAAAATAAACCTTTTAGACTATTTTTTTTTTTTTGGGGGGGGGGATTGTATTAAAAGAAACTGACAGAAAATTTATATTTCTGAATAGATGGTTTCTGCTTCTGTGCATGAAGTTGGGTGTGGCTTGTCGCATTGCAATGATGACGTCAAGGTTACGTGTTACTATGGAGCCAGGTGATAAGAATATTTCAACTTATTAAAGCTAGTAGGCCTAACGGTAACACCATTCTGATGTTATAGTTAAAGACATTGTGTAAAAAAAAATACTTTTTGACTGAAAAGTCATATTTCACAAAATAACATTTCAAGTCGTATATACTACAAAAAGTGAATTAATTTGTACTTTTACCAACTGCCTTTTTTTCTCCGTACACTGCCGTGGAGGTAATGGTGGTCTATACAAGTAGGCCCAATTCCTTTCCTTTGTGTAAGTTTTTTTTTTTTTTTTTTTAAATGGTATGAGGTTATGAATGCTTTTCCCTGACCATTTTTGTTGTCAACCTTCCCTTGAACCTCTGAAGAGATTACAGGTTACACCAGTCGCCGTATGCTGCCGGCAAACCTTGTTCCCAGTGTGCTGCCTTTGAATGGTGTGACAGTGGACTGTGCAGTAAGTATACAGCTCCTCATGCAGTTCTGATATTTGCTGTCTGTCTTTTCATCAACAACTTTTAGACAGAATTAGGATGGAAATGCAAAAGAGATATGTACTTTCAGCCACCACTTTTGTTATCAAACCATTTGTATGTCGCTAAATGTATGTGTTTCTAGTTGTCAGTTTTCTTAACCCTTTTATGGTGTATTTAGTGAGTAGATTAATTGTTCTAATGAGGATATTCAATTCAATTCATTTCAATAATTGCAAAAAGGTTAATTAAAAAGCTCGCACAAAGTGAAAACATTAACAACATTAGTACCACAGAACTATAAGTAAACGAAAACAATAAGTAAGCATATGGATATTTATGAGCATATCCGTCACGTGTGATTAAGTGCCGCACCCACGGTTGGAAGCAATTGCTAAAGGTTTATGATTTAGATTTTTTTTCCCCTTCTTTTTTACAAAGGAAAAATTGTAACACAGGTTTGATAAGGGTTAGTCCTACATGTATGTATCTGGTCATCTGTCAAGTAAATTTAACTAACATTTCACTTTGGGAAACTTTATGTCCAAACTAAAATGAAGTATTACCAAATTACTTCAAAGAATCATCTGGCAACAACAGGAAGGACAATTCTGTGGGAACGAACTGCGTGTACAGGGAGATAGACCGCGAATCAAATGACGGGACTGCAGTTTCCCTTGCCGATGGGTCACGTTTGGAGCGCCAAAGAAGGCACACTACGGAAAATGCACAGGGAACTTGCGACGCTTTTAGTAAGATGGTTTTTCCCAAAAATTTCTCAAAAAGAAAACTGAATTTAGATGGGCAGTATGAAGTTAAGATAAAAGTAGACGGTATGAGCATCTATACACTCTTGGAAACCCCGGGTCAGAGTGTGACCTAAATCTGATTTACATGTGGGAGGGTCAAGACATTCAGAGAAATGCGAGTCAATACAACTGTGATGTATTTTTGACTAACCGATTCCTGCATGCAGTGCTTTTTAAACAAGATGGCTTGTCTGTTGGTGATTGAGGGTTGGCGTGGAGACACCTGAGGGTTCGCACACCAAGATCACAACGCACAAGTTCTTGGGGGCTTACCGACGGACACTTATGGAATATTTTACATAAGGGAACAAAGGACCCCACAAGGTTTCCTAAGTTCAACTTGGACCCCACACAGGATTTATTCAGTAAAGGGAAGGATAGACCAACAATGGCAGAACCCCACAAACCTGATCTGTGAGGTTGTGTGTATGATCCCAATAACATAATAATGATCGTATAATTATGATCACAATAATGTGTAAAGATGGCAAGTAGCTTGTATCAGACATGCTTGCTACGTCATTCAACACTAGTGTTTCGGGACGTAGGCCTACTTGTTAGAATTTAAAACTTAAAGGTCCAGTAGCTAATGTCAAGGCTGAATTCACTATCTAACCATGTAGCTGTTGGTACGAGTGTTGATGTTTTGGAGCCGGAAGTGCAGTGAAACGAATGTTAATGTACATATTGTGTGTATACCATTCGTTTACATTACACTTCCGGCTCTAAAACGTCATCACTTACCAACAGGATAGCGCCATGATTTCACTTATAGTGATGAAGAATGCTAATAGGCGAGTGAATGAAATCTCGTGTCTTTTTTTTCCATCTCAGCTTTACCCTTTTGGATCTTCCTTGGTATTCTGATCGGGGTCGTGCTTATCGGCTTGTTGATTGGGATTATCTACATGTTGGCACACATATGTAAAGACACGTGTACAGGCTGCAGAGACACTGGTACCAGCGATGGGTGTTGTCTGGGGTGCTGTGCTACCGCACGCGAAAGTTCAAGGTAAGGGGTGACCTTTGCTCTTTGTAGGGAGAGTGATGTGTTTGATGTGATATGGAACTATTTTATCTTGCCCATGTACATTGTGCATCACCATTGTAACTTGTCTTTTTGGAAAGTAGTATGAAGCAATGAACTCCTGTGATTGGGAGCTAGAAAAGCAGCCATCGTCTTTATAGCCTTAATTTCTTAGACACATATCACTTCATATCCCACCGCTGCCACCATTTATTGCTTCATACCACTTTCCAAGAAGACAAGTTACAATGGTGATGTACAATGTACATGGGCAAGATGAAGTAGTTCCATATCACAACAGTGTTTACTGTTTCAAAGACCATTCACTGATAATAATAATAATAATAATAATAATAATTATAATAATAATAATAATACGATGCGTTTATAGGTGGTGCTTTACAAAGAACACAGCGCCGCACAAACAACAACAAAGATAATCGACTGCTTTCTAGAACCAAGAACCGAGTTTTAGCTCCGATCCAAGTGTATGAAACACGCGGCTCAATGCCTGGTGGAGCCCACACCTTATAAGCCTAGGCCTAAAGCCAGAGAAGGAACAGCATGCTTAGCAAGTTTGCATGGTCGGGTCTTTTACCTTTACTCAAAATCATCATCAACTCAACTCCCGCGTACATTAAATACAATATTACCGTTTGCTTTTGAACAACAACAACAAAAAAACACTGACTGCTTTCTAAAACACAAGGCACGGGTTCTAGCTGCGACCTAAGTGTATGAAACACGCTGCTCAATGCCTGGCGGAGCCCAGACCTTATAAGGACTAAGCCGGAGAAGAAACATGTTAAGCATGCTTGCATGGTCGGGTATTTACCTGCGGATTAAAATAATCATCAAAAAAGTACTTTTTTATTTATATTTTATCTCCTCTAACAGGTGCTGCACATGGAGTGACAGCTCCGGAATGAGCGAAGCATCAGGTGGATCACTCAGCTGCGCAGGAGTATGCAGACTCCGGTGTTGCGAGAGGAGGGTCAAACCACATTCTGTCGCAACAACTGAAAGCGATCCGACAAGAAGTGTAGAAGAACCGGGTGGTTCAGACTCACCGGATGCAAATGTTCCGGGTCCGGACCCGTCGTTGGTACACGCCGAGATACATGTAGAGTATCGGGAGATTTGTACCAACACGGACCCGGAACCATTAACCATTGATCGATCGACCTGCACCGAACACGATCTACTGGAAACCAATGACGCGGGTACCAGTGTAGATCTAGAACTTATTGACGCTGCAGTTCAAGTTGATATTGAACCCAAAAGGGAGGAACCAGGGGAGGAACCCAAGAAGGACGAACCCAAGAAGGAGGAACCAGAGGAGGGAGAGGAGAAGGAGGAGGAAGAGGAGGATAAGGAAAGAAACACGGACGGGGACGGACATGAGGAGGAGAACCAATCGGACAAAAATAGTGACAGAAGCAGTTACCACAGTCACACTGATATTGAGC
Organism: Marthasterias glacialis; assembly: GCA_911728455.2. NCBI lineage: Eukaryota > Metazoa > Echinodermata > Asteroidea > Forcipulatida > Asteriidae > Marthasterias > Marthasterias glacialis. The sequence goes on from OU452230.1 coordinate 7,698,317, forward strand.
AAATCGACCCAGCAGACTCTTCCCACGGCGTGTGTTTAGTGCATAACTGCCAGACTTGCGATCTACACAAGCGAGACAGGAGGCAGGTAGACAAGCTGAGAACAAACAACATTAGGAAATTAATCAAAGCTTCAAAAAGTCAAAACTTGGCGCCTGGAACTTACATCATATGATTTCCATGTACATGTAGGGGGACCCTTCTCAGATGACGTCACTATGTTATCGCTCGCCATGCTGGACTATTTACACACGCACGTCACGCGCAGACGTTACTAGAACTGCACGAACATGTGCTACTCGAAACGCAACGCTGAATGGCACTACGAGTATGTACCCTACATGGGCGCGTAGTAATCCAACATGGCAGACATCCCGCATTGCTAAAGAAATGTGACGTCAGTGACACGAAAGCCAACACGTGTACTTCTGACTTCTCACTCAGTAAGCTCTATTAGAAATCCAATACATAATCTTCTCAAACACTCCTGTGGAGATTTTTCCAATTTTCTGTTTGCCCTATTCACATGTTGTCCTCGTAGACTTTTATCTGTGAAATATTAATGGATTTTAAAGCAATGAAGAAAAGTCACATTGATTAAATAATAGTTGTGGTTAATGCAACAAGCTTTGTTTTGAACGAGTTTTAAAAAAAATTGTCTTCTACATTCAAGACGATTCTCAGTAGGCTACATGTAAAAATATCACATTTCACAAGGATCAAGATTTCTCAAAGTTTTAGAAATAGGGTTTTTTGTTTCTCCAATCATTCGTGATATCTTCTGTTTACTGTGAGCCATATATACGGAAGCGTATTTTACAGGTTAGCAACGATTAATGTACTGTGCGCGTGTGTACCTGACTTTACTAATCAGCATTCTTCGCTCGAGTGAACACATTTGAACAAGGCTTCTTAGGCAATACACCATTTAATAATTAGATAACTGTATAAATTAAGTATTAATTTTAATCCGTTAAATAAATATTTTATTAACTCAACAAAAATATACAAAGACAAGTACAATTGAGAACAAAATAGAGGACATATTGTTTAGAACTATTTGTACAAAATTTGTGACAAGTAAAAACACATTTTTTAAGATCATTTGTTTTCCTTAAATGAATGATCTTTTTCGAGAAAAAGTTTTAGATTCCAGGGTCTAGTAATATTGCAATGAAAGAGAGGTGGGGGAAAGGGAGAGATAAAACACCTTTGAATATTTCATGAACAGTGTCCTCATTTCATTATACAAACACATTAAATTTAAGCAATCAAAAGAGTCAATTGAATTTGATGTCACACGACACTTTTGTTTGTGTAAAACTGATGGCAAGCGGCGAAATGTTACAGTCATGCCGACCCCCAGAACAGTTTGTGCTGGTTTTGAGCAACCCCAAATATTTCGTGACGGTTTTGAGCATCCCCAAAAATGTTGCGACGGTTGTGAGCATCCCCAAATATTGTGACGGTTTTTGAGTATCCCAAAGAATTTTGGGACGGTTTTGAGGAACCCGAAACAGTTGTGACGATTATGCATGTCCTTAAACGTTATTTCTCTTTTTAGTAATCACAATTTATTGTTAGCATGACTTGAAAAATTAAGATTTTTTTTATTATTTTTTTTTTTTATTTATTTATTATTATTATTATTATTATTTTTTGTTTTTTTTTGTTTGGGGGGGGGGGGTTATACACTGAACCGAGTCCGCCAAAATTCAATAAAACTCCCTTATTAATAATATATAAATTATAGACACTTGAAATCTAAATCATTATGAGAAAATAAACCATCTCAGTACAACCTTTTCATATACGATTTTTGTCAGACATTTCGAAAACAAGTTCGTCACCATTACAATGTAATTTCAGACACTTGGTACGTACGCGAAACATTTCTTAACGGAAACTTCGCGTATTCCGCATTGATTGATTTGAGTTAAAGTTCATTTTTAGGTTATATGTTGGTTTAAAGAGATACGCAATATTCAATTAGATACTTTATAATATAATTAAGCTGTTTCTATAAATAGTAATACATGTATACACATTTACGTGGTTTTTACAAAGTAAAACCTTTGCTTTAAAAATATATAATTGGTTATGGCAGATCAAAATGTATACATCTCAGAACGTTTCTCTTTCCAAGGAAATAAAAAATGTTAACAATTTTGTTCTTCTCTTAAGTTTATTTAAAATCTGGTTAAATGAACATTTAAAAAATTATTTTGTGTGTGTCAAGTTTGGAAGATCCTTGCTTTGGTCACAAAGTGCCTTTGGAGTTTTGTTTTACCTGGCCACACGATGATCAAATTGGAAGAGCTTATGAAATAAGCATACTGAAGGTCACACAGGTCACAAAGGTCACAAAGGTCATGATATGAAACACCCACTTCCTTTCCCATCAAGCTTCATATTGGCTTTCTTCCTGATGTTTTCTGCAATTAAGAACAGATATGATTATGCAAGTTTTTCTAATTGCCCAAAAAGAAGTCATGCAACTACTTGCACGCATTGACTTTTTACAGTGATTTAAAAGTGTTCTATTTGGGCACAAGAAAGGAAATCAGATAAACGCTTTTTTTTAATGCATTGTAAATAATGGTAGAATTAAAAAAAAAAATAATGATGTGGAATAAAAAAAAAAATTATAATGTGGAGAAACCAGTTGCATAATCAGTGGCGTAACTAAGGGGGGTGGCACTGGGGGGGGGGCACATGATGATGTCCGCCGCCCCCGCCCCCCCCCCCCCCCCCCCCCATTTTAAATCTGGACTTTTGAGATAAAAATTACCAGGACAAAATGTTTTTTTTTAATTATTCACCACAGAATGTATTTTGTTTGTCCTCAACATGTTAGAAGAGCTCTGAAAAGCGGCTTGTTTAGGAAAAATACAAACGGAAACTAGTTTTAACTGGCCAAAAGTGCCCCTCTTAGGAAAAATGGTGCGCCCCCCCCCTCCCCTGTGCCCCCCTTAAAGTTTACCCTAGTTACGGCGCTGTGCATAATTATTCTCATGAAGGTGATCAGCGCATATTGTTCACAAAATATCAAGTTAACACACGAGCCGAACACGAACCAGGCTCTTTTCACAACCACCACAGCTCGAAGGGAGATTATTGCCATGGTGCTACCGCAAACCCCAACAAGAAAATAAAAGTATCGCAAATCAACCACATCAATTTTTCGTGATGGCTTGTAAAGAAAGTGCCTACTTATAATAATTAAACATACGCATGAAATATTAGTCTATGAGTCAGTCGTATTCAGCCGACAGACAGTGCGCTTACTCAATTCGGAAACAAGTCCATCTTTTACAGGGGGAAAAAAAAACCACCCTGCCCAATTTCAAGCCCTCCCTCTCCACTCCATTTACCTGCTAGATTTTTCCTTTCAATGGCAACTAATCCTTCATACAATCCTTTGAGGGGGGTGACCTCCACCCCATGTAACCATATCAACAGCATCCGATATGTGTGCTCCTTCCAACTCTTTGGACCTGTTCAAGAAAAAGTTCAAGAAAATTGATTAGTAAGTTGATCATCTTTCATTGAAAATACTTCATTCATTGGAATATCCCTATTGACCCGACTGACCTGACGTCATCATCACAATAATCTTGGTTGGGCCATTTTGGGAGTCGATGTCATTTTAGGCATCACAGCATTTACAGGCCAGCCACAATCGTTTTACGAGCAATTTGACGCCAAAGATGGTGAGGGCAGCAGAGAGTAGCTGAGTGCGACAAAGGAGTGTGCAAAGGGGTCAATAGCCACATTTATCAACTCCGGCCCTACCTGTCGGCCTTCAAACCAAGGATAACAAGAAAGTGAGGCTATACTTTTTCTTAGCCATAATATAAAGCTTATCAACAAAAGTGAACATGACCAAAAGTCTGAAGGTACAACGGTACAATTCCATTTCTGGACGTAAAAAAAAGGACTAATGGATGCAACACTTCCAAATAATAGAAAAACATTTTGCCATTGGAAAGAGTAGTGACTCACAGAATCTATGTAATCAGGGAGTTTGATGACTTGCCTATCCTATGCTATTAAAACTAATATGTTTAGCAGTCATGTGTGGAAGCATGAGACATTGGTGGAACCAAAACAGACTTCCTGCCGGTGTGCGCACGCACTGTGTTTGGCACAAAATTGGACTAGGAGAGTGACATCCCAGGTCGTATCGCCTTTGATTTATGACACCTCAGAAATCACACTGCAAAACACAATGTGAGCCACACACCAGCAGGCAGATTCCAATAGAGGGTGGTTTAGAACAAAGGGCACAGGGGTCCATACACTTGACTTTATGACTTATGGGGGAGTTACAACAAACACAACAGAGGTAAAACGGCGGCCTAGACTTATCCCTAGTCCTCCCGGCCAATTTCCCCCAGCCTATACCCCCTACCTGTATACTGCGACTGCACTGCCTTGATCTGCTCGGCGGAGAAGCCCCAGTAGAAGACAAGTCTAGTGGCATCGTCTTGCGACAGCTGCTTGGTGGCTAGCTTCCACATGATAGGTTTCATCTGACGCTGCTCCTCCGTCGACTCTTTCCGGAACTGAATTTGTTCTTTTCCCCTCCTGTATGGCCGCCCTTCATTTTTCTTCAGAAAAAAACCCAAAAAAAAACCCACAGTTTTATTTTGAGACAACCATTGAGGGAATCAATTTTCAACAATAATAATAGATTATAACCTACTTTAAATACAAAGTCATCAAAATAATGGCTACTGATAACACTAAGCCTGCCTTAATAATAATAATAATAATAATAATAATAATAATAATAATAATAATAATAATGCATTTATAATGCCGCCATCTATCTAGTGTACAAGACCCTATTCCGAGGCGCAGAACAAAACCAAAAAAAACATAAGCACCAAAAGAGATACATAAAAGACTAAGACAATTATACAATGATTAATCAAGGCATGTTACAAGCTAAGTGTATGTGGAGTTAAATAAATGAGTTTTCAGCAATTTTTTAAACAATGGAAGAGAACTACAGCATCTAATGTTATTAGGTAAAAGGTTCCAAAGTTTAGGAGCACAATAACATAATAGCTTGGACAACAAGCACAGAATATGCAATTAGTTCAGTTCCAAAATATGCATATAGAATAGAACTGAAAATTCATACAATAAACACAATGGAGCACTGTGAGAATATGACCCCATTCATTAGGAAGGGGTAGGTATAAGTCAGAGGAATAAGGAAACACACCTTAGAACATTTATTCCAATTAAACAACCCAATTAATTGGTCTTGAGTTAGGAAACTCATTTGGGTATAGTATGCTCTGACTAAACTTATACATTAATGAATACTAAGTGTTTATAGTGTACAAACATAACCCAGGGGCATTATGATATACACAAATGAAAAATCTTGAAAGGGGTTAGCAGTTGCCCATTGGTCAAGAGATCAATACAACTGAACTTCAAAGAAGAGGGTTGAAGGGGCTGTGTCGTCATGATTATAGCAGTAAATGGAATAGCCCAGTTACTATGCGCGTGTGCACGCCGGAGGTCACATCTCAGCTTGACAAAGACAGCACCCTTTGTGATTTGACCGCAAGCACGTGCGTGTGCAGTATCTGGGTGAGAGCTCATCTTTCCATGCACAGCCACAGCCCTGCTTTAAGTATCTGGGTGAGAGCTCATCTTTCCATGCACAGCCACAGCCCTGCTTTAATCATGACGACACAGCCCATTTAAGGGACTGTCTACACCAATGGACAACTGGAGGTTTGTATAAAATAGGGCCATGTCTCCGTTCCCTTGACAAAAAGTCCATGCCTTTCAAGATGATCTGAAGGCAGAAGGGGGCTCGGTGAAAAAAATCCTGAAATCAGGACAAACCTGGGCAAATCACAGGTCTGAACACCAAACCAACTACTGTCTGTAATCTATGGGAAGTTAAAAGGGTATGCAGTTAATAAGACACAGACATGAAACTTTGCTTTTGCAAAAAAGAGAAGAAAATGTCTACCACACAAAACTCTGAAAAAGACAGACACCTGTAAACATGATGACAAGAACAAAAAGAGAATTAAAAGTTTTTTGTTGTTAGCATGTACATAGTTCCTTTCAGTAAAAGCATTAAATGTAATTCAATTAAGATGTCTGCAACCATCAATCATAATTACACAAATTGTTATATAGATATACAATTAAATCAAAGTACTAACAATTCACAAGGATCTGGGCAAATCAGCAGCAGCAGCGTAGCCAGGATTTTTTCACTGCGGGGGGGGGGGGGAGGAGGGGAAAGGAACACGTGCCCCCAGGCTACGCCGCTGATAAGCTGACAGTCAAGAGATACACAAAACACTGCATTACAGTCTGAACAAGGTAATGACTAAACATTGTATAGTGTAGCAACAATGAATACACACTGTAAAGACAATTTTGAATAAATTAGCACACTGAAAAGAGAGAGAAAATGCAATATCACAAAAAAAATGCACGTAAATAAAATGCAGTCATTAAGAGATCACATATGACATCAAACAATGCAATCATTATAATGAAAGTACAAAATACATGGAAAACAAATGCCACTGTTTTTATACATCAATGATATACTTTCAAAATATAAAAAGGCAATTGAACATTTTGTGATGAAAGACACTCCTCGTAATTATTCAGTGACAACTTTTCTGTGATGAACTTTCTTGAAGGGGTGACAGGAAAACTTACCCTTTTGGTGAAGAATCTGTCAGCTTTGATGATCATATCTGTTATTGTAACATTCTCTGCTCTGGCTGCCATCATTAAAGCGGTCTTACCATTCTAGAAACAAATTCAGAGATGTAGTATTACGATTATTTCTACTCAACAAACATTTTTTTTGTCAAGAACTGACAACTCTTGTTATTTTGTAAAGGCATGAACAATTTGGGCCAAATTGAGAGGGGAAAAAAAACTATTATTGGTCGTGTGTGGGCAGTATCTACGAAATCGATTGAAAAAATGAATAAAACGCTTCTGTGCGATTAACTCCAATCGGAAAATTAGTTTTATTTATTTCTCATCGAATATGGCATTTCAGACAGAAATATTTCAAGGAATGTTTTCTACTATCATCGTCATTACACAGTGTAAGTTTTATGTAAATCTGTGATCTTGAAGTATATTTTATCTTACCAATTCTGTAATGCTCCTTTCAAATGCAGTGGAACAAAGCATAACTTTCAACCCCTAATTGGTGTATCCAGCAGAATGCAGGGAAGCCCCATGGCCTGTGAGTGCTTGTGTTTTGATGTGTCGTTTGATATTTTGTCAGTTTTTATGATGTCATTCATTTTCATGATTAACTCTGGTGATAACACTAATACCCCCACCCAAAACACCCAAAACACAGTCAACAATCCAATTCACAATCTTTCACAAACCTAAAAGGAAGAACAGCACTAGGCCTACAAATTTATTGTGCTTGTTTGCAGACCCATCAGCAAATTTCAAGGGGAAAATGTGGACTGTATAATCCTTTTTGAAAAAATATTAATTCTGACTTGACTTTAAGGCATTTGTAAGCCACAACTACATCAAGAATGTAGTGGAATAGAGGCAAAAACAACGACAAATGTAAATGAACAAGCTGTGTGAAAATACAGTAGCCGAGAAAAACAACATTAATAGATTGGGTACAGATTATTCTGAACACACTTTTTGATGGAGACAGTGAGTGCATTCCAGGTTTGAGGAGCAAAATAGGAAATTCTGCGAATTGATGTAAACTTGAGCACAGCTTGACCATGTTGACATAGTTTGGTTCAATGAGGTGAGTCATATCTGATGCTGATTATTACTTTAATAAAATACTAGCATAATTTGTCTACCTTGTCTACTTGATGCACCCACGCCCCGGCTATAAGAAGTTGTTCCACTACATCTGTTAAATTATTTTCTGTAGCTACATGAAGGGCAAGACGCTTTCTCTACAAGAAAAAAAAACACGATTTTGTTATTATTAATTATATATGTTTTGAATCTACTTTTTCAAAGGAAACAACTTAGTAACATTAAACAATCAAAGTCATAGACTGACATTAAAAACCGAAATTCCCGAAAAACAATTTAGCAGAGATTCAAGAATCTTTCAAATACTTACAATTAAAAACAGCTATGCCTAATACTCACATCATTGAATACATTGACGCTAGCTCCGCTTGATATCAGAGTCTTCAAACCATCAAGGTGCCCTGCCGCTGAGCTCAGATGAACGGCAGTGTCACCTCCCTAAAATCAAATCCACAAGTATTCAGTTATTTATAGTTCAAAACTGCACCAATGAACTTGCATGGCAACTTTTTAAACGGGTCAAAGTACAAATATACCAATACATTTTTAAAGTTCTGTGCTTTGACCATTCAAAGGAAAGGTTACAAATAAAGACAATGCATGTATGAAGAAAAACAAGCACGTGGAAATAGCCTCATAAATAATAGCAAGTGGAGTATGAAGCTGGCATAATTGATTAAGAAAAACAATACAAATACATATTTACACAAACAAGTTTGGCGACATGAAAAAGAGAGGTCAGCAAGACAAACAATACAAGTATTAAAATACAGTAAAAGTTCTCTATAAAATAAAGAATGGATCTCAACAAAACTACAACCCAACTTTAAAGGTATTCAGTTATTTTAAAAAGTATACCAATACATTTTTAAAGTTCTATACTATGGCAATTAATAAGGAAATGTTACAAATAAATACAATGCACGTATGAAGAGGGAAAAAAGTACCAGGAAAGAACGTAAGTATTAAGCCAGCAAGTTGGGTTATGAAAAACAATACAAGTATATATTTAAACAAACAAGTTTGGCCACATCGAAAAGAGAGGTCAGCAAGACAAACAATACAAGTATTAAAATACATAGTAGAACTTTGCCACAAAGTAAAGAATGGATCTCAAAAATCTACAACCAAACTTTAAAGGTATTAAGTTATTTATTTTTGAACACACAATCTGTCTATAAGTTATAGATGATCTCATTTGAGATTATCTCAGTAGAGGGATTGATTTAAGGAATTTTTAACCAACCTGACATTTTGCATCGAGATCAGTGGAGAAGCTCCTCAATACTTTGATGACCGAGCAGTGATTATTCTGAGCCGCAAAATGGATAGCAGCCATCTCTTTCTGTGAAAATGAAATGGGATCCAGTGACAAGAGCAAACTGGACGGCAATTCTAGTTGGCAGCAATTGGGTGGCAGCAGACATAACCAGGTACATCTATTGATCTCGGAAATGTGAGCATGCCCAGATCGATGGAAATGATAGAAGATAATCTGGTACATCTGCAGCCACCTACAGTGTCCTCAGTAGACCGTTCCGGCTTTGGCAACAAGCCCCACCCACACACATTAGATTGTGTACGTTTACGCTGCATGTGTGACCGAGTTTGACCGAGGTCACATGACCAAAAGGCGTGATCCAATTGGTCAATGGGCACAGTTTGATTGACAGGCCGGAATGGTCTATTATATAATATGCTATGCATTTGAATTCATTAAGCTAAACACATTCCATGCTGTGACCTTTTTGTTACATTCCATACTTTGCGCCGAGCCTTTATTTTTTTACAGGCATCTTTGACAAATGATGCTCGCAGAATTGTGCAAAAATCAAGGGTGACGCGAGTTGCACGCGACATGAGCATAAGTCATCTCCGTAGTGGCGGATGACATGGTACAAAATGGACACAAGCAAATGACCTAAAATAGATTTATTTATAATGTCCATCGGAGAGGCGGCCGAGTATTATCCCAAGCACCTCGTTTTAAATTTGGGGATCCGTTATCATCTTCAAAGACAAAAAGAAGAGATAGCTTGCAATTTGGACACTCCTATTTTTCAATTAGCAGCGACAATTTGGCTTTTTTGTAATGGCCACAAGCTTTTGTGATGGCATGGTCCAAGCAGACAGAAACTCACTGGTTTGAATCTTTATTCGGCATTTTGTATTTTCTCAACATTGTGAGGATCACTTCATCACTTCGATATGGAACTTTTAAGTAATTTGCAATATAATGCAATTGGGCATGAGGTTGGCTCAGTGGTTTCTTTCCCTGCCTATCACCTGTACTGTGGACCCCAGTTCGAACCCCACCTCAGACCTGGAGCATTGCATGTGGATTGGGTTTTCAGTCCCTACCTGATTGCATGGGTTTTCCCCATTTTGAGTTTTCCTCCCATTATCTAAAACTGAAAATTTCTTCTTGGTTTCCTATTGACCATCCTGTTATTGGCGCTTGCGCTGTTGGACGTAGGACGTGTAACAAACAAAATAATGTAGGGGATACTTTTAAGTGATTGGATTATCAAGCATGACTTACCCTTTTTTCCTGTGATGACAAAAGAAATAAAGGGGAGAAAACAAACAAACAAATGATTAGCATTTCATTATTGCAATTAACAAAATGTATTCTTGAAGTCTTGATAATTATCGAAAAATGATAATAAGATAGAAATGTTAGGAAAGCAAGTCACAGTCTTAGCTGACAATCCAGGAAAAACACACACACTGAATATAACTTAAACAAATCAACTTAAATAAATCAAGTTATAATTAACAATTTCAATCAACTCATCAAGACCTCGAACTTATTTTATTCTGGGGATGTGATCGTTACATAAAGATATATTTTGAAATTCAAGTCTCAAGATTAAATATTCAACAATTTATTCATCATGCAATTTAAGCATAAAATACTCTCTGTCCAGTTGTACATATGTTGTAAAATCAATTACATTTAAACATTCATGTATTCATTCTGACATGTATAAAAGATTAGATTAATTGCACATGAGGGAAACATATATAGTGATAAAAACATCAATCCAACCACTAAAAACATTAAAAAAACATAAATCATGAACATTTGAGCTGAACATTTAGTAGTGGCCATTTTATGTTTATCAATTTTATTTCCAATAACAAATGACTTACATTCGCTTTAACATTACACCCAGCCTTGTGTGTCAGAAGAAGCTCAACTACATTAGCATGTCCCTCCTCAGAAGCAAACAGCAGTGGAGTCATTCCCTCCTATACATAAAATAGCGATAGATCAACTTAATAAAACACAAAGAGATTACAACCATTCAGTAAAATCATTTTAATTTGTTCACAAATCTGACCAATGGGTCTTATGCTTGATTGCAGCAGGGCAACAACTATCTGGGGATTAAATACAATTTTAGAGCACTTACATTATCATTTCTAAAATTCAAATGATCTAATTTGAATGTTCAAGAAAAATTCACATCACATTTTCTTATAAATAAATTGCATTTGAAGAGGCCTCATTGTAAATTTATTGTAGCCAAGTTTACCTCTAGCTAAGTTTACAATGAGGCCCTTTTTATTTTTCAATTATTTTTATTCTGTAGACATTTTTGTTTTGGGATTTTTTGTCTCATTTTTTGGTCAAGCATCACATAGTGTAACTAATATTCATGTTTCATATACATGTATGTTGATTTGCAAGATTGCATCTATGAGTCTTAGGGTAAAATTGCAGGGGCAATAAATATATTAAAAATTGGTTTTATCTTTCAATTTCCCCAAAATTACACAACTATTGTTTCAAAGGTGTCAGGACTTTTTAAATTAACATCTTGATTTTGATAATAAGCGGAATTTTTTTTGCCATGACTTTTGCATATGTATTTATTACTAGTTATTACAGTATTTTGCCACATGGTATAGCCAAACATATAGTACTGCACACTTGTACATAATAGTTACATAAATATATTTATATAACACCCAAGCAGATCCTTGTCATTTGATTGGAGGATGGTCGGTCACGTGATAGCAAATAAACGTACCATTGCACGCTATGTCATTCACCGTGCATTTTTCGTTCCATTCACCATGCATTTTTCGTTCCATCCAATTTGTTCCATTGCACGCTTGCCCCCCCCCCCCCCCCCTCCATTGACAAAAGTGACTATTCGATTAAAAATGGCTGAAGCTTATTATACTTTATAGTGTTATCCTCCAATCAAATGACAAAGATCTACTTGGATGTTATATAAAACAAATAATGAATGTTTTTCATTCGTGCAATAGTAAGAACATTTCATTCGATGGAAGATGGAATGTTCCATTCAACTCGGCTTTGCCTCGTTGAATGGAACATTCCATCTTTCAACTCATGAAAATATTCTTACCGTTGCACTCATAAACATTCATTATTTGTATAATATTGTAATACTGACAAACCATAACAGGCCTAATTGCGTCATTCTTGAAATGGAAAGGGCACCAAGGCATTTTCGTCTTGAGGAAATTGTAAATTTGTACTGGACCATTTCAAGGGCACCAAGGCAATGACCAGGGGCATGGAGGCAATGGGAGAGAATTGAGACGATAGCGGGCGTCCCACAGAACGGTCCTTTTCCATTGTTTTCATCGCTGAGAACAATGGAAAAGGACCAGTTTGTGGGACGCCCGCTATCGTCTCAAAAGTCACCCATTGCCTCTGTTGCCTCACTGAAGTATAAAACCTTCCATAATTATATTGAGACCTTTGGCTGTGCAACACAAGGAATATTTTCAAGTCCATGCAGTGAAATTTCTGCGATTAAAGCAATGGGCAAAAACCTGGCGAAAAAAAAACTTTCATGGGGTAATTCTCACTTGGCTCTAAAATCTATGGGAACCAAAGTTAAAAGCATACCTCATTTCTGATATCAACCTCTAATTCATGAACTAGTAGAAGGTTAACCATGTCGATATGTCCTCTCTTGGCTGCTAGATGTAGAGCTGTAGACCCGTCCTACAGAATTTAAAAGTCAACCACAAAATACAAAATAATACTGGAGTCTTATATTGCACGTATCAACCAACAAATAGGTACTCAAGGCGTTTAGTATATTATTTTTAAGGCATGTTTTGAGTTTTTTTTTTAATTATGAGGGCCATTCATGGAGCACCTCGTAATGGTTTACAAGAAGCAGCTGCGCATTCAGCAGCCACTGCCAGAAACACCGGGGCAAACCCCTTCTCTTCGCGATAAGTGTCACTGGGTTCTTTTACAGATGATTACACAACACACAGGACCAACTGCTTTACTATCCGAAGGATGCAGCAATAATGGTTAAGTGTCTTGGTGAAGGACACAAGTGTCACGACCGGGATTCAAACCCGCGCTCTGCTGATCAGAACACCAGAGCTTGAGTCCATGAACGCTTGACCGCTCAGCTACGACACGCCGCAAATAATATCTTGGATTTACCCTTTACACTGATGTGTGATAATTGCTAATTGACTAGATGGTCCACTGTGGTTTTGAATGATGGATAAACTATGACAGTCTGCATGCTCTGCATATCCACAGTACACAGTCAACCCTCCTACATGTACTGTCTGACCAATTCATATCGTCCACATGGTTTTGGCTGACAGATGAGCTATGCTAGCCTGCAATATTTAATCATGTGCTGGGTGAATGCATCTACACAGAACGAAGTCAGCCCTCCTACTGCCTGACCATTAGTTAATACCTTCCACTGTGGTTTTAAATGATAGCTACACTAGCTGCACCAGCCTGCAATATTTTTTTTTATTTTATTTTTTTATTATATCTTTTTGGTAATGCCATTAGAAGAAGATGTAGAAGAAATGTCAGTTTTAGATGTGGGAGGAAAACCCCAAATAGGGAAAACCCACGTAATCAGGTAGGGACTGAAAACCCAATCCACATGCAAGGCTCCAGTCCGGGATTCGAACCGGGGGTCCACAGAGGTGAAAGGCGGGGAAAGACACCACTGAGCCAACCTGACTATGATATCGTGCAGTGAATGCATCTACACAGACTGCACGTGTGCACAGCTGTTCCACCATACAAAACCAATACAGCTGACAGGTTTCAAATAGTTTGATCACAACTCACTGGAAAATGATACCTGGAGTACAAGGGTTTGAATGGGTGTCCTTACCGAGGTCCTAGCCAGCTTATTGCACTTGACATTGATGAGATATTCCATGGTATCCGTCTGTCCATTCTCAGCAGCCAAATGTAACGGCGTTTTGTTACCCTGCAAACATTTTTTCAAAATAAATAAATATTATCACAAGATTGCAAGAAGAATTAAATATGACGTCAATTAAAATCTCTAAAAGATACAATTATAAAGCTTCCTTAATGTTTCTCTAAAAAATCCATTCCATTAGCCTTTTTGAGGTATGGCGGACACTATAGGAGTGCACTGTTTGGTTTGGGTATATACAGACATATTTACCCAAACCAAATAGTGTCCTGGTAATGTGTCCGCCATGTCTCAAAATGGCTTGTCACGTGTCCACCATTTTGAGATGTAGGGTGGACACATTACTAGGGCACTAATTTGTTTTGATAAATGTATCTGTATACACCAAAACCAAACAGTGCACTCCTAGTTTAATAGCGTCCGCCATGCCTCAAAAAGGCTAATAATGTACATGTATAGAAAGTGTTTGTTACTGAAGTACATTTTGATTCATTCATGATGACGATTATAAGTTAAGGTACCTATAAATTTATCAACCTATACGCTCCCATTTAATATAAAAAAACGACAGTCAGTTCTTGACTGTGTTTGATTTTATTTGTCCTCTAGTTGTTTACTTTTTCTTTCATCTTTTCCAGCATGGAGATACATATCAAAATGAATTGAAAAATGCATCCACAGCGGCAGCCAACAAACAGAAATTTGCAAGTTTGTGTAAGTGTAAGAAAATGAACTTTAGAATCCATGGATCTTGGGCTAAATGTTTTACAAATGCTTCCGTCATAAATCTTGTATCCTGTTGGTACGTTTTACACTATGTTCCAATTATAGATTTTTGTACATACAGTCATGTATTGGTTTTAAGGTTTGAAGAGAAAGTCCCGAGCCAGACTAAGTTTCTATTTGGAGTCTTCACAAAATCAGTAAGTTTTCAAATCATTTGGGGAAATTCCTTACTGCAGGAATTAATGCAGTCGTTATAGCAGTCAGATGGTCAACTTAGAATCAGACCCTTAGTCTTGGTGCAAGACATTCCTGTTCTATATTTTGCCCAAGACCCTATGTAGAGGGGAAATTATGTCTTCTACCCAAAATTAAATTAAAAAAAAAACACTCACCAACAGAACACAGAGATGTATTATTTTAAGAATGATACCACTACCAAATGATAAAAACAACACCAATCATTCAAAATTTGAATTGGAAGGAAAATCATACAAAAAAGACCAATTTAAATAAATTCATTTATAAAAAGGCTCCACTTTACCCAAATAAATAAGATTATGAAAGAAAAAAATGATGTGTTGCAGACGGGCAATCAGAAAAAAGTTGAATCGAAACAATGTAACTTGAAGGGAGCTATTTTGTCAGTTACTGAGGACTGTTAAATGTTTACAACCCTTCCACAGCAGCAACATAGGCAGGATTTTTTCACGGGGCACAGGGGGGGTGGTGGGCATTTCTTTTCAGTGGGGGGGGGGGGGGGGGGCATGTTTTTTAATGAATAACATCTACATTTTTTTATCGGGGTAGCACTGGAAATTTGTGGGGGGAGGGCACGTACCCCCAAGGCCCCTCCCCCTTGGCTATGCCGCTGGTTTACAGTCATGTTAAGAAGCTTTGCTTGGTGTGGTGTGCATGTCAGGATGTGACTATTGCTAGTAAACTTGCGGGTTACAACCGTGTGTAAACAAGTCCGTAGGAAAAGTTCAAAATCATTGGTCAGGCCCATCTAAATAGCCGGTGCATTATTTATAATCAAGCCGGCTCATAGTACAATGCATTCCTCCATTGTAAATCTTAAACCAACAGCATGGACACAATTAGTTGCCCACCCTTTGCTAGGACAAGATGTTGGGCAAAACTATTCTCTAGATGTCAATAACAACAGTTTTGTTGCTCTCTCCACTACTCTTAAAGTCCTTAAAAATGTTGAAAACTTTGAACGACCTCTGAACAATTCAGAGTATCAAATTCATATCCTCTTTCTTAATTTCCTCTAGAAACCTGGCTAGCACCAAGTGCATAAATACACAAAAGGATATATGCACATTTGGCTCGACTTCCAAATGTCATAGAATTTGAACCACTAATAGACCGATTGCACGACAATGTTTACATGTGGTCACGTGACCCCCTATCGGGTATGACGTCATACAGCTGGTGAAAAAATACGTGTAAAGAGATAAAGGCCGTGACACAGAGTGAGTTCGAAAACAGTCGATTATACTTTCGTTAAGCGATGAATTAGTTAATCAGCCCCTTTATTTAAAGTAGTACGGTGTGGCATTAATTTAAATCACATCTCTGTTTCATAATTTAACAGAATTCTTCTGTAAAAAGGGGTTTTTTAAGCCATGCACTACCGGCGTCGGACGACTATTATGTAGCCACCCGTCTGTTATTTTGTTTGTAATGCTGGCCTAAATCACTGTAAAAAAAGGATAAACAACGTTGGAAAAGTGAGCATTATTACCTAGCCTTGCAGAATTTCAAATAGGCAAAGGAATCACACAGTTTTGGAAAGCAATTTCTTTGGAGGTTTTCGGCTTCAAAACTTTGAAATGTTTGTGTTGAAAAGTGAGTGGTGATCGCGGTCGTCTGGCCTAATGTTCCGTCGTGCGCTGTACACATCGTGCACATTTATACGGTACTTTTAAAATTTTCAAGACTTGCTGGAACTGTCCTTACTGGCTTTATTCAGCCACTTGAAGGTCTTTGGTACAAACTCTGGAATATGTTTCACAGATTTCGAGCAAGAAAAGCCTCGATCGAATTAACTAAATGCATTAATCATCGTGTACCGTACCACCCTTTCCTATGGAGGATTACGTGTGTGTTTACATTTTTCACCCAACAGGGGTCACGTGACGTAGATCGCGCAATCGGTCTATTGTGTGAGCAAAACATGACAAGATAGTGTGTTTTTTTGTTTTTTTTTGTTTTTTATGGAAGTCGCTAGACACAAAAGGCCAGTGAGCCACTTGAGGTGTACTTGAGGCTACAAATCAACTGTTTTTTCCAGGGGCCATTGCCAACTACTCCTGGGGCTTGAAACAGGGTAACCCCCTTTACAGTCCGTAAGGATGTAGGCTTGGGTATCATCCATCAGAAGCCTGGCTGGTAGAGCAGAAGGCTCTACCTCCCCAACTTTTACGGAGCAGTAATGGTTAAGTGCCTTGCTCAAGGACACAAATGTCATGACCCGGACTCGAACCCATACCGATGACTCAGCCACCAGAGCTTGAGTCCGGTGCACTAACCACTTGGCCACGACACACCACAAAAGTTGCTTTAAAGTCACACATGCAACATGCATTTTCACAGACTTTGTATTTTAAAAATTAACTGTGCATTTTTGTATAAAAAATGTAAGTATCTAATTCCCCCACATGTTATGAACAAATATTTATTACAATATAATAAAAATCCCAAGTAAAGAAAATCAAAATTCATAAAGCCATAAAAATAAAACAAAAAAAAATTATTATTCACGAAAAAAATAATCTTACCTGTGCATTGCACATGATTAATTAAATATTTCACCATGCATACGAGTATCACATTAGAATTAATCATTCAATATTCAAAATCAATATTCATGACAAAAGGTTTATCATGCAGTTGCAAAATCTTCAAGCAATCCAATGTGGAACCACAATCTGCAACATTCGTAACGAAATAAAAAGGAGGTACAATCATTTTGTTTTCTCCCAAAAAGTGCAACATGCATATTCATGAGCCTGCACTACCTTGAAGGAAGATTTCCTCTCCATCAAGGAATCTTCCCCTCTGAACCTAGGCTTGGCCTCCGCCTTCTGTAGCGGGGACGACGCCCGCTTCCCACCCATAGGCAGATGATCTTGTAGGTAAGTAAAAGGCGTCGCAGACATTCGTCTCAAATTACCGAAGACCGACGCAGTGGATAATTTTCGAGAGCCGTAATTGTTCTGAACTGAATCGTTAATCCACGCTGCCGTCCAGCCCTTATCCAAGGTCAAGATGCATTTTCAGTATAAACAGCACAAATTACTGTTAATATCTTGAAGAATCATTACAATTATTTCATGGTTTCATAAGCGCAAATCCATGATATATTCCTCTCTGAAGAAATCTTTGTCCAGTAAAATCATCAATACCTTAAAGACTTTTTCTTCAAGAAAACTTCCAGAAAAATAATCAACTCCAAACATTTCTCAGGGGAATACTCAAGAACTTTGCTCTATCAAACCTCAACAAAAATACACATGAACTTGAACTGTCACACGACAGTACAGTCTTTATGCATTGCAAGTCCACAAAATTTGCCACACAGTCAACTCCAGATTTCAAAGTTGTTTTCCTAAACTTTACATATTACCAGAAACTGCTACACACAATTTTAAGTCTCGATTAATCAGAGTTTTCCAAAGATATCACAACTTTGTATCAGTAGTTGTTTTAAATAAAATAAGAATTATTCGAATCAACCTTGATTTAACAACATTTTAATTTGCTCTAATGAGGCAAACAATTGAGGACCTACAATAACACAATTTAATCATTTTGTCTACCCTACCTGGGCTGAGTTTCGCTGTTCCATAAAGGAGCTCTCTGGTCTAATCTTGTGGCTTTTGATTTTTTCCTCCTCCTTTTTTTCCTTCAAGCCTACGTAACTTGCAGCTGCACCAAATAACCCGGTCACCTTTATGAGAACATAACGGAGGAAGTGCAGACAAAGATAGAGACGATATGAGAAAAGGGTGATTGACTGAAAGAGGTGACAGTGATTAAAGTTTTCCCACACGAGGCTATGAAGAGCACTTGTTTACCCTACTAGGTACAAACGACACTGACAAAGTGTTTGAGCTTATGGCAACCTGTGAAGCCCCTAGGTGGCGGCACCGTTATGGGGGAGGGGCAGGAAGGCCTTTGCCCCTCGGTGGTGGTATTGATGGGGGGAAGGATGCCTTTGCCCCATGGTACAGTGATAGGGGAGGGGCAGGGAGGCCTTGGTGGTACGGTGATGGGGAAGGGGCAAGGAGACCTTTGCCCCAGTTTGGTGATACAGTGATAGGGGAGGGGCAGGGAGTACTATGCCCCCTAGGTTGTGGTACCATGATGGCAGGGGGTCCGGGAGGCCTTCCCCCCCCCCACCAACTTTCTACCGAACTATTCAAACATTTTCCTGAACAAATGATTTGTAGGAGGAAAAGATGTATTATGATCGACTTTGCCTCCCCCCCCCCTTCTCGCTTTTTGAAGTGTTTCATCACTGATGGCCAAAACCAAATTTTGAACTTGGAATGAAAGACGGGGACAGTAATGTTGAAAATCTCTCACAATGCTGTTGGGCACTTGACCCCACCAGATGAACACAGTAACACAGCACAATGTAACACGGCATTTTAAACCCGGTGGTGTCTTTTAACTGTACATTGCATATTTTGCCTGCCTCATCTTGCATTTCAGGGAATTTCTAACTTTAGTTTACGAACCAATTTACATGTATATGTCTAGAGGTTGGAATTCCTCTGGCAACAACAAACAACAAAATATGACCAACCCATGCTACCAAGGAATCTCTGAACACTTATAACAAACAACATAAATATCTATAAAAAAAATCATACAACAACAATTATTCAAAAGAATACTTGACATTTGACAATGCTTTAAAATGCAATTCATGGTGACCAAGAAAATAATGACAGGGCAATGAATAGAGTACAAAACACACCAGTAAAAGTCTAACACAGTGATGGGCCAAATGTTTCTTTTCTGCATTTTTCAGTTCTCAAATTGAAATGATAGGTGCATTTGAAATAGGTCAAGGCAAGCTCTTAAAGCCCCAGCTCAATATTGGTCGAAAACTTTCCTTGAAATATTTTTGCCCGAAGTGTTATCGTTTTTAAATAATTAATGAAATAATTAAGATCCAAAATTAGTTTTCGCCTCCGTGAGACAAAAACTCTGCCTAAGAATGCATACAAAAATGCTGTATGCATTTTCACTGTTTTCTCGCAAATGAAACAGTGAAATGAGCTGAGATTTTCACAGGTTGGTTTTAACACAAAAACCTTGATTTGTGCCAAACAATGGAAGCATTTCCGGTCAGTTTACCAATGTTGAGCCGGGGCTTGAAGGATAGGGGTCCAAACTCACCACTCCCCATCCCAATCCATCCTTAAGTGTGCAAGTACACCAAGCTGGTTTTGACGTACATAGACCTTAACAAATTAATTGGGTGTTATACCCTTCTTTTTCTTTCACATAGTATAACTCAGAGCTCGTCACAGTGCCACACACACCACAGAGGCCACTTTCACAAAGTTGCTATATGAATCATCCAAATTTGCTAAGCATAGACAAACCTGATTACCATCCAAAAACCCACTTAATGTACATCATTTGCGACAGGTGCCCTGTTAATAGATTGCTTAGCTGATACATTTTTTTTTAAAGCATTGGCAGTGATATTGTATTCAGGCAAGTGAATGTTTACATACCTTTCCACCAACTGCTCCGATGCTGGGCAAAATCCCTCCCTCTTCGTCAGACTCCATATTGTCATCTTCTAAATGATTCTCAACAATGTATTTTAAGACGTTGATGTGTCCGCGAGATGCGGCACAGTGAACTATGGTTAGACCTTGCTGTTTGCCAAATCAATAATGAACAATGTTATCTTTCTTGAAATCAATTATTAATACTAAAATCAAAACTTTCAAAAATGTTCAATGAAGAAATACATGTACCACAATATCAATATTGAAAGATCATCAATAATAGTCAATTCAATAAGCATTTGCTATTGATCCAAGAGTCTGATATGAACATCATTTCAATCAATGAAATCAATACACTTCACAAGAATCAATTCAACATTGCCAACATCAATAGAATAATATCAACATCAATTCAATAACCAATATCAGATTATGTATTCAATATTCAAATCAATTCCACAATAAAGATCAGCACTCATTCATTATCCCCAATTCTTCCATATCTAATTGTCACAGTGAATCACTCGAAGGGACTGGGGTGGTAGGCAAAAATAGCAATGGATCATCACTAGGTCAGGCACCCCAATCTTATCAAAGTCCAAACAATGTGGTGTGGAGTGACATAGGCAATGAGGATATGGGAGGATTGAGGCATTAGAAGTCTGTATTAATCATTAGTACAATCCAGTGTCATTTATATTGTCAGTTGCAACATCAACACATTATTCAACTGTCACTATCAATAATGCAATGATCAATTTAAGAAAAAAATCAATAATCAATATCAGCAGGAATTCAATAATCAAAATACACGTAACCATCCAATTCAATAATTGATACCAGATTTCAGTTATAAAGTCAATACCAAGATCAATTTAGTAAACAACAACATCAGCCAGCCTATACCTTATTTTCACATCTCACTGTAGCTCCACCATATGTTAATGCCTCCATAGCATCTTCATGACCAAACCATGCTGCCCACAACATGGCATTCATTCCAAACTGTAATTAAAATATGGACATTTTTTTTCTGTTAATTTCCGGACCTCAGTAAGTGAATTATGAAATACTAAAATATACATTTTGTCTAAAAGCAATTTAGGAATTAACTTTCAATGTATTTTGATTATACATGGTAGAAAAATAAATAAATAAAACCTTTCTTCATTGTGAGGGATCAGAACATATAATAGAGTAAACCCACAAGAATACAATAGACAAACATCATAAAACTTAATAGCGGATATTACAACAAAGCAAAACAATAGCCTATTCCATTTTATTCCTGTTTTACCCATAAACTGATTTGTGTTAAGCACTGTATACTCAGTCCTGTAAAAAAAAAAGCAAAAAAAAAAAAAAAAAAAAAAAAACACACACACACACACACAGGCATATTACTCGGCTGGGATTCGAACCCACGGCCTTTGCCATTCTAGAGAAGATGTCTTAACACTATTAGACAACTGAGCTTGCCCGGTAGCTTGTGGCAGTTTTATTTCTCCACAGGGCTTGGGAATGTACCGAGTATATACAGTGCTCAACACACATCAGTGTATGGGTAAACACAAATGTAAAAACAATCTGTCCAAGAAACACATGGACTTGAATAAACAGGCTATGATTTCAAAACAATATCTGTACAACATCTGTCACTCTTGCATGATCAGCCTGTACAGCCACAGCAGGAGCTGCCACAAGAAATGACAATGCAGGGCGCATGAGCATTGTCTAACGAGACACAGCTCTGCCAATGGAATGCAATGGAATCTGTACCATTAAACTTGATGAGAAAAGTAGAACCAGGAATAGGATGGAGAATGCCCATAACTCAGTTGTAAAACTGTACTTCGGGGATCAGAAGGGATATAAGGTTTGTCAGCAACCACAGATGAGGGAAAAAAACATACAAAATGGGTTCCAAATCTACGGAGTCTATTCTGTTTACCTTGTCTGGAGCATCAACACTGGCATCGGCGTCCAGTAATGACCTGATGACCTCAACATGACCCTGACCTGCGGCAAAATGAAGAGCCGATCGGTCTTTCTGTACAAAAACGTTTGAAAAATAATTAAATTGTCAACAAAAGATTCAAGACTCAAGTTCTGGTGTCAGTTTGGGTTGCAATCATCAGAGTTGTTGAATTGAGTCATGCGACTTGGACTCGAGTCGGACTACAGTCGCTATTTTTGTGACTTGTGACTTGACATGTACGTGTAACTTACTACCAGCACTGACTTGTGACTTGACTTGGACTTTGCAAAAAATGACTTGGTGCCATCTCAGTCATGACACTTGGGCAAGACATTTCACCATAATAACAATAGGTGCTTTCCAGGCACTCTGCTAAATGAAGCGAAATGCAACACAGTTGAAAATGAAAACGTCCTGCTATTAATGCAGCAAAGTGCAACAGATGTGTGCCAGACACCTTGTTTATGCCAGCCTCCACACGGGGCATTTACCCTGCACTAAATACACTGATACGCATCAGAGTCAGCTGGGGGGATGTAATCGTACATGTCTGGGGGCTGTGTACCCTACTAAATGCAACACAATACAACTAAGTATGGGATTTGAGTTTATTCAAAGGGGCCTAGGGGCTTGCCCCGCCAGCGGCAGGGGGGGGGGGGAAGTGCCCCCCCAGTTATTTTTCCCCCCAATTTGCCCCCAGTTCCCGCCTAAATTTTTCCCCTATTATATGGCCGAAATTGAGTTTAACCCCAAACCATTGCATCCACATTATTGTAATGTTTGCGCTGTAAACAATCAACTCAATTTCATCCATAGCTTGCACCAACTGCTGTAAGTCCGTCATTGTGATAAGTCACAGCTTTCAGCTGTACAAAAATTACATTTAAATATTTTTGTTTGCTCCCCCTAAAGTTAAGCTTGCCCCCATCTTGCCCCCCCCCCCCCCCCCCCCCCCCCCGCCAGATTAACAGGTCTGGTGCCGCCACTGTGCCCCCGCCCCAGTGTTTTCTGGCATGTTTTAGCTACAGATTTCCCAGTCACCCATGTTCATACAATGTACATGTCATATGGGTTCCCTTCTTCAAAATAGCTCAGTACCGGCTGTAAAAGTATATGAGCAACTGAAGATGACAGTATAGAAGATACAATGTAAAAGTACAGTATAAAATGTGTCTATTATTATTTCAAGAAAGTGTGACTACATGTAGCGTTCTAGCCAGGAGAAAATTATAGGGTAGGGATATTAGTGTAACACAGTTAAGGTAGACACTAAATAACAAAGAACAAAATAAAAAAGAACAATTCTTCCTCAGCAATGCTTTTTTGACAAACAAACATCTGGCTTTTTTTCGGGGGAGGGGGGGAAGTGGAGTAAACAAATCATGACAATAATTATATTCAGTAGGTTTCCTGGAAAAGATCAGCACCAATGTAACTTCCACAGACGACTTTTCTGAAGTTTGGGAATTGATGACTATGGCGGATCGCGCTTAAAAGTACAATACAGGATTGGTATTTATCCAAAATAAATTGTTTTATTAGTATCCATCTGAAAGCGGACTGATTATGAAGGTAATACCAGTAGCAATCTTCCATAGAAATATTTCTGTCAGAAATACTGTCAAAGTCAAGAAAATAGAATTTGAAGACCCTGATTCTAATTTCGGTTTTAACAATCGAAATTAAGGACAATGAGTTTACATGCCGAAAATTGTGCGAGGTTTTTTAATATATTCTTCTGACTCGGACAATGGGTTGAGCCAAAATTTTCACATTTTGCCCCTTTTTTCATGTATATATATTGAATCCCATAAAGTAATGACACTTCACTATCAACTTTACCAATCCTAGATTTTACCTTTAATCCAAAAACAGGGTGCAGGGGTCCAATTACACGTAATGCAAATAATATCACAGTTGAAATTTGTTCTCGTTTTATGTACCTCATCCATGCAGTTCACATTCAGACGATTAGTGTCCTTTGCTTTGATCAATCTTTCCAATTCTCCAAGATTTCCAGTCCTAGCAAGTTCATGGAACTTCTTCTCGATGGGAAGTACTGCAAATACAGAAGTAAATCAAAGGACAAGATGAGACGCATTCTTTTGATCCACAACTGAGATTTTATTTCCCTGACCCCCTTGTTTTTGAATTGGCTTGGGGTAGTTGGGGATGGGGGTCGGGTAGCCCTAGGGTGTGTGGGGTAGGGTGGAGTAGCCCTAGGGTGTGTGGGGTGGGGTTGGGTAGACCAAGGGTTTGTGGGGTAGGGTGGGGTAGCCCTAGGGTGTGTGGGGTAGAGTGGGGTAGCCCTAGGGTGTGTGGGGTGGGGTTGGGTAGACCAAGGGTTTGTGGGGTAGGGTGGGGTAGCCCTAGGGTGTGTGGGGTAGAGTGGGGTAGCCCTAGGGTGTGTGGGGTGGGGTTGGGTAGACCAAGGGTTTGTGGGGTAGGGTGGGGTAGCCCTAGGGTGTGTGGGGTAGAGTGGGGTAGCCCTAGGGTGTGTGGGGTGGGGTTGGGTAGACCAAGGGTTTGTGGGGTAGGGTGGGGTAGCCCTAGGGTGTGTGGGGTAGGGTTGGGTAGCCCTGGTATATGGTCAGGTAGCCCTAGGGTGTGTGTGGTGGGGTTGGGTAGCCCTAGGGTGTGTGGGGTGGGGTTGGGTAGACCAAGGGTTTGTGGGGTAGGGTGGGGTAGCCCTAGGGTGTGTGGGGTAGGGTGGGGTAGCCCTAGGGTGTGTGGGGTGGGGTTGGGTAGACCAATGGTTTGTGGGGTAGGGTCAGGTAGCCCTAGGGTGTGTGGGGTAGGGTCAGGTAGTCATGGTATATGGTCAGGTAGCCCTAGGGTGTGTGTGGTGGGGTCGGGTAGCCCTAGGGTGTGTGGGGTGGGGTTGGGTAGACCAAGGGTTTGTGGGGTAGGGTCAGGTAGCCCTAGGGTGTGTGGGGTAGGGTCAGGTAGCCCTGGTATATGGTCAGGTAGCCCTAGGGTGTGTGTGGTGGGGTCAGGTAGCCCTAGGGTGTGTGGGGTGGGGTCGGGTAGCCCTAGGGTGTGTGGGCTGGGGTCGGGTAGCCCTAGGGTGTGTGGGGTGGGGTCGGGTAGCCCTAGGGTGTGTGGGGTGGGGTCGGGTAGCCATAGGGTGTGTGGGGTGGGGTGGGGTTGGGGAATAGGGTAGGATGAGGGTTGACATGGGATGGGTGGAGTGGTGGTTGGGCAGGCCTGGGGTGGGGTAGGATGGTTCGGGTGAATGAGGTGGGGTTTAGCAGTTTTATATTAAAGCCTCTTCATGGGCTCAAAACTGAGGTTTACATAATGTGTTCAGATCATGAGGTGTAGATCTGTGTTGAAAAGTGGTGGGAGTGATGCGGATTTAAAACACACTTAAACATGAGATCAATGTTTACATATACATGGCATTACTAGCCATGTACCCATTTTCAAAGCAAGTTCATTATGTTACATTAAGAAAGGCAGTAAGTGAAGTTTTTTTTATTAAGAGACAAGTCTCTAACATCTTTTCCTTTTGTCCAAGCACTATGTAGGCCTATTTATTGTTTCTTCATTGCATGGAATATTTGTGGGATGATCCACTAAACAAGGGGGTCCATTTTAGGTATAGACAAAATTGTGTAGGACTACATGTAGGAGAGTCTCAAGAATCAAGTATTTCAAAGAAAATTGAGACCTTTCATAAAAACCCGATAGAATCCATATTTAAAAATCAAAATGCAAAATGTGGGAATTCCCCATAGTATGTTAAAACAACTACAGAATTCACTTTAATGGGTGCCAGTAACTTGGAACGAACAGTTCAAAAAACACCAAGAAAGCGATAATATTATGTTTTTAATTCTCAAAAAGAGTACAAAAAATCATAAAAAGAAGAGCAATCCCTTAACATGTACACTCTGTCAAACTAAACAGGTATATAAGTTGTAATTTTTATCCTTACAACACCGATGTGTGTTAAGCACTGTTAACTCAGTACTTTCCCAGAGTCCTGTGAAAAAATATTCACAGGCATTTTCCTTGGGTGGGATTCGAACCCACGAACCCCACCATTCTAGAACAGATGTCTTACCAACTAGACTACCAAGACTGCCCGGTAGCTAGAGGCAGTCTGAATCCTTATAAACAGGTGTAGTTGTGTATAACTAAACCTTTATCACACTGTAGCCATCTTTGTTTGATTCCCTACACACAAACAATAACTTTGATAGTTTCAATTCTCCATATTTTTAAAGGGACCAGACTATAGTTTGCCTTCCAGCCTCACTTTGGTTACAACGGTGTAAATGGAAGAAAAACAAGCTGGCTGCAACATAAACATGATAAACGTATATTGCGTTTTCAAGTTCCATTACAAACATACACCCCTGAAAGGTTCAGACAGCTTGAACTTGTTAATAAAAATCACAAACTATTGGAGAAAACTGGATTGTTATGCATATATTTAATTTTTGGAACAGAAAGGTTGAAACTCAAAATCCAGGTGAAAACAGTAGGGGAAATGAAAACACAATAAACAATCATGATCAATACATACAATAGTATCACTACAAAATATGTCCATTTGACCATGATGTGACTTGGGGGAACAATAATTGTATGCCATGTTTTAACTTCTTGAATTTTTATTTTATCTATTCATTTATTTATTTTTTTCTTCAAATCATCAGAAAATATACGACTCCCTACTTTACCACCCCCAAATCATGACTGATAAATTGACAATCAGCAGTGGCTACTTGAAGCTGCAAAGGGATAAACAATCGATCATGACATCGTTGTTGCATCCATTTCTTGATTTAGGACTGCTCATCAGAATAGACTGTCTAAGGAGAAACAATTTTGGGACTCTGTTCCCAAACTGTTGAAAATTAAATACACACATGCAATATTTTGCACATTGCCAGTTGCCACATCACCGGACTCATGCATCATCAAATAAAGCCAGGGAAAATTGAATTCCCGCCTGTATTATTTGTTATTACTAGTTCAGTTGACACAGACGTACATGACACTATATTTTATACTTACAAATCTCATCCGGATCGAAGTGATAATTCTGTCCGCCCGTCTCCGACATGACTGCCGTAAAATCTAAACTTTAATCCGATGACCATCAACTCTCCCCAACAGTCCTTTCAAAACACAGAGGTGTTAAACCACTCGCACATTCACTCTTGCCAATTTTTGGACACTCCGTTGACAGGCGGCCACAACAAAAAAATGAACTACGCGTTCGCCTCCATGTTGTCACTGTCAGTACCAACCCTCGACTCGTCGAATAATATGGACATTTGCTTGATATGAAATACCCTAAATCGGGTCAACTCGGTTCACTTCATTAACAACCAGTTAAAAACATTATTTCCATTTCAACCTTCACCATTCAGTCTGTTCTATTGTTACAAAAAAAATTATATCCCGGCCGGCCCACGAACCATGTAGGAATACATACACGTCCTTCCACCATGCACGAACCACACAACTTCCATTGGTAAGTAATCAATTGTTTACGGACAATACAACTTTCAACAGGTGTATTTGCTCAACATGGTAACCGGTGTTCTGTTGCCTGGTTAGATTGGCGCCTTGAACCCGTGCTCGCGTTAACTACTTAAAAAAAAGACTGGGAACTGGTCGGCTTAACGGCGCTGATTACCAAGGATGTATTTTGGTTTAAAGGGTGATCCTTGTCTATCAGGAATAGTAATTTCTTCCGGAATGACCTACTACATGGAACAACAAAAGACCAATATCTGTACTTTGTGTAACCCAACATGTAACTCTACGGTCCCAACGTATGAATGAAATAACACACCTGTGAAAGTTTAAAGGGGCACACTGCCCTCGGATTAAGCGCTTTTGGGCTATAAAAAGCGTTTTTTATTAAATGATTATGGTTGAATAGCATTTTAAAAGTAGTATATAATGAGTAACATAAAATATCACTTGAAATTGTGTGGGTTTTTTTTTATTTCATGACAGAACACGGTCCGCCATTTTGTGGACCAACAGTTTTGACTCCACAAAATGGCGGACCGTATTTTTCTATATGTAGAGTGTGGTTCCGCTGGTTGTATTTCTGAGAGGCAAATATAGTTGTTTTTTT
Organism: Marthasterias glacialis; assembly: GCA_911728455.2. Lineage (NCBI taxonomy): Eukaryota > Metazoa > Echinodermata > Asteroidea > Forcipulatida > Asteriidae > Marthasterias > Marthasterias glacialis. Next base: position 7,726,911 of record OU452230.1, read on the forward strand.
TTATCACTACCCACTAATATTACAACATTTACTGAATGCGTTTTATTGCATGAGCAACCCTTTAAAATGATAAGGAGCAATTCCAAATAGCAAAATTTTAAAAGATTTGAAGGCAATGTCCCTCAAATATGAATTTTCCATATCTGCCCCATTACAATATCCAACGCAGTAATCATGATGTCGCAACGCAACAAAATCTGGGGGAAATATTGTTTAAATCGAACAACATCAAACAAGAAAAAGATAAAGATGTTGGTGGAGCTGCTATTATGCCGTATTTTAACACATCCCGTCTTCAAACCTTCAAATATTTTAAACTGAAGCATCTCTGTCAACAGTAAGTACTAGAAGAGCAAAGATATACAAAACAAAAGTCAACTTGAAACAATGGATAGAAGAATGAAGGAACGGGGTAGACATTATTTGTTTAAGTATTTTTGTTTAACCGTTTTAATTTCGAAGTTTTATTTTTTTGGGGATGCAGAATCCAACTCGATTTGCCACTTTTTTTTTATAGGCTATTCATTTTGACAAAAGAGTTTCTAAATGTGAAAAAATGCCGTAGCCGACTGTCACTTTATCTCCCCTAATTTAGGTCAAATTAAATCTTTAACTGTCCAGAAAGGTTGACAGAATGTATACAGAGAGAGGAACAGGCACTTTGAATTATAACAACGTGTCGAATTAAATCTTGAAAAATAATAAGCAATTATCGTATCCGACTGCCACTTTATCTCCCTTAATTTAGGTCAAATTAAATCTTTAACTGTCCAGAAAGGTTGACAGAATGTATACAGAGAGAGGAACAGGCACTTTGAATTATAACAACGTGTCGAATTAAATCTTGAAAAATAATAAGCAATTATTTGGTCTACTGTGGTCTTGAAACCGCTCCTCGCTTATAAAAGCCATTTTAGTTGCTTTGAGCACGTGTTCCGGCCGAATTCGGTTCCGGTCGCGCCATCAACTGTTTGCTTGAATTTGTTTAAGGTAAATAATTGTAAGCGTTAAGTTAGCTACCAATTCCGGGAAAAGAATATTTTAAAAAGGGAAATACAGTCCAAGATTCATTACAAAAAATCTTTACAAAAACCTTAGAAAGTGGCAGTTGAAAGTGGAAATTGTTTACCCTTTTTTCAACTCATTTTGAGAAAAGAGTTTCTTAATATCGACTTCACAAGAAAATGTTTTATGTCATAACAAGTGAAGAAATGGCGTTCACATTCGGCAACTATTCTTTAACTGTTAACATCGATGGTCGGTATTACTAGAAAAATTTTTTGCAGTGCTACGTGGTCACCACAGCTAGTCCAATAACTGGTTTAAGGCGGTTAGAAGGTGACGCATCCTGACCCCCCCCCCCCCCTAAAAAAACAAAGACAGACCTTGAGGCCCATTATACAGGATTGTGACTTTACCATCGTCTGATGTAATTACAACGTAAACCTTCCCCGTTGGCTTCTTGCTCCTCTTTCCTCCACCGTGCGACATTTGAGTTTGTAGCACCATGATGAATTGCAACAAAGACTACGGTTAGGATCTCCAAATTCCCTCCACGCTAAACGAACCTCGCCTGGACTATTCCGAACTCAGACTGACCGTGCCCGCTGGCGTGTGGTACAAGCCCGTACAGCTACCAGTTCCTCAAGGATAGCTCATTTGCAAGCGATTAACCAGATTTGAAGGCCCCTTATTTACAGCCATTACAATTCGTAAATCCTCGAACGCAAATTTAAAAGCACCCTCTGTTGTCATGACAATTTAAATAAGAAAAGGCGCTGTTCTCCTTCGGTGAGCATCATCCTCCATAAAATGCGGGAACGATAAAAGAAAGAATTCTGCTCTTTTAGCTGAACGCCATGAGCCTATTAGGCACATGGGTGCACACATCAGAGTAAACACAAAAACATATGCTTGCAGCATACCATGTCGAACAAACAAAAATGTACTACAATTACACACGTTTTGCTCTTCCACTTAATTAGGCTTTTTGGATTATTTTCGTTGCACTGTGAGTATATACAGATTGGTTGACATTCTTAATTTGCAACCATATTTTAAGGGAAGTTGGCATCATTCATTATTTTAAATAAGCCTTTTGACAGAAATGTCTTCAAATTAAATCTTGTTCTGCTCATAACGCTACGAGTTGCAATTAATTCAATGCGGATACGTAATAATCGGATCTTATATAGTGCAATTCTGATAAAAAGTATGATCACTGCGCTTCGAACATTATTACCCCGGTCACTGGGCCAATTATGTCATTCCTTATACCATCTGAGCTCCCTATACAGCCTGTGCTACCAAACAATCTCTGCCCTCAGTCGTACCATTTACCCTCTGGATGAAGAGAAGCAATTAGTTAAGTGTGTTTTTCAAGGACACATGTGTCATGACTGGGATTCGAACCCACACCCTGATGACTTAGCCACCAGAAATTGAGTATGTTGAACTAACCCGCTTGGACACGACAAGCCATGTCGAAAAGAATTGGCATGTGAGTAACACGTATCAATGAATAAAACAATGAACTCCGGGGTGTAGGCATAAGAAAAGAAACATTTTACACGGGAGAAAACAAAACAGGGACACAAAAATCATGAAAGAGGCAAACACAGGCAACGTTTCAGGGTACAGTGGGGATGGGAACGTAGTTTTACTTACGGAGTCTGGCTTTATTTGTGCCTGACACTGCTGTTAGATGACTATTCTCGTCTATAAAAGAAAGGGGGAAAAAACAATAAGTTGTCTGTTGATAATTAACTACGGAGACCTTGAGGTGCCATCTGATTTGTCGATATCGAGGGAAAATTACTTCACAACATACCGCTCCAACTTGTCTATTTCCCGAATTAAAATACTTCTTTACTTGCAGGATGTCACCACACTGTGAGATAGTTTTGTCTCGGGAAGTCCACACCCAGAAGTTGGGCATGTCCTCACCGTGAGATAGATATCTTAGGATCTCAGCAAGTCAAGTGTCACTTCCAGGGCTCCGTACTTGTCCTTTTGAACATAATGTATTTGTAAGGAGAACGTTACTCAAAAGTTGTGTCACAGAACGATCTCGTGTCTGATTTAATGGCTTCGAATAACACAAAGTTGAACTGAACTCCAAAAGCATTTTCGTCGATGCGCTTAATTTAACTGATGTAGTTCTTAACTTCTTACACCATTATGCGAATAATGAAATATTTTAGTAATAATAATACCTGAGTCTTATATTGCGCACGTATCTACCAACAATCGGGTACTCTAGGCGCTTATAATATTTTTTAAGGCAGCTTTTTGAGTTTGTTTGTTTTTTTTTTTTTTTAATTATGAGACCCACAATTGTAAAGGTTTACAGGGTGCTGTGGCGCATTCAGCAACACCGGGGCAAACCCCTTCTCTTAGCGATAAGTGTAACTGGGTTCTTTTACGTGCATTACTCAACACACGGGACCAACGGCTTTACGTCCCATCCGAAGGACGAAGCAATAATGGTTAAGTGTCTTGCTCAAGGACACAAGTGTCAAGATCGGGACTCGAACCGACACTCTACAAATCACAACATCAGAGCTTGCGCCCAGTGCGCTTGATAAGGTTCGAAGAAGCTGTCGGTTCGAATCCAACCCAGGTAAAGCAATTGTTAACTGTTGCCCAGTTATTGTTGTTGACGTTTTGACGTATCTGTTGTTCGTTGTTGTTGTTGTTTGTTGTCGTCGTTTACTGTCGTAGTCGTAGCTGTTGCTGTTATTATTTTCGTCAGAGTCATCGTTATATGGCATTGGCGTTCAGGTAATGTCGTTGTGTGTTTTTTTTTTTAATGACCGATCTTAATTTTAGGGAGCGGGGTTTCTCACCTTTGAGCTTGGGTTTGTTTTTGACCTGCCGATGTCGAAGCCTGGCTTTGACTTTTGCAATAGAGGAGGCGGACATCGGGGTCACGGTGACAGCTAGATCGTCCGTCCGGTCGCCGGTGGGTCTACTACGCCGGTCATCAGAATAGTCGGATAGGTTCTCCTCCTGTTCCTGGAACCCTGACGACCTGTCCCGGAACGAACCATAGTTCTTCTCCAGGACCACGCGACTGTCAGTCTTGATCCTCAACTCGTCAGTTTCTTTATATTTACTACCGGATCTCCTCACGGTTTTACTATCTGATAAAGAAGAGACCATAGACGGAGACACCGTGTTATTGGATCTGCAGTCGGCTGCCTGTTTTCTGTTACCTCCAACTCGTGGTATTTGGAGGTAATTTGAGTTGGTTGTGTCACCATCCTCGTCTATGGTTGGAAGTGACGTACCACTGTACCCGCTATAGTTACTACTCATAGTTAGCGAGTCCAGTGAAAACAAAGATAGACCTTATCAATCAGGTATATATTGTTGGTCAAGGGGCACAGATAAACCCATGAACCAGACACAGTGAGCATCGTGGAAACACGAATTCCAACATCGAGAATGCGGTGTCCTGCGCTTATAAACCAGAGTGCTTTATACACACGCACACACAACAATGCATCAGTATGGGTTGTAGACAACCGAATAAAGTTACTGGTTGGTTTATCGGCAACGAGGCTAACAATGAATTTCTGACATTTGTGCTGGTTGGCGAGTAGCAGCATGTCGCACTTGAGATTTAAAATGCACTTTATATCATTGTGTTTTGTGAAGGTCTTCTTTTTTTTGTCTTTTTTTTTGTCTTTTTTTTTTCAAGAGTCTGTTGATGTACTGTATTTCAACAAACAAAAACACATCTTGTCACAAACCCACATTCAAGTGTTTTTTGGGGTTATTATTTTTTTTATTGTTATTTGTTCTTTTTTCACGCTACGTCGTGTTTAGTTCGCTTTGGATAAATCTGAAGGCAAAATATATTCTGTCAAACCACCTCATTATCAATCAGCATTATTACAAACTAAATAAAAAATGTTTTGCCTGTTTTTGCATGTGAAACAAAAATCGTCCGGAAATAAACACTAGATATGCACTGATTCCAGTAAGTATTTTGACCTAAAATGAGTTCAGCATGGCCGGCTTACACTCTGGAAACTCCGGCCGGGTCAGGATTGATCCAGATCGGGTCAAAGGGGGGAGAACTGGATATCCGGCGGTCCATGGGCGTAAATACAAGGAGGGGGATGGGGGAGTATATCACCCCCCCCCCCACTTCTTGTCCAGGAGGATGATCTATCCCCCAGATTTTTGGTATCAAAAAAATGTGTGGTTTTCACTGGAAAAGTACCCGCTAACTTAGTAAATGAATAAAACATTTCTACAAATCCCTAACACCCACGTCTGTACACGCCCGTACACGCCCACCTGACAAGGCCTAACGAAGGTACAATGCACTATGCAGAAAAGCAGAAAAGAAACATTTTCTGTAATTATTTGAACAAACTACACAGAACATTAACAACACAGAGGGCATCCATAATGCAATCAAACATCTGCTGTGGACTTACAACCTTCCCCATGCCCCCTTTGCTCGTGATCTCAGCATTGTTCCCCTTTTCCCGATACCATCCCCCACCACTTTTCACAACAAATTTACGCCACCGCGGCGGTCTATCAGTTCGATTATACGATTCCCGGTTAAACACCGTTCCAGATCTGGAGTTCATACCCAACTACCAATATTCTACTTTCCTGTGTACATGCCCCCCCCCCCTCAATTCTCAGTGCCCCTCTTAATCCCAACTCTCCCAAATGAAAACTTAATTCATATAATGGCTGCCGTGCATTTTCCAGTTCGGCGCCAATGTTATGGAACGATCTCCCAGTAGACATCAAAACCTCCCCAAATGTGAACATTTTCAAGAAGAAACTCAAAGCATTTCTTTTATGAAATTTATGTATATGTTTATTTTATTTGAGTCATTGAAGATACTTTTATTGATATCGGCGCTATATAAACCTTTTTGATTGATTGATCGATTGATCGATTGATCGATTGAACGATTGATCGATTGATCGATTGATCGATTGATCGATTGATCGATTGATCGATTGATCGATTGATCGATTGATCGATTGATCGATTGATCGATTGATCGATTGATTGATTGATCGATTGATCGATTGATCGATTGATCGATTGATCGATTGATCGATTGATCGATTGATTCTGAATGTTCCCATCCTAAAGTTGGAATTAAGCGTACGGATACCTGTATTGTTAGTCCAAACGTGTTTTTTTTATTTTAAAATTGCATTTAGTCTTGCTTACCAATTCCCACATAGTGTGTTTCGTAGTACTGCCTGGACCCCGGTAGTATGCCATGTTTACAGCAGCGGGAACAACAAAACAGAGTGCCTACCAGTTTGGATCGCACTCCACTCCCATGCTGGGCTTTCTCTTGTCTAAACCGTTTCCACCAACCCATCAGTTTTCTAATTCTATAAACCTTTCCTTTTGCAACGTCACAGCCGTGCGTTCTACCAGCCTTGTTGGCAAGAAGTACGGATGGCTCTACTGCAACAAAATACAACATTTTATCAAATATGCTATCAAATTACCCATAAAATCACCGATAAATCAATAATTGTCCATGTTATTAGCTGATATTAGAAGGAATGACAGACAAAATTACACCTGAAGACCTACAGTTACAATGGAAAAATAATTTATCAATCTGAAATTTATCAGAAGGCAAAGCCTGATTTTAAGGTACTGGTACCGATAATCTGAACGCCGTCTTATATGAAACAAAATAGTGTTTAAATCTTGCCTCACCTACGGAGGCCATGAAACGACATGGAATTATGACATTTTAATGGAAACATCATGGAGTTTTTTAAGTAACTTTCGAAGAATTCAATGCACGGCATCTTTGGGGGGAAACGCGGCGAGGCAGCGTCTTTTAAGTCTTTCCATAAATAGTCAATAATACAAACGATTCTTCTGCGTTGCCCCTGCTTGTTATTCTACCCATATTTTTTTTAAAGGGCAAATCTACGGTGGCCCTATCGCCAGAAATCTTTTTTATTCAATTACTCTGACTGGTGCAAAATTCCAGGCTTGTATCATCACAAGCACATTCCCGTCACCTACCCGCCGTACTTAACACAATTTAAAAATTAAACGAAGAAATGAAATAAAAGAAGTGTAACTAGAAAGCACATCTGTATTTAAGCAAATATGAGTAGCTCTGCCCGCTTTTGTTGTTCTGGTTTATGCTGCACAGTGCATTGTTTTCAAATATATAACAGGTCTTAGCAGGGGCGACCTTTTAAAATGTAGCAGGAAAACCTGGGGTGGAGGCAGGAGTTTTCTCTGCAAGCTTTTTTATCAGCGCTAGTATAAAATATCAATAACCGTTTTTAACGTTAAATACCCGATGGCCACGCTAACCATTACCGCTGCAAAAGCTGCATGGAACTACTCCAGTCAGAAGTCCTTTTGCTGGACACTGCTGCATTGCAGTCGATTTCACAAACCCTTGGGCCTTATCTGTATGTCTGCATAACAGGTACAAAACACCCATAGTGTTGCCGTACAGGGTTGTCGCCTAAATAGTATTAAACGAGTGGTCTTGTGAAACACTTTAGGAGAGTAATTTCTCGGTAAAATTGTGTTGGAGTCACAAATATTTTTGCGCATGGCATTCCCGCATTTCAGTCCGAGTTGACTTTGAATTATACCCATTGATCCAATTTGTATTTGTACCCGGTATTCCTGAGACAGTGAGGGAGCATTAATGGTAGTATTTGTGATGTGGAGATCGGCGAAAGCAGGGTTGCTTGGTGCAGTAGACTTAAGAATCGTCCCAGCTATCGTTGGGACCAGTCCCAACTTGAGTGTTACAGTTGGGACGGCCCAACTACAAAGCTGGGTTTGCCTGATAACTGGTAATCAGTAATCAGTCAGGGCCCTTTACATTAATTGTTCGATCCTCAGTAGGTTTATCTTGAACGGAAGCCCATTAGTGCCATTTTGCGTTCCGTATACTCTTGATTTAGAACGGGTCTGGGACGTGATATTTGGTAATTATTATCACCGAAAAAAACTCGATAAAAAACATAACTCCGTGTCCATGCTGCATCTTGCACCCGCGCGCCACCTCCCAGAAGCCTTAGTCTTGTGACTACGTATAATAGTTCCATTGGTCCGATCCCCCTGCACGGTGAAAGATCTCTGGATCCAAGCTACAGTTGGGACGTCCCAAACTGTAACACTCAAGCTTGGACCCGGTGTCGTAGGGTATTCTGTCCTCCGGGTAATGTGTCCACCATACGGTAAATTAACGTGGGCTGGAGGAGTTTATTCAAAAGAGGGCGCTATCAGAAGGAGTTAGTACACAATTCGCCGTATGCCCGGACAGAATCTCCTGCCGGACAGAATCTCCTTCCACACTGGCCCCAAACTAACTGTAGTTGGGACTATTCTAAAGTTAGGACGGAACAGAGCCATTGACATGCCCGACTTGCCATTGACATGCCCGACGAACTACTTTCACAAACGAACTCACAACAATAAACTGACTACATTCTTCTTACAATATCTGTCGAGTTTTAACGAAACTCATCACCAGGATCACTAATGTTTTTAAGGTAATAAATAATAACAATAATAATAAAATTACATAGCGCCTGTCGATGAAACATGCTCCTGGGCGCTTAACAAATTAAAAAAAAATTGGCCTACTCCTAAAATAGTTATAAATACACATTAAACGTAAAATAATAAGTCTAAAAAGCAATAACGATGATAAAGCGCCTTATATTAAAAAATATTAAAAGCTCAAACCCAAAGCGCTGTACAATAAATTAAAATAACAGAAAAACAAAAATTACAAAATTAAGACCACAGAACCATACAAGAAACCTGAAAATGTACAAAACTCAAGTCATGAAGGGTACCCTCTATAGAATATAATAGATACACAATCAGATAAATACTAGATAAAAACATGAGAACAAATAATGCACTGCACAAGAATCAATTCTAAAAATACACTTCATCGCTTACAATCTGTCCAAAATGCTGCAGCGAGATGGCTGACAGGTACCAAAATGTCTTCACATATCTCTCCTATTCTACAAAGTCTCCACTGGTTACCCATTCATTTCAGAATTCAATATAAGATCATCCTTCTGACATTCAAGGCATTCCATGGTCTAGCCCCTACTTACCTACAGGGCATGCTTCGGCCCCGTGGTGTCAGGCCGGGTCTGAGGTAATCGGGCAGCACGCTCTTTGTTCCTCTGACCCGTTAAGCCACCTATGGGGATAGGGCCTTTTCTAACATTTCACCCCGCCTCTGGAATTCTCTGCCTGAGCGTCTCAAGAGCATACATGACATCTCACGATTCCAACATTCTCTCAAAACCCATCTCTTCAGCTGCATAATGTCCAACCCCCACCCACAATCGGCACAACAATAACAACAAAAAAACGGTGGCGGTGGCTGCGGCCGGCCAGTGAAGTCATCGCCCGAAAAAACGGGAGAATGCCATTGCTAAAGCTGCCAGGAGAAAGGCAATCCGTTTGCAGCGAAGGCGGGCGGCTCGCTTGGCACATGCTGGCTTTCCCTTTGGATTTATCGTATTTATTGTTTTACTTTTTACTTTTCGTTGGACCGCCTTTTGGGTGTTTTTCCTTGCGATGTTTTTTGTACCGATCCTTGGATGTCAAAGAAACGTTCTCCATTGCAAGTAAGTTCGTCCAGTTCGTCGTACACAAAACACAAACTGTCCGTTTATGTGTGTTTTTTATTTACACGTGAATTTGAAAGTCGGACAAGAGGCAGAATCACTGACATTTGACAGGGGGGGCTGGAAGAGTATGATAGGGCGTGCTATGTCTGAATAACCACGACGACGATTATGTATTTTTTTATTTACACGTGAATTTGTGCCGGATGGATACGAAGTCTGGATTCTCATGCCTCGCCATTGTAATAATTCATACATAAACAGAGCACCAGTCTACTTACAACATTGCGCAACATTGTCACGTAGACTTGACAGTTGCAACGGCTGGAAAAGCGTATAAGCTGACCTTTGACCGTGTTTTGTTTTTTTCACATTTTTCGTTAATTACGTGATACTTTGATGGTTTTTTTTTTACAACAACCATTTAAATATTATTGTCTGTCATTCCACATTACTAAATTAGGTAAACAGTAAGCCGGTGTGTACCTTTAATATTATTATTATTATTAAAAACCTACAGGCATAACAAACAACAATATACATTATGCTTAGTGGTTTAAAAAAACACATTTAAAAAGATTTGTTTTCAGACCAGCTTTAAAGCTGTCCACACTGTTACCCTCCCTCCCTTCATAATCGGCAAACTAATCATAAGAGGAAATCTTACCAGCTCGAAATTTCCTGCGGGTAGGCGGACGTTTATGAAGTTTAAGCTGACGAAGTGATTTGAAAACAGTGGGTAGCAGCTTAGTACTAGATGCTCGATCCCACCGGAGTGCGTGGCATGATGTCAAGGACAACCCTAGAGCCTTGTGAAGGTACGAATTCACGGCAGCAAGGTTGAGTGATTTTCAGTATGCTTGAGGTGTTCTCGTAAAACGCTCCATTGAGTTCCAAGTGAAACACAGATTCACCTTCAAAGGTTGAGTTGTTTTTTTAAATGAGTGTCCAGCACATATTATATCGTTAGATATGTCAGAAAAAAACATTCACTCCGTTGACATAACAACACAGTTACAGTTAAAAAGAATAAAAATTCTTTCAAATCGACAAAAATCACAAAAAAGCAGAGAAATAGATATCCGTAGGGGCTGCCACTGGCGCTCAACACTCCCAATTTTACCAACTAAAAGGTAATCACAAAACTAGTTTTGAATAATACCTTCTTTTTTGTTTTCATAGAGACGAATAACAATAATAATAATAATTTGGGAGGCTAATCATCCTTACTGGCAGCTGAGAAGCTGAATTGCGAACGACGTGGCTACACATGTCCGAGCTGCAGGCATTCAAGGGCGCCTTTGGCAGTCAGTCACATCAAACCATATATGACCCATGGAGCACAGCCAGAGATCGAAAGTGTTTGGTTTTTCTGGAGGGAGGAAAACTGGATAGCCTGGAGAAAAACCCTTGTGGCACAGGAGAGAACAACACACAACTCTACTCACATATATGGCCCTAGCCGGGAATCTAACCAGGGACACACTGGTGAGAGGCGAGCGCTTTACACACAAGCCACCCAAGCCATGTGACAGTGTTTTTAGAGAGAAATATTTCTCACAGCTTCACTATTTTTTTTTTTTAGATCAAAAAAGTCTAACACTATGAATATTTCGGGCTTTAGTCAGACAAAAAAACAGTTACAGTCATTCGTTCATAGAAATTGGTGCTATTCCAAATATTGCACTACCTCACGGAAACTCGAGACAAAATAATGTCACTTTGCATGTATAATTTGCAATAGTCATCACCCATCGTGGGCATAGTGACACAACAAATGGCCAAGGTCATGCTTGTTTATTCGTTAAAATACATTTTGTTCACCCATGTCTGTGTATGTGGTGTGGATGTACACGAACTGTTCAATACGGTTTAAACCAATGCTGCATTTCAGTTCACATCATTTTACCAGATTATATCTCTTATTGATCCATGCAGGCTCTACCATACACTAGTTGGACGTCCACTCATAACACAACAAACTTCAGGCTTTTGTTTCATGGTCTAATCAAAACTTCGACTCATATTCGCTTCAATATAAAAAGAGATTATACTACCTACCGGGTGTTTTGTGCGAGCATCAACGGAGTAAAAGTGAGCTCGTCACTGCAACAGAGACGGTCGTTCCTTTAGGGCAACTCAGACAGTCACCGTGCTTTTTGTTAACATGTGCAGTGAACTTGGCTGAACTCTAACACATGAATAGTTGTCATCACCATCAGAGAAAACAGCCAAAGCAGGGCTCTGCGACAACCCACAGCTCCAAAAACCTACACTACCCAATACTATTTTTAAGGTTTCAATTTATATTGTACGCAAAGACGTGGGCTTCTTTTTGAAGGTTTTTTTTTTTGGTGTTCTTCACTATTGATCGCCGATCAATAGTGAAGAACACCAAAAAAACCTTCCAAAAGAAGCCCTCGGAGGACAGTGGTTGGGTTCACCACCTTCGATAGACACGTAAACGCTGGGCCGTGGTGTTCCATGCGGACAGCCTGTTACAACTGATAATGTAGTAACCAACGGATAATGTATCACCAACCGATAATGTATCACAAATTGACCGATAGTGTAGTAAACTTTCTAACCGATAATGTATCGCCACAGAACGGATAATATAGTAGCTAAAATACTCTAACCGATAATGTATCGCCACAGAACGGATAATGTATCAACCGATAATGTATCAACAAACCAATCAATAATGTATCAGTGCCCATATGTTCTCTGTAAAACTGCGAATGACTTGGCAAGTTTTCATAATCATGATGCCATTAGACTGAAAGTTGCTGTGGGGCCAATTTAAAAATACTCGTTTCGATCGAGTTGTATGATCATCAGTCTGTTTGATGGAAATCTATTATTTCTTCCTCCATGTTTGAACCTTGTCCCATTGTTCGTAGCTTAAAAAGTGATAGCCGGTACAATGGTCAGCCTTTTCTTCTAAGTTCTGTGACGTCATCAAACTGAAAGTTTGGCGCCCCCAAAATTTTGTCGGGGGGGGGGGGGCGGGCGCTCAAAGCAAATTTTACAAAATTCAACGGGCGGCAAATTACATGAACAAATGGCGGCAAACCCAGATAGGTGGACCTGTTTTGGTTTTTTTGTTTTGGTTTTTTTTTTTGTTGTTTTTTTTTCTTCTTTTTTCTAAAACGGTGTCATATAATAATAATAATAATAATACAACTTATTAATATAGTAGCTAAAATACTCTAACCGATAATGTATCGCCACAGAACGGATAATGTATCAACCGATAATGTATCAACAAACCAATCAATAATGTATCAGTGCCCATATGTTCTCTGTAAAACTGCGAATGACTTGGCAAGTTTTCATAATCATGATGCCATTAGACTGGAAGTTAATAATTATTTACACCAGATTACTGTATTGATTTAATTCAGGCCTTTTAAATTCTTTGCAAACGGCCGAGTTAAAGAAAAAAATCGGTTGCTGGATTTGGTCGTTGGATCTGGTCCTGTACTGTACATCTGAGAGAGGTTGTTTCCCATGTCCATCGCAAATCAGTGCATAACTGACAAGAAATATCGCGGACACGACATAGCACATGCTTGACGATGCCATTTGAATTCTGACAGATCTAATATAAAGTGTACCACTTGTGTAATGGCAAAAGCACAGCGACCCTACCGCCACTGCAAAATGTGTCAGAAAAGACACAAAGTATATTACCCCATTAATCTGAGTGCATGTTTCCCCACACTGTGGGTATACAAGCTGAATCGTATGATCCGGGGTCTAGTCAGTGGCGTAGCCAATGGGGGACGTGGTGGCGGGGTGGGGGAGACTGCCTCGGACGATGAAAATCGGGATGGGGAAGAAAACAAATCGGTGAGGGTAAGAATAAAATCAGAAAGGTAAAAAGATTGAAACAGAAGGAAAGTGGTTGAAGAGAAAGGAAATTTAGTGCAGAAAAAAAGAAGAAAGGGTAAGAAAAAGGAAAGGGAAGAAGAACCGATAAGGAGTGAAGGAAAGGGAAGGTAAAAGGGGGAAAGGGCTGATTTTGATCCACCTTTTGAATTATGTTATGCTTAAAACATCGCCCTCTATCGGATAATATGTCGTACAGGCACCTCCACCCCCAAGATTTATTTGAACTAGACGTTGCGTAATGAATATGAATGAACGTGTAATTCTGTAGCAACGACCAACTTTGCTACCCACCTCCAATAAAAAAGTGCGGGGTCTTGATCCGCCCCTGACAACGACCAAATTCAGCAACCAATTTTTCTTTGACTGTGGAATATCTGCTGCCTCTCTTTCATTAGATCGAGAAATTCGTTTGTCATCCATTTCCTTCTCGCTTCCTTCTTTTGTCTTCGGGATGATTTTACTTTGCTGTTTACGGAGCACGATATTAACCCTGTCTACCCGTCAAAATGGTCACCACCCCCCATTATGAGAACAGAAAAGGCCAACAAAAACCCTAAATATTGGGAAGCTTTGTGAACAGTGCGGAGTGTGTTGTAACCTCATTATCATAAACGAGTTTGTGTGTGTTTGTTCTGAAAAGATATGCAAATGAAATCCACCCAGCCATAGGCTTTTGTTCATTTTAGTTCTGGTTTATTGCACATTTTCCGTTCGTTTTGTTCATGATTATCTAGTATTTCAAGCGAGAGAATGAAGTAGCAGTGAACGCTTTGAGCCTATTCACTGATCTAGCACGGAACATTTCTGGGCTGATGATACCAAAAAGATCAACACAAAACAACTTTTACTAAAAAACAACAACAAAGACAGTCTTTTGATTGTACAGCTTATTGAAAAAATAGGTGATAATAATAAATAAATAAATAAATTCTCAACAAATACTAAATGTGACCAGCCATAAGTTTGAAGAGCCTGTGAACATGACCTGCTTGAAATCGCTTAGCTGGCTCACTGCGCCGGACTTTCTCTGGGTAATAAATGCCAATCGAGGGGCAATAGCTGACTACTATTGACCCGCTCAAAAGAGACAGCAGCATGAAACACTAAAACAGTAAAAACAACCAGGACCCAATTTCAAAGAGCTGCTTAAGCAGAAATTTTTCGCATAACAATTTCTGCTAAGCAGAAATAAGCATGGAAACGATGCACCCACAGATGGCACATATCACATGTATTTTGGCTGGTAACCTTATACTGGTAAAACAAAATTGTTGTATTCTTTGCTACAGCTGAGTTTGGTGCTTAGTAGCTCTATGAAACTGTGGGTACTCAGGATCCAATTTTATGTTTGGCACTGTACCGTGGAATTATTAGCCTAGGTTCCTAGACTATCCTTGTGCTTATATCGAAAAACAAACGCATGTTAATGGCCCGTAAGCGCATAATTCCGTAGTCTTGGTCCAAGACCATCCTGTTTTGTTAGCCCACGACCGCGATCACCCAAGAACTATCACCAACAGAGGGCGCTATCTCAAGACAAACCGCTATCAACACGTGCGGCTGACAAATTGAACCTAAAAACGGCCCATATAAAAACACATCAGTTTTCTGTAAGCAAAAGAGGCAACATTTCGGAGAAAATCGAAAAAAATTGTGACAACTTTTATTCAGTTTTTTATTGGCTAATGCAGTTTTTGTGACGTCATTAACTGTGTTATTCGATGCAGGATTGAGAGTCATGCTAGAAACGATGTAGCACCACAAGTTAGGCCTAAAAAATACATTTGCCGTAAGCAGACCTACCCTAAAAAAAGCAGTTTACATTATTTATTTAATTTTCATTTAGAGAAAATAAAACAAAATCCTCAAAAACTTTTCGATAAAAACATCCTGATCCAAAGAAAAAATGCATTCAATTAAATGGTGGAAATTGCAGCAAGATACAATGTATTAAATAAAATGGAAAAGACGAGTGCGGAATAGACCTTTATCATGGTGCGGCCATCTTGATTTTCTCCCATTCAAACCAATGTAACAAAACCAATGCTGGAAGGGCAAATAGTCTGGTTCCTTTTAATACAGTGAGCATCTATTACTGTTATTGGATACAGAGAACATGACCAAGATGGTGGCAGCATGATAAAGGTCTATAGGCCTATAGGCTTAGGCTTAATGTAGCTCTAGTTTTCCTGTTAAGTGACATTGTTTTGCAACATCAACCAGTTTACCAAGTGGGTTTAGGCGTAGTTATTTATTAATATGTATTAGATTTAAAGAAATTGAAAAAATATATAATGTATCTGACCTATACCGACCCTAATTTTTCGGGCCCGGTTACGCCAAACATTTTTTAGGCCTTAAAGTTGAAGTCGTGAGTGTCTACTGGGGCAGATTTTTAGTCCCGTGGAGTTCCAACTTCCAGTGTAGTAAAGTTCCGTGATTCTTACTGCCGTGGCTCTGAATGGAACAAAGGAATTTAATCATTTGTCATCACAAAATAACATCACTATTACTTTGATTTCAGTTTTAGCTACAAGGATATACTATAGCATTGCTTTGTGGAAGATACCAATCACCACAATGCTATAAGTTTCAAGAATATGGTTTAAAGGGAAAAGTATCAAAAGAACCTGTGAAAAGACCGAAGATTTTTATTTTCCCCCCCCCCCCCCCCCACCCACGCCAACCGATTTTGTCTTTAAATTAAACAATAAATGCCTGTCCCGGGACTGTCACCACCAGAGGGCGCTATTGACATCGGGCGATTAGGAGTCAGGTCAACCTCGTCCCCGGGGTGTGTCAAGCAGTACGAGGTTGACCGCTCTCTCCAAAGCTACCCGACTCCAACCTCGTCCCCATAGTAAACCATGGGGACGAGGTTGGAGTCAGGTGGCTTTGGAATGATGTGTTGTTTTGTTTTCGTTTCAAAAGGACTGACCGAGCACAATATTCACTGATGAAAAAAAAAACAGAACAGTAAAATGCATAGTCATATAACAGGTCATTATACAAATTACTTAATTTGGAAGTACGAGTAAATTAATTACCGTCCTTTAGTTTTCAACAAAGAAACCACATCCTGCGAAACTATTCATCAAAATTGTCGGTCATGTGAGAATGGTTTATATTATTTTGGTCAGGAATTTTGCACACGATCACACTGGGGCTATTTCGATTTTGGCCAACGAAATAAGCAACAGCGATTGGGAGGGTCTTCAAAAGCTAAATCCTCGACTTTGACAGTATTATAACTATTTTTCCGGTAGGAAGAATAAGGATCTGAATTTTCTGATCAGAACCCCCTTATTTTGGTTGTCAATCAAATTGTCAAGCCGATTCTCCCTCATAACAGCCCTTTCTCCGTCACCTAAAATGTCCTTCCTCAGTGAAATAACTTACTAGACACCGCTACAAAAGATGCAAGCTGCAGTATTAACTTATTCAGTACAAGCTGGAATCTCATTGATGTTTGAATGATAACACATTTCATGTGAACTTGCGGGTACAACCAGGTGTACATTTTGGGAGGAGAGTTGACTCTGAAAAGAGCCGTTGTGGTCTCAACGTTTTGAACAGCTGCTCGTCTTCAGGGTAAAAGTAGAGTATACCGTTCGAAACATCGAGACCACAACGGCTCTTTTCAGCAAGTTTACTAGCTAGAGTTTGTTCCTATTATCCACACCATGCAAAGCTTCTTCAAGCATCACCTTAATTTCACGTGATTCATTACCCTAATTTTTGCTTTACCAAGTCGAAGATTTCATAAGGTAAACACAGCACTGTTTTCTGTATGTTTGCAAAGTAGGCGACATTTCGGACAAAATCGGAAAAAAGCTGTGACAACTTTTATAAAGTTTGTACTTGCAAATGCAGTGTTTGTGACGTCATGAACTGTGCTAATCGATGCACCATTGAGAGCCATGGAATACCACACACGACATACAATGTCATGTAGCCCCGGACACGTTAGGCCTAAAACTTAAAACTTTGCTTGGCGTAAGCCGACCTACCGAGTCGAAGATTTCTAGTCTCCAATTCCCGTCGCCATGTGACGGGTCCTCTCCCCACAGCTGTACAGACATCAATGGGAAATTAGTCATTGCATCTGAAGAGGAATCTCTAGAACGTCCAGAAAGGAGTATAGTCTCCGTTCCTTTACAAATTCAACAACGAAAAAGCATATCAACCAAAATACAAGTTTAATTCTAACACTCCATTTGTTTTAATTCATGAAGGTTCGTTCGCTCGTAAGATGTTGTATGTTTATGACATGACAGAAATGAGTTTGAAGCTGAATGTTTAATCAAATGCAACAAATTTAACCAGAGTGTCCGCTTTTTAAGTAACTCTCGTCCAGCGTATTTTTTTTTTCAAATTGTTTCATGTGAACTAAGTGCGAAAGTCTGACAAATGTGCAAATGCTATTCATATCTCAGTAAAAAAAATAATAACCATAGTAGCGGCGTGGCCAGGATTTTCTCACTGGGGGAGGGGCACAGGGGGGCATTGCTTTTCAGTGGGGGTCCAGGTACCATGTTTTTTAAACTGAATTACATGTATCTACATTTTTTATGGGGGGGCCTGGAAATGTGTTAGTGGGGGCACGTGCCCCTCCCACGCGTGGCAACGCCACTGAACCATAGTTTTATTGGTTTTTAACCCTTGACTGATATTTATGGGCCACGCTCAATTTTGGGATTAGAAAAAGCATAACTGGGAGCACTTATATAGTAATATGTTTAGATCAATAGCATAATCTTTCTCTGCCACATCATCAAAAGCTTAAATGAACCAATTTGTTTTACTTTTTACAACAATACTGTTTTTCTTTGTGCTTGAGTCTTAGGCCCTTTTCGAAACCACGTGTTCGTGCTTGGGTTCCGATTTGGGCTCCGTCTGCCTGTTTTAAGCCCCGTACCCTAAGTGCACATTTTCAAAACAATTGACGGAATTTAAGCTGGAGCAGAAGCCGGAGTCGCGGTTTCGAAAAGGGCCCCAAAGGGTTTGGGTATTAAGAATTCAAAAGGAGGATCAATGTCCTTCGACCTTTGCTTACCAGATGGTGACGTAAGATGTACATTTAGAGCACCTCGTTTACTGTATTCGGTGGTGACATACAGTACAACATGCTCTAGATACTTCACTTCATCGCTGGTCCCCATGCATGCATCAGTCTGTATGTCCAATGTGAGGTTTTGGTTCTTGTTTATGTCTCTGAATAAATGAATGTGATGAATAAATTAACTGTTTTTCGACTGCCACATTTCTCTTAGAGGGGTGGTACATGACTGGTTTTCTGTCGAGTAAAATCATCAACATTTTCTAGCTTAAAAAAACCCACAGCGTAACAGGTGACCTCGTGTTTTAGTCAAACAGTTTCATGTTTTGTAACATGATGTGTAGACAGTTTCATATAAATTATTAATATTTCTAGTCAATAAATGGTAAATGAAAACACACGCGGGGTTAAACACAACAATCTCTAAGATAAGATCCATTTGCGGATAATGATTAATTGTCAAAATAAAATTATAAAAATCATGTAAGATTTTTCATGTCGATGAAATTTAATAACCGTGTTTATTACTGGGAAAAATTGATTTTCAACTGTTATCAAAGGTTTTGCTTATAATACTAACCTTGCATTAAATCCTGCATCGGCCTCCACGGTGCAGATACTCTTCTCGGGATAATTGATCCAAGTCTCGGGGTTGGCGAGACCAACCATAGCCTCCGCGTCCAGCACGCCAAAACCGAAATAGTCGCTGAATGTGTGACCGGCAGCATTTTGGCGCCAATTGGCGCTGGACTCGGTTTGCAGACGATCGGTATTGGAAGTCTGCACGATGATATGTTGAACGTCCCTCCAGGTCAAGTCCGGACTTCACAGCGAATCCAAAGTTTGTTTCAAAAATAGTTCGAAAATTAAATAAATACTTTTTTAAGTATAAATGTAAACAGAACAAGTATTACAAACACACTTCAATTTTCCATAAATATGACAATAAACATTTAAGTTGTATGGCCCGATTTTTGACAGACGATGCTGTTTCAAAACGAAAAAAATACAAAACTTTCGCATATGCCACGGACAATGTACAAAATACACGTACACGTGCAAAATTGTTTGCGCGTGGCCGATAGATGTGATTTAATGTTGGGATCCTTCATTTTTAGTATTTTTAATTATTAACTATAGTGGCGGAATTTCTCATGCAATACCTAAAATGAAAGCTCTCGAATCTAAACAAATAGCTGTTTAAAGCTTAAATTTATATGTTTGGGTCAAATCGGCCAAAATACGGGCATAGCATCTTTAAAGGTGCTATCTCGTGGCTAATTCTGACCTTTGACCCGCTTAATAAGAGCAATACTTAATGTTTACTGCTGAGTTTCCTTTGAACAACTATTTTCAAGAAGATGAGAAAACTGTGACATAATATTTACCCACAAACCAGCTCATTGTTTCTTTGGACAAACCATTATTTCTTATCACCTCACATTGGCGCGTGATTTAAATGAATATCCCCCTTGTTCTTTTTGTGATAGAGAGCTAAAAAATATTTGCGAAATGCATATTGTTTTTGCACTGACAACGGGGAACTGACAGTTGGATTGTCCAGCGTTCGATTTCACAAAAAGCTAAGATTGATCTTAACTCCCATAATCGATCTTAATTGATTGAAGTAAAGTGTGATGTCACAATACAAATCGCTATGGTGATATTGACGACTCATCTTTAGATGAGTCTTTGTGAAATCGAGCCCTGGACGCATTTTGAGCTTCCCGTAAAGTCAACGAATCGATGTTTTTACGGGACAAAACGTATTTAATGATTTAAACGGCTGTAGCTCTTGACAATTTCTTCGTCAAATATTTATTTATTTATTTGTTTATTTATTTATTTGTTGTATTTTATTCTATTTTTATATATCAAACCATATTTCAAGTATTCAAAACAACATCTCGTTGTTGAATGTCAAACAGTTTAAAACACAGAGGTGATTTTCCTTACTTCGCTTGTAGTAATAGGGCGAGCACCCCTGCCGTCATTGGCGCTGCAGCCGATGTACCGCCATGACCAGTGGTACATCCATCGCGTATGTCAGCACTGATGATTGAGTGTTCGTTACTGGTGGATCCACTGCTGTACGTAGTTGTCAGTATAGACGAGCACTTCTCCCCGTAACTTTTAAAAGTGGAATCAACAAAATCCACTAAGTACATCATGTCGATGATTATAGACACCATGGTTGATCCACTAATGTGTGTGAACGTATTTTCAAAAACTTCACCGTGACTTTGGTTGTAATCGACAGTTAACGAACATCTGTGATAATGTGAGGACAGATGATGGTTCTGTCCATCCACTACATTGGAAGTGACTGATCAACAAACTCTTTCAACAGTAAAGATTAGTGGAATCAACAGTACATGAACATTGTAAGTTTGAATAAGAGATGACAGAGTGGACTTAGTTCGAAGAGGTTTATGATGATTGTTTCGTTGTGGAGCCAACGAACTTTTAGTGGATTATTTTTCATCAATATTCATTTACACGTCCAACAGCACAATTCGCGCCAATAAAAGGCTGAACAGGAAAACGATAAGGGAATGTTCAGTTTTAGATGAGAGAGGAAAACCCAAAATGGGGAAAACCCATGCAAATCAGATAGGGACTGAAAACCCAATCCACATGCAATGCTCCATGTCTGAAGTGGGATTTGAACCGGGGTCCACAGAGGTGAAAGGCAGAGAAAGAAAACACCCAGACAACCTGATCCCCAATGATATATCAATGAGGTGATGCCTTGAGTGACATTCATTGTTGATCCACTATGTAGTGTGGATTTACGAAACGGTGGAAAACAAGACCGTCTAAGACGGTATGAATGTCTTGTCACGTGTAAAATTGAGACGAGGAGTTTTTTGCTTGGAATTAACATACATGAATAAATTTACCAATGGGAGACTAGTTTGGAACGCTAGGTGGCGGCAGACTAACCAGGTAAATTTCCATTGTTTGCGTAGTTCTCAGCATGCGCGAATCTCCCGAGAACAATGGATTTACCCGGTAAGTCTGCTGAGTGTTCTCAAAAGTCTCCCAATAGATACCGACAGCCCTATACTGGTGCTGGATTGCTACTGCAGTCCACCGGTAAATTCCCTGTGTCACAAGTTGAAGTTAATTATGAGTTTCTCCAAGTGTTGAATACGTTACGCCACCTATGACGTATGCCTTAACTTTGAAATTCGCTGCGTCATTCGTTCAACCAGCAAATTCGTTACGGTATAAATACCGTTATCCACGCACCCTAACACCATCAGAATCTCTCTTCGTGTACGCCTTGTACCTCAGTTTTTTAATTCACTCTGTCATGAGTGCAACCGCCAAAATCGCTAAGTCATGCGTGCAACCACCAAAATCGCTAAAAGTCATGCGTGCAACCACCAAAATTCCTATGTCATGTATCTCGCCACCAAACTTTAACACAACCAATTGTCCCTCCACCACAAAGTTTGTGTCCCTCCACCACAGAGCTTGCTAACCGTAACACCGTCCAACTGGCTACGTAAATGATTAAGCCCCACAACCAGACTCACTACGTCTTGTGTCCGGTTTCGGACGCGCTTGCCGTTGCGATGGTGTAAATACTGGACGAATAGCCGTCACAATTACAGTTGTCTTGTTTACCGCCATTACCGGAAGCCCATGAGTAGAGGGCGCCCTTTCCGTTCCTCCCCTGATGTACAACATCAAATACGTTTTTAAAATAAACGAATGAACTTTAATTTAAAAAAATTAAAAATGCAATTTTTTGGACTAACCAATTATGTTTAAATCGATAATTTACCCCATCATTAAATACTCTGAAACACAATACAAGGAAAACAAAGGAACAGTGCAACAAACAACTGGGCAGCATTACAAAAGAAGATCTACGCCGACATAAGTTCCCGCATCTCTCGTAACATTTCAGCACCTATTTTTTTCTGGTTCTCTCAGAAATCATGTCAACAATAATCACATGTTTTGAAATACTGAACAACAATCCCTGATATCATGAGTATTATTTACCTCCCTAATGCCTTGTTCGAGAGCTGCTTGTGCAAGAGGACCCGGGACATCCGTCGTCTCCCCGTCATCTTGCGGGCCCCAGCTGGCACTGTAGATGTCGACATGTCCGACGCTATAAGAGAGTGCAGCGCCCTCCATGGCGTCAGTCACTTTGCCGTCAATGATACGAATACCTAGTATTCAGAAGAAAGTCCATCGCAAACGATTACGACAATAATGCATTAATTCTACCCCCGAATCCGAATGCAAAATGAAGATCGAGTGAAACCCGACTAAACGTACGCGCACGACACTATTTTACATGGTATTTAAGCAGAATGTTTTCTTCAACAGATTTACGAACTATAAGCAAAAATATGGAGGCTAATCAAGTTAGTGTATGCCTGAATCCGGACAAAGTAAACGGGGTGGTTGGGTTTGGAGAGGGAGGATACACTACACTTATAGCTTACAACTTGACCCTATCAAATAATATGGTTTTAATGTGGCTCCGTTTGAAATAAATAATACAATACTCGAGTCCACAGCAAAGGTTTGCCTAGGTAGGTTTTTTTCAGCTTAAGTAATTGATGTCGTGAACAAAACTCACGTTGAAAATCAATCTCTTCAAGCTAGTTCTGGTAAGCAAGAATTACCTTTGTTATAGGCACAAGCTGCTCTATACGTTTACCCCTTGCTACAACCAGGCATTTTAGCTGTGGCAAAGTGTTTTACCAAAACATAATTCTACAAGTCAATGGTATTGTGTCTGTAAGTCCGTCTTGAAGAGTTTTGTTTTCAAGGTGATAATGAATGTAATACTGTACCTCCAATCTTGGCATTGAATGCAATACCAACGCCGCACTTATCGTTGTCGGCTTCCATTGAGATTTCACCCGCACACCTCGTTCCATGCCTGCGAGGACGAAGCGAGAAATAGTCTAAAAGGTAACTGGTAGCGTGGACCTCGCTTGACCTTTAATTATCCATATACCATGAGTGTAATTCAATGGTAAGGTTTAGTGAGGTCGCTGTAACTGGTTACCCATTAAGCATCAGAAGCTCAGACTTTAAGACGCTAGATGGCGGTATACATACCGAGTAATTTCACTGATCACATTTTTTGGGCTGTGGAATCTCCTCTGTCCAACTTCGTACAGAGACCATTTGTCG
Organism: Marthasterias glacialis; assembly: GCA_911728455.2. Lineage (NCBI taxonomy): Eukaryota > Metazoa > Echinodermata > Asteroidea > Forcipulatida > Asteriidae > Marthasterias > Marthasterias glacialis. The sequence continues at coordinate 7,750,684 of OU452230.1, forward strand.
ACGAGAGGCCGATATTGCCTGGTACACAACTAAATGTTTTTGAGCATGAGTACCAGTTAATATCCACCGCTTGTCAACAAACGATGTGCGAACTTGGCCCAACTGATGGTACACAGGGGCTGAGGGTGTCACGGAGAGACATTTTGCTACTCACTATCTTGTACACTGTACACTGTACACTGGTGCCCAAAGGTAATTTATAAAGGAACACATAGGATACTCAAGGAACGGTATGCAACAATAACGCACATACAATGGAAAGGTTTTCGCTCCTGATTAGTATTGAAATACATGGCAAGTGGGTGTGGAACGCTTCCTACAGTGATTCGGTGTGAAGGCATGACCATTATTAATCCGATGGTATTTTTCGATAGCTTGGGTAATATTCAGAGCAAGTGTGTTGAAGAAAAGTATTTACCCGGTATGCCTATTATCTCATTGCTTGTCGAAAATCTCCTGTTTACATAATTAATTCTCGGCCAGATGACTACGGTAGACCTTTATCATGCGTATATGTTGTTCGGGTTCCCTGTGTATACGCAAGGATGGAAACCCCAATCACGGTTTCTTTAAAAAAAGGGCCAGGCTATTTTTTGTCCTACCAGAGCATCGGTTTTGATTATATTGAATGTTATGAAAAACAAAATGGCCGCGTCGTGATCAAAGAGACGGCCATTTTCAAAAGGTCACACTTCGTCTTGGGCTCCTGCGTAGTCATCATCTGACGGTTTGAACCCCATTACCGAAAGTACAAGTATAAAAAAACATAAGATTGACAGAGCCTAAGCCAGAGCCTAAGCCAGAGCCTAAGCCAGAGCCTAAGCCAGAGCTTAAGCCAAAGCCCAAGCCGAAGCCGTGGTTTCGAAAAGGGAATATAACGCGGTGTTCGATGCCAGCAAATGACAGGTAGGAATAGACCTTATGCATTGACGTCATCACGCCGCCATCTTAGAGGTAAATCGATGACGTAACAATGGAAACGCAGAGATTTGTACGCGCGGCGCACAGGATTGGCCAATGAATAACCTCATTTTGACCTCTAGACGAGGGCGCCCTACTCAAATGACGCCATGTGCATAAGGTCTATATACAACATTTACCCGTTGTCGCTTATAGAGTAACCAGGGGGCGTTGGATCTTGCCGATTCTCTTTAAAGTTCCAGCTTGCTTGAGGGTCGTAGTTCTTGGCTAAATCCGTATGATCTTTCTCCAACCCTGAAACCGAGAATTTGAATCGATTAGACTTGTCACTCTTCATTTATTCAATAATTCATCTGTGGTTTCACACTGAAGACATACCGGGTGGCGGCAGCTGAAATAACCAGCGTACAGTACACTATTTTGCATTCACTATGTAACATTGCATCATGATATTGAATCCTTTTTCCTTCGTGTAATAATCGCATCTGTATGATGGCTATAAAAGGAACATCGCATATATATATTTACGCAGCCAAATATTTGCGTAAATATTTGCAGTTTGGGGCATAAATGGTGAATTGTATACGTCAATGTTGGCGTCAATATTTGCGACTTGGGCCAAAGGCGTAAATCTTTGCGTAAATGTATAATTATGTGCGGTGTCCCTTTAAAGCCACTACACATCTGGCATGTATTTTTATCAAACCAATTGTGTCAAAACAATTGTACCATTAAGCTTTTTTTGATATCTCGTTGTATTTTTATGGGATTGGGGGTTAGTTTTCTTTTGTGGTAACGGTACGTGCATGTAATTTGACGACAATCATGCGACAGGAGTTTGAAGCCTAACAAGAAATTACCTCAGCGGTGAAAAAGTTTTGACGTCTCCATAATGGCTTTGATTATTCAAATCATCTCATTAGCATAATGTGCATGATTAGTGCCACATGTCAATTTGAAAAAAGGAGTGATGCAAAACGTTTACTTTACAATGCTGCACCTTTAATGTATCTGAAACTACAGCTGCGGAAATACGGGGGTGGAGGGAACAATTAAGAAAGTTTGCTGTAAACTATCATGTTAATATTTGACATTTAAAAAAATATGTTTGTTCTGACTATTCTAGCAGGAACCTTTCGTTATCAGTGCCGTGTCACGGTAAATAGAGTACTGATTAGGCTTCTAACTGTGTGTACCTCGACCTGAATAAACGATTCGATAAAAATGTGTGTCTTTTAATTGACAACTAAATGTAAATGATTTCACAGAGACACTGTTTATATGACACAGAATAATTAAGACAAGACACTGTGTGCCCCCTTTCCTAATTTGTGTGCCCTAATTCCTAACTTGTGTGCCCCTGTCCTAATTTGTGACCAAGGCCATCACATGAAGCATCATTTCATTTTCTTCAGAAGTGGTTGATATTCTTTCAACGAATATATTTATACAATCAACAGCTTTTTCATCAATGAAGTATACACACCAATGTGCCAACCTACTTAGCTCTATTTAGGCCTACAAGAAATACGATATGTTGGGTTGATCCGAACTCGGTAAACATTCGAGCTAAATTTACAGAGATATATGTTATGGTCTATGAATCGTAATTTAAACTTGGAAATGGACCCAAATACACAGATAGTCTATCTCTTGTTACTATGACTATAGTAAATCCAGCGTTCAAGCAAAACATTCACAGTGATCAGAAACACAAATTCACACAACAGCATTTGAAAGTTGGTATCATGAGAAGTTTAACGTTCAACATTGAAATGTTGAACACAAAGTTAGCTTCAATTAATTTTAATACAGATATTTCTTCTAGAGAAATACAATGCAGATATGGAATTGAAAATGTAACAGACTAATCTCTATACTTAATGTACCTATGTAGATTAAGAATATACAAAGAGATTCTAATAGAGTTATCTGTTATAAATAGAGCTATCTCTAATCTTATAGAGGTACTAATGTTCTTAACAGAAATATCTCTACTAAAAAGATATCTCTATTGGGAATAGAGCTATCCTATTAGAGATATCTCTGTTATGAAGATATATTCTTATACATATATCTCTATCAAGAATAGAGATATCCTAATACAGATATCTCTATTAGAAAGAGACATTCTGAAGCTCTATTAGGAATAGAGACATCCTAATACATGTACATATATCTCTGTTAGGAATAAAGATATCCTAATAGAGACATCTCTGTTATGAAGAGATATTCTATATCTCTAATAGGAATAGAGATATCCTAATACAGATATCTCTATTAAGAATAGAGATATCCTAATACAGATATCTCTATTAGAAAGAGACATTCTAAAGCTCTATTAGGAATACAGATATCCTAATAGAGACATCTCAATTCGATTCACGGTCTTACGTGCTGTGTAGAGATGGAAGTCATTGTATTAGTTATGTGCACAATTCTGATAGAGTTAATTAAGGAGCGCACTCGATGACGGACAAGTCAAGGCAGCGGGTCATGAAGTTTCTAATTTCCCACTTTTACTGGCGTCACATTTTCTCGTAACGTAAAATACAATAGCGATATCTCTGTAATTGACCAAATTCACCTGACGTCATCATCACAATAGTATTGGTTGTGCCACTTTGAGACAGTGTAGTGTGAATTTTAGGCGACGCGGCGACGTTTACACGCTTAAGTCCTGTCGACTTCCAAAATGGTAAGCGTGACATAGTCGCCGCGCGTGACGTGAGAGATATCTATATTCCTATAATCATTATTTAACTTTGCTTGAAATAATTGTATTGTTGATACTGTTGGAACATGTCATTTCGAATCTAGTCCGACAAACATGCAAGGTAAGTAAACAGCCGTCGGTCCAGAACTTTCGAATACTTACCATCGTCCACGATGGCCACCACAACACCCGCTCCCGTGATGCCTTGCTCCCATACGGGCTTGATGCGCATGTCAGGTGATATTTTCCGTTCGTTTTTTTCTTGACCAGTCTAAAAATATAACGGACACAGTAAATATACATCTGGCCTAAGCCGTTACTGAATTAACGGCTTCGGCAGTGGCTATGGCTGGAAAGTCCTACACTCCAACGTTGTCGCTGCAGCCAACAGCCATAGCCGTAGCCGAAGTCGTTGTTTTAAACATGGCCTTATGTTCCTTATCATCGAACGCATCGGTACAACTGCAGCGATCTTCAATACTTTTCATACACTGTGGAAATGAAAAAAATAAACAACGGCTTCGCTTGGGCTCCGGCTTGGGCTTCATCGGTTATTTAGAAACAAGTGTGCTTTCGTCATGGGCTTTAATCAGGCAGACGGAGCCAAAGCCTGAGCCTAAGCCCAAGTCGTGGTTTCGAAAAGGGCCACAATTGGAGAGTGCCACACAAGTAGTTTTCATTGACCGTTTTCGAAACCACGGCTAACGGCTTAGGCCTTCGGCTCCGGCTTAGGCACTGCCCGCCTGTTTAAAGTCCCGTACTGCAAGTGCGTACGTTTTCAAAATCACCGGCAAAGCCGTAGCCGGAGCCTGAAGCTGAAGACATGGTTTCGAAAAGGTGCCAACCGTTCATAAGGACTACCTATGCAATGCATCACGGGTTTTTTTTTTTTTCACTGGCATCATAAGCAGATAAGGCATTTGAATCTCTACCTTGGTTGTAAACAACTTCTGAATATTGGATATTTTGGGGGGTCCAAATGCTTGGATTTCATCATGGAGATAGCGAATTCTAACGGTTAGTGTTAAGGGTTTACTGATTCCCTATTGCAATCCAATCTCACCAGATACCATTGTTGATCGTACAGAGGGTCGTTGAAATCAGATGAGAACTTGGTTCTTTTAACCACATTTCGCTTGGTTCTTGTCTTCGCCTCTTGTTGCTGAAACCATTCAACCTGAATAAAATAACGTACATGATAACAATATCTTAAAGGGTTAGGGTTGCTGTTAGAAGGAAGTTCAATTTCTTTTAAGGACATGTACCAGATGCAGTTTCTCACGTTTTTTTTTTAAACCTAATAACATACTCTTATTTACATCAATAATTGTGCAACTAATGTGACGTTCCGTGTCCAAACCAGGCACTTCCTACCGGTAGCAAAACTCCTACAATAAACTGGGTCCATTTGCTGATCAAAAAGGTTGAGAAGGAGGAGGTTTCAAATGACGCCCAATTAGAGCTTATAAAGTATTTCTCGACATGCAGAATGTTTACGACTCCAAATCACATTGATAAAAACTAATGACTGATGTATCGATTTCTCTACTTTAAGTATAGCTCACTATTTCGTAGAACTGTCTGATGTTGGTGTGGAGCATCAGAAATGACAAAATTTTTAAAGGAATTATTATTATTATTATTTTTTTATTTTTTTTATCTAACATACTTTTCAAAAGATCATTACGCAACGAGAATTAGTTACAACAACATCAACATTTTCAGTCTGTGAAAAAAACATGATATTTACTCGGCTGTCATCGGCTAGATTCTTTGTATGATAATCGTCTGTCCCCCGCCTCGATCTGACCGGTATATCTTCATGGTGGAGTATATAATAGTCTGGAAGACTTCCAATCTACAAACAGGAATATAGTGAATGGATTTATTAGTATTATGTTCATTCGATATCACGTTTGTTTTAATTGCATTAAAAGGATGTGTACAACATTGGTAAGATGGAAAAATATGATAACATTTCACTGGTTTGCTCATAACTCACACGGCATAAAAATGGTCATGTAGGGAAAACTTCCCTTGAAATAGTTAGCTCGAAATGCTAGTTTTTGAGCAATTCGTAAAAAAAAAATAACTTTGGTCTTGCGAGTCAAAAACCCAATGTTTGAAAACAGTGAAACAGATGCATATTTTTTTTCACCCATTATTTTCTTGTGACTCCGATGACCGATTGAGCTTAAATTTTCTCAGGTTTGTTATTTCATCTAATGTTGGATCACACAAAATGCTGATACTGGTCTTTGACAATAACCAATATTGTCTAGGTGCCTTACAAAAATAAAGGATTTACTATGTACTAACAAAATATCACATATTTTTATTATTTACTATTACAATGCCGTTTTTTTTTCACGTCAGTCAAAAAGCAACGATATGTATGTGGGGATATTCGAGAAATAAAACAAATTTGGCGGTGATTTGAAGGTTCTCTTAAAACCTTTTGGACAGATTTTTTATTTTCCGAACACTAAATAGTTATAGGGCTTTCCATAAGAGAAGGTGACGGGTTTCTCACCCACAGAAAAATGGTGTTCTTTGCATTCATATAGTCAATCTCGTTACTACCCCGCGATGAACGACATTGACGTCACAAAAGACGTCATGCATATACTTTAGAGAAAACCAATTGACTATGTCACACTACTGACTCAGTGTGCGCAGTATTTTAATTTGAAAATGTCACCGATCAAGTTAATTACTTTTCACTTGATATAATTATCTAAAACAATTAGTTATTAAAACGTTGATACTTTTAGACCTTAATTAGTAAGTGTCCTTCGTACACCCCGCCAAGGCCCGAAAAAAGTATATTAAAACCTGAAATACATCAAATTTAAGTACATTATACTGAAGTTAGTCTTGATGCTTCAACATTTTGCAATGGCCAGTAAGCTAATAGCAAAACATTTGTACTGGTATGCAAACACGCCCTGGGTAGGAAATGCTCATGGGTTGAATGCTGGCAGCCTGAATGTCTGACGCCACTAAGATCCTATGACGTCATTCAGACCCACATACCGGCCTCTCTCTCTTTTGGATAGTTTATATATAGTCAATTTATATATAGTTTATATAATAGTCAATTCGACCCTTTCTCGAATTAACTTGTTTATTTCTTATTTTTTTATCATCATTTACTATTTGTTTACACTCTCATAACGACCTAGTCAAAACATTAACTGGTTTTCCTAGTTGTTAAAAACTGACTAGGAAATTAGTTAAACATACGAAAATTTAAAAGAATAACAGCGGATTTAGTCATACCAACTAAAAAAAGTAATTGAATTGACTCCAATTTTAGTTATGTAAATGATCCTGACCGAACAAAAACTAGTCAGACTGACTGATTTTCAGTTGCACCCAGCTGACCCATAATTGTTAGTCAAATCTAACTGGTTTCTAGTCAAATCTGACTAATGTGTTTTCAGAGTGTAGTTTTCCTTGTTAGTTTTTAAAAACATGAATACTCGTTTAACTTTGAACAAACAGTTTGTTTGATATACAAAAACTATGGGCTTTCGAAACGAGATGCTCTTCCCCTTAAAACCTACGGTGTGTTTTTGCCTTTTACGGAAACGAACCTGCATTTGGTCGCAACAAAATGGTGAACAACTATTCCATTAATTCGTTTCTTACTCCAAAGTCCCCTCCAGTCTCCTACTGTGTACACCACTTAATTAATTTTTGCCATCATATTTGACGATTGTCACTTATAACGGATAGCTTTGGCCTACCCTCTGAGGCTTTCTGCAAAATTAATATATAATAGTTTGTCATTTCAACTACACGTTTGGCAAATACAACACAATTCTCTGTTGCAGCTTCCCTAATAGTATATACTCAGTTCAAATCACTTTTTAATACAGTAAATAGCAGCCAATCTGGATTCAGATTTTGACCCAAACTGTCTCCTTTCATCAAAATGACGTGATGAGACAAAATTAGTTTTACGGATTTATAACGACTTGCACAGTTACTTTATACACTAATCCGAGCAGCGTAGGTTTGTAGTGTTTTACACCACCGCAGCTATGGCCGCCGCACGCGCACGCAGTATGACAATAGAGCGTCAGTGCTCCTATGTACCAATCAGCCATGAGGATTCACAGTGCGTATGCGTCGACGCGCATACGGCGGTCATAGCTGCTGTGGTGTAAACGCCCATTGGTCTACAGACCAATCAGAGCAGCTTGTTCACGGGCGTTTACACCACCGCAACTATAGCTGCCGCACGCGCGCGTCGACGCACACGCCCTGTGAATCCTCCGTGCCGATTGGTACATTATGCTCGCTGACGCGCGTGTCGTGTCAGACGCGCGTGCTGAGCGCTGCTCGGATTGGTGTATAGACCTTTCCATTGTTGATAAACAAACCACGCTGGTTGGCATGGACGGCCAATTGTAGCGAGACATTCAAGTCTTGTTGACAGACGTTGTGACTAAATTCAACATTTTTGCAACTTTTTATTTAAAGAAATTACATCCCATTATTGGTTGGTTCGTTTTTAACAAATTTTGAACAATTTTTGAATATTTGTGTAACATTTTTGCAAACTGTGATTATCTGTCTTTGCTTTGCATTCATGGCTTCCCGTAGTTTTTCCATCTTGATTGGCAAAAATTTACTCACCGTTTGTTTCTTGTTTTGTTGTTATTGTATTTTTTTTTCATTTTTAAAGGGAAAGTTCGAAGCGTAAACTTGTTTCAATCCTCTAGTTTTAAATTAGCACACCAGCCAACCTTTCTTATAGTTATGTGGTGGCTTTTTTTTAAGGGAAAGTAATGTGTTATGGAAGAATACCCTCATTCCAATTCTCTTGGTTTTTTTTCTTCAAAACACACCATCTAACCAACCAGTGAAAAATGTCACCAAATTTGGTGGTCAGGTTTTTTTTTAGATTTTCGAGCAACTTCGTATTTTGTCAGGGTTTAGTGTGCACTTGCTTGTTTATGTAAAACATTTAGAACCAGGTGTAGGCCTATGGGGACTTTCTCACAAAATGAATTATTTCATAAAACAATGCTGCTGGACAAATGGTTCTGATATCACTTCCAGAATAACAAAATCTGAAATTTAATTATTACTCTTTTATGCTATAACAAAGGATGTATCATACCTTTTTAACATAATATATTTAATCACACGTCGTGACTTCGTGTCCGGGTTCCCGTGAATCTAATAAGATTGTACGGAAAATTGAGGGGAAATTGTTTATGTCTTGTCCGGGATTTTGTTCACGCTTTCATATTGGACTTATTTCGATTCGATTGCTACATGAATTGAAAAAAGCAGATTTGCCTTTTTTTCTTTATGTTATTTTTTTGTTTTTTGTTTTTTGTTCCCCCCCTTTAATTAGGTAGAAAAGCAAGGAATTTTCAAGTTTGTCAAAATTGCTGCCTATGGTTGTTACTCTACCTATATGTTTTCGAAAGACAAATCAGCAATGACCCTGTCCCAGCGCTTTGTGAAATCCGCACCTGAAAGTTCAGTGTAGGGATTTTTGATAAGTGAAATAACATAACAATGTTATAATATTTTGTTTTTACCCGATGTGTAATAACACGTATGTGTAATGTGTAATAAGACCTTTGGCTTCAGCTCAGGTACCGTCCGCCTATTTGAAGTCCCATCCTTTTTTAGCTTACTGACGAGGCAAACGCCAGACCCTAAGCCAGAGCCGGGGTCTCAATAGGGGCATGTACAGTTGATAATGATACTAATCATGACAGAAGAACTTGTCATGTTTATGAAAATTATAAATGCACTTTTGTTTTTACTTAAGTGTAATTTAGCATCCTGACATGTACGAAACTACAAGGTATACTAAATTTTTTTGCGGTGTTTGATGATAAAATACTTAAACCTTTCTAAGATTAATTCTTTCGAGAATACATTTCATAAAGCGTAAGTCTCGTTTTATACCTGACATTTTGAAAACTGTTCACCTTTGTTTTGAGTCGGTATCCATGCTCGAGGGCCACTTCTGTGGCTACGTCCATCCCTCCTTTGACCAGCACAGCAAACTCATTGGTGAAGAAAGACGCGTCGTCGTCGTCGTCGTCGTTGTCGCCGTCGTCGCCGTCGAAGAGGGTCCACTGATCGTCGGCAACACAACTGCACGTCACGAGGGTAAAGAGGAGGAACACATGGCATAAGCCATGGAGGAATATGTGCATTCTCCCGGTGGAACACAAGCGCAAGGAAAAACACTGGATACCGTTGAGCAACCACTTCCACTTCGTTGCCCGGCAAACCCGTCACAAAAACGCTCCCCAAAAACCATCAACTTTACAGTTGAGTTCTTGTGCAACCGGTGGGAAATTTCAGCCGTTTTTTTTTATTGGTGGTATTTTGCAAATTTATCTAAGGACACTATGCAAACAGGATAATGTATTAGCAAGGGGGTGAGGTGAAATACGATACGTGGGAAATATTTGACTGTCATAACACCTGGCCTATTGGTTTATTGGTTAACCACAAGAGTAAATGACACCCTGACCCCACCGGCGACGATAATCATGACAATACAAAACTAATTTACATTCATGAGTAGTAATATAATTGGAAGCATTTCAAGTACCTAGCGGCGTGCCCCCCTACCTGCAAATTTGCAAACAAATTTAGCAAAAGTAATTATCGTTTTTTTTTACCGCTCTCTCTCTCAGTCTACATGTTAACTGGATTGTGTAGATTATGATAATATAAAATGATAATGCACGCACTTATAATATAGCGTTCTTATGCATAAGGTTTCACAACGCTTTACAACAAATAATGCAACGATTTATCAAAAACAAAACAAGAATAATAAGGAGGAAATAGCCGACGCAAAAAAATTAAGTCTGGAAAAGGTGAGTATTGAGCGATGTTGTGAATTCAGTATAAGAGAAATGACATGACGGATTTGATGAGGAAGATATTGTTCCAAAGGTTTGGAGCAGCTGCATTAAAACCTTTGGCAGATGAAGAAAGCCTGCTTTTGAGGTTTTGTGAGATGTGAATTTCACAAAACTAAACTTAGGACTAGTCCAAATCATATAAGTTAGGACTTGTTACTCATCCTAACTCGAGATAAGACTAGTCCTAGCACTTTGTGAAATCCACATCAGGGCTGGAAAGGACTGTACTATTAGGCTGGTAGGGGTGATAAGTTCAGTGAGATAAAGAAGGAGCACTTTCATTCATACATTAATACGTAATGGTTTACAACTTGAAGATGATACATTCTTGAATAGAAAGCCAGTGGAGCTGTCGAAGGAGGGGTGAGACGTGGTCAGATTTTAGTTCATTTCATTTATTTTTTACCGTAAAGATAAATTTCATGGAAACAACCTGCATCGATGACACCATAAGGACACACAGCGGCATGGCGGCAAAACATGGGACCTGCCCCCATCCCCCACTAAAAAGCAATGCCCCCCCCCCCCCCACCCTGTGCACCATTCCCCTACCCCCCTATGAAAATCCTTGCTATGTCGCCAAGGATACAAAGTACTCGTGATACTTGAAAACGTGTCCCAACATCGCACATGCTCAGTATTGCGCGCATAGTTCTTCCCAGTGTAAAAACCATGGCTATGCCGCTGATGATACAAAAGTACTAGACTGGTTCCCAGTCCCTACTTCGTTTTCGTTCTGACTGAATATAGGGACCGGTAGCGAGTAATGAAAATTAGCATATACCTGGCAGATTTCTGCCAGGTATATGCTAATTAGAATTAGTTTATATATCTACAAAGTAATCCCATGATGCAATGCGGTCTAACACAAAACGTGATGGACACAGAATCTCCCATCGTGCAGAATATTGAGGTTGAAATTACGTTAGTTAAGATGTTCTCCTAAAGTTAGCTTGAATTTTGATGTTGAACGTTGGTTCACCATACCGGTATGTCCGGTTGAAGGGTTACGATGCACTCGTGTGCTGGTGTCAAACAACAACATACACACGTCAAGAGCATAGCCAACGTAGTCTGGTTCCCAGACCCAAAAATTCCCCGACTATTCTCTGTCAATTTTAAGGTCCGGTATCACCCAAATGTCACGTGACAAAAAATGAGGAATTCCTCCTTTTCTGAAAATATCCGAAATGTTCCGAACTCGTTGTCGTCAACATTCGGACAGTGACGTTGATGGACATTTCTTTTGTTGATTCAAAAATTTTGCAGACACATCCCATTATCTGTTTTCTTTTCTTTTTTTCTCCCAACAAATTCAACACTATATTTGAATAAATTTGTTCCATTTTTACAAACTGATTATCCCAGGCTTTTTAAAGTAAACAAAGCCCGTCATCAGCGCCCGCGCAATCGAGGGCCTATCAAAAGCGCCATATCGGTTGTAGCTACATACAGACAGAGAAGAGTACGATGTAGGGACCGGGAACCAGTCTAACAAAGTGCGTGATACTTGAAAACGTGTCCAAACATCGCACACGCTCAGTATTGCGCGCATAGTTCTGAGCATGCGTACTGCTGGTGAGAACTCTGAAAAGGAACCGTCCAAAAGTCTCCCGTTACTAGTAACATCTTGTTTTATAGTTACTTTGCCGTTGTCCGTACACGAAAACGAAACATTTTAGGACTAAAAAAATTGCACACGCAAAGAATCGCTTTCATTTTGGTTTATCTGATGATGAAATAGTGGTTTCGGCTGTGGCTCTGGCCGTTTGCTGCATCTGCCACATTCTAGCCAAAGCCACTGCCAAAAAACCCGCCATTTTTGTCCAGGCCTTCGGCTTGTCTGAATGAAGAAACAATCTTTGTTAGTCACTCTGAATAGCGCCCTCTCATACATTGAGGGTCTTCTTTGATTTGTGTTTTATATTGCAAACTTATAATTCCATTTGAACGTGTTTTTGCATGTTTAGTCTATCATTTTTTTAAACTTTTGTTTATAGACACATGGCATTACACAAAAATAATTGTGATTCTAAGCACGAAGTAAAAGACATATTAGTTTACTGACCAAGGCTGTTTTCTTCTCACCACTCAAAATATTCCATAACTAATATTATAGCTAAAATATGACAGTATTTGGCCCATGTAGCTGTTGAAAATACATCCAGCAGCAGCTTGTCCCAAAACGGCAACAAATTTAATCGATACAGCTTTCCACCCAGCTTGAACTGCTTTCTTTTAACAAAGGAAGGTGTGTAGCCGATTTTTTTCAATCCAATTTTCTCGACACAATGTAGGCCTAGGCCTACCTCCTAGTTTTAACATCAACGACTGACTTAATATCGAGTTTAGTCGTGGACTAGGATTCTTTTACAATAAAACTGAACAAAACATTTAGCGGGAAAGTTTAGACTCAAGGTTGTCCGCCTGACTTCTTGTGTTTGAACCAATACTCTATTAGATAGACACATAGTGTATTGTGTTGTCAAAATAAGGGTAGGTAAGAACGGGCAGAATATTAGAAGGAGAGCACTTCGCAAATTAACATGTTAATTTATTTAGGTCGAATTTTATATTCTTGGAAAATTATATGGTCTCAGCGTCTTCATCAGAACGGTATCGATAAGTAAACTTCGTCAAACCATATTATTCTATTAAACTTTAATTGGAAACAAGTAAGGAATTAACTGTCGCAAACTGCTTATCAACCAAAATGACTAGCGGTAGAAATTTAATTTGTTAATGGCCTGACATTTCCGCCCTAGGAGAGTCTTTCGTTAAGGCTAAATGACAACCCAACACAAACACGTATATTAGTGTAACAAAAGCAGGAAGGTGAAAAAGAACTTAAAAGATAGGGGCAGGGTGCAGTCAGGAGAAGCAAGAGATGAAAAAACAAAAATACACACGAACGAGGATAAAGGGGATAGAAGTTTGGCTGATGCACAAAATAATGGATGTAAACAGAAAATACAAAAGCAAACGTAAAAATTATAATTACAATATACTATACTTCTGATTACCGTGCAAAAAATCAGACCTCTCGAAGATAGATCTTGCATCTCACTGACCGAGGGAAAGTCACCACGAAATTCTGATCATTAATACAGAATTTCCATTGAAAGGTGATAATAAAATAGTAAGACAATGCATATATTGAAAAAGTGAGGTACTTTTGATTGACTTTCTTGGTGACAACTCAACATTCTGTAGTGCAGTGTTAGTCGGGACCTATGGCGGTTTCAGACTGGTTTCGAGACGATCTTCAAAACTACTGTCCTGCCAATATTTGTGTGTAGTATATCGGCCGTGCCTGGTCTTGTAAGGAACAGTCAAGTTATTCCCATAGTTTTTTAATAAACCTTGCAAATCAATCGATGAAAATTTCTTCACAATTCGATGGTCAGGTTTTTGCATCACTTCGTATTTGGTCAGGATTTTTCCTGCATTCATTTTGTATACGTTTATTTCGATTTGATAAATCGTGTAATATGAACTGGGTGTAGGGGGTAATTTTCTCCCCAAAGTGAGTTATTTTATATAAAAAATAATTACACAAGAAAACATAGTTTTGAAATCATCTTTTAAACAATTCCAAATTACACATATCAGCAATGTATTTATTATACTGACATTACAAATGATGTATTTTACACAAATTTTGTTAATACTTAATGGCACGTCGTGACTTTTTAGGGAAAGGCTGAACCACAATCTTGTGTCCGGTTTAGCGTGGGTTGATTAAAATACGATCCCAAGGGCAAAGTAGGTTGGGGAAATACTGCTGGAACGAAAATGAGTAAAATCCATGTATTGTCTGATATGAGTCTCCACTGGAGCTTGTGGAAAGGTTGAGATTTATCAGGTCACGAGCTTTCAGCCAAATTTTCCACAAAGCCGTTCATTTGTTTGTTTTAAATAAATGGACAAATTTGTGAGCAGGGGCCGTCCAGGAAAGAGCTAAAGTAAAAATAATAATAATAATAACCCGGAGAGAGAAAAACAATTGTTAACAGCACTGATAAATGTAGCGGGAATTGGCAATACTGCTCTCTAATTATGTAAAAAAGTGGAAAACTCACTCTCTCGCCCGAGTGGTGTCATTGAGAGTGAAAATCACTGTACAATAGCGTTTTTGAGTGAAATTGGTGTAAACATTCACTCTTATTCAAGTTGATAATGCCCGTCTTTCACTCTAAAAAAGAGTTGTCCGCTATATGGCTTTTTCAAGTTGATAATGCCCGTCTTTCACTCTAAAAAAGAGTTGTCCGCTATATGGCGTTTTGCAAGAGTGGTATGGCCGTCAAAACGAGTGGTTTTCCACTCTTTTACATTTAGAGAGTAGCCGAAATAGTCACGATACACCTTATATAGCTCATAACTTGTTACTTTGTTGTTATGGGGAGCTATTTCTTTTTCTTTTTTCTAAGCTTAACAGCCTTATGAACATTGTATCTATATAATTTATCTGAAGGTAGACTTTCAGTTGTCTTCCTTTAGTCGCCCAGACAGTGTCGTCTCTTTAATCAGTGGAGCGCCGACACGTTCGTGCCATGTAACCTTTAAAGTAATTCATCGTCCACCTCACCATGTATCTTATCAATATTGTAAAGTCGATGTTTCCTTGGGAGGCTTCCCGTGCAAAATGGATTAAATTTGATATTAGAAGAGTTCCCCCCACACACGAGACCCTCGGGCACGGAGCTGAAGTAAAACACACATAAGACTCCCTGAACATGCCAAATGAAACTATAAAAAAATCTCTTTCCGAAATTGATTAATTTAAAAGTGGCGGTCGGGGTGGGGGGCGTCGTCCATTTAAGAAATTGTTTGAGGCAGTTCTGTAATATTGAATCTTTGTATGTGCGAGGTACCAGGCTAAATAAATGTCAACGCTTAAGCATTTAAACCGATTTTTAGTATTAACAACACAAAACCACCACAAGGTAATATGAAATACTAAACAAGCCTCTAAAAAGGAGCACCAAGTCTTGTTTAATATTAGAAAAGGTTTACCAACCCAAGTACCATGAAATGTGTATTGCTATGTTTGTTTGTTGGGTTGTTTGTTAACCTTTTGGGTTTGTTGGGTTGTTTGTTTTTTGGTTGTTTGTTGGTTGGGTTGTTTGTTTGTTTGTTTGTTGGTTGGTTGGTTGGTTGGTTGGTTGGTTGGTTGGTTGGTTGGTTGGTTGGTTGGTTGGTTGGTTGGTTGGTTGGTTGGTTGGTTGGTTGGTTGGTTGGTTGGTTGGTTGGTTGGTTGGTTGGTTGGTTTGTTTGTTTGTTTGTTTGTTCGTTTGTTTGTTTGTTTTATTTTTACTTTATGGGGGGTTGTTTTTCTTTTTGCTAACAGACAATTTTAAGCACTAATTGCAGTGTAAGCAGCCCCACATTCGGGACAGGGCATGTTTTAAGATGCAAATAGACTAAACCAGCCCCTTTCCTCTAACCCCGCCCCCCCCCCCCCCCCCCCCCCCCCCCCCGCCGTCTCCCTTTTCCACAAAACGTCAACTGTCCATTTTGACGAACCGGATAGGGGTGTTTACAACGACAAAGAAGACGCAGTGCTCATAACAATATTGCCTATCTTATTTTTGATTGTTCTACAAAATGACATCATCTGTTTTTCATTGAGGACGCTATGATCAGTATCGAGTTTTTCGAATTTTTGTCTCAATTTTCCTTGACACTGTTTCCAATTTACAGGATTTTTTTAAGCTAATGTGTTTGATTGTTATCACGAAATTATATATTTATAGCACAGACACAGAAATAACGTAAATTTGAAATTCTATAATTTTTACACTCTTAACATCTAGAAAGTGTATTTCATTTTTCTGGGATCGAGGATAATGTTGTTTCGCAGTTGTTATTCATCTGAGAATATATCGAGTAATGACTAAAATGAAGGACACAAGGTTTTCACGGAGGAGATTCAACCTGATAAACTTGTCCATCTTTGACAAGAATGATTGCTCGAAGGAAAATAAAGAACTGTCATTATCAGTTTCTCGTAACTAAAAGGTGTTTGAAGAGATGAGACGTCTTATTGCTTTTTTTATTCCATTTGTATTTTATTTTTGTATACAATCATGTTCCCCTTTATTCGTGTATTTTTGTTTAGTTATTGATTTGTCTTGATGAGGATGTAACAAACTTATTCAAACCAACCAGTTTTCAATAAATATTTCATCAATACCTTGTACAAATAAAACAAACAAACTATCACTAGAGAAGACCAAGTTCTTGAAATAATTTTTCTTGAGAACTTATAGAAATTATATTTCAATCATGACTGGTTATGCAATTTAAACCCGACTTTTTTTTCCTCTGGCATCCTTTCGGACGGCAAGTTTCTCCTCTCCAGATGGTGACAAAATAACTCCGTTAGGTATAAACTTAGTTTTTTTACTGAAAGCAAATCACCCAATACATTTGTTGGTCTTTGGCAGGGAAATTTATATCCCCCAAAAAAAGTTTAACCAAAACAAGAGCTCTAATGTAAAGCACGGACCCCGTCCACCCCCCCCCCCCCCCTAGCCGTGAAATCATGTCTACGCTGCTGACTGTTTCAGCGAAACAAGACATCGTCACCTTTTTTTAAGCTGATTAAGTACAGAAAGTCGGACATGACCTCTCAACGTAGGATAGTATGACCAGGGGATACGTTAGTTTGAGATAATCCGACCTGATCTTTGTCAAATCACTTAACATGAAAATCACCGTCAAATCCCGCCGAGGGTAAACCGGGGATTAATCGGCACTCAGGCATGCTCTTCTTAAAACGAGGAATAAGACATCCGCTCGTGAAAGAGATATGTGGCCTTCAGTGGGATATATTTGTAGAAATGCATCCCCTTTTGCAATGAGGCCAGCGGTACACTCTTATGGAAAATTATACGGCCAAATCCGGTTTCAGCAGATTCGGTTTCAGCAGATCCGGTTTCAGCAGATCCGGTTCCCAGGACCACATCCTGAAACCGGTCAGACTGCCCGAAAAACACACACTCTAAAAAAGCTCCCAGGTCAAAATTGACCCGGATTCCGGGTTTCAGTGGGCCAGACCCAAGCATTTCTGGGTCAGGCTGTCCCGGAAACAGGTCAACAATGGGGAGTGTGACTCAAATGCTGCGTCATTTTGACACAATTTTTCGGTCAGTTTGACACAGATTCCGGGTCAGACTGACCCAGAAATGGGTCGACCCCGTGCGACCCGGAATCCGGGTCAATTCTGATCCGGGAGTTTTTAGACTTGCTAGCTTCGGATCGCGGCGGGGGGGGGGGGTTCTGGACACTTCCCACCATGGTATTTTACTTATTGGTTTTGGAAGAGTAGATTTATCCCCATCTCTCTCCCCACCCCCCCCCTTCCCCCCCACCCCCAATAAAACACCATACCATACCTGTGAAAATCCCAACAAATTGCCGTGGTAATGTTCTAGTAAAAGTAAAAGCAACGCCAACCGGTAAATGTATCTGTCAGTCGTTTCAGATGTTACTTCCTTGAGTTAAAGGTTTGTCACACGGAAAAGTTCCCATGAAGCACTGGTAAAGTATGAATGTTACAGTCATTTAGATTTAAAATTGAAACCTATGCTTTTTATATTGTTATTTTTTTCCGGCAGTTACAAGTTCTGGGTCCCTAGACGAGCCGTCTCTTTATAAATTGGATTTAATAACTCATACAAGCATCGGTAACCAGCCCCATCAACCCCTCCCCCTTCCAAATCCACTCCCTCACCACCCCCCGTCAGAGAAAATAGCTTCAACCCGACGTTGAATACTGCAAGTTACCATGACAACAATGGAAACTAACTTGATAATTGCGTCAATATATCAATTTGTAGTATAGTGCAAAACTTAGTGTATTCGCCTCAAGGATACTCACACTGGTAAACAAATTGCTCATAATTCGCTAAGTTTTTCTTTCTCGAAAACAACATTAAATTTGCAGATTATACAATCAGTGTATCTTAGTATAATGATCATTACAAATTACTCTCCAGCCATGTGACACGACGAAAAGCTTCACGAGGCGATATATTGTTATTGGTAATGATCAATCATTGATAAAATTATCTCTAAAAGGAAAACACGATTTTCAATCGTCAATCTTACTTTTGATAAAAAAAAAATTCCTGATATTTAGTTTCCTGTTTTGATTTGACAAATCGAAACAAGTAGGCACACAATCCCTTAAAACCTCGCAGCAGCGGGGAGACAAAAAATAATCCAGTTGTTAACAAATATGGTCATAATTTTTTTTTTAATGGGCCAATAAGGCCAAGATTCCATGTTATCCTCACCCCTGGTATACCCCACAGTAAGGAGTGTTGAAAGACAGCAGCCACCTGTCTGAGTGTAGTAATTGATTGACCTTGTGGCTAAGGATCCTTGGCACAGGGCGGTATGCAATTTGTGAAAACAGCTTGTGCGGCACGGCTCTTGGATCTTAAATAACACAAGTCTAAGTCTTGACTGGCACACCAATTCACCACCACAGTGATTTATAATGGCTTTGGGCTTGCAGGGTGGGTTATTGACGTTAAAGACAGGGTGGACGAAATTTTATCCTCCTGGATCCAGCAAAGTTGTTGATTTTTGGAGCTGCTCCAAGAGTTTATAAAACATTACTCAGCTTTTCCATATGTTGGTTTTGAAACCTTGCCAGATGGAAACTAAGGTGTGCAGTGGTTTTATCTCTCCAATAAGTTGTGGCGATTGTATAATGAACCTATATTTTAATTACTCGACGTTTCGATCTGTATGTTTTGATCGTCTTCAGGATAAATAACAATAATGATACTATCACTGCTTGGTTGTGCTGTGTGTCAAGTTAAAGACTTGAGCATGATTGTAAATGGATGCACTCGCCACCCAAACCAATAATGCATTATACATTACTTGGTTGTGCTCAGTGTGTCAAGTTAAAGACTTGAGCATGATTGTAAATGGATGCACTCGCCACCCAAACCAATAATGCATTATACATTTAATAAGCTAGGGTGTAGCGGCCAGGGGGTTAAGCCTAGTAGGGCTGGGCACCCCAAATATATTTTCACAATCGTTATTTAGAGTCTGAAATTGCAACTGAAGAACTTATTTAAGTAGTATACAGAACAAGAGCATCCGGACCAAAATTCAGTCATTTTTGTCTTTGGGAAATCATTTACCGGCAGTGTTTGTTGCTTTGGCATTATTGGATACAGTGGGGCTACTAGCTTGGTCCTTCTTGAACCAGTGGAGAAATATTTGAAGTCGGTGAGTCGGCAAACTGGCTTACAGTTCCCGGTTACACCCTTGAAAAGAAATACCAGCCGGCAAACTGGCTTCCATACACCCCTCCCAAAGAAAATGCCCTTTGTTCTCCCCTAATAATGAGTGTGTCCGACCTCCTACGACATTCAACTTTAAAGGGGCACACCGGCTTCGTTGGGCTATTTGGGCTACAAAATAGGCAAACATATGACTTCAAAGGTCTTCCAGGAATGGAGAAGAATGGTTCCTAAAAGAAGCCATCAAATTTTGCCGTTTTCGAGCATTTTTCAAAAAACGATTTATCCGAACCAAAAAAGGGGGTTCGGATAAATCACGTGATCTTCGGAGTTAGTTTTACTTCCAGCCGTATAAAAGTAAATTACTGAACCAAATTTAAATCTGTTTTTTTAAAACTATTTATGAGTATTTGACAAAAAAAGACTATGCATTCAGATTATTGATACAATTTGTAAATAATGATGAAAAATCGAACGTAATATTCGCATTAAGAGAGTCCGTGCAACCAAAGCGTGTTTTACGGCGCACCAGCGTGGGAGCTAGCGGAACGTAAACCTTGGGGCATATCCCGTACATCCGGTGCCGTGTCTCGTGGGGCCAGAGAGACAAACCCCTGGGCATGAACTCCCTATTGCCGGTCTAGCCGTAAGCTTGGGAGCTCGTCGGAGGGGAAGGGAGCCAGACCAACAATTAAGTTTTTTTACGACTGTTTTAGTCTGTACCCCTAGCTATTATCCCCTAACTGTAACGTGTTGCCTGCGTTACACACACGCGGGACGACGACGGGGAATGTTTATCCATGGAGGTAGAAATTAGACTAATTTCTACCTCCATGGTTTATCCCATACAGCTGATCTATCTACTTCTATGATAGCTGCATAATGTCCATTCCCCCCCCCCAATCGCCACAACAACAAAAAACCGGTGGCGGTGGCTGCGGCCGGCCAGTGAAGTCATCACCCGAAAAACGGGAGAATGCCATCGCTAAAGCTGCCAGGAGAAAGGCAATCCGTTTGCAGCGAAGGCGGGAGGCTGGCTTGGCACATGATGGCTTTCCCTTTGGATTTATCGTATTTATTTTTTTACTTTTTACTTTTCGTTGGACCGCCTTTTGGGTGTTTTTCCTTGCGATGTTTTTGTACCGATCCTTGGATGTCGAAGAAACGTTCTCCATTGCAAGTAAGTTCGTCCAGTTCGTCGTACACAGGATACAAACTGTCCGTTTATGTATGTTTTTTATTTACACGTGAATTTGAAAGTTGGACAAGAGGCAGAATCACCGACATTTGACAGGGGGCTGGAAGAGCATGATAGGGCGTGCTATGTCTGAATAACCACGACGACGATTATGTGTTTTTTATCTACACGTGAATTTGTGCTGGATTGATATGAAGTCTGGATCCTCTTGCCTCGCCATTGTAATAATTCATACATAAACAGAGCACCAGTCTACTTACAACATTGCGCAACAATGTCACGTAAACTTGACAGTTGCAACGGCTGGAAAAGCGTATAAGCTGACCTTTGACCGTGTTTTGTTTTTTTTCACATTTTTCGTTAATTACGTGATATTTTGAAGATTTTTTTTTTACAACAACCATTTAAATATTATTGTCTGTCTTTCCACATCACTAAATTAGGTAAACAGTAAGCCGGTGTGTCCCTTTAACGGTGTAATTTCCGGCCAAGTTCACACGATTTTCTTATCATTATCTGCTGAGGGTTGATCAACTTAATGAATGTTATGACGTACCGTTAAAGAATGGATAACGTTGCAACTATCTCTCTATCAACAAAAAAGCTTCTGACTTTTTTCCCCATCTTCTTCCGATGTGCGTGATAATCCAAAGTCTTGATAAAATTTAATAAGTACAATCTGACGGCAGATAATAACTTTTAAATGATCCTGTTGTCATGGTATCGTGTACGTATAAGCCATTGTGAGCTTTTAAAACGAGGTGTGTAGGACTATGGCACACCAGTAGACTCTAAAAGGTTGTCATTAGCCGCGACCTCATCTCCACTGATGATATAGCTGTGTTGTGATTTACTACCGATGAGTTCAAGCGCGGGTGGGGCTACCAGCTTTTACCTTTTTAGTGTCTAAACGATATGACCTGTCTCGACCTTCTTTCACGTGTGCGGGTGGACAGTGGCTTCTAGCTACGGCTGCGGATGCATTGGCTCTAAAGGCAATGCTGACGTTATATTGAAAAGCCACTAAGAAGTAGCCTGAGCCATAACGATCACAGCCATAGCCACTGCCTGAGCACTGGCGGTGCGTTCGGTTTGTCCCTATTGACCATCAGCTGGGTCTGACCCCAGCGTCTAAGCATAACTCTGCCTGTTGTTTGGGGCTTATTTCGGTCAGGATCGCAGTACCCAACCCAAGGATCAGTTGAAGCCCATTCGTATCACGTAGCTTCCTGTGATTTCTTTTCGAATTCGCACTTAATCGGGAACATTTCTGTAGGCTACGATTATGGTTGGCAACAACATGTGAGGGTTAAGTAAGACTTGAAGTTGCTGCGTCCAGATCCACTCTGGAATTGTTCTCCTACGATCTCTTCCCACTTCCACGAGTACGGGTGTGTTCATCAAGCTTTACCCGGGACGCTTTAAGCACAGAGGATGCCAGTGGGCGTAGCATTGGTGCCTGTTCGGGTCCACAACTGGGCAATTGAACTCACGGTAACCCATAATTAAGACGAACGCACCGTAATGGACTGGGGGCTCCGCAAAACATCCATATACTTGGATATGAAGGACTGAGTTGAGCGAGAGAGCATTCACCAGTCCACGGCATATATTTTCCGATTTGGTTGTGCCTGCACACATAAGTCTACAGCCATTATTACATTTGGACAGACTGTAAAAAGAGGAACGGGAGGAGAGATGAGAGATGCGCGTGCGCTGTGGAGTTCCATTCCATTTACACACTGTCACAGACTGACAGGTACTGACGGATCTTTAGGGTTGGTTGAACTTTCGCTCGCCGTGTCCTTTACCAGCACTTTATCACAGACTTGACGCTATACACGCTGAAAAAAACCCCTCATGCTTCAGTCATTTTGAATTTTCAATTGGAGTCCACGGTTTCAAAAGTGAATTGGGGCTGCATCCGAAACAGCAGCTGAAGATGTGGCTGCTTCCCGATCACTGCAAAATGCCTATTCCTTAACACTCTATCTACAGCCGACGGCCATTACAGTCGTACAGCCAAAGTCGCGTCATCCGGACACGGCTTGTCGTATGCTATACGGTTACTCAGGCGCTGTTTATTGCTTTCAGTCTTAACATTTTTACGAAGCTGCTAACATGCTTAAAAAAAGGGGGGGTGACAGCCACTCCCACAATACTAACCTGAGTTTTCAATAATTCAACAGTGGCTGTAAATCAAGGATGCATAGAAAAAAAAGAGCGGGACTGAATAATGTTGTTCCGTCCAGCCTGGATTCTAAAAGGTTGCCTTTCGCTTACATTACCGGCCTAAAGTGCCGTAGGTCGCATATTATGATCAGGAGACGCGGACTCACGTGCGTAAATGAAGCAACCGTCACTGTACGCCGAATGCAATGCACTCATCTACACGACTTCCTGCGGTGAATCCCTGCGAGCCGGTCGCATCGAGGGGGAAAAAATTAACTAGAGAAAAATGCTTGATTATTACATAGGCACCGGAAAATATAAACAGATTGCATTTTCCAAGTGTGGCTGAACCAGTCAGCTCGTGTCGGTGTGGTTTGGCGACAGCATCATCTCTGCTCTGTGTTATTTTGTTTTTTAATTTTGTACACGATGGAGTTCACTTTCGCTTTCAGCAGACAGGTTTTTGCGTTAGTGGACAAATACTATGGGACTATCATAACAGGTGTCGGCTGTACAGCAGCCAGCTGTGTGTGAACCATAATGGGAATACTGGACGCATGAGAAATGAATGCGTCCACGTCAACCCCTCCACTGGATGAAGAGGGTGTCACGACGACCCAACCCCCTCCCCTTGGATACCTCATCTTTCAGGCGCTCTTCCTGTCGATCGTGATGGTGGTCACCGTCCTCGGGAACATTGCGGTGAGTTCAATGTAGTGTTATGTTTCATTGAAACTTTCTGGACCATGTGCTGGTACGAGGCCTACGGCAATGTTTAGAAGAAGAGTTTGTCAGTTTGCCGGCCCGAATATTATCTTCGATAAAAAGACACCAAATTCTGCTCACATACGTTACATAACATAAAGTTCAAGACAGACTTCTTTTAAATGCTCCCCTCCCCTTAAAATCAGGGGAACAGGTTGGCTCAGTGGTTTGTTTCCCTGCCTTTCAACTCTGTGGACCCCGGTTCGAATCCCACCTCAGACCGGAGCCTTGTGTGTGGATTGGGTCTTCAGCCCCATTGGGGATTTTCCTCCAACATCTAAAACTGAACATGTCTTCTCGTTTCCTAATCACCATTCTGTTTAATTGGCGCTTGCGCTGTTGGGTGTGTAAATAAATAAATAACTAATAAATAAATAAATACAAAATCCTGCTACAATAGAAAGTGACGATGGTTTTGGGGGAAAAAATCTATCACTGAGTTTAATGATACTGTTGTCATTTGCGAGGAATACATCAGGGGCAACATTTTGGTTTATATTGTTATATTATATTCCCTGTATATCAGAATAGGTTTCAACTTTACAGGAACGTGCTGGGAGACAGTGTCCTCAGCCTCGGTTTGGTTGCGTGGGTTCCATTGGGCAACCAAGATGGCCGCACTTTGACCAAGTATTATCCTGGAAGCCTGCATGCTCATTCCAACTTTCGATCATACTTTGTGATTTTTTCCACAACGAAATGGCAATTACCTTTTCAGACGGGTAACCTGCTGAGTCAAATTACTCAGTCAAAGAACCGACAGCAAGGATGCAAATTCATCATCACGTATATACTAAGCCTTCGACTTTGTTACTCATCAGCCATTCATCTGCATGTAGAGTGAAGTCTCCATCATGTTTTTTTCTCAGAGGTTTTGGCAGGGCATTATGCTTATCAAGAAGACGAATCAAATGCATTTATCCAAGCATAATGACCGACTATGTAAAGAAGAAAACATAATAAATCACTTGTTTTGTCACGAGGCAAGGCACGGCGACTGTAGGACCGATGGATTGGGTATTAATAAGACTTTGCTATAGTCCGTGTTTGGTTTCAACTCACTATCCCGCAACCGTATATTTAAATATTTCTCCAGCGAATCTCCGTCACAGGTTCCCTTAAAAAGCATGGAGGCCTGAAGTGTCAGAGGCATTATTAAAGGCAAAGTATACCTTTGGTTTTGGAACCGTACATTTGCCTTAATGCTATATAATTGTATATATATGCCATAAAATTAACCTGTGTAAATTTCAGTTCAAGAGGTGGCAGCGTTTTTGAGATATCACCAAAAATCTGGAGTGGTTGTGTTCGCGCAGAAGAAGTATCCGTCATTGGGATACACATTCTGAGAAGCGTTACGGCCATAACGCTTCTCAGATTCAAATTTTGGGGGATAAAAAGTGATGTATTTTTCCATAACTGCAGTACTTCGAAGTGAAACGTTTCTCAAAATGCATTATACTATCCAAAGCTGCTGTACTTCTTACCAAGTGAGTTATTATTGCCATACATTTTCAGAGTCATTACCAAAACGTATACAGACCCTTTAAAACAAAATAATAAAACTTCAGTTATAAATAACAACAAAACGGAGAAGTACCCAGTGCTGTGCAACTTCAGAGAACATAACCCGTGCACATGATTGTTAATGATCGGAGAAAATGATCAACAAACCCATTTTTGAATCATCTGATGACTTACTGTTTACAAATAAGATACCACTGTTAATGTTTCTGAAACACTTGTAACACTTCCTTTAATGCGAATACAACGTTCCTTCCAAATACACTTCTTATTTCCATTTTGAGCAGAATATTTCCATATTCGAGCCGAATTAATTAATTAAAAACGAACAGGCTCACAAAATCCCTTACAAAAAGAAAAAGAAAAAGAAAAAGAAAAAAACAGCTTTATTTTGTGTCATCTCAAAAAACGTAACCACCTTAGCCTTAGAAGAAATTTTTGTCACATGTTAATTTTCGATGTGTTGTTGTTTTTTTTGTGGTTTTTTTGGGGGGGGTTTTGGTTTATTCATTTTATTATGTTTATTTATTGATTGATTGATAGTTTATTGATTGATTGATAGTTTATTGATTGATTGATTGATTGATTGATTGATTGATTGATTGATTGATTGATTGATTGATTGATTGATTGATTGATTGATTGATTGATTGATTGATTGATTGATTGATTGATTGATTGATTGATTGATTGATTGATTGATTGATTGATTTGATTTTATTTTTACTTTTTGGGGGGAGAGGGACTGGATAGGAATAGGTGGAAATTACCATAAATCAATATTGCAACATACCTTTAGACCCAACCCAACCAAACCCCACCCCCACAAAAATAAATAAGTAAATAAATAAAGCAAATAAATGAATAATTGAAAATAAACAAGAACATTAAAAACAGACATTAAAGCAAGGAAACCTGATGAAAAACGCTTACTCACGCATCCTTCACGTTAATGCTACTCCCCGCACAGCTTTTGTGTAATATGTATCTATTGGAAACAGCTCTATACGGGTTTGAATTGCTCGAGTTTCAATTCATTATGGCTTGATAGATACGGCGTCCCCCGGGCTCATGTTGAAGTGCTTTTTTTTCTTGAAATGAAAATCAGCGGGCGGCATTTGGACTGTATATGATAATGAGTGGAACATTATTTTGGAGATATCGGATTTCTTACATTGGATAGCACGTTAATGTTGGTTCACCTGCATCGCGTTTTGTTATGGCAGATCCGAGCCGCAAGTGGCGTTCTCAACGATCCTACCCATATATATATATACATTCAATTTATGTCAAAGAAAAATGTCAAAGCAAGCAAATTAATATAACTTATTTGTACTCATGCACGACATGGATGCAGATCAGTCTATTCAAGGTTCCTAAATCACAGTCATCTAAATTATCCCAATCCTGTTGGTAAGTGGTGACGTTTTTGAGCCGGACGTGCAGTATAACGAATGTTAATGTACATGCTATTCATTTACATTGCAATTCCGGTTCCAAAACGTCACGACTTACCAACAGGATAAGGATGTGTTTTTACCCCCCGATTTAAACTATATTCTCCCCAATCGGGCTATAAACGGATCCGATCGGTAGCATGCAAAGAAATCTTTCATTTTGTTCACAGACTACGATATAAATCGACAGTAATCCCAAATCACCTTAACCGCTTTTAGTTGTCAGTTAGTAAGGTGTTGAGAAAGCAGGCCCTACGTATGAGTTATTAGTATCAATGGTTTCAATTTTATTGTTTGAATAGTTTGGTTTCTTTGTGTGTCCAACCACCCCCACCCCCGCCCTTACTCGTTATCATTACCCATCAAACTTTACTGTTATCTATAATTATTCTTCTGAGGTCTTTCAGTGACAGGCTTAAGAGTGACTTTATGAAAAAGGAAATCTTACAAGTATTCTTAAAAAGTCTCAAGTGTTTTTAAAAGTCTTCAGTGTTCTCAAACAGTCTTCAGTGTTATAAAAAATCTTCAGTGTTTCTAAAGAATCTTAAGTGTTTTTGTTTGAAATACTTCAGTGCTCTTAAAAAGTATTCAGTGTTTTCAAAGAGTCTTCGGTGTTTTTAAATAGTCTTCAATGTTCTCAAATAGTCTTCCATGTTCTTAAAAAGATTCAAAGTTTTTAAATAGTCTTCAGTATTCATAAAAATTCTTTAGTATGCTTTTAAAGAGTCTTCAGTGTTCTTAAAGAGTATTCGGTGTTTCTAAAAAGTATACAGTGTTTTCAAAGAGTATTCCGTGTTTATAAAAAGTTGTCGGTGTTTTCAAAAAGTCTTCAGTGTTTTTAAGAGTCTTCAGTTTTTCTTGAAAGTGTTTAGCGATTTTTTTCAATATAAATAAAAGTGTTCTCCTTAAAAAAAGTTAAAGTACAGACTATAAGTTTTGCGGCATTGCATTGTGGAGAATCGATATGAACATCGGTTTTCGGTAACACCATTTACTGTCTACTTTTTTTCTATAAGTATGAGTAAAATATAGTTCTGTAAATTACCTGTGCCGCGAAATAAATTAGTGGGGGAAGGGACTTCTCGTATCTGTCTTTACAATCCCCGAGTGAGATAGGTGGCCTCTGAAAGAACTTTGTCCTCGTAACTCTTATCAACTGCCGCGAAGTAGAATTTGTGGATGGGGGACTTCTCGTAATCATCTTCATTATATCCCTGATTGAGATTAGTTTGGTCTGAACGTGTCGACTAGCCTGCTCTAGTCATCTAGAAACTAAACACTACATGACAGTTTTCCCACCCATTTCTGGTCTTCTTATAATTATCTTCACTATATCCCTGATTGAGATTAGCTTGGTCTCACTCATGTAGACTATAGACTGTTCTAGTAGTTATGTAAAGACTAAACACCAGATGACAGTTTTCCTACTTCCTACAATCTAGCCCATTTCTGGACTTCTCCTAATTATCTTCACTATATCCCTGACTGAGATTAGCTTGGTATCACTCGTGTCGACTAGACTGTTCTAGTTATGTAGAGACTAAACACTACATGACAGTTTTGCTACTTCCTATAATCTAGCCCATTTCTGGACTTCTCATAATTATCTTCACTATATCCCTGACTGAGATTAGCTTGATCTCAACGTATCGACTCGCCTGCTCTACAGTCATCTAGCGACTAAACACTACCGGTACATGGCAATTTTCCTACTGCTTATAATCTATAGCCCAACTCTGCTTCTTAAGTGTCTTTTCTTTTCTCGATTATTGTATCCTTAAGCCTACTTTCAGTGAATATGCATTATATGCACACTCTTGAAGCAATGTCACTGACAGTACCGGTATATAGCTTCACCTTTATCTTCAACATGAACGAAGTGCAATCATGGTTGTCAATACAGAAATGGGTCATCTAGCAGGTGATACCCCACTTAAAAGTCCACGTTTGCACGCTCTAATCTATCTAGGAAAAAAATGACAGTATGTCCGGCAATGCACATTAGTATTAGGTTGGGCCCATGCATCTGCATCCTGCCATTTAGCATTGAATAAAAGCTAAATGGCTGGATGTCATGCAAAAGTTTTATGCTGGTAATCAAAATTCACGGTTTCCTTGTCAACGTCAGGTACGGAGGCCCATGTAGGTAATCGTCGTCGTTTTCCTTGTTTATTGTAAGGTACGGGGGCCCATGTGGGTTATTCGTCTTTGGTTTCCTTTATCTATGGTTAGGTACGGGGGCCCATGTAGGTAATCAGTCTTCGTTTTCCTAATTAATTGTTAGGTACGGAAGCCCATGCAAGTAATCGGTCTTTGATGTCCTTGGGGCCCATGTAGGCAACCGGTGTTTGATTTCATTGCCTATACGGTGGGTACGGAGGCCCATGTAGCTCACCGATCTTCAATTTCATTGTGTGTGTTAGGTACTACGGAGGCCCATAAAAGCTTATCACATGAGAGGACAGAACCTCCATCAAGAGCTGGTTTTGATTTATCCACACTGATCCAGACTGGGATTGGATCATTCTACACCAATGGCTACAAGTGAATAATTGGAAATATTGTATTTGATTATGAAACATTGTATATAAGCTGACAGTAGAACCATGCCGCTTTCGTCTCTTGAATGTTTCTGCTGTGGGTGATTTACAACAGTGTACTGCCCTGGAATGCAGTTGTTTTGCTTAATTTAGCCAAAAGGTATCGAGCGGCTCTTTGAGTATTGATTGACCCGGTTCACCTGACGTCATCATCGCACTAATCTTGGTCGTGCCATCAACGTCCCTGTGTTGAATACAGTGTAGTGCGCATTTTAGGCCACGCGGCGTTTACACGCTTACCATAATGTTTACGTGCAATTTGACTCCCAAAATAGCGAATAGCATGGTAGACGGTAAAGGTGCTTGTGACGCTGGTGCAATTGGTTAACGGGGGTATTTTGGTTTTAAATGTAGACTAGAAATGAAAAACAAATGAACGCAGTTTCTTTATTTTTAGTACAGTTGAAATTTGCACAAGTTTGAAAACAACTAAAAATGGCAAGGGGCTGCCAAGGACTCTTGACGGCATAATCGAGGCATACAATATATATAAAAGCTGCATGGCCTGTATGTTCACCGAAAGAAACGTTTCTAAAGAATTTGTTCTTTTTCTCTGGACGAATTTTGACGGATGCAATTTCAAAACGGAAAAAAACATACAACGAGTTTCGCTTATGCCACGGACAATGCACAAAATACATATGACATACGAAATTGTTTGTACGTGGCTGGTGGACGTGAGATAACGTCGAGATCCCGACGGTAATTAATTTTTAGTTTTTAATTAACTACCATTTATGAAAGGCGGACTTTTTTCGTGCAATACCTTAAATGAAAGCCTTTAACTTTTTTTTTGCATCTATAAACAGCTATTTAAAATTTAAATCAAAATGTTGCGGTTCAATCGGCCAAATATTTGACCTAGCATCTTCAAGGATGATGCCAATCCAGACCTCAGTCAACTATAAGAGGAATCCCAACATGGCAGAGCTCTGTTTGCATACCGCATTGGTTGACATTGGTCAGATATTTAAATCTTAGCCAGATGAAGAAAAAAGATTGTCACTCAAATTATCATTGGCTGTGAAATATGACACGAAACAAAAAATTGAGTTGATATCTGGACCATCCAACTGAAAGTGATTCCTCGGTTTTGCCTGATAGAGGTAAGTTGTTTTCTATTTTGACAAGTTTGGTCCATTTTGCAGTTGGTCTATCTCTGTTGATCCAAGGAGCCGTTTTTGCACCCTCCGGCTGTTCCGTTGCCATGGAATACTTCCACTTAAAAGAGTATCGCATAATTGCACTTATACTCTGCACTCGTGGGCACTGGTTGCTAGGGAAGTCAGGCCAGAGTCAACATTTGGTGCTGTTGTTCAGTATGAGCTTAATCGATTTGATGCAGTGAAACACATGGGTTGTTTAAGGTATGAAGCATCATTATTTTGTTGAAGGGGCCATTTCATTCAGATTCTCTCTTTTTTTTTTTTTTTAATACACACGCGCGTGTTTGTGTTACAAGCACGCTGTGGACATTCCGTTGTTATCGTGCAGTTAAGGTTGGGGGCAAAAACAGTCTTGAAACGTTCCTGTTTATACACTCTTTACTGTTTCGAGAGCTGATTTTTGCTCTTTGTTAATCTCCATTTTGAGACGATTAGCCACTTGAATAAAATGCGTATGTTTCAATGAACAATTAAATTGTCTGGGGTCGTAGAAAACGTTGAGCAGGTCTACCCGTGGACACCGTGGACTTTAACCGCAGGGTTCCGGTAGATGTGATAGACCGAGGCCGTCCTCGGTTCGCTGTTTACAACGACCAAACAACGGAGGGACAGCGAGTCCTCGATGTACCGGCTGGACAAACGTGTGTGCGGATGTGTGTCAGTCCATGACAGTGTCTCAAGAACCTAGGCCTTTACGTTGTGTGAACATTGTTCTCGAGCCAACACTATCCTGTTGGTATAAGTGATGACGTTTTGGAGCCGGAAGTGCAGTGTAACAAATGCACATGTACATGGATGTATCCATTCGTTTACAAAGCACTTCCGGCACCACGCGCGCACTTCCGGCACCACGCGCGCACTCTGAATCAGTCGCAGCGGCGTGTGTCGTTTGCTCACCTGAACCACTCGTAAAACAATAGAAGGTCAACTCGACGAAGATTTGATATTTACAAAATTATATTTACATCAATTTATTTAATTGAGGAATATTATTTACAAGTTATCTAATAAATATATGTACAAAACTATTATTTATAAGTACAGGAAAGTTGAATTTGGATAAACTTATGTAGTTGCTGAAGATCCTTATTTAAGGGTGTGACTTGGATGAGTGACAAATAGCATTAACAATAACTGACTAAAGACTTAAACTATTACCCTCCAAAAGGATGAGATCAACTGGAAGTTGTTTTGATCTTACGAAGTACAATAAACGGTGTAAATGTCTTCTTAAAATAGTTCAATCCCTAAAGTCTCGCTTATCA
Source organism: Marthasterias glacialis (assembly GCA_911728455.2). Lineage (NCBI taxonomy): Eukaryota > Metazoa > Echinodermata > Asteroidea > Forcipulatida > Asteriidae > Marthasterias > Marthasterias glacialis. The sequence goes on from OU452230.1 coordinate 7,782,657, forward strand.
CAGAATAACTTACTAATGGACAAAATAGATAAACAATTAACGAATAAATAAATAAATAAATAAGAAATAAATTAAATAAAGAAATATTCCGGAATTTATTCAATTAAGGGCCCACCGGTTTACCGCGGATTCTTTGGAGCAGGTTTGCGTTCGTGTGTGGTCAGTTCACTGACGAAGTTCAAAACACCAAAACCAGGATCATGATGATGGTGATGATATATAATACTCCATTACATGGTAAGTTCCATCAACGGCAAATAATTGGCTGCTCCTTTTCGACGGACCTGGGTTGTCTCGTCCTGATTGGCAGCTCCCGTTGGATTAGCAATCTGGGCTGTGCCCTGTCTCCTCTGCCGTCTATAAATTCAATAATCAAAAATATACCGATCTACTAATACCTTCACTCCAGCTCAACAAATTCTAGGCTATCAGTTATATAAATACACAATATTCAGCCGAAAATTAATGAAGACGCAATAATCTCAAGTTCCGGTAAACTTCAACCATTATACACAAATCTCTATAGTGTGTCACTCTTCTTAAATAGCCAGTCTGACGTACACCCATTTTCACATCAAAAGATTTATCATCAAAATAGCAAAATAAAGAAGTCTGAAACATGAAAATTGGAGATGACTTTACTTACGGTCAGATAGGGTCACCTGACTCCTTGAATGTCTCCTGATCGGTCAAATCTCACCTTGAGACATCAACAATATTACACAAATATCACGCAGATATACTTCTCAGTTGCGATCGCAAAAACCGATTTGATTTAGATTCGCGGGGTTCCTTAGGGACCTAAATCACCTGATTTACAAAAGATACTTTAACCTGACCACGGCAGCATGAAGGAAACACAATAGAGTAAACAAAAACTGATGGACACGGAACAACGAGTATCAATATATATATCATGTTTATTCATCACACTCTCATGAATATTTACAAACCCACACTCTCTTCGTTGTGGCTCACATGGCGTACCATGGTAACACACGGAAGAAAGGATTTATACAAAAAGAAACGCTCTATTACTATTTACAAGAATAAACTAGTTAAGTTCGGCATCATACGTGACATTTGCCCCTTTTTCGAAGAAAATGTTCTACATTTTTTTTTGATGCCGAAAAGAAGGTTCTATGTACAAATATTTACAAACTCATCATTCAAGATACAGGAATTTTGGAATTCAGAAGTTCACACATCCATTCTGCTGAGATAATCGGCGCCAACGTTGTCTCTTCCCTTGATGGATACAAGGCGGTAGCGGAAAGGCTGTAGAGACAATGCCCAGCGCATGATACGACTGTTGAGTTGTTTGGCCTTGTTCAAGTACAAAAGTGACTGGTGGTCTGTCTCCAACGTAAATTCCTGTCCTTCAAGGTAACACTGGAAATATCGGATACCCCAAACTACTGCCAAACATTCTCGTTCAGTGGCTGAATAGGCTCGTTCACGCTGTAGCAACTTTTTGCTTGCGTATGCGATTGGGAATTTCTCTCCTTCGTCTTCTGATGTCTGTAGCAATACTGCACCTAATCCTGTATCTGAGGCATCTGTTCTCAGGATAAAGGGACGGTTGACATTTGGTAAGTGGAGAATCGGCTCACTGGTTAGCTTCTTCTTCAATGTGTTGAACGCAACCTGTTGGCTTTCGTCCCAGACTATCTTGTTGGCTTCTCTTGACTTCGTTTTGTCGGTGAGTGGTACGGCGATGGATGCAAAGTTAGGAATAAATTTTCTATAGTAGCCGGCTAGTCCCAAAAAGGAGCGAAGTTTCTTTTTCGTCTCAGGCCGTGGTGCATTTTGTATCTTGCTCAACTTGTCAGGTTGTGGTTTTAGTATTCCAGCTCCCACAATGTGACCCAGAAATTCAACATGTTCGTATCCAACGAAGCATTTGGAGGGTTTCGCCGTAAGATTGCCGTGTCGCAGACGCTTTAGTAATTCAGTCAATGTTACCATGTGTTCCTCCCATGTTGCGGTGTGCACTAAGACATCGTCTATGAAGTTATGAGTGTTCGGCATGTCTCTGAGTATTTTCCGCATCAGTCTAGTGAACGTTGCTGGGGCGTTGTTTAGACCAAAAGGCATGACTTTGAACTGAAATAGACCCAAGGGTGTTATGAATGCTGTCTTTTCCTTTGCTTGTTTACTCAGCGGTATCTGCCAGTAACCTTTGCATAAATCAACCTTAGTGAAGTACACATCTGTGGAAAGACAGGCGAAGATATCATCTGTGTTCGTCATAGGCTCTGCATCGAAGATTGTCACTCGATTGAGCTTCCGAAAATCTACACAAAAACGAATGGTGTTATCCTTCTTTTTTACTAGCACTATGGGAGAAGAGTATGGCGAATCTGATTCTTCTATGACTTTCATCTGTAACATTGATTTTACTTCACTTTCCACGGTGCATCTCATCGCATGAGGAAGTGGATATGGACGGCTTCGTATATGATCGTCGGTCGTCAGTTTAATATCATGAGCCAACACATCTGTTCTTCCAGGAAGATCAGTTAGGACGTCACGGAAGTTACCAAGTAGTCGTTTAACATCGTTGTGCTGACTTTCTGTTAGTTTGTTCCCGATGTTGACGTCATCAAACGTTTCTTTTGCTTCCAGTTCTGGTAAGAGAATACTGGTGTTGTGACTGTGATTGTCACAGATCAAATCATCGCTGTCCCAGTCAGTTTCGTCTCGCTCGTAGACAATTGCTGAGTTTGCTTCTATAAAAGATGCACAACCAGTGGCACAATCTGTTGTCTCTGATGTTGACCCTTCAGTCTTATCCATCCTCTTGACGTATTGCTTGAGAAGGTTAGCGTGGAAAATCTTGGTTTTTCCATTGAGATCCAACTTGTAGTCATTTCGACTGGTTCTGTCTAGGATATCGAAGGGACCTTTCCATTGAAGCAATAACTTGTTGTTATCTGTCGGCAACAGTAACAACACTTGGTCTCCAACTTTGAATGATCTATCCTTACTCTTGCTGTCGTAATACCGCTTGTATCTGTCCTTCGACTTCTTCAATTCTTGTTGTGCCAGTTGACAAGTATCTTCAAGTCTCTGACGAAGATCAAGGACGTACTGATAGGTTGTCTTGACTTCGCTGTCGCTCTCAGCTTTACCAGTCCAGAGATCTTGAAGGATTGACATTGGTCCTCTAACTGTTCTCCCATAAAGAAGTTCAAATGGAGAGAATCCGAGTGACTCCTGAGGGGCTTCTCGATAGGCAAATAATAGTGGGGCGATGTATCTATCCCAGTCACGTGGTCGTTCAGCACACATTCTTTTGAGCATGGACTTTAAACTCCCGTTGAATCGTTCAACAAGTCCATTACAGGCGGGATGGTATGGAGTGGTCCTCAACTGCCGGATCGAAAGCAAACGGCTGACCTCTCGCATTACATCAGACGTAAATTGGGCACCTTGATCGGTGAGTATCTCTGACGGGAACCCAACTCTAGTGAAGATTTCTACAAGAGCTTCAGCGACTCTGGTTGTTTCTATGGAACGGAGAGGGGTTGCCTCAGGGTACCTGGTCGCATAGTCTACTAAGGTAAGAATATATCGGTTGCCTTTCTCAGTGACGGGATGAATGGGACCAACCAAATCAACTGCAACTCTTTGAAAAGGTGTCTCGATCAATGGCATAGTACCAAGTGGAACCTTTCCAATGCGGCCTTTTGGGATTGTGCGCTGGCATATGTCACATGAGTGACAGAACCTTGTTACATCTGCATTGAGTCCTGGCCAAAAGAAGTTTGTGAGGATCTTTTCAGTGGTTTTCCTGATGCCTTGGTGTCCTCCAAGTATACCTTCATGCCCAAGCTTCATGACAAAGTTACGATACTTACTCGGCACAACTAGTTGATTCACTTCGTTTCCATAATTAGTCGTGGGAGACTGAAATTTACGGAAGATGAGTCCGTCCTTGATGAAGAATTGTGAAGTGCCACTCTTTGCACTTTGTTTCTCCTCCCCGGTGGCGGCAAGTTCTCTTACTCTTCGAAGGGATGTATCATCATCTTGACCACTCTTAATATCTTTTGCTGTCACATCAGGAATTGCGGTAGGTACTTTAAGAGGGCGATGCGGTTTTCCTTCCTTCAACTTCTGCTGACGAGTTTGCACAGCTGAAACTTCTTCACGGCGTGCATTATTGACATCTAGCTTCGACGGTGGAGTCTTGCATGTCCAAGTGGAATCGGGATCAAATGGCTGTCTTGCACCTGGTATGTTGCCAATAACTAAGTCGTACAGAGGTGTCTGCATACATAACGCTTCTGCTTCACCAACGAAGTACGGTGTGTTAACTTTGATAACGGCGGTAGGAAGTCTGCAAACTTGACCTTGAAGTACAGCACAATACTTCCAAGTTCCTGTCATCTGCTTGGGTGAAATAAGACTCTTCCGTACTACCACTCCACTGCACCCGCTGTCTCGTAGAACGGTTACTTGGTGTTCACCAACCATACCGATTGCTGTTGGCATCTGGACCTTCGATGTCTCTGTGTGTGCAGCGTTGACGACAGGAAGCTTATGACCACAAAGTAGTTGGACATAGCCATCTTCCTCACAACAGTTGGCTAACAAGGTTTCATCGATGGCTGCAAAGGCGATGGTTTCTTTTGGAGGAAGCACCTGACGACAATGGTCACATCCCGTTGAGACTGGAGCTCTTCCTGGTTTACTGGTGGCCTGACTGTCGGACCTATTTCTCCTAAATCTGCTGTACCCCTTATTTTGTTGATATGGACTGTCCATGGTCAATCCAGCAGCTACTTTGGTCGGCGAATTTCTAACACGGCAGTCTCTTGCTAAGTGACCCTTGCGATGACATATGTTGCAAGTACGTTGCTCGTAGGGAACGAAAGGTTGTCGCCCATACTGCTGTGATCGCTGATTTAGGGCCGAGGCATTCGGTTGATGCTGTTGAGGTTGTCGACCGCCTTGAACATTTGAAGGAAATTGTGGTGAAGTAACCGCACCTTGCTGTGGACGTCGTCTATGTTGGACAGAAAAACCATACTGAGCGCCGTGTGCTTCTTGGTATTGCTCTGCTAATTTCGTCATTGTCTGGATGTTCTTGGGAAGACGTTCTTTTAAGAAGACGGCTAATTCTCGGCTACAACTATTGATGAACTGCTCTCTGAGGAGAAGGTCTTTCACTCCATCAAAGGTTCTTTCTGTCTCTGCTAAATCTAACCATCGTAGAAAATAGTTCTCAAGTCGAACAACAAATTGTGAGGGTGTTTCACTGGGTTCAGGTTTGGCCGATCGAAATTTGGTTCTGAAGCCTTCTTCGGTTAACCGAAATCGCTTAAGTAATGCCTTCTTTAGGTCGTCATACTTTGAAGCATTTTCTGGTGTTAAACGTGAGTAGACGTCTAGTGCCTTGCCTCTAAGTAAAGCACTGAGGTTGATGGCCCAGTTGTCTGGCTTCCATTCTTGACTCAAGGCGTACCTCTCAAAGCGTTGCAGGTAAGCGTCGAGGTCATCTTTTGCTTCATCGAAGAAGGGTAACTTTGGTGTTCTTGCATGAAGATGGTTTTCTGCCTTAGATGGTTTCCACTCGTCTGTGTCATTTACCTTATCTTCATTTTTCATTCTCTGTAATTCAACCTGCCTTTCAAGAATTTCTAGGTCATTTCTACGTATCTCAAGATTTTGAACACGTTCTTCCCTTGCAGCAGATTCCCTGTCTCTGATAAAATCTGCCAAATCATTACCAACTAACCCAATCTCTTTACCAAGTTCAAACCACTTATCCATCGTTACGAGGACACTAAGGAACCACACCAAGCTAAGAATCGGAACAGCGCGCATCTAACACTAGCTTGCCATGCGATTGCGCCGCGATGCGAACCTACTCCATCGTGCACATGCGTCAAAGTGAGATCAAGACCGCATCCTGAGACATTCAAGTAGCAGACATGAAAATATCAACTTCCTATCCTTCCAAGTGAGGCCTAGTCCAACATTCATTTACTAAATAATTTGTGATTTTAGAAATGAGACTCACTCAGTTCGATAATGCAGGAAAGTTCTATCGAATGAAAGTACATTAAACTACAATCCAGAAAACTCTTCTAGCAGTTGTACTTATGGTTCAATCTCCAGGCAAGTCAGAGATGTGTAACAAACGACACTATTAATTTCGGTTTCCCGGACAAGCCCCCAAAATGTCGCGCGCACTCTGAATCAGTCGCAGCGGCGTGTGTCGTTTGCTCACCTGAACCACTCGTAAAACAATAGAAGGTCAACTCGACGAAGATTTGATATTTACAAAATTATATTTACATCAATTTATTTAATTGAGGAATATTATTTACAAGTTATCTAATAAATATATGTACAAAACTATTATTTATAAGTACAGGAAAGTTGAATTTGGATAAACTTATGTAGTTGCTGAAGATCCTTATTTAAGGGTGTGACTTGGATGAGTGACAAATAGCATTAACAATAACTGACTAAAGACTTAAACTATTACCCTCCAAAAGGATGAGATCAACTGGAAGTTGTTTTGATCTTACGAAGTACAATAAACGGTGTAAATGTCTTCTTAAAATAGTTCAATCCCTAAAGTCTCGCTTATCACAGAATAACTTACTAATGGACAAAATAGATAAACAATTAACGAATAAATAAATAAATAAATAAGAAATAAATTAAATAAAGAAATATTCCGGAATTTATTCAATTAAGGGCCCACCGGTTTACCGCGGATTCTTTGGAGCAGGTTTGCGTTCGTGTGTGGTCAGTTCACTGACGAAGTTCAAAACACCAAAACCAGGATCATGATGATGGTGATGATATATAATACTCCATTACATGGTAAGTTCCATCAACGGCAAATAATTGGCTGCTCCTTTTCGACGGACCTGGGTTGTCTCGTCCTGATTGGCAGCTCCCGTTGGATTAGCAATCTGGGCTGTGCCCTGTCTCCTCTGCCGTCTATAAATTCAATAATCAAAAATATACCGATCTACTAATACCTTCACTCCAGCTCAACAAATTCTAGGCTATCAGTTATATAAATACACAATATTCAGCCGAAAATTAATGAAGACGCAATAATCTCAAGTTCCGGTAAACTTCAACCATTATACACAAATCTCTATAGTGTGTCACTCTTCTTAAATAGCCAGTCTGACGTACACCCATTTTCACATCAAAAGATTTATCATCAAAATAGCAAAATAAAGAAGTCTGAAACATGAAAATTGGAGATGACTTTACTTACGGTCAGATAGGGTCACCTGACTCCTTGAATGTCTCCTGATCGGTCAAATCTCACCTTGAGACATCAACAATATTACACAAATATCACGCAGATATACTTCTCAGTTGCGATCGCAAAAACCGATTTGATTTAGATTCGCGGGGTTCCTTAGGGACCTAAATCACCTGATTTACAAAAGATACTTTAACCTGACCACGGCAGCATGAAGGAAACACAATAGAGTAAACAAAAACTGATGGACACGGAACAACGAGTATCAATATATATATCATGTTTATTCATCACACTCTCATGAATATTTACAAACCCACACTCTCTTCGTTGTGGCTCACATGGCGTACCATGGTAACACACGGAAGAAAGGATTTATACAAAAAGAAACGCTCTATTACTATTTACAAGAATAAACTAGTTAAGTTCGGCATCATACGTGACAGATGTGATAGACCGAGGCCGTCCTCGGTTCGCTGTTTACAACGACCAAACAACGGAGGGACAGCGAGTCCTCGATGTACCGGCTGGACAAACGTGTGTGCGGATGTGTGTCAGTCCATGACAGTGTCTCAAGAACCTAGGCCTTTACGTTGTGTGAACATTGTTCTCGAGCCAACACTATCCTGTTGGTATAAGTGATGACGTTTTGGAGCCGGAAGTGCAGTGTAACAAATGCACATGTACATGGATGTATCCATTCGTTTACAAAGCACTTCCGGCACCACTTACAGGATAATGTGTAATGCTGTTTCATCAGACCATAAACCTGTGTAAATCTTATTGAAGTATGTTGTTACCAGAAACACAATGCTTCTAACCATTATCAGTTATGTAGTATAACTTTAAAAGGTAACATTGCCTACGGATTGGGCGCTTTGGGGCTATACAAAGCGTTTGATATTGAATTTAATATGGTTTGAAAGATATTTTAAAAGTAGAATATAATAATTCACATAAATATCCCTTTAATTGTGGTTCGTTTGTTTGTTTGTTTTTAGGTTTAATTGCGTAAGACAGAATACGGTCTGCCATTTTGTAGAACCAAATATTTCCTCCGCAAAATGGCGGACCGTATACTTCTACATGTGGTTCTGCTGGTTGTGGGCATATTCCCGACAGACAAATTTATGGGTTTTTTTTTAATCACTTCTCGCTACAACACACTCTATACGGGCAATTTGTTTGCATGGACAACTCCTAAAAAAGGATAAGGAGCGATTCCAAACGGCAGATTGTAAAGAGATTTAAGGCAATGTGTCCCTTTATGTTCAACTCTTACATTTCTTTAACTGGGTCATGCCCAATTTACAATTAAAACCTGTTTCGAGTAGGTTGCATACGTTACTACACTTGCATTTACTATAGCTTAGGCATGGGAACCTTTTAACATTTCGATCAGTATTCCCTGATCGCCTTCGAGAGAAAGCTTTCTCATGAAGACGATCAGAGCATACCGATCGAAACGTCGAGCTGTTACACCACCGGTTCCTTTCAGAGCCAACAAATGTATAGAGATATTATTTTCATTTTTAGGCCTACTGCATGGCGTTGACTTACCAGATTGAATCATATTTTGTGGAATAAAATTTACATTCGAGCGGACTAGACACACGAGAAAAAAAACAACCTTCAACTTTTCAATTCAGTCAATGGTTAAGTGAATTTACTCAGCGACTAACACCCTGCTGACACGGAGCTGGTGTCAATATAACACCGAGGTGTTTTGGAGGTTACGTTACACCACTGGAGGCTACATTATATCGACTTAAGCACACCACAGCTGAAAGGTGTTTAGTTCGTCATTTATTGATTTTTGCAGTTGGTGTGTGTATCAACACTATTTCTGAATTTATGAAATGAATTTGAACATTATCAAAAAACGAAATTCCGGATTGGTCATTTAAAGCCATTATACACTATTGGTAAAGTGTCTGGAAATACTTCCATACCTTAAGAGCATCAAGAGTTATTTAATAAAATCAACCTGCGAAAGTTTCAGCTCATTTCATTGTTTCCTTTACGAGAAAACAATACAAAGTCATTCAGCGTTTTTGTATTTATTCTAACGGCTGGAGTTTTCGTCTCATGAGACGAAAAATCATCTGAGGATCTTATTACTCTAATTATTCGAAAACGATAACACATCAGACAGAAATATTTCACAGGAAGTTTTCTACCATCATCGTCTCTATACCATGTAAGTTATGTGCAAATCTGTGAACATTTTGTTTTTCGGTGTTCCCAAAAGTGAATATGGGCTTTTAAAGCACGCTGAAAACATTGTTAATTGTCAGAGACCAGCATCCGCACTTCACTTAATCCAACAATTATTTACATGAAATAGCCAATAATTATGTGAAAGTGTTAAGCTCAATTGGTCACCGGTGTCACAAGAAAATAGTGAAAACCCCTTATTTAGGCCTCCCGCGGTATATGTTTTCACTCATATCAAACATCGGGGTTTGGACATGCTTTTTCAAACACTATAGATTTCCAACAAAGATTATTTCAAAGGGAATTGATTTTTCAACCATGACTATCTTTATACTACTTTTGACCTCTAGCAGAGGGCGCCCTACTCAAATGACGTCACGTGCACAAGGTATAGTGAAAACTAGAGGGTGGGCACGATTGTTCCCCCAGACCCATCAACAACAACAATAACAACAACTGCAACAGCAACAACAACAACAACAGCAGCAGCAGCAGCAGCAAAACAACGATGTAATCATACCGATTAGCATTTTTGGCACATCAGGCCTTCTTAGAAGAGGACATTTTTTTACAACCTCAAGTTTTTAATAATAGGCACGCCATACAAGCAACCTGTGAAACAAAATCATCAACTTAGGTGGTCAAGTTTTTGAGAAATCCTATCTGTGAATTCTCATGGTTTTGTCAGGGTTAAAAAGATCTGAATGAGATCTCAGTACTCATGAGTACATATTTCTCGTACATGTTTATATTTCCAAGGACAAAATTGGTACCGACGCTACGCCTATGAAAGTAATATTTTAATTATGCTAATTTCAGATGAAAATATTTCTCCGGAGGACGGGTACTGTTACAAACTTCATAATTTCAGCTGTCGAACAAATCCCCAATAATAACGACAATCAATCGTGCATGCACTTTGGCTGTAGTATACTACCGTAATCCGATTTCCTAAACAACACGTCATAGTTTGTGTATACATCACCTTTTTCTAATGGCAAGGGGAGGGCTTACGCTAATCCAGCGACCGGAACTTTACAATTTAGCGCAAGTGATTAATTATTCCATTTTTTTATGCAGGCGTTTCAAAATCACTCTCAGTCTTATTTTTCGACTCCACCTTTGTTAAGCCATCACTCGAGTGACCCTTTAAGAAGGTCATGCGTTGGGAGAGGCTTACACAAAGGTGTATTTCCTTCCTCCATGGTTGATGTAGTTGAATAAGCAGTTGGATCAGACTGAATTCAGCCGAACTGAATGAAATCGAACTGAGTCGAACCCTGCGAACTCGCTGCACTATATATGTACGGGAGAACAAACACAAAATGTCGACAGCCTCCTTATTTAAGTCAAGTCAACGGCAAACACAAAGATGAGTTGAAACTTGATTCATGTTGAATGCATAACATGATAAGTTCATTTCTCCTTGTAGCATAGAGGAGCGCAGTGTTCACTTTTGTGTCCGATTATAAACCGGTGTCATTCAATACACGGTGGTTTGGCTAAATTATCCAGACGGCCGAGTGCGATCGCATTGATTACGCGCTTATCATAATCAAGCTGGACACAGGCACCTCGATATCTGCCATTTTGAAATCTCCTGTGCGTCAATGCAGCCGACACTGTACACATAAAAAAAAAATCCAGTAAAAAGACAGTGATTATTTTTCCCTGATAGTATGGATGCCAAAACAACTGCCAAAAAAAAATAAAAAAATATTCAGACATTGAATTGTTTGCAAGATAAACCTTTGTCACGCCGTAATCAGCCGTTAATATTACACAAAAATAAACGGTTCTTTTGAAGGCCCGGACGGTGTGTTTTCTTATTTTGGAAAGAACAAAAAACACATACCGTTCGTAAATGTAAACGTAAATTTTACGGTAATGATTTGGCACCCATGACGCGAGGTACAATTAACTGTAAAAATTGCAGGCAGTGCCTCCGCTTAGTCATTGCTGCCCCTTAAAATATTTTTTCGTATGGAGTTGTATTTTACCCTGTCCGCTACTAGAATGAAATGCCAGGGCCATTTAAGCACAAAAAGTAGCTAAGCACAAACAGATCATGCTTACCAGAATAAGGTTACCAGCCAAAAGAGGAAGTCACATGTACAATCTGTGACTGGTATCCTGCTTATATTGGCTTAGCAGATGACTTTTAAGCACTATTTTCTGCTTAAGCATGCTCTATGAAATTGGGACCAGGTCACCCAGGTATCTTAAAGATGTAGTACATTGCTTGTTTTGTCATAGGGTTTATTATTTTTTTTTTTGTGGTAGTTATTTTTGAAGAGTAAAATTATTAAACATGTAAACACTCTTGTTTGCAGTGAACAATGTATACTCCATATACAAACAGCGCTCCAATAAAGATTATTGAAGTATGTACTTAGAGCACTATACGCAAGAGCCAAACAATTTCTAATGGCATTTCCAGCCATGCTATGAAGCTGATTTGCTGCATGCATCACCAGAAAGACCTGCAGAAATGGCGACTACAATTCAGCCCCAATTTAGCCCTAAATTCAAAGGCATTTGAAAGCGAGTCTGTCATGCAAACATAACACAGATTGCCCGGTAAATGAGATATTATGAATATGAGCACGTGCACAATCTCGTGTATTCTGGGCGTGGGACAGAAAGATGGCCGAATAAAGAATAAAGAGAAAGTGTTTATAAAGAATACATACACTTGATTAACCCTTGGTTATTATAAACAGAAAAATAAATGTATTTAAGTTGTTCTATAGCGGTGATGTGTTTCGTTATAACGTCTACCCGATCGTTTATTCCGGTTATTTATTGCGCTGGTAACCCTTTTCGCTATTAACGCATTGTTTCACTCACATGCCCAACGCAATATACATCCAGGAAAACCCTTTGTGATGCGCCAAATTTGGCTCTAAATTTAATGAGAGAATCGAGCAAAGATAATGTCACACGTGACACGGATCTCAGCCGCGGCTCGGGGCTCTTTACGTCAAGCGCACATTAATCTGAACACTAATTAGTTGACCATCTCCACTCTGTTCGTTATTTCCATGACACGCAAATTAAAAGAGATCGAGCTAGCTTTTTTGTTTTACGCTCATTAAAACCAGTGCGTTAGTTTCTCTCGCCAAATCCCCCGCGAAATCAACACGTTGAGAACACAAGATTGATTTATACGTTAGTTTTTACACAATCGGGAGGCCGCAAACAAGCTTAAAAACAAGTTTGATCTGTAATCATTGGGGAAAAATCGATAATTTAGTTTCATATCTGAAAGCTCACAGATTGTGAAGTTCACTCTGGTATCAATCCTTCAAAGGCATACTTCAGTCTGATATAATGTCAAAGTCGAGAAAATATCGTGAATTAAAAAAACCCGAAAATTATCGTAGTTTGTTTCGCTTAATGGAAATCGAATTATGCTGATCAAAGCATTTAACCCATATCCGATGCGGGCCTGATACTTCACGGACGCAACGGAGGCGAATGCCTCCATTGCCTTGGTGCCCTTGAATTAATGTTCCAATAGAAAAAAATATGGGTTTTTTTAATCCTCATAGAGGTGCCCTTTATCAAGACAAAAATGCTTTGGTGCCCTTGCCCTCTCAAGAACGAGGCAATCAGGCTTGCGATGTTTGCGCTGAAACAAAATTATCTAATTTGGTAGAAATGACATTTTCACATGTTTGTTTTCATTCAAAACTAGGGAACGTTTTCAACTCTTCAATAAACCAATGTTGTAAAATGTCACTTTAAGTCAACAAGTATCGCTACGGGGAGACACGCAGACTGGAGACTCATGACGACAAAATTGAACAGAAACCTCGCTCCACTTCTACGGTGTTTCATTTCAGGGGAAAGACGTCTTCTCAATTTTCAATATTTGAAACCCCACCCCTCCACCTCTGTTTATTTAGACCGTGTTTATTTTGTCCGCGACAGAAATTAACTGTTGAACAGTATCTAAAGATTGCTCTCTTTCATGAAGGATGGGGTTTACCCTCTGTTTTTTTTTCGGGTGGGGGGGGGGTGGGGGGAATCGGAGGTCTTCTTCAATCAGCGTAGGACTGAACAAACAGAAAACAAGTGTAATTTACTGGCAACACGCTCCGAGCACTGCGTGCGGGTCCAACTTGTGGACATTACCCCCCGTAGCAAACCAAACCATCTGTACAGTCGTCATTTACCTCACGGCCCTGTCTTTCAACAATATCTAGAGGTTGTGTGTTTTTTTGTTTTTTTAAGTGTCTTGCTGTTTTCCTAAAACAAACACGTTTTAATGAATGTTTTTGATATTTTCTAAAACAGCACACAAATCGATTCTCCCTGGCTGCACTAATGAAGCATTCGACACCGTCCCGTATAAATGCAGTAGACATAGTGACCGGGTTTGGGGGGTGGGGGCGATTTGCCATCTGAAAAGTAATAAATGTCCCAGAAATAATCTTATCTGGAACATTTGGTGCTCGATATGTGTCGTTGACGCCACCTTCCACCCCACCCCACCCCCTTCGTCCCGTTGTGTCTTCATTGTTTTCTGTGAATCTCAGGAATTCTTTAGAAGATGTTCGGGGTGGGGGGTAACTCCATACAAGATGGGAAGAGTGTGTTGGAGCTGATCAGAAACCCCAGAGCTTGAGTCCGGTGCTCTTGGCATTACACGGAAACTACATTTTTAATTGGCCAAAAGTGCCCCCCTAGGAAAAAGGGTGCCCCCCCCCCTTGTGCCCCCCTAAAATGTTACCCTAGTTGTGGCGCTGGTTACGTCATTTAATGAAGCAACTGAGTGAGGAACCAATCAGTGCCTCTATTCGTAGAGGAAAGGTGGAAAAAAAAACGTGGACAGTGGTTGTCATTCCACGTGATAACATTATAATGCTTAACAGCTCTTCAGTCTGAAATCTGACTTTTAGCGGGCGTATTTTCCCCGAGGGTTGGATTTTTGTATTTAACTTGAATAACTATAAGTTAACTCAGTTATCTACAAATAAGTTCATTTAGCGTTGCATTTCCCTACAACCATAACTTAACTATATTATGGTTCCCACTGACTAAGGTTCCAAATTCTATTTTATTAAACGTTTCTTCGTTTACTATTCGGCGTGCAGTTCGATAGAACAAACATGTATTTGTCTTTTTAGTTCCGTAAACAGGTTCGTTTCTTAATTATTGCCTCTAATCGACTCAATTGTGAATGGAAGTCAATTTAATTAACTTTTTGTTTGTGATGTGAAAGGGAGAAGAAAAAAAAGAGAAAGTGCCGCTTCTCAAAAAATCAAGATTCTCCAAATGATGTTTCTGCTACATGATCTGTATACCAGATTCATTCTCTACGTTTCGACCCGTGTGATGTGCTGGTCTTCAGAAAGAAGAGGAAGAACCTCAACGTCGTGACAAGTCTTCGGTTCCTTTCGGAACCACCACATATTCAAGAACAACCCAATACTCTAGATGATTACCAGCCTAAAACAATAGATTAGTTTCTGTCCGTTTTGAAGCACAAATTAAAGCGCGTATACAGTTAACTAACTGCGGTGAAATTTGCACGAGATGCGTTGTGAATATATCTTGCTTTTCAAATGATTGAATTGAATGCTGTCTCCCGTGAAATAACAAAATCAACCTTAAATCATCATTTTTGTCTGATTTAAATAGTTGTGTTCGGAGAATTGCATTTAATTCGAACACTCCAGTCTAAGGATAAAATGGTATACAAATAATGAATGTTTATGAGTACAATGGTAAGAACATTTTCATGAGTTGAAAGATGGAATGTTCCATTCAACGAGGCGAAGCCGAGTTGAATGGAACATTCCATCTTTCAACGAATGAAAATATTCTTACTATTGCACGAATGAAAAACTTTCATTGTTTGTTTTATATAACATCCAAATAGATCTTTGTCATTTGATTGGAGGATAACACTATAAAGTATAAGAAGCTTCAGCCATTTTTAATCGAATAGTCACTTTTGTCAATGGAGGGCGGGCGAGCGTGCAATAGAACAAATCGGATGCAACGAAAAATGCACGGTGAATGGAACGAAAAAATGCACGGTGAATGACGTAGCGTGCAATGGTACGTTTATTTGCTATTGCGTGACCGACCATCCTCCAATCAAATGACAAGGATCTGCTTGGGTGTTATAATAATCAATTGTCACAAAAACGTAATTCACCGTTCACAGAATGTATCCCACTAACGCACACATAGATCTGTTGGAATTGGAAGACGAAACGTCATTTCTTGTTCAATTTTGTTTTATTTTGTAAGTACAGGATTTGGCATGGAGAACTTGGCAGTGACTGTCCAGGTTGTTAGTGTACGGTAATATTTCTAGATAATCATGCGTCTCAAGCCAAAGACGTGGACATATTATTGGTGACATTTTCAGTTCGTGTTTTACCTCTTGCGCTTCTCAAAACGCAGGCCCGGGGGCCATCGTCAATAGTTCAGTTTTCGCTTAATTCACCGTTAAAAACACATTGAGCTGTTCCTCCGCGTTGCAAATATTCTCGTACCCGGTTCTGCCGACTCAAATGAGCTAATACAACAAACTTTTAACGCATTGTTGCAGCCATTTTGTTGTTCCCCCACTCAAATAAATATAACCAAACCGAGGCTGGGATGCAAAAGTAGTATATCTGTAATAAAAGTAGCCTCTTTTAGAGTTCGTGTCGTAAGATTAAGCTTATATACATACATTCAAAATAAAAACATCAATTTCAGTCCAATCTCAAAATATGATCATTCAGTTTTGAATAGATTGAAAATAAATCAACTTCAATTCAAATATTTGTTTTCCCTGATCAGATAAAAGTTAAATCCTTTAAATGCAGGTATTTTTTGTTTTTCATTGACGACAAGTCGAACAAGCTCAGTTGCATAACTTTAAAGCTTCTTGTTACCTGAAAGAACAGACACCCCTTTTGGGAATATACGTTGGCAGTGTCTTCCACTATAAGAGGGTGTATTTAACAGCAAATCCGCTGGCCTGATTAGCTGCAGTCTCCGAGTACACAATCTCGAGATTGCTTGCATATTTATTCCTAGATGCGGGCTGACATTTTCATTCGCCGTGATCTTAACTGGGCCGTGATGATCCCAGACTCTACGGTATCATGGGGCCGCAATATTCAGGGACTAAAAAAAAAAACGAGGGCTGATCATTCAGACGATAATAACCACTTGTTTAAAGGGATACCACATCACTGATGTTTGGAAGATTAAAAAACATTCCCATCCCCTAGTTGTTTCAACTTTCAGTTCATTTAATAACAATAAAAAAAACAAATTAGTAAAAAAAGCCTTAATCAGTCATATGAGACATCATTTTTATGTAAGTTAGTCAAAATGATGTCTGATAATGACTAATTAGCGTTGTTTTGAAAAATAACATTTCTTTACAGTGAAGGTGATTGGGTTTAAATGGCGTGCACAATATTGGTTAGATTGAAAAAATAAATGTTCACAGATTTGCACATAACTGACATGGTATAAAGATGGTAGAAAAACTTCCATTGAAATATTGTTGCTTGGGAACGTATAGCTTGTTAGATATGAGTCAAACAATGGGAGACTTTTTGGACGGTCCTTTTTTCACAGTTCTCACCGGTCGTAGGCACGCTCAGAACTACGCGCGCAATACTGAGCATGTGCGCGCATGCCCAGAACTGTGAACAAGGACCGTTGCGTCTGCTGCCGCCAGCGTCGGAAAGTCCAATTTTTTTCCAACTATTTTCCCGTGACTCCGATGACCGATTGAGCTGACACTTTCACAGGTTTCTTATTGTTATAGCGGGTCACATAAAGTGTGGGTACTGGTCTGTGACATTGGCCAATCTTGTCCGCGTGTCTGAAGAGAGAACAGCGTATAAACTTCTGTATCTGAGGTATTTTGTGCACGTTCATTTATCGATCTAGTAATTCGTCTGCAATGTTGAAAGAGTAACTTTAAACTCTATCTTCTCGACTTGACATACTTCAGACGGATTTACCTCTCTGGAGGAATGATAGTAGTAATAACATTACAATCAGTAAGCTTATATATCAGACTCAATTTTTTGTTTTGTTTTGTTTTGGTTTTTTTTTAAGATGATTGGGCCTACACAACCTGTACTTTCCGTTAAAGGTGCTGTGTCGATGGTGTTTCATTTGGCGCCCGTGCCTTGACAATCTCGCGTCTCACCCATAATAAGCAGTGACCCGTGACGTCATCATCACCATGACGTCATCGTCACTATAATCTTGGTTCCGCCATTTTGGTAGTAAGTGTCCCCGTGTGTTTACAGTGTTGTGCGAATCTTTTTTCGTCTTTTTTTATTAGACGACGCAGCGTTTACACGCTTACCATAATTTTGACGCGTACCAAAATGGCGAGCATGACAGACAGTAGCCGCGTGTGACGTTCGTGCAAGAGGTCAGTAGCTGCATAATTTAGGAGCTCCGTAAATTGCCCCCCCCCCCCTACGTCTGACAAATAAAGAAGTAAACATTTGCCCTTTGGTCAATTTTTTTCTTTCCGTGATGTTGAGCCACAAAACCCGTTTGAAGGTCTGAAGTGTGACACGTGATTTGTAACTCGAAAAAAAACTTACAATTTATCATTTATAATTTATTATATAAAAACCGTTTTTGTATAACTTCATTCTTTAGCAATACGCTGTGCAAGAGTGTGGCGCGTGGTCCAACGTCGAGACCCGTTTAACTGCGTGTTTTGGGGTTTTTTTTCACACTGAAGAATTGCTTGTTGGTACCCAGGGTTGCCCCCCCCCCCCCAGAAGATGTTCGAATACGCGTGAATATTTCTGTCTGAAATACCTGACACAATGAGAGAACACTGTCCCTATTAAATAAACTGTCAGTTACGATTTGTCAAACCAAAATGTCGTCAACGTGTAGTCACCTTTTTAATGCCAGATCCTCTTAGATGGATAAACATCATAAAGCCATACATATTGACGATCGCTAGCATTGTTCGTACGTTGAAGCCGCTTGGGCGCATCCATGTTTTGTACAAACCTATGTTAACCAATCCGTTAATGCGCGTGATTTAACCTCAACGCACGCGTATCTATTACTGCATTCGCTCGTGCATCACGTCTCGTGCGCGTTTCAAAACGTGTCTTGACGATTTTTATTTATTTTTTTTTATTTCTTGCATCACTAACTTTTCTGCAGTTAAGGGAAGAAATTTGCACCATTTACTCAAAGATAAACGTGTGCTTGAGCTGCGTCATGCAGCCGTTGACGCGTGCTCGCAAGACATGCAGAATACTCGCAGGCAAATGGTCTTTAAATTGAAATCTTTCTTCAGTGACGCACAATGACTAAACATGTTTGCGTGCAATGCGACTACAAAACGGTTGTGCATATACAATGTAGAATTAGCGCTCCAGTCAATATATATAGCTCTATGATAAATATATATTTAAAAACAAAAATCAGAACTTGTAAATTTGAATCTAAATTGGTAGTGGTAAAATATGACTCTCAAAAACGGCAATATTCATATTCTAATATTTTTTTATCTAATATTTTTGTTTAAAAATTGAACATTCATGCCGATCCAAATACTGTACATAATACACATAATGAGAGACAAAAAAATTATAACGATGAAAAGATTGAACAAATAAGTTAGATAACAAAATCGGTAAGGATTTGGTCCGAAACCTTTCATTGTTGTGGTTAAAAAGCCGGCTTAAAAAAACGAGAAGGAATTATGCAATGTTGTCGTGACAAAACCGTTACCCAAGTCAATCGTGACGTAAAACAGTCTCGGGGCACAAAACCGCATGCCATTTTCTCACAAGACATTTTGCATCTCTCCTAAAAAGATATTTGAAATCCCTTCAGGGAGGGCAAACTCGGCAAAAAGATTGATCAGTCTGTCAGATCGAAAAACCTTGTATAACAACAAAGTCGTGTGATAAATCATAGCTCGTAATAAATCCGCAATGACGTCCTCACGACACAATGGACATCACGCCGTATAATGTAGGTGATATAACCTGTTTGGCAAGGACCATTTCTGGGGTCAGCAAATCCACGTAGTGGGTCGCTTTTTTTAAGTACTCAGGTAGTTTATTGCTCCATGGGTAGGCCAACTACCAGTGAACCTTTTGGGTTTCTGATGCAATACCCAAGTAGAATACCAGTAAACCCCTTTTGGGTTTCTGATGCATTACCCAAGTAGGTCAGCTACCAGTGAACCATTTTGGGTTTCTGATGCAGTACCCAAGTAGGTCAGCTACCAGTGAACCCTTTGGGGTTTCTGATGCAATACCCAAGTAGGTTAGCTACCAGTGAACCCTTTTGGGTTTCTGATGCAGTACCCAAGTAGGTCAACTACCAGTGAACCCTTTTGGGTTTCTGATTCAATACCCAAGTAGGTCAGCTACCAGTGAACCCTTTTGGGTTTCTGATTCAACACCCAAGTAGGTCAGCTACCAGTGAACCCTTTTGGGTTTCTGATGCAATACCCAAGTAGGTTAGCTACCAGTGAACCCTTTTGGGTTTCTGATGCAATACCCAAGTAGGTTAGCTACCAGTGAACCCTTTTGGGTTTCTGATGCAGTACCCAAGTAGGTTAGCTACCAGTGAACCCTTTTGGGTTTCTGATTCAATACGCAAGTAGGTCAGCTACCAATGAACCCTTTTGGGTTTCTGATGCAATACCCAAGTAGGTTAGCTACCAGCGAACCCTTTTGGGTTTCTGATGCAATACCCAAGTAGGTCAGCTACCAGTGAACCCTTTTGGGTTTTTGATGCAATACCCAAGTAGGTCAGCTACCAGTGAACCCTTTTGGGTTTCTGATGCAGTACCCAAGTAGGTCAGCTACCAGTGAACCCTTTTGGGTTTCTGATGCAGTACCCAAGTAAGTCAGCTACCAGTGAACCCTTTTGGGTTTCTGATGCATACCCAAGTAGGTTAGCTACCAGTGAACCCTTTTGGGTTTCTGATGCAGTACCCAAGTAGGTCAGCTACCAGTGAACCCTTTTGGGTTTCTGATTCAACACCCAAGTAGGTCAGCTACCAGTGAACCCTTTTGGGTTTCTGATGCAATACCCAAGTAGGTTAGCTACCAGTTAACCCTTTTGGGTTTCTGATTCAATACCCAAGTAGGTCAGCTACCAGTGAACCCTTTTGGGTTTCTGATGCAATACCCAAGTAGGTTAGCTACCAGTTAACCCTTTTGGGTTTTTGATTCAATACCCAAGTAGGTCAGCTACCAGTGAACCCTTTTGGGTTTCTGATGCAATACCCAAGTAGGTTAGCTACCAGTGAACCCTTTTGGGTTTCTGATGCAATACCCAAGTAGGTTAGCTACCAGTGAACCCTTTTGGGTTTCTGATGCAGTACCCAAGTAGGTTAGCTACCAGTGAACCCTTTTGGGTTTCTGATTCAATACCCAAGTAGGTCAGCTACCAGTGAACCCTTTTGGGTTTCTGATGCAATACCCAAGTAGGTTAGCTACCAGCGAACCCTTTTGTGTTTCTGATGCAATACCCAAGTAGGTCAGCTACCAGTGAACCCTTTTGGGTTTCTGATGCAATACCCAAGTAGGTCAGCTACCAGTGAACCCTTTTGGGTTTCTGATGCAGTACCCAAGTAAGTCAGCTACCAGTGAACCCTTTTGGGTTTCTGATGCATACCCAAGTAGGTTAGCTACCAGTGAACCCTTTTGGGTTTCTGATGTAGTACCCAAGTAGGTCAACTACCAGGGAACCCTTTTGGGTTTCTGATGCAGTACCCAAGTAGGTCAGCTACCAGTGAACCCTTTTGGGTTTCTGATGCAGTACCCAAGTAGGTCAGCTACCAGTGAACCCTTTTGGGTTTCTGATGCAGTACCAAAGTAGGTCAGCTACCAGTGAACCCTTTTGGGTTTCTGATGCATACCCAAGTAGGTCAGCTACCAGTTAACCCTTTTGGGTTTCTGATGCAGTACCCAAGTAGGTCAGCTACCAGTGAACCCTTTTGGGTTTCTGATGCATACCCAAGTAGGTCAGCCACCAGTGAACCCTTTTGGGTTTCTGATGAAGTACTCAAGAAGGCTGGCTACCAGTGCACCCTTTTGCGAGATATTTCAAAATTAAACTTAATATGACTAAACTCCCAAAACAATTAGACAGTCGAGCTGGAGGGTTTGTCTTTGAACCGTTTTGTTTTATTTAAAATACTTTATGGACAACATAAACTTAACCACATCCAAATCTGAGAAGGAAAAAAAATCAAACCTTCCGAGCTGTATTGCATCCCTCTTCCGGGAGAGGGTAATAAGGAACATAATTACTCTAATGGTTTTCAAAACTTTGCACTTTTTATTAAGAAAAACTGACAGCCAAAGAGTTTTGTCACATTGTGTTTTTCGGAATATTTTTCATTTTGAGCTGAGCAGCAAATAAACGTACGCGTGTTGTAATAATAAATTATTGTTTGCTGAAGGCAAGAAGGTAATTATTATGAACAGCGAGTCCGTGGTTTGTAAAAAAAAAAAAAAAAAAAAAAAAAAAAAACATACTAAAAAGGGGGTTCGTAAGGTAGAGAGGCATTGTTCGGTCGTTCGTTTTATTTTTAGAACTGCAAACTGTAGTTTGACTTGGGGCGTGGCTGGAATCCATGCAGCAGTATTCGGTCGTCCTGACAATGATTATTTTGTTTAAGGCACTTTTGTAGCTCCTTGAGAAAGCAAGCTTTACGGTTTTTTTCAAGAAGGGAAAAACATGCCTAATTTTTTGTCAGTTCGTCTTGGACATGTAGTGATGCTGGCTGTAAACTTTCGTGGCCTCGAGGGGACATAAAGCATAACATATATTATAAACGTTGTTTGATGTTTGATATCCCTTCAGGGCCTCCGTAGTTTAACCAAGAACTAGTTTGTCAGTTTGCGTTACCCAGAACTCGTTTGTCATTTTGCGTTGCCGTCTTTTGCTTAAGAGCTATTGTTGTTGTGTGGGTTTTTTGTGTTTTTCTTTTTTCTTTTTTTCTTCTTCTTCTTCTTCCTTTTTCTTCTTCTTCTTCTTTTTTTTCTTTCTTTTCAGGAAAAACAAATTGAAATTGTGTTTGTGTGTGTAAAGTTTATTATTTGCATATTGATCACGTGACAGCTTTTTGGGAAACACTATTTGATTACCATGATATGGTATCTTTTGTTTTATAGAAACTACAAGCTTGTTTTGTGCATATTGATCATGTAACAGTTTCATCGATTACCGTGGCATCTGCTGTTCATTTCATTGGTTTAACATAACTATTCAATACCTGAAAAGGCAGTATTCTAGGAAGTTGTCTTTCCGATTTTGCTTGCCGGGTTTTGTTGACAGATGCTTGGCGTGTATTTTTAAGTGAAGTAAAGTGACCGATTCGGTTTACACTGAGGTATCTGTGACGTGCATCGCATTGCGATTTAATATCATTGACGGGTCGTTTTGGACCAAAGATCGTGTGATTGATGATGAACCCCCAAGACGTGCTCCGTAGCTCGATGATACATTGATTCTGCCCTCAAAGCACAAATCGGATGTTTCCGTGAGAGTTTCGGTCATTTCCGCGAATTCATGTGTCACTCTCGTGATGAACTTGTGTCTATATGGGGATGTTTCTCGGATTATTTCCGCCGAACTCCGGGGTCATCTCGAGAAACTTCATACTTGATCCGTGTTCTCTGTCTCTTATAGTTGTACTACTTTATGTTACTTAGCTTGGTTAAAAGTATTAACCTGGTGTATTTTCTTCTCCTTTTCTCGCAGGTGTGCTACGTGGTATATCGCACCCGTAGTATCACTACGGTGACCGGTATGTGCATCACCTCCCTAGCCCTAGCTGACCTCTTCCGTGGGATATTGGTTCTACCGTTCGTCATCATGGCGTCCGTGTTCGGCGGCGAGTGGGATCTTGGTGACCTGCTGTGCTCGCTGAGCGGACTATTGTACACTCTGTTCGGTACGGCGAGTGTCATGACATTGGCAGCTGTTTCAATCGATAGGTAACGTCCATTTGTTCAGCCATCTTGGGGTTTTTGTCTCTCTTTTTTCTTACAGTGAGCTGTAGCGCAAGCGAGGCTTGAAGTGATAGTCTAGTCCCCTGACTCAACCTCATTCTATTTAATTTAAAGTACATGGACAACATTGGTAGTTTGCCAAAGACCAGTATCAACACTTTCTGTGACCCAAAATATACCCAAGATAACAAACCTGTGAAAATTCAAGCTCAATCGGTCATTGGAGTCACGAGAAAATAGTGAGCAAAAAGTTAAAATTATGTTGTCACTGTCTTAGAACATTTCAAACTAATTGTCTCACTAAAAAATACAGATTTTCAGGCATACATATTTATAAGCAATTTTCCACCATGGCATCCTCATACCATGTATAAGCTATGTGGAAATCTGTAAATATTTATTTTGTCAATCTTGCCAATGTTGTGCACAATCTTATCAATGTTTTGCACAATCTTATCAGTGTTGTGCACAATCTTATGAATGTTGTGCACAATCTTATCAATGTTGTGCACAATCCTATCAATATTGTGCACAACCTTACTAATGGTGTGCACAATCCTATACTTGTTGTGCACAATCTTATCAATGTTGTGCACAATCTTATAAATGTTGTGCACAATCTTATCAATGTTGTGCACAATCTTATGAATGTTGTGCACAATCTTATCAATGTTGTGCACAATCTTATCAATGTTGTGCACAATCTTATCAATGTTTTGCACAATCTGACCAATGTTGTGCACAATCTGACCAATATTGTGCACAATCTTATGAATGTTGTGAACAATCTCACCAATGTTGTGCACAATCTTATCAATGTTGTGCACAATCTTATCAATGTTGTGCACAATCTTATCAATGTTGTGCACAATCCTATCAATGTTTTGCACAATCTTATCAATGTTGTGCACAATCTTATCAATGTTGTGCACAATCTTATCAATGTTGTGCACAATCCTATCAATGTTGTGCACAATCTTATCAATGTTGTGCACAATCTCACCAATGCTGTGCACAATCTTATCAATGCTGTGCACAATCTTATCAATGTTGTGCACAATCCTATCAATTTTGTGCACAATCTCACCAATGCTGTGCACAATCTTATCAATGTTGTGCACAATCTCACCAATGTTGTGCACAATCTCACCAATGTTGTGCACAATCTGACCAATGTTGTGCACAATCCTATTAATATTGTGCACAACCTTATCAATGGTGTGCACAATCCTATATTTGTTGTGCACAACCCTATCAATGCTGTGCACAATCTTATAAATGTTGTGCACAATCTCACCAATATTGTGCACAACCTTATCAATGCTGTGCACAATCTTATGAATGTTGTGCAAAGTTACTAATTCGTTCGAAAGGATTGTTAAAAAGTCCCTGTACTTTATTTATTTATTTTATTTATTTATTGATTGATTGATTGATTTATTTATTATTTTATTCTTTCTTTCTTTATTTTTTCTTACCACTTTCACTTCCCGGGTATACTATTGTTATAAACTTACAACGCTCAAACTTACGTTTGCAGCCATCTTTTTTCGAAAAGGAGTGTATTTCATAAATTTAAAAGGTCCTTTTGACCTGTACGTGCATGCAAGGATGCTGATTGTTAGCCAATACCACCAAGCACAGCAAATATATTTTTAGATAATCCGACAGTGAGACATTTTATCCTGGAGCTATAGGTCTTGCATGATATCCAGCTTTGCATCATATTAATCAGCTTTCATAAACCCCCCCCCCCCCCCCCCGCTGGTTTAGGGAAATATTGCACTTCCTTGCCATGAGATGTATTTAAAATAACAGTAACTGCCAGAGTGAAATGGACGTTCTGTTTTAAAGATACATCTTACGATTTGGGCAGATTCGACGCGATCTGAACGTTCAAAGGCTACTTTCTGATTGTGTCGAAACTGTTGTCAACTTTCATTTGAAGAATTGGACGATGAACCGTTTAAGCATACCAGTATAGTCAATTTAAAAAAAAATACTCGCGGATGCTTGTTGTAACTTTACATCACCTGTGTGCGGCCCCTTAGTGCAGCCCGAGACCTTTGCCGGATACGTCTCCTGTAGCCCTGCCCGAAATAACCCCAAACCCTGTACCTGCACACGTGAAGTATCTAACATACATCATCAAGAGAGATGTCATTTATCATCTATTCATAAATACCCAAGAGAGTTTAGGCATTCCTATTGGTTGAAAAGTGGTCACATGACCGTGTTTGCCTGGTATTAAACGGCTGATAAAGACTCGGAGGCCTGTTTTAGACCGGTTCTTTTAGTCTGGTTTCCTGCTTTGATAGTCTAACACTAGGAAACGGATATGAAGAGGCGCGAAACAGAACCATAGTGCACAGATGGGCTCTTGTACGTATATTAACATACAGCAACAATCATTGCAAGGCGAGCAAGTTTGTTGTGTGTTCTCTGATTTTTTTCCCACATTTTATTTCTTACCAATAAAAGGGCATTTATGAATGAGAATAAAAGAGTGGTTACTCGGTCTTAATCGGCCGTTTAAAACCTTAGAGTGTCGCTGCTGTGCGATAAAAACCATCGCCTTCAGCTTGGGCCTTTACATCACACGGGCCGCAACACGGACGGTTTTTAAACGACCGCCACTCTTTCATTCCCTTATTTATCGACCTCTTTTTACATAATTTAGTACACGACCCATAGAAACAGTCAAAACAAATCTATAAATTATGCAAATTACAGTTTTTCAAATAAGTGGGCCTGTTTCGGATTTGAGATACATGCCACGTTTTCGGGGGGGGGGGGTGCGGCGAGATTGTACACCACGGGGAACGAGGTTGGCCCCACACGCCCAAAAGTTGCACAATCCATTGTACTCAAGTTAGTGGCGGGTGGGATGGAATATTGATCAGTATATCGGCCCATTAATTACAGAACAGACAGAACATTTTACGAATAGCCAAAGGACCCTTTAATGTCTGACCAACTGCTTTGCCTATATACGACCCCTTACATACAATCTCTCAGGCCCCCAGCCAATTTCGACAGGAAATCTCGAGCCGTCGTGCGCTCGTTTTAGTTCCGCAGAAAACAGTTATATTTGTCTACATTTAGAATTATTCCTTCGCAATGGAGCGACGTTCAGTCACACGACAAAGCACCAGACCAATCTAAAGTATTACATCTACACATTGCAAATTTTCTTTTTGGGGGGGGGGGGGGTGTTAAATTTCAACATGTCATAGTTCTACAAAAATATGAGTCAAATTTTCAAGAAATACTTCATGGGTAGGGAATGTAAAGGTTCTTATGGAAAATCCGTCCAGTCGCAGAAGTATCGAAGTTTTCCAATACCGTTATTTTACCTCCACTTCTACATTGGTAAATTCCACAAAGTCCTTTGTCAGGGTACCACGCCAAGTAAGACATGTGCGACTAATGAACATCTGAAGTCGACCAGTTATGCTGGTTTTTAATTGGGTGAGTGGGGTGGTAGTAACAATCACAGTGAGATTATGTTTTACTACTGACAATGTACACGGCCATTAGCGAGTGAACCAACTCCGGCGACGGCCGTTTGCTGCAGGTGCACTTTGGAAGAATAACGTTTGCGGCGATCTCTCCCTATACCCACTGCCGATCCGAAGCCGTCAATTCGGCCGCAGCCTGAACTAATTGTATAAAGGCAAAGTAATTTCCGGACTCGTAACATTCCCATCAGAATTATTGCGATACTGCCAGACATCACTATGATATAACATTACGTTTTTATGTCCCCCGTGTATCAATGCCAAATTGTACAGTTATGTTCCCGTATCAAGTGACAAGTAATATACAAACCAATGTCATTATTAAGCTCTGACGAACATTACAGCCTTATTTCATTGAGGTTTCTTCCTTTTTTTTCTAAGAAAAAGCCCGAACCACGTATTAATGAGCGTCTTGGTGCCTACGGGTCTTGGCCCCCAAAAAGAAACGAGACCCCGAGTCAATTTTAACGCACAGCAACTGTTTAATCACTAGCCTCTTGAATTCCCCTCAGACGTATCTCACATTTCCGTTCATCGAAAAAGTAAAAGAAAAAAAAAAAAAGGAAATAGGAAAAAGAAGGGCGAAAAGGAATGTCATAAAATATTGTCTATTAGTGAGGGGGGTAACAAGATACAGACGCTGTAAACTGATGAGTCAAAATGATCTGAGAGTGGCACCCTATATTTACCGCGATCAATATTCCCATAATTATTGGAACTTCTTAGTTCACCTTTGGTCGAGGATCATTGGGAGCTGGAGCGCCAGGTCTTTGCTCGTACTCTTTCTTGGCAAATTCAATGAATAATTCACTTGAGATATGGAATATATTAGACTACTGGTGAATGTTATGGGTGGTTTGGGATACTGAAGTCGTCTTTACATTACGGGTAATGAGTCGAGTTAGTTTCCCTTTTTTATTTGTCTTTAAAAAAAAACACTTCTTACATGAATTAAAGTGGCGCAATTAGACTTTTTACTTTTGTATTTATTTGTTTATTTGTTTATTTGTTTATTTGTTTATTTGTTTATGTGTTTATGTGTTTATGTGTTTATGTGTTTATGTGTTTATGTGTTTATGTGTTTATGTGTTTATGTGTTTATGTGTTTATGTGTTTATGTGTCTATTTGTCTATTTGTCTATTTGTCTATTTGTCTATTTGTCTATTTGTCTATTTGTCTATTTGTCTATTTGTCTATTTGTCTATTTGTCTATTTGTCTATTTGTCTATTTGTCTATTTGTCTATTTGTCTATTTGTCTATTTGTCTATTTGTCTATTTGTCTATTTGTCTATTTGTCTATTTGTCTATTTGTCTATTTGTCTATTTGTCTATTTGTTTATTTGTTTATTTAAGCTTTTTAGGAGGGCAACCGGGGCTAAGAAATAAATAGGGGGCCTTTTTGGTGTATAGAACCATTCAATTGTTCAAAACATTGTTTTTTTTATCTCATTTAGGGGGAGCACTATAGTAGGCTGGGCAACGGTTCTGAGCAGGGGGCCCCCCCCCCCCCCCCCCTGGTTACGTCACACTGCTGAATTGTACTCAAAGGTACCAAGGCCCAACTTTCTAGAGCTGCTTAAGCAGAAAATTATCCTTAATGAATTTCTGCTAAGCAAATTATAAGCAGCATACCAGTCACAGATTGTACATGTGATATGGTATTTTGGCTGGTAACCTTATTCTGGCAAGCAGCATTTTGTTGTGCTTTGCTGCTTTCTGTTGGTGCGGTTCTGAAAAGAACCGATGGTTTGTTAACAAATCGACGTTTCGATCAGCATACTCTGATCGTCTTCAGTAAAGTGGATGTGGGAAAGATGATGATCCACGAGGACGGGAACCAATGTTTCTTCAAAATAAGTGATAACATTGGACGATACATCTTTTTGGGACACAACATTTGCAAACTCCAGTGTTTAGTTTCAATCCTATTGAGAAGTTAGGATTGTTTTCAGATAAACAGGTAATACAACTTGAAGAAGCACATCGTGACAATAAAGCGGTGAACAAGTAGAAATAATACGCGTTCTCGAGGAAACAGCAACCATTAAGGATTTTCGAAAAACGAAAGCAAGCAGTCAGACGGAAATCTCCCACGATTTTATGGTTCCAGTATCAGTCATTGTGCAAAATATTGTGCAAAATGTAGACACTGAATATTTATATCTAAGTACAAAAGCGGGTTTTATCTTTATAACTCAAACGGGGGCATTACCTCTTTTTTACAAGTTGCACTACCGCCGTCCACATGGACACTCGGCAGTAAGACTCGCTAAAATCAAAAACCTTTCATCCCTGTTTATCAACCTAAATTGTGGGCTACGGAGAACCATTATTCCGGCGGAGAGATGTGCGTGCGTCCGGCCGGTAAATTCAAGGCGAAACCGCAGTGTTCGGGAGATCTCGGTGAAATTCCGGGGACTAATTTGCATTATTGATCACTGGTCTGGCCTCAAAATGTGTGTTATTTCAGCGGTGTATAGATCAAACTGGCGTTCGATGTTTCCGTAATTTTCCCCGTGCAAAATTCAAATTGGTTGATAGTCCTATCATATGAATGCAAGGTGAATGGTGCTTGAATGTAGATGGTGTGGCCATTAGTCCCCATCCAACCCCACCCCCTTCAGTCAGAGCGATGTAACCGAGTCAGCAGAAGAGGATGTGGCTGCGGCAACACCCTTAGCAACATCCGCAGCCGTAGCCGTTGCCGTCAAGTCAGACATGGCGCCAATATGGATGAGAACGTCTGCTTGTCCGTTTTTAATGTTATGTGCATGAATGTTATTACTGGTGCCAGACACAATGAGACAAGACGGTCCCTGTATGAGTCAACAAAATCTAATGCGACTTCAATCGGAAGATGCAATATTTTACCCGTGCAAAATCAACATCAAAAAGGACTTTCTTTTACAAACAGGACTTCTTAACAACCGTGCATTTTGCAGTTTTGTCACTGACATCGTTATTTCCCGATCAAATTTCGCCTCGGCTGTGTCCGTCGTGACTCGCAATATTTTGAGACATAGATACATTCTTTGTAAAGTAAAAAAAATAAATGAATAAGTTTGTTTTGTTTTTTGTTTTTTTTGACACGAGCTCCTCGTCTGATGAAAAGAGTCAATTATTGTCGCTTTGCTCCCCGAGGTGCTTTGCACATACTGGCGATATCTTTATACCATACCCCATGTGTCTCCAGTAAATTACAACCTTAATCGAAGAAAGTTCTCCACAAACATGTCCATATGCCACCCCACCCCCTCTGTGTTTGTCTTTCCATTCGGTTTCCACGGCAACGGAGAGGTTTTATAATTTATGTTTTAAATGTCAAGTCATAATGACTGGTTATCTGGCGAGCGTAATGGTTTTTAGAGAGGGCTCCGTGGTTTGACACTAATGACAGGCATTTTGAATATAAGAAGTGTCCATAGTTTTATAGTTTGACAGTACTGACCTAGTTTTTTGAATGGCTTGTTATCTTGGCCGTGGCATTCTTCATTAGTGACGTCCGAAAACTAACTGATGCTTTGAAATTGGTTGGTTAACATTAAACGAGTTTATGGACAAATTATTAATCCGAATGTTTGTGTAAAAGTGTAGAGAAAATTATCCTGTAAAAAAAGACCTGGTTTTTTTTCACTCATTGATTGCGCAAGAGCAAAAGCTCTCCCATTAATATCTCCCCCTATAAATATAATGTTGCTGGACCAATTGGGCAAACCAAACTTAACGATGGCAGGTTAAACAGTTGGTCTATCATGCTACAGTGTGTACAGTGGCGGTGTGTAGCTACTCAACTACTATACTAAGGGATGGATTTATACACTAAAACCCGAACTTGTTCCCAACGTAAAGGGAAACTTGTTGTTCTTGAATGAATCTGGCGCGTATTCAACCCCGTTTGAATGTGCAATATTGTGTACCATTATACGTTAAACCCATGTTCTCAATATGAGAGACATGCGCAACCGTCTATTGACCCACCTTGCACCAACGTCACACGCGGCCACTGTCTGCCACGCGCGCCATTGAAGTCAAATTGCACGACGGTATTTAAGAGCGTAAACGTCGCGCGTCGCCCAAAATGCGCGCTACATTGTATAACACACGGGGGACACAGCCTCCCAAAATGTCACAACGAAGATTAGTGTGACTATGACGTCAGCTGAATTGGGTCAAACTGAAGGATCTGACGTGATTGAGAACTAACATAAAAGCTCTGTCCTGTTCTATTTATTGCAGATATGTTGCCATTTTGAAGCCTCTGAAGTACACGTCAATCATAACGACCCTGCGAGCGGCGTGTTTCATTTGCTGTATATGGCTACTGTCAATCCTCATGTCGCTCTTACCAATTATTGGCTGGTCCAGCTACAAATTCACTCCATGGAATGGAATCTGTATAGCTAACTGGATGGACTACAAGCCGTACGCTTACTTCTACCTATGCCTATCGTTTATTCTGCCATTTTCCGTCCTGGTTTTCTGCTATTATAACATATTCAAGGTGGCACGGCACCAGTCGAGACGCGTGATGTCACTGGAAGTGACGTCAATGGACGGCCCGTGCTCGACGGGGCACGGGATGAACCCCAGACAGCGACCTCGCAATGGCCGACCTCGCCTCGTTATGAGGAAAGAGAAGAAGGCGGCGGTGACACTCTTTGCTGTGATGGGGGTCTTCATTCTGTGTGTCACGCCGTACAATGTCGTTCATCTCGTCTATGCCTTCGAAGATACGCATAAATTACGGGTCGCTCTGGGCGTTACCTCAATGCTTTCATTTGTAAACTCATCAGCCAACCCGCTCATCTACGGCATTTTAAATCGCAAATTCCGCCACGTGTTCCTGGAAGTACTGAAATGCCGTTACTGCCCACGCTGCTTGTGCTGCCGCGATGGTGAAGCCGGTTTCCAGCACGACGACATCCCATCCGATATCCCGACGGCCAGCTTGGGGCACAGACTAAAGCCCGTACCGCGTGACAGTGGTTACATAACATCCTACACGCACACCACAAGCTCCCGGGCATGTATCCCGGATATCTTTGCAGTTTCCGTGACATCGACCAGTAACACGCTGGCGTCCTTGGGCGGTAACATGAAATCAGTCGGCAAGATTGCCCAGGGGCAGCTTCCAATGATCGAGGACATATCAGATGAGGATTTGGCCAGCCCTGGAATAATCAAAAATGGGAAGCTACCGCACCCTAAAGGCGGACTAAGAGCTAGGTTTGTTGATGTGTGTGAGTCGGCACCGGGTGTTTCCACCGATATCTCCTCGGGGCCGTTCGATACTGCTGCCGGTTCAAGAAGCAAGGAGTCCACGCAGAAATCGCCAGTTGACGACAGGGACTTCAGGCTGGTGTTGTCTCCGGGCGCATTACTATAGCACGCCATACCTTTTCGGGCATAATAGTCAGAGAGACTTGTGTGTCAGTTTTAAACCGTTCCTTGCAAATCTTCATTCGATATGTATGGTGAATACATTACATGCAGGCCTACCATAATTAAAACTGCATATCATGACATACTAAGAAGGAATATTTTACACTACCGTAAATATTGCAGAAGAAATCAAATTTAAACGGCATCAAGATTCATACGGACCTCCCTTGCGAGAGCATTGTCCGCCATTTTGTATGGGCGGCGATCGATGAGTTGGAAAACCTTGCCCATTATGGTAGTGTATTCAGATTTACATTGAGGTTACATATACCTTCAGCATTTTGTTGGTAGTGTATAGTGAATTGTCTTTGCTTTTCAAAGTTTGTTTGCTTTCTAATGTAGGCCCTACGTTGTAGAACTATTAACCATAGTTTTCCTACCACCGGCTGACAAAAACTACGGCTCATCAGTTCGAAGTAGGCCTACTTAGTGAAAGTTCAGAGAACGTACCGGGTAACGCAGTGACAGTTCACAGTGTCACATCACTTGACACGTCACAGAACACATTTTATGGCACATCTCAAGACAACTCAGAAACATACCAGAGTGACACGTCACAATGACCGTCAGAACCGTCGCGGCGGCATCACTCAACATCTAAACGTATAGCAAATCACATAAACGCCACATGACACATGACATCGAGAGCACGTCACAAACCGGCCAACAGCATTGCCTTATATATATATCCCTCCAACAAAATGGGTGGATTTTCCTTCCACATTTGGTATGGGATTCTTCTTTTTTATACAATAAGAACGGTTAGAATTTTTTCGATTGTACAGACCCCCTTTATACGTTTAATTATTCGGCCAACTGCATTTCAATAGAGATGCAAACAATACAAAATTCAAATGCTGATGTTTGCATTGCAGACAGACGCGATAATTGTAAAGAGATTGCTGTCATTTTTTAACAACTGCCCCTGCTGCTGCTCCAATCCCCAATCCTTAATCCCTCTAACTACTACTCTAATCCCTTAAAGATGGACTGCCATGAATATCTAAATCTTTCATAATGTAAAGTGATGTTGTGGTCAGCTTTTTGACCTATTCATCACTGCAGTATTGTAATTTGTAATAATGGTTATTTCCCGTGGGCTGGTTAATCCCTTGTTTTTCAGCCTTTTGGGCGCCGAAGTCGGCTGAATTCCTCCCAAAATGCATCCGCTCACATACACAAAATTAATGAGGTAAACATGCATGTTTCAAGCATAGACCAGAGCCGCAGTTCATTAGGTTGGTAAACACGTTTGCTGAGCACAGACAAAAAAAATCATGCTAATCATGAACGGGTTACCAGTCAAAATGACATGTATTTTGAACTTTTGCGACTGGTGCCCCGGTAATTTTCTTATCGGTCAAAGGTGATCTTTCGTGGCACGAATTTGTTTGTCGAGCGTTGACGAGCGATTGTCGACGCAGTCAAATCGACGACTTCTCCGTGGTCTGCCACTGTTTGTTTTCCCCAGTATTAGGAGTTTATTTCAATGACGTCCCCGTTGGTTTTGCACCCAAACTCAATCAAACCAAGGACGTTCCTTTTGATAAAGTTCTCGGTTTCAACGGGTAGACAAGCTCAACTGTGTGATTTTAAAGAGTGCTACAATATAATATTTCAATGACTGTCAATTCAGGTTGAAATGACGTACGGTGTAGTTAAATAACGATGATGAACCACACGCGACAGCACTGGACTGTACCCCCCCCCCCCAACAGACCTTTCCTTCCATCGTCACGGTTAATCAAAAGCAGATCACCCCCGTAAGAGTGAATTTATGTATGAAGGTGCATCGGAAGTACTTGCGGTCATGGCTGTAACCGTGCATTAACGGCACTACCTCCCTTCAGACTGTCCTAGTGTTCTTTTGTTTTGGGTGGGTTTTTTTTTCACTTCGCAACTAAAAGCCCATGGCAAAGTGTTTTTACGAAACCTTACATTTATTCACGCTAACATTTTATTCATGCTAACATTATGTACAACACTTTTTTTAAATCAGTGTCTGAAATTCGTCCGTGTCTCGGGTTGCAGTTTGAGCCTGACTTCCTACAAAATAATTTCCAAAATGTTCCAGAGACTTTAACACTAAATCAAAGTTGTTTCTTTCTGAGCGGTAGTTATATTAAAGTTATGTACGATTTTTAAAATTGCAAATGAGTATGTTCAAAATGTTTTCCGGAATGTTCCAAACTCTTCAGAGGCCCTTTTCGAAACTATATGGTTCTCGGCCTATAGGCTCCGGCTTTGGCTCCGTCAGTATATGTTGGAAATTGCGCACTTTCGGTACGGGACTTCAATCAGGCCGATGGTGCCTAACCCGTGGTTTCCAAAATGCCCACAGATAACTAATCTTTCTTGACCGATCGCAGACGTACTGACCAATCACAGACGTGATTGCGCAACCAAAAGTCCGACAAACACGTTAGGGGCATAATATGGCGAACGTGCAGATTGGGCCGGGCTTAATGGATCGGTCTATTTATTGTCAAAGACCAGTATCCGCACTTTATGTGACCCAACATATACCTGAAAATACAAACCTGTGAAAGTTTAAGCTCAAACGGTCAACGGAGTCACGAGAAAATAGTGAAGGGGACAAAAAATCCTTGTATATTATGTTTGCACTGTTTAAAAAAACACATCGGCTTTTGCTCTCCGGAGATCAAAAGTAATTGTTTTAGTCATTTCTGTAAAAACTATATAGCATTTCAGGCAAAAATATTTCAAGGGAAGTTTTCCACCATGACCATCTGTACATCATGTAAGTTATGTGCAGATCTGTGAGAATTTATGTCTTCAATACTAGTGCTCATCCTTTAATGTGAACATTATTACACGCATAATAATCTGCCCCGTGGCAAGATAGATGAGGTTTAAGTCTGCATCTCAGATCATGTGAGTGGGTGATGTTGCAACGGCAACTCTGTCATCCACTTCCCAATGAGATTGGCTAATGGGCCGGGGTAATGATAACAAAAGGCGCAGCTAAATGTTGACAGAAATCTAAATTTTTCTGACTTATTCTGAAGAATTAATTTCCCGATCCCCAGCTCATTCGAAGGGATCGGTTTCAAATTCTGAGAAAAGACAATTTACTCGTTAGATTCGGAAGCCAGACTTACTTAAAGGTAAAAAAAAAAAAAATGATTGGTTGAGTTCGACAAGTTGAATTGACGAGTTTTTTAAAACGGAAGTTAACTTTTTTCGTAAACTTAACTAACTCCCTAGAGAACGGGTCTGGGAAAACTGCCATTCGCGAGAATTTTTTGTTTACAAAAAATTCAGTTATCATTTTCGATTTGACGAATCAAAGTAAACAGACCTAAAGGAACATACACACAAATCCTGGGTTTCGTTTCTAGACTAGAAGAAGTCATCTAATTTGATGAAATTACAGAAATATTCTGAGATGTATATTATGATACCCTTGTAAACAGTCCACTCGTGTCAAAATACTAACTCAATCAAAATGGCTGCACAACGATGTGTTGGGAGCTTTTAACTGAACCCTAAAGTTGGGTCATCAGTTTGATTTAAAACGCACAAACTGTTCGAGATCGAAGTCCATTAATTTAGCCGAAGATGGATTATCGGGTCAAGAACATCGTGCATATTAGCAGGCCTTTAGCTGTTTACTTTGAATCTTAAGTACTAGGTGAACAATGATACAGTCAAATTCAAGGAGTTGCAAACAGTGTCGTTTTTCTCCCGAGTATAAATCTAAATGACAAGTATATCAGAGCGATGCAATTAAAAATGACAAATAAAATATTTTTTGAGTGCATATCGAGAATCAGTATTGTTGATACTGCACACGCAGGGAACTCGACAACAAAAAATTGGCAACAGCTCGGCTATTGTTGTCAAGCAACACGTCCTGATCAATTAACAAACTGCGCACCGCTGGGAGAGGATTTACGTGAACAACAAAATGCCCCAGGAAAAGTTGCACTTCATCTGTACGCTAATTTACTTTTAATTCAGCCAAGACACCGGTACGTAATTCCAATCAGAATAATGTCGCCGGGCAGGTGTACATACAGGTGAACTCTTCACGATAGATAATAATATCAAACTGACCGTTTTTTGTTATTCAGTGGACTAGTAGCGGTTGATGGATTGCTTAGCCCTCGGCGTTCAGTTATTGCCTCCAGACAGACAAGAACTCTTTAAACGTACAAGCTGAAATGCACTGACCCAGTGCAATAAAATATTATGCATCAACTTTGCAGGTATACGCTTCGGAGGGACGAAAAGTGTAGCTTAACACAAAACGATTTGTTTTTACCAAGATTAGGTAATACCAGCCAAAATACCATTCCACATACCTAGCAGAACATTGTCAAGCGATGTTTTCTACTTAAGCAATCATCTCTTATGAAAATTGGTCCACGATAATGGCTTAAAAGGAATATGACATGATTGATGCTCTCTAAATTTAAAAGAGTGAACATTTCACTCGCTTGCCAGTGTGGTGTCAGTTTGGCTCTTTTGAGAGTGAAACTCACTGTTCATGCACTACCCTTTTGTTTTGAGGAAAAGTGGAGTGAATTTCACTCTGAATCTATAGTGAAAATACACGTTTTTCACTCTTAAAAAGAGTTGTCCGCCATATGGCTCCTTGCAAGAGTGGTATGGCGGACACAAAGAGTGATTTTTCACTCTTTTACATTCAGAGTAATGATCAATACAATTGTGTATGCAAGATGTTCAGTCTGAAAGCCCGGCGTTATCATGGAGGTGGTACTAGAAATGGTTTTATTTACTTGGTATATTTACTTGGTACATGGGCAGCCATCTTGTTTTTTCTTCGGTCCAACTCAACGTAACAAAACCGAGGCTGGAATGGCAAATAGACTGGCCCCTTTTTGGTATTATGGACAAAATATTATTCACTACTGTTACAGCGAACAGGGGACACGACAAAAAATAGCGACAGAGTAATGTGCACAGAGCACGATTTTACAATGCACTAAGATTCATCTTGAGATGGTTTGTCAGTATTTTTACCATAATTATGTGACATCACACTTTGCTTATAGCAAGTAGGTTGATACACGCTTTAAGATCAGAGTGTTTTGTGAGATCGACCCCCCGGTTCCATTCCAAGTAATAAGCTGTCTCAATATTAAATGCCGATTCATTAATATTCTAAAATTATAGTTACTATTTGCGTAATTCCGCACGGAGGCTATACATGTTTTTGTACTATGTCTAAAACCCATACAGAGAGTTAAAAAATGATACAGTTTGACTCAGCATAAATCCTTGGATGGAGGATGAAGCTATTTATAGTGCCGGAAGAATCGGCGAACTATAGTACACTTCACCAGTATGCATCAAAATTATAAAAGCAATCAGCAAGACACGCTCATTTCTAGCTTTAAAAGCAACAACATCTGGTCAACCTAATTAAATGTTGAGACGGTATTACTGCAGAGTTGTCCAGTTAAGTAGTAGCGTATGCAAAAAAGGGTGGACCCAAGCCCCCCCCCCCCCCCCCCCCCAACTAAGTTGTCCCCCCCCCCGAATTCCGAAATCTACTCCGCGGCAGTAGAATAACAGCAAGACAAGTTCTCAATCTCACAAGAACAATCCATTGTATATAGACAAATAGATATAATCACATGGTGTTACACAAACCACGGGTACTCTTAAAAAAAATAATTGATACAGAAAAAACTTCATAAACGGAAAATGATATGTGTGTGTGTTTTCTCCTTCAGAAACACTTATTACGGTGTAATATTTAGGCTGTATTTTATTCCTATTTACGATGCAATGTTTAACAAACGTTACTCGTAAATTTCACATGAATATTTTGGCGCAGATGCTGCCCGGGAAATGACCGTAAAATTACCAGGAGCGTTTTACAGCGAGGCGTGCCAGAAGCAGCCAACTCTTTATTACGGTACGGAATGATACTGAACCTCCTTCACGGTAATCAAAAATGTCTGGATTCATGCGTCTCTACGACGCTGTGCTATAAGGAAACATGTTCAGTGAGCCCGATGCACTTTATCAACTTCAAAGTCCATTAAAAAAGGTTGATGTAACCTAAGTCTTTGAAAGAGAACATTCACGCCGCCGCCCCCACCCCGCCCCCTCTCTCACTGTCTAAATCTTCAAGGATCATATCAAGTGTCAAATTTATGGGAATTTCATCACAATAAGGATGCCTTGATTCTTGTGGACAAGTCGGTATAGAGCTAACACGTTTTATGACGACGCCCTTGTTAAAATTTACCTCGAAAGAAAATCTTAAAGGGATTGTTTCGTCGTTGGAAATTGGGAAGAGTACACCCATTCCAATCCTCTATTAGGTTTCAATAAACACACCATCTAACCAATCTGTGAATAATCATCAACTTTTAGGGGGTCATCCTTTTTAAGCAACTGCCAATATAATTTGTCAGTGATTTCTTTACACGTATACTGAAGATACGTGCTTAATTCGATCACTGCAGGCGAAACAAACCGCGGTGACTTTGGGAAATTCGATCTGTTGACTTTGTCAGTCTTTTAGAGGATTGGGGACTGGTGTGATCCTTATATAATGAGTGAGCTTTTAGATTAAAACTTATCACATTTTGTCTCGATATACCGTAATTAAAGGGACCGTGTCGTCATGATTACAGCAGGCCTGTGGCTGCGCAGGAAAAGATTACCTCCCACCCATACTGCACACGCACGCGCTTGCGGTCAAATCACAAAGGGTGCCGTCTTTGTCAAACTGTGATGCGTCCGCTGGCGCACACGCGCGCGTATAGTTATACCATAGATATAGAATATAATAACTAGATCGGACGTGCGTGCGCGCGCTCCACTGCCTGTGTAGAAAAAGCTTTGGTTCGCCATGGACGCAGTAAAATGTCACGTGCTTGGGGCGACGCGCAGAATTAAAATTTTTTTGACAATGTAAATTTTGTGTTATTGGCAAGTAGGGTGCAGATTAAACGATCGTCTCATAAGACATCGACTTTATTTTTTAATGTTTAATTTTTTTCATGAAAGAAATTATTAAAAAACGTTTTTTTTTTGTCAGTTTTGTTTTGTTTTTGATAACACAAAGGAGTTTCAGTCTGGAAAATTACAACTAAACGTTGTTCAATCCGAGCCAAAACAGTGACAAAAGGGTCAAACTTTACAACCAAATTTGTCTATGTTCCCGGGTTTTCCTGACATTGTACTTGTAAAAACATTGAGAAGAATTAGTAAAATAAGGCCATCAACTTGAAATCAAGTGAAAGGAAACGATTTTGCAGAGATTTGCGTTTTTGTTTTACTTATGTTTTGTCATTACATTCAGTAATGAGCAACTTTGAAAGGATAACCAATCAGAGACTTCGTATTGTTAACGATCGGCTCCGGCCGCGAAACGAAGTCGGCTTCGTTTTGCGGCCGGAGCCGATTGTTGGCCGTATAGTCGGCCAACGACGACTTGTTGAGCCTCTCAAAAATGTGTGGCTCATACATGGCAAAGTACCAGTAGACCTTTATGAAGAATGCTTTATTTCAGGAAAAACAAACGTTTCCTTTTTCACCCCAAAATTTTTTATGTATGGTATACAATAATTATGTTATTATTGTAAAAACGTTTTTTTTTCAGCAGTATTTTTTTCACTTAGGTGCCTGTTTAACCTTCCTTAAAACAATATTTTAAGAACTGTTTACCTTGACAATAGTTAAACGCATGAAATATTTTATGTATAGACAAATTCTCAACATTTTCCTGCGTGTCAAACTTGTGTAAACGATTGTTATATTTGGCCCTCGACCATTAACAATTTTTGCCGAGCGACGTCATTCACGACGACGGTTTACTCATGAGACCTCTTGCGCAAGCACGGCTCGCGGAACTACACGTATGCACAGTCTAGCTTCAAGAAAACAAAACACACACTATTTGCAGTTCTTCTAACTTCCTTTTACAATCAACTAAAAAAATTCGTGGGCGGCTACAATACATTTCTACAAATTAAACAATCAACTAGTAACGTTTTCACCTGGCTCATGGGCTAACTGAAATGAAGAATGTGACGACAGGCCAAGAAAAAAAAAGCTGAGTTCAGTTGCTTCAATTTCTAACAAACTGACAACCAACAAACAACCAAACAACCCAACCCACACAAACAAACTAACAAGCAAAGGAGATTGACGTTTAGGTTAGCCTGTACTTTATCAATTTTGTATAGGCCTATTTGATTTATATTTTATCGTGATTTTAACCTAAACGAAATTTCTTGTATGTACACACACACACTGGTCGCACAGATTGGTTGAATACAAGCTAAGCTTCGTACTCACTGGCCTTGAGGATCTTCTGTTATACTTTTGCCGAAGTCATACGATCTGACCCGAAGGTGGCGAGCGATACTGCTTATCAGGCTCTCTCCATGTGATGGATCAAGGGTGTGTTGTGATGACAAAAACACACCCAATCATATTATGGCTGCTATGCATACCATGGTAGTCATTAGGATGGACATACGTGACGGTGCGGTACCATTGTACATCCGGAACACTCTCTCCGAAGATTTTGTAGACAGCCATGGCGTCATCTACTGTACAATTACTCACCATTTCACTTACACCATTAGAATACTCGGCAAACGCTATTAAAAAATAGCTGGAAATAAAGACGAGCTGGATAATAAGACGTTCAGTTCGTCTCGTATTTGTCGAAATGTGTGTTTGGTTGCCGAAAAGCATGCTCGTCACACCATTTCAAAAGTTGCGCGTCGCCCCAAGCACGTGATTAATGTCAGCGCCCAGGCTGAACCAGCGTATTGTACGCGCGTCCGATCTAGGTATTTTATTCTATATCTATGAGTTATACTGGGTTATTCCATTTACTGCTTCAATTATGACATCAGAGGCTCTTTAACAACACTATTTGTCTTTAATTCAGTTGTCATTGTCTCCAAGGAAGATGGGTCATTTCAGCAGACCCATTTTTATCACGGTGATTGCTTTATTTTCACTCATGGCAAAGTTGTGTCAATTCTATAACCTACGGTATTGTAATTTTTGACATGCATCAACATCACCCATGTGTATATACTTGACATTTGGTTTAAAACCTCATAAGTTTACATCCTTGATGTTGATTGGAACATTCTATTTAAAACAAATCTTAATTTGAAGGTATTTTTTGATTCCCCTTCAATATTTCTCTTGACGAAAGAGGATTGGAATGAATAGACTCTTCTTTAAAAAACGACGAATCACCCATTTCAACAAAATGTAAAAGAGTTGTTGATTTTTCTCTCCACCCTATCATGTCAATTCCCAACGTTGCTTAGCCATGCAATGTTCAGGGAAAAAAACATGGTGGAAACACAACACCTTTCGAAGCAATGCTGCTTGGGTTACAGATTATTTTCACTTTGCGTAAACGAGCGAAAAAGCAAAAACAATTCCCAACGGATCAGAGAAAGCAATTCCAAGAAGATTAGAACGACATCCACTGCTTTTAAGTGCTTGTTGTGCATTTCAAGATATATTGTCATTTCTACTTTTTCAGTTTTATTTACATTGAGTTGTTTGGAGGTTTCGTTTGGACGTCTGTGCGGTTTTAGGAATAAAAACGATTCTGTTTTCTTTATTTATGAAGAGCATAATAAAATCGTCAGCTTGATTTATGATTTTTGTTTAAAGGTTCCATTCTGAGCTACAAAAAACGAGAAGAAAAGCGGGAAAACAATGTGCACTTGATGTTTGTTTCTGATAGATGTAGTTATTTCTTACGGAAGCGTTTTGCTGCCACATCAATTTAAAAAAAAATCTCACTCTTATCTTGTACGTACACGTTAGTTATCGTGTACGTACACGGTAATTATTGTGTACGTACTTGATAACTTATCGTATACGTACACGATAAGTTGCGAATTATCGTGTACGTACACGTTAAGTTTGGACTTATCGTGTATGTACACGATAAGAGTGAGATTTTTGTTTTATTCACGTGGCGGTCATATGATTCCGTAGCTTCTAACACTAACAGTGTCCGTAAATTTTACGGTTACGGTAGTTGTTTGAAAACTATGCCGCCAGGTAAATCACTGTAAAACTTCGTTGTTTATTTATTTGTTTTAATTTTCTATAACAAATGAATTAAATGCCCTTCTTCATCTTTTTTTTTTATTTTTTTTTAATTTTTAATTTTTTTTTAATAGTTTAGGCTGTGTTTATTGGCCCTTCTCTAAGATATTGCTGGATCACAATGAAAGCTCAGCACAAAATACCCAAACCGTTTCTCTCCTTGAAATTTATAACGCATTTTATAGTTTTACTTTTTGGGTCATTTCACGTTTACGGGCCATTACGCTTAAGAGAGTCAATTTTCTTTCACGTAAAGGGTAACATTTCTCATTGAATAAGAGTCAGTTATTTCTCGGCATTCAGTACACAATGCGGTAGTCAATACACTTTCCAGTCAAAAGTACGCCTTATGCATAAACGATGCGTGTCAGCGCGTAACTCAACTGTAAATGCTACGAGACTACAATACAAAATAATTCATTCTGAGTTGAGATCCAATAGTTTTAAAGATGGCATTCTCTTTAGAGATTAAATCCCTCCATATATATATGTTGTTATTCTATAGCCTTGCGTGAGTCCAAGTCAATGTTCGTGCACATGGGACAGAAGCTATACTAATATCCAGTCACGCACTTTAATGCGTGAGTGGAGCTACGTCGTACCCATTATAAGATGAAGGGAAAGAACCAACGGGTATTTTTATTATGAATTCGCCTTTCCCGTAAAATATGCTAATTATATTCACGCATGCATACAGACACTCATGGTTAGCCCCACACGATGTTCTCTCATTTTGCCAACCAGCAGTGTCGTGCGCACGCGTGATGTGCAGTTTACATATTTCACGGGAAAGGTCTATTGTCAATACAGTTGCGTACTTTTTTGTCAAAGGTCAGACGTCAACAGTGAGAGGTCAAACAACGGTTATGGGAGGGGACAAACAGGCAAACCTCAAAAAAAAAAAATTATATTAGAAACCTTGTTCCGTCAAAAAGTATCCCCCCCCCCTTGTCATTTTAGCATTAACAGTGGTTTCTCGTCATTGTGGGGTTTCGAACTAAATAACAGTAACTAAAATATCGTAGATATGGCGGGAAAAGATTGCAGAAAAAAAAACGATCCGGTGTTTTCTCGTCTTATGACCATACTGATTGCATGGGGTGCTCTAATGTTAACCAGACTTTATTATAGCTCTTTGCTAGTAGCTAAAACGGAGTTCTGACTTGAGAAGTTTATGATATTAATTTGGAGAAAGCTTCCACACTGTAGTAACCGTTAACTTAAAGGCACTGTTCATGCTTGGTAAAAAGGGCCAAAAACGTCATTGTTTAGTTTCAGTCTGAAAGCTTAATGTTCATAAAGTTCATACTATACACCAATTTTTCTGTGAAATATTTTCCCCTGAAAAACTGTCATATTCGAGAAAACTGTATCTGAAAACCTAAAAAAAAACGCAACATCTGATTTCGGTAAGCACAAAAATGCGCTTACCGGTAAACAGTTTTATGAAATATACATTTTACGCGGGTAAATGTATTGTGTCCATGGAAACTAACGTTGTAGCACATAATTACCAAACGCTGTCTGAATTTGTTTCTCTCGAATCAGGCTGTTTCACAATGCTTAACGAATGTGAAATGATGGAAGGGTCAGAATACTTCAGTATACTTGATTGAGGAGGAAAGCTTTTGTATTTTCGTCTATACTAATGTAATTTGTAAATATATTTATCAATCAAAATCTATTTTATAATTACAGTCAATCTCGGCACGGTCATGTTTGTACATTTTTGTAATCAAGTGTAAAACTATGCCTCGTACAATATAACTTTCGGTGATTATTGTGCATAATTTTGAACTGTATATCCCTGCTGTATGGAGGGATATCACAAAAGAATAAAACATGTCAAGAGAAACGAATCACAATCATTGCAATGCGTTATTTTTGTGATACCTGTACGTGACTGTGGTATAGCCTCTTTTCGAGACGTTGCTTTTTATAATGCAAATTCCCTGGACAGTGTCG
Source organism: Marthasterias glacialis (assembly GCA_911728455.2). NCBI lineage: Eukaryota > Metazoa > Echinodermata > Asteroidea > Forcipulatida > Asteriidae > Marthasterias > Marthasterias glacialis. Next base: position 7,827,151 of record OU452230.1, read on the forward strand.
CACCGTACAGTGGTATACGATGCCCGATATGTGGCAGAGGGAGCCCTCCTCCCCGCAAATGTTCCCATTCTCTAACACACTCTTCCCCTCTTGTACAGAAGCACCCCCTAAATCCTCAAAAGAATTTCAGAGCTTTCCAGAATACAATGAAGACACAATAGGAGCTAGGGGTACACCCTGCCACATATCGAGCACCAAATGTATAGAGGGGTTTAGAGAGTGAGAGGAAAACTCTGCCTTGATATGCTGGAGAGGGGGGGGGGGCTAAAATGTTATGTTGGCATTTTGGGCTAGGTCGAACATATCAGTATCACCCGGCCTCCCACTTCTCAGTAGAATCCCTACTTCCATAAAATAAGTTACACTTTGGATAACCGCTTCCCCTCCATTTATATTTGTCCTGTATTTAAAAAAATACATAAAATTTATTTGTTTTTAAATGGCAGACCCTGGTTGGGGCACTCTCCCCACTCTCCATAGATTGTAAGCGACGCCAAGGTTGTGAGATTTCCCCCAGACTGCTTACTGTACGTCTAACATGCATCAACGAGATTGCCTAAAATTAACAGCCAGCCCCCGTGACAGCACAACCTCAATCCTCTTCTTTTTGTATTATAAAGAGAATAATGAGGGGAAAAAACGTTTTTATTTTTTAAACAATTCCATTATTTTAAATAAAACATTTAGATAAACAGATAACATAATTATTGGGTAATTAGACTAGACCTACTCAGTTCCTCTCGTCGGGGAAAATGTCAATTTCCACGGGGACTGAGGCAATCATCGTTGCCTGAGGCAAGAATCTGGCCTCGGTTGATAGCTTGGTAATAATGAGTTTGCATTAACCATTGTTTTTCTCTTCTTTTAATTTTTTGTTTTGTTTTTGTTTGTTTTTTTGTTTTTTGAGGGGGATCGGGTGGCAAGGAGGTAAGCATTACAATGATGAGTATATTGTTATCAACGGGTTTGAATTAAATACATGTTTACGAGACTATAATCATAATTTTGTAGGCCTATAGGGCGGGGGCTGATTAGTTTCGATTTATCAAGTCCATATAAGTTGGGTACAATGACATTTGCAACGTTTATGATAATCGTCATACGGTCTGGGGAGATTGTTAGCGTGGACAACTTTTTTGAAAATGGGCAAAATCGACAACGTCGATGAACATTTACTAATCTGACCTAAACCTTAATTGGGATGCGTTCCACCCACGCGACCGTGGGAAAAGCGGCATAAGAGCTCCCGTGAAAACAGTATTAAAGCCCAGCGTTGTCATAGGGGATCGCGACAATTATGTCCCATTACAGTTTTCTCACAGTGGAAAACATTTTAACCGAAACAATTCCTCACGGTGACAAATACATCACATTACATTAATCAACCTGAAAATCGTGGGATTCTATTGTTTGTTTGTATCTTTGTTTGTTTGTTTGTTTGTTTGTTTGTTTGTTTGTTTTGTTTTATTTGTGTTCCTACGTAGCACTTAAGTCACCACTGGGCTGGGTCAAAATAATTTCGGATAAGATTGAAAATTTAACTGTTGATTATTCTGAATGCCCTAAAGTAAATATACAATGCTGAACGGCCTCTGATCTCAAACGGTAATCTCTATTATTTCATAAAATACAACTTCCTAAAGAGGCACTTACGGGCAGGGGTGCGTTCCACTCTGATAGCAAACAATGCAAACTTTGTGCTTATTGGGGGGAAAAGAGGATACCAACTGATTTCCACGGCCGAAAGCAAAATCCTTTAACAGTTTGCATGCTTTAGTGGTAGTAGCAGTGAAACGAGCTTTCTCAATAACCCAGTTTGACGAAAGCAACCCGAAATCAATTAGAGTGACATACAGTCATCAAACATAAAATAAAAAAGGCAACATTTTTGAGAACAGTAGTGGGGTCAAGATTATGTGCAACTTCGTCCCCAAAACCACCATGAAACTGGTACAAAGATACCATCAGACGGGCATAACAACAAATAACAACAATAATAAAACTATTGTTGTACTTAATATTATTACATTGTTTATTTATTTAAAGACACTTGATTCGGGAAATACATAAAGGATCAATTTATAACTGAAGCAGTTTTGTTTAGAGGCGAACAGGGCAACTGTTGCTCAAGTGACAAACCCCTTATTAGAAAAAAAAATGTTGGTCTACTTTCTAGAGAGTCAAAGAATGTGTCATTAAATTACGACAATACTCTACTGGTTACCGTACGTATACCAGTCACAATCCGTTGATTTTGTTAACCATGCATGAGAAAAGGAAGAACTGGGCACAAACACTGTTGAGATTGTGCTTTACAAAATTTGGCAAAGATCGAAAGGCGACAGAACTTCAATTTTGGCTGCTTCTTGAAAATCAGAACAATGAAACTGGTTGGCTGGTAATCCCTTTGTGTTTGGAATGTTGTTGTATTTTGGGGGGCGGGGGCGGTGCAAGGAGGTCGATTTTGTCCCCCCCCCCCTCTTCTGGCTGGATTTATACGCCCGGCTCCACACACCAAAACTAACCATACAAGTTGGTCTGGTGTTTCCTGATGAGTGAGTTCTACTGATGGTTGAGGTCGTAGACCATCTCTGAAATCCTGAGTGATTGCTCGTACAATGCGTCTGTAAGCAGGGCCATTTCAGATTGCTAAAGGACACTGAATATTATAGCTTATAGTTCAAAATTAACGCATCTGCAGTGAAAGGCCCCTGAAATGGACACGCACCAGGCTTAGTCACCTACAGACAGAACGCTTTACATGATTGATAAACTACGATGTAGAAAAACAAACGGATTGATGTTTCATTCTAAATGCTCATTTTATGATGAAAGCCCATAATACCAGTACAAACTCTCCAGAGCAATATTTCCATCTCAAACTATTGTCACCGTTCAGGAAATGACCTCTGAAGACCCCAGGGAAATCAGTGCTGCTTAATTTGATTGCCACAATTTAAATTAAAGCCCCGGTTTAACATTAGTAAGAAGAAAAACATGAATGGTCACAGATTTTTACACATACCTCTTACATGGTAAAAAGATAAAGATGGCAGACAAGTTTCCTTGAAACATTTCTGCCTGAAGTGTTATCGTTTTTGAATAATAAATGAAATAAGATTCAAAACAAGTTTTCGTCTCAGTGAGATGAAAACTCTGCCTTTAGGAATGCGTACAAAAATGCTGAATGCATTTTTGCTGTTTTCTCTCAAATGAAACAACGAAATGAGCTGACATTTTCACAGGTTGGTTTTATTACAAATATCTTGATTTGTGCAAAGAATGGAAGCATTTACAGTCAGTTTACCAATGTTGAGCTGGGGCTTTAAAGCATGCAGACCAACAGACATGATTGTACACATACACACCATCCCTGACAAATCGTAAACGGTTTTTCACACTGTTTTCACTCCAACCTGACGACCGATTGTGGTGAAATTTTCACATGTAGGTTTGTACGGTGTGGTCCCTGAAAGCTAAAGCATGGCATGGAAATAATTTTTTTCCCCAAAAGCCTTTAAATTGCCCGCATCACAGTGACAAACTCTGTGCCACAATATCCACAGAGAAAATGAATTGGGGCATTTATGATAATAATTTCACTTTACAGAGCCACTCCAGACAATGCTTTCTCCCTCGCCCCTCACCCCTCGCCCCCCACCCCCACCCACCTCTCTTTTTCCATACCTACACTTTACCAGCATATTGACAGTGGACTTACATTACGACATCTATATGTACATCAATAATGTTACTCCCTAAATGTAAAAGCGAGAAAAAAAAGCACTCGTTTTGTCCGCCATAACACTCTTGCAAAGATGTAGGAGTAGCATGGCCGACATAACGAGTGGTTTGTCCCTCTGTTACACTTAGAGAGCACAAGAAACAAGGAAATATTTGTCTCAGTGAAACATCAAAACTAATTTATCAATGTGACAAAGTGGTTCATGGGTTGTACAAGAGGAAGTGAAAATTTCATATGCTACAATAACTTCCAAATCTTCAGAATGATACCTTCAAGTTTTTGGAGCCAAACCCCACATCTTCTTCCTATGTTTTTCGATCCATCCACCACCCCCGCAACAAACTAATCGGGAAGGGGGAAAAGTAATGGTCTGGTTCCACGCCTCATGCAGATGATGAAACATACTGTTTAGACAGGCGATCCAACTCAGCTTCCTGTAAAAAAAGAAGAAAAAAAAAAAAGAAAGAAAAAGGGAACATGAGCTGCATTTCGAAGGTACACACAAACTGGCGATAAGCATTTTTCCAAGAAATGTCATCCTAATGCTTACTTTGATGGGAAAAGAAACGACACCAATAATTTAGAGAAGTTGCTCTTCTTGTACAAGAAGTAGAAATGGACTTTTTGCCAGGATTTATGTCAATATTGTAAAGTCACCCACACTCTTAAAATTTTTATTCACTTTGGCTTGGTTTATATACATGTAGATAACAACCAGAATATAAGAGAACACATCTGCCCAAAAATCTGACAAGTTAAATAATAAAAGAAATAACGACCTGGCTTTATGACGCGCAACCAAAAACCCCAAAAGGTGCCCAAGGCTCCATACCAGAGAACAGAGACAGTACAAGACAATTAATACTATAAAGTACGCATTTGGTGCTCGATATGTGACACTGTGGACCCCCCCCCCCCCCTCCTATTGTGTCTTCATTGTGTTCTGGGAATCTAAGGAATTCTTTTGAGTTTTTTTTTTTTGGGGGGTGCTTCTCTACAAGAGGCGAAGAGTGTGTTAGAGAATGGGAACATTTGGGGGGGGGCCTCCCTCTGCCGCATATTGGGCAAAGTATAAAAGTACAAGCATACAATCAACAGACATTCAACTTCTAATTGCCCAAAAAAGAGGAAAAAATCCTTGGACACAAATACTTGTAGAGTGTTTTTTATTTTTCTACGGAGCAACAACCCAAGAAAAAAAAGAGGACATCAGCTGAGAAGCAATGTGTAACATGCACGTACATAAAATCCCATTACAGAATCAATTTCCGCCATTGGGCTCCTGCGTCCCGTCTTTTGTGTGTGGCGCTGAAGTAGAGCAAGATGCACGTGTCACAAGCACTATGTGGGCGCTGTTGAAAGATAGTTGCTAAGGGTGTTTAAAAATGTGCATGGTATAGTCTTCTCCTAGTGGTGTCGTTTCTTCATGAGTTGGTGATATTTTTTTTCCAAAATTTGTCTGGGTGGACCTTTAAGTTGGCTCAACATTCAAGAAATTACAGTATTTGATTTGTACATGTACTTCATCATAATGTGTGTATATAATATAATCATGAAAGTTCTTTACTTTTCAGCAAAAGTAAACGGCTGTCAATGTCTATCAGACATTTTAAACTGTTTATCTTTTTCTTTATATTGTCTTTTTATTTTCAACATGTTAAATGCAAAATTTTAAAAAACTTAATAAGGTCAAAAGGTCTGTTTACCCTCATTTAACCCCTTCCCCCTTAAAAAATGGCACCTTGTTGTGGCAAAGAGTGCCTAAAATATTGTGCGATGACTTTTGCATGTCTTACAAACGGTAAACAATACCCTTGGAGAATCTGAGAATCTTAAGTATTGACTTAACCATTCCTATTTAAAGCTTACTTTTCGCACATTGAATGATGAGGCATCATGTCTATAGATTGAAAAAATATATATATTAAAATAGTGAATAGTTATGAGAGATTTAATTACCACAAGGGGGGGTGAACTTTGTAATAGCATGCTAAAGTGCATTTCCACTAATGGGGGGGGGGGAGAGAGTACAATCAACACTCCAGACGATGACATGATTGTTCTCACCCGTGCAGATCCTCAGATCCTGTCTGGAGCGAGTCTTTATCTCACAGTAATTTGAAATGATTATTTGACTGCAAACATAGTCTTGTTTGTCAAGGCCCCCACGACCCACACCCCCGAGTAGCGCACTCTTCGGCTACTGCCTTACAGAGATGGTTCACCCTCGATGAGGTATTTATAAGTGCATCCCGTACTTTCATCACGATCAAAAGACAAAGTACAAGAAGGTTCAAAATGCGAGTTCCTTTCTACAACGCATGGCATAGCAGACAAAACTTTGTAGAGTGTTTTTTTTTTTATTCAGTTTTCTGTGGCATAATAATCTTCACTAAAAAATAAAAATGTAACTAGCTGATCAACTGAACACCTGCATGCCTGATAATAAGGTTCTGCAATGTTCCAGGCCAGAAAATACACAGAGGACAGGGGAGGCCATGGCCTCTGTTGTCCTGGTCTTGGTCTTGGCCTTGGTGCCCCTTCAAAAAGTTTACCACAGACTTTAAGATATTCCGATGAAAGTACCCTTTGCAACATGAAAAATTACCTCACTCTCTCAGGAGATGAAATTCCAGACCTAGTACTCAATGGACTATTGTTGTGTGTTCACAGGGCTAATCTCACCTTTAAATGCCAGAGATGTTTTTGTTGGAATTCATTGAGTATTTTCTTCTATTCCTATAGGAATAAAAAAGTCTTACTTGAAATGTCAAAATATCAGACCATTTTTGCTGGTAAACATAACAGCTTTACTTTTATATTTAATGTGAACATTAAAGCCCCAGCTCAACATTGGGAAGGAGAAAAACATAAATGTTCACAGATTTACATATACCTTACACGGTATAAAGATAATGATGGTAGAAAACTTTCCTTGAAATATTTCTGCCTGAAGCATTATCATTTTTAAAGACGCCCACTCGTCAACTCGCGACTATGTACGGGTACATGATCGTTTTGTGCCACAAAAGTAGTCGTTGGGTAATGGTGACCAGTGGGCGTCTTTAAATAATAAATGAAATAAGATCCAAAATTAGTTTTCGTCTCAGTGAGACCTAAAACTCTGCCTATAATATGCGTACAAAAATACTGAATGCATTTTTACCGTTTTCTCGCAAATGAAACAACGAAATGAGCTGAAATGTTCACAGGTTGGTTTTAACACAAATATCTTGATTTGTGCAAAGAATGGAAGCATTTACAGTCAGTTTAACAATGTTGAGCTGGGGCTTTAAGGTAAGTTGTGATGAAGTTGTAACCTATACTTGATATCATGTGATCTAGTCCCAATTTCACAGAGCTGTTGCGCTTAATAATTTTCTACAAAGCAACAATTAGCAGGGAAACCAGTCACAAATGGTACGTGGAATAGTATTTTGGCTGGTAACCTTAATCTGGTTAGCAAAATTGATTTTGAGCTTAGCTACTTTTTGTGCTCAAGCAGCTATATGGAACAGACCGATTGCTCGACCAATGTTTACATGTCATCACGTGACCTGTAGTGGGTTCTAGTATGTCATCTCAGCTGATGGCAAACTACGTGCAAAATCATGCTGTGACTGACAGAGTCACATCAACAGTCGGCTTTTGGTATTAATAACACAGTTACTAAGCCCTTTTATTGAAGTTGTATATTACTGTTTCATAAACTACCAGCATTCTAATACAAAAGAGGTTTATTTTGAGTAAATGCACTACCGGCGTCGGACAACGATGTAGCAACCCACCTGTTGTTACTTTGTATGTAATGTAAATCAATGTAAAACAAAAAAGCACAAAAAAACAAACAAAGAGCGTTGGAAAAGTGAGCATTAATACCTAGCCTTGCGGAATTTCAAATAGACAAAGGTATCACAGAGTTTTGGAAAGCCTTTTCTTTGGATGATTTCAGCTTCAAAACTGTGAAATTCTTGCATTGAAAAGTTTGTGATCGCGGTTGTCAGGCCCAAACGTTCCATTGTGCAACTAGTGCTACAACATCGTGAACATATATGTTCCTTGTAGAATCTTCTGGAACTGTCCTTACTGGCTTTATTCAGCCACTCGAGGGTCTCTGGTACAAACTCTGGGATGTTTTTCACAGATTTCAAGAAAGAAAAAGCCTCGATCATCATGTACCGTACAGCACTTTCCTGTAGAGGACGCTGCGTATGTTTACATTTAATACCCACTACAGGTCACGTGACATGGGTCGCGCAATCGGTCTTTAGGGTCCAGGTATGCATAAAAATGAGGATGAACAGCGGTAAACGTGACAGCATCGTGAGGAAGGTTGTACAATTAACAGTTCACCTTGATTACAGCATTGGTTTTAATGAAATTAATTGCCTTTTTTTCTCGATTATCTATCCTAGAATTAATGAGTGAGATTTCTGTTTTCAGCAGACAGCTGCTCGCGTTGTTATGAAGACGGCCTGAAAAAGCTTTAGGATCAGAGCACGCTGCCTGTTAATTAGGTTTGTTACGTCAGCCAGAATCTTTCCTGACACCGCCCCCCCCCCCCCCCCCCCAGTCTGGAGCAGGTACATCCCAAATGCTTCATGGCTGTACCATCCTCAGATTGTGATTGATAATGATCAAGATTATCGACCACCAGAAGGATTGCATGGTTTAATTTATACTTTATTTAATATGTGCCATAGCTGCATCTGGGACTTTTTTTTTTCTTTCTTTTTTAATACCACACATTGATGTGTGATAAGCACTGTATACTCCATGATTTATCCTACTGCTTATCATTATTGCACAAAAGGTTGGCTGACACTCACAGCCCTCTACAACATTATTATTTTTTTATTTTATCAAGGTTCTGACACTAGAGATAGATTACTTACTTTCTTAGTAGTTCACGGACGTATAAATTTGGCACATGTTTGGTAAAGTCTGAAGTGTTCCTTTTCTAGAAGGATTTCAGATTGATCATAAACAATACCCTTTATTTATTTCTATTCATTTCATTACACATCCAACAGCACAAGCAACAATTACAGGATGAATAGGAGACGATGAGTTCAGCTTAAGATGTGGGAGGAAAACCCAAAAAAGGGAAAACCAACGCAGTCGGGTAGGGACTAAAAAAAACCTAATCCTCATGCAAGGCTCCAGTCCGGGATTCAAACGGAGGTCCAAGCAGAGAAAGAAACCACAAAGCCAACCTGATCCCTCCCAAAAATACTTCAAATATTGCAAAGTTTTGCTTCCAAGCTAAAGGCAGACAATTTTTAAAGCCTAAAGGGCTAGTACTTCATCAGATTTCGGGAGAGTAATTTTATACCAGTCCTCTCGTTTTCAAGAAACACTTCATATAAGAATATTACATGTACTTCACTCCTTTTGTAAAAAGACAATGCACATTCATTCCTCTTATTTGTCAGAAATATATCATTTGAGGGATGGAAAATATTATTTTGCATTTGAAAAGATAACTCTTTCCATAAATGAATGGTACAGCTGTACAACATTGGTTTTGTGAACAGTAGAATAGTACATTCATCATTAAAACCCTAACCCTTCCAAATCCTCTTCATGAAGTTGTCTGGTGGCGGAGGACTGCAGACTGCAGGGCCCCCCCCCAAAAAAAAAAAACCCAAACAAACAAACAAAAACACAAACAAAAAAAACACTGCTTATCACTGGGCCAGGAATACAAATCATATCTAAGTCCCAACACGCTTGGTCCAGTGATCAGAGACATGATAGAGTGAAGTCTAGTGGAGTATTAAGGTTGCCTGTGGCAAGTACATTGTAAAGGTAGGGAGACAGGATTTCAGATACACACTTTTCATTTACGATTTATCTACAGGCGTCCCACAGCATTCATTAATTTACGTCCGGCATACAGAGCTACTTTGGACTTATGAGACCCAATTAGGAGTGGTGTAGCCGGGGGGGGGGGGGGGGGGGGGGGGGGGGGGGGGGGGGGGGGGCAAGGCAGTTTTTCCTTAGCAAAGGGCACCTCTATGAGGGAAATTTTAAATTCTGCTTGCAACATTTCCAGGGGCACTGAGGCAATGACAAGGGGTCATGAAGGCAATTGCTTCTGCCAAATATCAGGCCTGACTAGTGTTTCAGGAACATACTTTATAATGTATCATGAAAATAACCTGAGCTGACTTCATCGAAGTTGGTGCTCACATTTCAGTGAGGGATAGATACATGTTAAATCTTTGACAAATTTGTTTATAACATGTATTTGTTTTATTTAAAGGGCCCATGAAGAGGTATTTTGTCACATTACATTTTTGTGGCTTAGTATACAGTACAGTTTGAAATTAACAAAACATAACATTGATTATTTTGATGTGTTTGTTATGCGTTAATACACTTTGATTGAGCCCCCGAAAATGTGTGCCATTTGATTGTGCAATGATTCGTGACGTAGACTGTGGTCAAACGTTTCAAAGACAGCTCTGGTGCCGAGTCGAGTGGTCAACAATGCATTGTGTGTTATTGTCACACACATGGCCCTGGTCAGCCGGTCCACTGTCTACGTCACAGATTTTATACTAATGAGGAAGGGTGGGTGGAGCGCGGCAATCCCCTAATTTTAGAAATTGTTATTTCTACAGTAAATAGGCATGTAAAAATTTTTTTAAAAATAATAATATACTATGATAGCCACACTTCCTTCTTTAACCAAAAAAAAAAAATTAATAGGACCTTTAAGTAGTGCTTATTTCTTTCTTTTTATTCTTTTAATGCAAATTAAAAACAAATTTGTTTATATTTGTTTTAAGTACAACTTTAGTGCTTATTCCTTTCTTTCATTCTTTTAATGCAAGTTTCCCCCACGGAGTACATGTGCTTATCAACACATTGGCGTATGGTAAAACCAAAATGTTATTCTTTATCCCCAATGCAATTACTACGTCTGCTGATTTGTTTGCGGTAGCCCCTGCTAAAGACTGGGATTTGAACTGGCCTCTAGTCAGTGGGCACGCTCGGTGGTTTAGTGGTTATGACTATTAAGGTTGGGGTTACTTAAGGTTAAGATATATCTGCTCTGGAATGCGGAGGTCGTGGGTTCGAATCCTACCCAAGTAGTATGCCTGTGGAACTTTTTTCACCACAGGACTAGGGCAAGGACTATACAGCATGCTTATCCCACACGGGCCGACATGGTAAAACCAAACTTGTATTCTTTACCCTCGTTGCAAATATTACATCTATTAAATTATTCTCAAATTAAAGTCCCAGCTCAGCATTGGTAAGAAGAAAAACAAGACTGTTCACAGATTTACATATATACCTTACATGGTATAAAGATAGTGATGGTAGAAAAGTTTTCATGAAACATTTCTGCCTGAAGTGTTATCGTTTTTAAATAATAAATGAACTAAGTAAGATCCAAAATTAGCTTTCTTCTCAGTGCGATGAAAACTCTGCATATAAAAGTATAGGACTACGTGCGTACAAAAATGCTGAATGCATTTTTACCGTTTTCTCGCAAACAAAACAACGAAATGAGCTGACATTTTCACAGGTTGGTTTTATTACAACTGGAAAATTGAAGAAAAAGTGATGTTTTCTTCTGTTTTTTTTTTAGTTCCAGAAAAACCCAAAGAAGGTTTACTTGAGGTGAGAGCTACAGAAAAAGGGAGAGAGAGTTAAAGCCAAGAGAAAGATTAAATCAGAAGAGGACTGTTCTTGCAGTGGAAAGCTAAGACTGAGCTTCCCTGCCCACACAATCACTGACTCTCTGGCTCAATCATGCTCATTGTACGTACGTTGCGTTTCTTTATGTCTTGACTGCCCCCCAGACAGATTTCTTTAGGCCTTGAGTTCAGCCTCAATTCTAACTCTGGCTTCTACTTTTTCACGTTTTTTCTTTCTTTCTTTCTTTCTTTTTTTTTTTTTTTTTTTTTTAATACAAAGGATGGCTTGAAGCATTTCTTAGACAGCCAAATCAAGAGGGTTTAGTGTTTTTTCCCCTGATATATCCGGGTCTGAATAAAGGTAGACTCCCGGGAGAGATGATTAGCCACCCCCCCCCCCCCCACCATCCTCCGGCCAATTACTAACTCCGCATTATTAGAATGGTATGACATACATGTACACGTAGTTCTAAAGGGTGCAGCCATCATATATTTCTGCCATTCCAACCAATGTCACCAAATCGAGGCCGAAAAGAAAATAGTCAGGTCCCTTTTCTTTTTGGGGGGGGGGGGGGGACAATGATAATCAGTAGTCATGATTGATTTGGCAGACAGGGGTTCAAGACAAAGATGGTGGCAACAAGATAAAAAGTGTACTGCACCACTTCGGCCATGGACATGGCATCTACTGTTTCAACATGCTCCAAATTTGTCTGAACTTGGGGACATTTTTTAAAAACATTTGGCATGTAGAAGTCTTAACCTGCGAAATGCCATGGCGTGACGCACGCCTGACTGTTTCGTTCTTGAAAGGTCAAGGGCACCAAGGCATTTTCTTCTTGATAATGGGCACTTCTATGAGGAAATTGTGAATTTCTGTTCGAACATTGCAAGGGCACCAAGGCAATGGCAACGGAAGCAATTGCCTCCGTTGCCCCTGTAAAGTATCAGGCCTGTGACATACATGAGGCCTGATTAAAAAAACATTGTAATTAAGACATCATGGGCCCCAAAAAATGAGGGTTGGAAAGTCAGACGTTTTGTTCCTGCTTCCTTTTTTCATACATGTAACTATTTTAATATGCTTTTACGTGTTCGGTCTCTCAGACATCTGCACTTTGAAAGAGTGGCAAAAATAGTGATAAATGTATTTGAGAAAAAAAAACACATCAAACTAATGGCATTATAAACACACATTTGTGCTATGTCCATATAATGGTGAAGGTTGGGATCATATTTTACTTTTTACAGTTATTAAGTGAAAATTTTTGTTTTCTTTCCCCCTCTAATATTAACTAAAAACAATAACGACCCTGCCGGTTGTCAATGGCCATGTAAGACGAGAAGGTTTGCAATTAAAAAGCTTACTCTCTTAAACAGTTAGATTGAAAATCACTCTAATTAGATTGAAAATCACTCTTTTCGATTGAGGCCAGGGACAAATCTTTTGCAGATGGTCCCTAGTTTCAATCGAAAAGACTAAATTTCAATCAAAAATTTTAAGAGAGTATAAAGTACAAAGTGTAAAGCATTAAAAAAAAATGGAGAAAAACCACTAGACTGCAGGACATGTTCAGCTGCAGAAATGGCCCAGTGCAAAAATTACTGGACTCTGGCCAGTGGTCCTGTGGGAATTTCCAGCCCTGCATGAGTGTGAATAGAAAATGTTTAAAAGTACACAATCTCGACACTAAAGCTGCATCATTTCCAACCTGCTAATAAATAATTAATTATAATTGATTGATTACGGCACATGGGGTTTTTCAAGTCCGCCAACAACAATGTTTTACAAACATTAGTGCTTGTGATGTTTGAACTTCATCATCTGGCAAGGGATTGGGCAAACAAAGGCTGATAGTCAAACAATCCTTTTCAGGGTTAGTACAGTATTTGATGTGGTGACTTTAGTTTCAAATTTTATCAATGTCCTGAGGTGAAGCCAAGGCATTTTGAGCGCATGACAGCCAATACGACGACTGATTTCCGTGTTTATTCAACTGTCTCGGGGGGGAAAAAAAGACTGTCCACATCAGTTTATTTTAAAGTAAAACTAACAAACATTTTGAAGTGTTTAGTAGATTTTTTTTTCATCATTATTATTATTATTATTAATTTCTGGTAATGAAACCAAAGAAGCCTCAAAAGCAAACTTAATCACTGTAGCTCGGAAGCCTGAGGAAACCTGTAGATAAGGATGCTTGCTATACTGCCCTACTCTTTCACGATAAGTGTTCTGGGTTCTTTTACATGCACTTACCATCATAGTACACGGGACCTAAGGCTTAACGCCCCATCCGAAGGACAAAGCAATTATGGTAAAGTGTCTTGCTCAAAGACACAAGTGTCACGACTGGCCAGGCCGGGATTCGAACCCACATTCTGTAAACTACAGAACTTAAGTCAGGCATGCAACTCATCAACCCCCAAAAAAGAGGAAAATTTTTCAACAAGCAAAATATTTTCAGTGCACATTTCTAAATGTAAACTACCAATATGTTTAACAATGGTTTAATGGGCCCGCTATGGAGGCCGAAAATGACTAAAATTTTATTTTTGATTAAACAAATTAAAAAATTTAAAAAAAAAATAAAAAAAAAATAAAAATTGCGGCGTGTTAGCCCCACAATTTGGGCGAGATTGTGCATGGGGAAGAACCCATACTGTAATTTTTTTTGAACAAAATGCTTTTGTTCCTGATCTATTGTTTGCTGATATTAAATCAAGCAATGATTGTAACTACAATTAGAATGACAATGCTCACAGCAAACCCGCAATCATAACTGGCCAGTCAAGTTTTGAACAACTTCAGCAAGAGGAATTTCGTCAACCTGCTTTTCCAACCAATTCCATTAACATCCATTGTGTTCTTTGTGCCTTTTATCGACAGTTTTCTTCAGATCTATGCCTCCATTGCGACCAAGATTATATTTTCTTTCCGTTTTATTTCAAGTTGACACAGTATGTTTCACAGCACTATGCATGCTTTCTACAGAAAATAGTAGTCTCAAGGCGTCTGTTTCCCGCCGCATCCCAACACGTGAAGCATTAAGAGAAAATCTCTGGAACCAGTCTCTGCACATGTTCTGAAGAAGGTATGCTGTACAAGGAGCAATGTGTCTGTGTCTAGACTGTGTAATGCCTTTGCACATGTAAACTACTGCGGAGCCAGACTTTATCCGATATCACGAACATGACTTGTATGTGTTTTTTCTAACTCGCGTGATAATTGTATTTTTTAAAGTAATTTTTAATTCAGCGGGATTAATTTTTTAAACGTGGATTTTTTAATGAACGGCGGATTTTTTTTTTTCAAAAACGCGGAAATCCGCGTTTCCGCGGAAGAGCTGCATGCCTGTAAGTTTGGCAGAGTAGAGCGCTTGGCCACGACACTCCACAAAATTCAGAATCTCCAAGCTGAATTTTTAAACCAAGAGATTAGGTTTGACAACTACATATTAGCCAACCATGGCACAAAATGAGAGTTTTCTGGGGAGTGCCACCCCCTTTTTGTCTTTGCAGTATTCATGGTTGCAAATGCATCCAGCAAAAATTCCTAAAGAGGTCGCAAAATTGTCCAGGATTTTTAAGACTTTTGATTTGTAAGTGATTTTTTGTCGAGTGGTCTAGTGCACCCGACTTGAAATACGATGGCAAAGTCATCAGAGCATGGCGCTTCGAATCTATGTTATGAAACTTGCGTCCATGAGCAAGATTGCTTCTCTTCAATGGGTCCCTACTGTGAAGGCAGAGATGGTTCTTGTTACTGATTGTGCTTGGTTCTCTAATTATTTGGCAGTGCTGGCTGCGTACTCCCCAGGGAGTTGAGAAGGCTTTAGGAATTAAATAAATGGCCTAAATGACAGGAATAACAATGTTTGTGCCCCATGAGCATCAAAACTGGAGGACAGTCGAGCTATAAAAAAAAGCCCGTTATTAATGCTTTCTTTATGTCTGCCAATAGGTTAGGGTAAAAAAAAAGCCTAACTGTTGTCTAACCAATTGTTTTTAATATTGCAAAGTATTGCATATCATAATCAGTTTACTAGAAAAATTTTGCACATTGCACTGCTCTTATTTATACGGAAGTTAATATCAGGCATTTTCATGTAGCATTACACTTCATTTAAATATATGTTTATGTTGTTTAGCAATCATTTCAGAGTTGACAGGCTGGGTGGTGTTTTTTTCTGTCAGGTTTTACAGACTTTTGGAAAGTCCCTAAGGAAGGTTCCTGGTGCAGTCCTCAGTCCAACAGAATCAAACGCAAATTGGATATTGATGGGTTTAGGGTGGTAGGGTTAATGTATCTCAAGGATGACATTAATATAAACATAAACTTGCAATAGGCCTTATTTTTTATTGCAAGAGGGCGCCCTTTGGGGGTAGATTGGAGGTCAAACCATGGAAATAATGTGGTAAACCAGATGCAATTAGACTTCTAATAAAGCAGTTAATACACAACTTTTGAGGGGAGTTTTATTGATAGTTTTACAATGGAATCAGTGTAAGATATTTGCTAGGAAAATTGGTATTTTCAATGTATTGAAATATTTTTGTACTTTCAAAATGGAATCAGTATTGCGCCCTCTTGCTGTCAGAAATGTGGCCTATTGAGAAACAAGATTGTGAGCTAGGCTCTAAAAAGTCTTCTTACCTTTGCCAAATATTCCTTCATAAAGGGGTGGTTAGCGTGGGAGTCCTTCAACTGGGAGATGTACCTGTTGCTGACCTTGAGATGATAACAAAAAGAGCACAGGATGCAATCATCATCTTTCATGCCAAAACATACTATGGTATGGTAATTCAGGGTCAGGTTTTAATTTATCAAAAGTTATCAGGAGTAAGAGAAATAATTTTCTCAAGTCTGAACTTCAGGGGAAACGGAAATCCAGCAAACATCAACATTTACTCATTTAGGCCTCACTTTAACAAATATCTGTCCGTTAAAACTGAGTGTTAAATATAACAATAAAAAAGAATATTTACAATAATAACAAACATTCATGTAGCGCCTACTCCATTAAGAAAAATGCTCCCAGGCACTTTACATAAAAATATCGAAAAAGAGAGAAAACATTAAAAATATATAAAAATACATAACAGTAGAGGTAGTAAATATGAAAGAAAATGTACAATAAACAATACATATTGCAATGACAATCCTACAAAAAAGGAAAATTTAAGTAAACCTACAAAAGCCTAAAATGTAAAATAGGCAGCATAATAAAAGAAGTGAAATCATTAAAATACACCCAAATTGCACAGAGAAAGTATTGTAAAACCCCAAAGAGAAGAAAATGTAGAATGCAGTCGGCTTTGAAAAACAGCAGAGAGTCTACGAATATATCCAACCCTGGACAATGGATCTGAAAGATGTGGGATGAATCACGTAAGAAAAGGGACAAGTCAAAAGAGGCAGCAGCCTTTAAACAACCACAAATTAAATAATACAGAGCAAGTAAAATCAACAAATTGTTCACTGAGGTCCCGAAGTACAATAGCTTGGAATTTTCTGGAAATGTTTTTTTACAGAACAATACAATTATTATAACCATTCGATCAGTTAAAGCCCCAGCTCAACATCGGTAAACTGACTGTAAATGCTTCCATTCTTTGCACAAATCAAGATATTTGTAATAAAACCAACCTGTGAAAATTGCAGCTCATTTGTTTGTTTCAATTGCGAGAAAACGGTAAAAATGGATTCAGCATTTTTGTACGCATTCCTTGTAGGCAGAGTTTTCCTCTCACTGAGACAAATACTAATTTTTGATGTTATTTCATTTCATTTCATCTAAGTACGCGTTTTGTGAATATATCCTTATCTCGCATGGTTTACTGCAATTTCCCGACGTGACGTCGTCAACAAGGTGCCTGGCTTAAGCCCGGTTCATATTTTACGCGAATGCGAACACGAAGCGAATTTGACGTCACAAATTCGCGACGAACAATTCGCCCCAGTTAAAATGTGTTCAACTTTTTGCGAAATTCGCAGCTGTAGGAGAGTGACGTCAAATTCGCTTCGCGTTCGCATTCGCGTGAAGTATGAACTGGGCTTTATTCTGTAGCCCAAGCCTTTTTGTCTGAGTTTGTTTGATTGCATCTTTTTATAAACACCCAGGGATGAGAGTGGATGAAAATGAAAAATCCACAAAACACCGGTGGAGAGTTTGGTGGCTACCAACCGCGCCATAACCCGCATCAACGGCAGCATTCTGTGCTTAAATGTAGATGGGGCAAGCAACTTGATGTAGTCAAAATACAGTACATGTACTGTGTTAAGGCTTTACAAGGGCCTCGATGCATGTAAATGACATTAAAAAAAATAATAAATAAATGAATCCTCTTTTTAGTAAAGAAAGTTCCACCATAATCATTCCACCATAATCAAATCCAGAAATCCGGAACAATACGGAGGAATCTCATCCCTGCTCTGCTTTACATTTGCCGAAGCTGATAATACAAAGTAAATGTAGACTCACCTCTGGGGCCTTGCCGAGATGTTGTGATAGTACAATCATGTTAATAAGGGTCTCGGGATTGTTGTTGTCCTGTTCCGAGAGAATAATATGGTGAAGCTTTATAAGACAATTTCAACACACTCGCTCAGAAAATCTACAGGCTTAAAAAAAAAAAAGTTGAGCAAAAATCGCAATCCGGCGTTTTCCTTAGTACTTCACGCGGCGTCCTTGGAGTGTACAAGCAGCCAGCTCCGAAATGAAATGTCTACAATACTTTACGGGATTGTTCAAGAATTGCCGCCGGGTATCCGGAGAAAAAAACAAAAAAACATGGTTATGGGGGATCCCAAGACCAATTGAAACACCAAGTTTGGAGTTGATATGCCAAGTTCTTGAGTTATCACTCGGACAATAATTGCACACACGCATGACGCACGCATACAAGTGTACAAACACCTGCAGTAGACCTTTATCATGGTGCGGCCATCTTGATTTTCTCCCATTCAAACCAATGTAACTAAACTGGGACTGGAAGGGCAAATAGTCTGGTTCCTTTTTGTATTAGCATATATTACTGTTATTGGATACAGGGAACATGACCAAGATGGTTGCAGCATGATAAAGGTCTATAGGGGACCTCCTACATGTACTGTCCCTCTCTTGTTTGTACTCTAACATTTTGGCAACAGCTCCCATTGGTTTTGTACATGACTTTCCATCCAGGGACCTTCACCCAACCAGGGTCTCTATTATCCCATTTGTTGTGTGTATACCTACCCACACACACCCAAGAAAGGATATGTCGGAAACAGTATGCCCCTTCAGTGGCTTTGGAGCCTGAAGGAGCAAACAGCCCAGGAATGTGACCAGTACAACAATCCGAGTAGAGTTTTACACCACCTCGGCTTTGGCCGCCGCACGTGCACGACGAGACAATAGCCTAGTGTTAGCGTGCATATGTACCAATCAGCATGAAGAATTCATAGTGCGTGTGTGTTGAAGCGCGCTTGTGTCTGCCGTAGCTGCAGTGGTGTAAACGCCCATGAACAAGCTGCTTGGATTAGTCTATTCGTCTTCCTGTTACGTATTGACTTACACACAGAATTGGTAAGGTCATTTTGACGCATAACAATTTCATATTTCAGGACATTTTTGTGGCAAGATAATACTCATCATCTCCACATATATTTGTTAGGAGGAATGCTGGGCCCAATTTCATGGCTCTGCTTACTGCGAAATTCTGCGCTTACGACCCATAGAACTGTGTGCTTTACTGGGCGCCGTAAACGCAGGATTCCACGGTAAGCAGGGCCATGAAATTGAGCCCTGTTCTTACCCTCTCCAAGGCTTCTTGAAGAATGCTCTCAGCATCTTCCACTTTGCCTTGCTGTAGACACGCTGAAGCCTGGCCATTCAGGAGAAGAGGTGTGCTGGCGTTCTTATCAGCAAGCTCTTGGAAGATGTAAAAGGCATCTTGTAGCTTCTCACCACCCTGGTGATAAAACAAACAGCAAGAGGCATTCTGAGTTTCAAATTACTGGTTTTTTTTTTCAGGTGGACAACTAACTAATGTGAAAACCACGTAAATCTTGCATATGATGTCACAAGCTCAAACAATGCCCTCACTGAGAGTCAAAACCAGACCTGTCATTGGCCGAGAGTTGTGCGAGGCATATACACACTAGACTGGTACTCTGTATTTATCTGCAAGGATAAAGACAATGGTTTCATTGGTACACAGTGACGTGTAACAACCAGACTTACACAAGTGTGTGTTTAGTGTAGCTTGTGCGTACACACACAGAATTATGGCATGCGATGTCAAAGGTACATTCGGCAGGAATGCAGAGGACCCACAGGCAGGCGCTTCGCAGTTTGACGTCAGAAGCTCAGACTACCTGCACACGAGCTCACTAGTTGACCTCAGCGAAGGTGGCCAATGCAAAGGGGGGGTCTATTTGGGTCAGTGAATTCTCATTCTCAACGCTGTATGTAACGAACTCACCACTGCCAGGTTGAACCACGCTTGACTTATCTGGGTCAGCGTGGCATCATCGTCTTTCTCTTGCATCTTCTTGAGTTCTTTCCTGGCAAGGTCGACTCGATCCATCCTTAGACAGATCTGGATTGTTAGGGCAAGACTGTACAAGATACCCCAAACAAAATAAAGCGTTATGAATTAAGTTATCGATGGTTTGTGAACGATAAAAAGACAAAATGAAAGATTTAAGTATTAAATCAAAACTGTTTATGAATAAATTACATAAAGATGTTCAACAAGACATATATAAATGCATTGTATTGTACAATATAAAAATCTTTAAATATATCAAACAAGAACATTAAATAAGCCAATGATAACACAAATTTAAAAAATACACAAATTTCAAACATTTGACCAAATTATCAATGAATTACTTTGAAAGTATCACAAGCAGAATCACAGTAGGTTTTTAGGACTCGCTACAAAATACATACAGATTATTTCAAAATATGCTGGACCATTTGTTATAACGAGTAAAATATGTACGTGATAATTTTACAGCATTTACTAGGCCCCTTTAAACCGAGAGTCAATGCACCTTGCACTGTTTCTTTCCAAACTCCTTAAGGAGTATGCGATAACAATCTCTACCCTTGTAAAGGTAAGGTAACCCTTTACAAAAGCCATGATCGGGATTGGAAGCCACTCTCTGATGACACTGAAAACATAACGAGTCCTGTATGCAGTCCACTCAACAACGAAACAAAAACAGTTAAGCCTGTTTCATGCTTTCGCGCTAATTGCAAAAGTGAATTTCCTTCCGTCACACTGGGAATACAGCTTGTAGTGATTGTTGGCATCATAAAAACTTGCTTCGCACTCGCTTATGCATGACGTATGAAAAGAAGCAGTAGACATTAAAGGTTAAGTCAAATATAAGGAAATGGACAAGATGTCTTCCAGTTCCAAATTTTCAATCAACATATAACACAGTCACAAACAGTCAATGCAATACAAATCTTACATAGCAATCAAAAGTCAGAGAACATTTTCAATCACATAAAATACAGTCATAAACAGTCAATGCAGTACAAATCTCAAAAGTCAGAGAACATTTTCAATCACATAAAATACAATAATAAACAGTGAATGCAATACAAATGTTTTACAGCAATCAAAAGTCATAATGCACAGACAATTTTTTGGGTAAGTAAACAAGTAAAACTTTAATTTTTGCAGGGTGGATGAAGTAAGCCAGAATAATGGGTTATGCAAGTACACGTAATCTCTTCTCAGAAAAAGCAGTGGTTCTGAGAGAACTAGGGATGAGATAGGTCTCGACGTTTCAAAGGAACTGAGTATACTTTTCGAGTCATCAAGACCTATCTCACCGCTGGTTCTTATTGCTTCTTCCATGAAGAGAAGCACATGAACTTGCACTCATAAACTTGTAATTTTTACTTCAGAAAGTAAAACAGGGAAAAACAAAGTAAAGAGTAAAATCAACAATAACACAGTCATGACAGTCATCAAATAGTATTTTAATGTTTCCATATATGCAACCAGTCAATGATACATGTCAGATCTTGTATAAATTCTCTGTCATGTCTTTCAAAAAGTCAGCCGAACAAACACTGTTCTTCACCACGGCTTTCTTTTAAATGGTAAACTTGGTGGTACAGTGTGAAATTTGGGTTCATATTGTCAATGTCAAACATCTCCTTCAAGCAAACTTACCACTCAAGAGTCTCTGCCTGGTGAAGACATCTCAAAGCTGCATCAAATTTCTAAACATGAAAACAAAAGGGTCATTTATAAACTTTCAAAAACAAACAAAAGTCACACATGATATTTTACTTAGAAAAAAAGTAGGAAAATCTAATCTAATCTAATCATTTATTTTTTAAAGTGCACTACATAAAATCATCTCCGCACACTGTACAACAGTGAAAATGTATTGCCATTAAAAACAAGAACAGTAAATATTAGAAGAAAAAAAGTTAAGAGCTAAAACAGTAAACAACGACGACAAGAACTCCTAAAAAAAAAAAAATCAAACAAAAATCAAAAATCAGATTAACAAAGGAAGAATAATCACACCTGCAATAAATGGTTAAGACAGGCATACAAACCTTGGTGGTAGTTGAAGGCATAAACCTTCGACTACCACTGTTCATCAGGGTTGTCATTTACGTATTTGTAGTCAAGCCTTGAGTCCAGAAGCCCCAGCTCAACATTGGTAAAGTATCTGTAAATGCTTCCATTCTTTGCACAAGTCAAGATATATGTAATAAAAACCAACCTTTGAAAAGTTCAGCTCATTTCGTTGGGACATCGGTAAAAACGCATTCAGCATTTTTGCACGCATTCTTTGGCAGACTTTTGTTGTCATGAGACAAAAATTAATTTTTGGATCTTTATTTCATTTCTTATTCAAAAACGATAACACTTCAGGCTGAAATATTTCAAGGAAAGTTTTCTACCATCATTATCTTTGTCACAAGTAAGGTGTATGTAAATCTGTGAACACTTATGTTTTTCTGTCATACCAATGTTGAGCTGGGGCTTTAAGGGAAGGTCTTGTGTCAAGTCTCAAGATAAAGTTTCTTGACCAAACTGACTCACCTCTTCATGGTAGTAGACTGATGCAGCCATCAGTAGGAATGTATCATTATCCACACCAACACTAGAACTCATCTTCTTGTCAAGCTCAGAAACTATTTTCTCTCTGGAAAAAAAACCAATTTTTACATTAGTTTTCACAAGGTAATGGTTATGAAGATAATCGTCAAGAGCTTGAAAATTTTTCTGATTAGTTGTCCCTAACGAATTATTTTGTAAGAAGTATACAATATGTTACTGGTGCACACTTTTTGTATGCATCTGGGTCACAACTTTCTGAAACATTTTCAAAAATCAAGGGATCGGGATGAGGGCCCCAATTTCATAAACCTGTTAACTGGAGAGCAGATTGTTGTTCTACTTATGCAGAAAAATATGTGTAGTCAAAAGTGTATTTCAAAAACGACATGGAGATTTGACAGTGCATATGCATGTCAACCAATGGTTGTGCCAACCATCTGCTTACAAGAACTGCCAGCAAGTTCAGTGTACCTTTTGCTGTGTCTATGGTAAGCAGTGGTTGTCAATTAAAAAACTGTGCTAAGAGCACTTCATCAGAAGAAAATGCTGCTTACAGGCTTCAATAAACCGCCCCCAGGGCCCAATTTCATAAAGCCTGTTAGCACAGAAACTTGCTAAGCACAGAAAAATCTTGCTTAGCAAAAACAGGTTACCAGCCAACATTCCATTTTGTTTACACTGTTGCAACTGGTGACCAACTCATCTTTTGCTTAGCACAGAAATTTGCTAAGCAGTTTTCTCTGCTAAACAGCATTATCAAATTGGCCCCTGATCTTGTCACAATTACATTTCCAAAAGTGATGCTAATAATTCACGCATACAAATAATGCACCATCTTTTAAAATAAGGCACCCAGTGAGCAATTTTACCTCTTATTTGGTGAGGACATGTAATCAGCAAATATTCTGACTGCCTGGAGCTCTGAGGGTGATGAAGGCGTCACCTCATCCAAGACAACGCCATAGTTCCGCTGTTAATACCAAAAACAAACAAAAAACTGCAAAAGTGAATTTAAAGCCTTTTTACTCATTAGGCTATACCACCAGGAGATTACATTAAATCTTAACAGCATTTGGTTGGACACAGGAATTAAACTTGAACATGGAATTAATCCCCTCAGAAATGACAGTCCATTCAAAAAATACATACAGATGATGCGAGTCATGACACCACATGTTCACGATACAGTCACAGACTTCCTGCAGGCACAAAGTGTGCACAGACTAACAGAAGAAAACAAATCTGACATCTTGCGAAGATGGCAGTCTACTATTTTGCACAACTTTTGATCAATGGTAAATTTTTGCACAATGCACTTAGTTTTATGTGGAAATGCGGATATAGAAAATGTAAGACATCACGTGTGATCAACATACTGCAGTATCTTGCCTGCCGGAAAATGCCATGAAATGCTCAATATCAGTTTTTTTGTAAACAAAGTTACAAATCAGTGATAAAATGTACACAATGTAGCTATGGTTATCAAATATTACACCATTGTCCCTGACCAGACACAGTAGAACTTTGGTGTGATGACTTACCCCAGCAAGGTAAGCTCTGTACATGAAGACATCTCGCATCAACTTCACGTCAGATGAAGAAGGCTAAAAAAAAAAGAAATTTAAAGTGAAGTGGAACAATTTATTGCAGTACGTTTCATAACTTCAAGACTTCAAACTTGTGGGAATTAATGGCTAATAAAAGTTGCAATGATCTTCATCCTCCAGGACCCTAAATTTTATGGCAATCCTTAACGCAGAATTCTGCGCTTGAAGCGCCCGGTAAGCGTGTGATTCTATGGGCCGTAAGCCCAGAATTCTGTGATACGCAGTGCCATGAAATTGGGCTCAGAGGGTTGGGTTCATCGTAACTACATGTAGGGAAACTTGGTTTGATGACTGCAGGCATGACTGTTCAGTAAAATTTAGGTTAAAAATCATCTCCACTAAATAGGCAAATTATGTTTATTTAATTTTTTAAATGCATTTTATTTCATCTTTGATATCTTGAGAAGCCAGCAGTAGGCGATTTTTCCAGCAATTCTGTTGAGTCTTTGTCATACTTTTGGAAATTTTTTAACAGATTCGTAAAAATCCGCTTCGTCAGAGCTAGTATTACCGATAATGTCAAAATCTCAAAAAAAGGAGTTCAGCGCCCCAGTTACTGGGACTGGGTCCACCTAATGCCTTTTTAGTTTTGTAGTGATTGAAAAATGAAACATATTTAATTTTAAATTAATCATTCAAAGTGCCTGTTCCTCTCTGCATATATTCTGTTAACCTTTCTGGACAGGTAAGGATATAATTAAATTATACCTAAATAATGGGAGATAAAAAGGCAGCCGGATACGGCATTTTTGCCCATACAATGAGAATTGGCCTACTTTGACCATAATGACAAATCGCCATTAAATAGATTAAGGCGCCCTCTTTTGCCTTGGTTTGTTATTACTTTTTTTTAATTTTACAACGCCTGGCCCGGTTGGGTAAGACAACAACTTGTTCAAGGAATCAAAGGAGAAATATTTCAAAAGACCTATTTCAAAACAACATAAACAAACCCAGGTTTCAAGTATGTGATATTACCTTCAATTTCAGCGCTTCAGTGATACAATGTTGAAAGTTTCCCAAGTAAAAAGCATTGCGAATCTCAAAGAGTTCGTCCACGTCGTTGTGAGCTGCCATGATGGAATATTGCATGATGGGTACACGTACGTTGTTTGCCCGTGACTATTTCATGTCGTGATTGTTTATTGGTGAAACGTGCAAACCGTACATAAATAATTTGACACTATTCCACCATGGAGGTAGTACCTCCATGATTCCACAAAGTGGGAAGAAAACGTCTGAAATTTTCGTATTGTTTTACCTCCATGGTTCAGTCATGAAATTAATTTAACCAAAATAGGGCCGGGTCCGAGATAGCGGCTGTGGCTGTTGCTAAGGGTGTTGCCAAGGGCGTGCATCCTGTACTTTAACACGAGTGACAATAGAGCCGTATCCGCAACTAGCACCTAGTATCCATCTATCTGTGTCCGTCCCAATCAAGCGACTTCGACTGCACGTCCGGTTTTGGCCGCTGGGCTGCAGAAACCTTTCAAAAAATATTTTTAAAATAGACAAAATTGAGCCTCCCCCCCTGAAAAAATAAAAAGAATACATTTAATTTATCTTTTAAGACATTTTTAGTTATAGATGAAACATCTAACAGGATCAATTCTATTCAGGTGGGGATGAGAGTGAACAGAAATTAAAAAAATTAAACAAATAAATAAAATTATATTTCTGTTCAGTATTGAGTATTGTTGTCTTCTTTTGTTTGTCGTGTGTTGTTTTAAATTATTGCTTTTGTTTTGTTCGCTATCCTAAACTTTGGTCGATTAACTTCTGTATTGGTGCATCATTGCAAGGATAATGATTACATTCACTGCCAAAAATATATCTTTCAAAAGAACAATCAACAAAAATCGTTTACATTTTGTTTTATATATTTATTTTGAAGCGTCAAGTTGAAGCAGACGACATAGTTCTACAGTAAATCCCGTCAGAGCAACCAACTAGCCAATCAGAAAGCTCATGATTAGCGTTGCCTCGTTGCGAGTTTGTTGTGACCGTATCACAAAAGGGGTCAACCTTAATACGTGCCCACAAAAACATAGTGCAAAATTGTTAATAGAAACCTTTTATTGTGACCGTAAAATATCATTTACCAAGTTATATAAAAACAAATAATGCAGAACTATTTGAAGTTGGTGACTATGTTCTATTTTTTGGCATTTTATCTGCAGAAAAATAGTTTTGACTTCTGCGCAGTAATTTGTAACTTTCAATTTGACCTTCGGACGCCATTTTGAGGGGGTATGCGAGATAATCGATTAACAACAACAAGCAAGATGTCAGACGTTCAGTTTCTGCGAGTGTTCGTCCGTTGAATTGAATAAAGATTAAAAAGAATTTATGATTTGTGTCTGACTAGTCTCGTCATGCAAGCAACTTAGGTAAGACATTGTGTCTCATATTGTTTGTTTTAGAAGGTTTGGTTAGCACAGTGTAAAAAGATTCATGTAAAAAGGGCAATAGCCCTTTAAAAAAGGCAAGACAATCCACATTACACTTCGTTTGCCCTACCTACCTACTCAAAAGTCAAACGCACACTGTCGTGTCACTAGTTAAGTGTCGTAGGTCGAGTTGGTCCATTCGGGCAAAAATGCCGTTTCCGGCTGCCACTTTGTACCCCTTAATTTAGGTCAGATTATATCCTTACCTCAATACCTGTCCTGAAAGGTTGACAGAAAGGAACAGGCACTTGTAACAATTACTAACATGTTGAACGATT
Organism: Marthasterias glacialis; assembly: GCA_911728455.2. Taxonomy (NCBI): domain Eukaryota; kingdom Metazoa; phylum Echinodermata; class Asteroidea; order Forcipulatida; family Asteriidae; genus Marthasterias; species Marthasterias glacialis. Next base: position 7,853,974 of record OU452230.1, read on the forward strand.
ACAAAGTGTTGAAATCATGAAAAATGGGCCTAATTTAAGCCAATATTGTTGGAAAATCCCCTACCATGCCTACTGGCTTCTCAAGATATCAAAGATGAAATAAAAGGCATTTAATTGTACTCACAATCTTTTTCTGTCCTCCAAAATAGATGGTTTTTAGGCACACTTGCCCGCGATGCAGTCGTTAAAATTAGCGTTTTACAATAGTCACGTGACACTGCATTATTTTCAACGACTGTTTCCTTACGTGAAAAAGTCATACTAATGCTGTGACGATTGCGTGTTTGCTGATGCCCGGACTTGCATATTGTTTTGCCCAGTCAATGCAGGATACCAGCTGAGTAGTGTCAATGACCCCCACAATGGCTACAGTGTAGAACGTGCGCGCAGCCAATCATGACCAATGAAACTTCATACAGTGTGGGATGCATGTTGGCGTATGGCGTACAGTGTGGAAATTTCAGGACAAATAGTGGGAAAACTCAAAAAAACATATTGTTACTTACGTTTTCATCAATGTAAAATTTCGAAACAATGCACATTGTACAGCGGACATTCTACAGAATCTGGCTCTGCAGTGTTTTCTAATGCCTTACATGTGGAAAGCAGCAGCAAACAGATGCTGTGGGAAGTTATCAGCAAGTGCATGCCGTGCTGAATCAACTTGAAATAAAAATGACACCAACAAAAAATATCGATCCAATTCCAGGCCAAGATCTAACGAAAACTGTCGATAAAGGCATAAAGAAATGAAATTTGTTTGATAAACAAGTTGACAAAATTCCTCTTGCTGAAGTTGTTCGAAAATTTGACCAGCCTGGTGGTATGGCGTATCTGTTTGCTTTGCGAATGTGAGCATTTGTCATTATTCATTAATATTTTTTATAATAAACAGTGAGACGGAAATAAAAGCATTTTTGTTCAAATTATGTGGAAAGAATTCCAGTATTGTAAACTGTTTTAAGCTTAAACCTAAAAGGTTTCCCCAAAATGCTTTAAAAGTTTTCATTAAAATATAGAGAGTCATGTGATATAAAAAGTATGTAAATTTAGATATTGTTCAGGCTCTAAACTATAGCAGGTTTTATGCATAAGTTGTCATAATGATAATGTATTTCATGTAGTTGTGAAACTGATCTTTATAATGGGTGAAAGCATTTTTCATTTATCGGTATAAATAACGGATAAATTGATTAAAAAGAAAGCCCGGCTTTTAATACTGAAAGTTTTGAAAATACTGATTTTTGGCTTCAGGAATTTTGATTGGTAAAGGTTGGCAGCTCTGGTACATAAAGTACAGACTTGGATAAGTTAAAGAATGCTAAATTCTTTTGGTTTGCATAAGGCGCTATCCCCACAGCAATGATTTTTACTCAGGCCTTGACCCAAATGTTACATTTTCCCTCCCTATTTGTTATTATTAACGTACAGTACAAAATGGATTTCCCTGGTTTTTTTATCATCGTCCTTTCTCATGCCTGTTGTAACTGTCTGCCCGTATTCAGTTTGGAAAAGTTTTGCTGAAAACAATGTAATCCCTCATCAAGCGACCAGTTAAAAAGACCAGTACCCCAGCGCGATCCACTGCAGTTGTAATTTTTCTTTTTGTCACAGGGGACCATGACAGATTACCTATTCCCGCCAATTTCACAAACATTCCCTCGTCAAAACTATCCCAATAATACACCCAAAAATCCAATGGCTCTGAGATATGATGCCTTTGCTTGAGTGAGGATGCAACGTCAGCACAAATTTAGATACAACGCTTTTTGCAGTGGTACAACGACATGTTCATTGGTTACATTGTCATGGTTGTGCATGATGTCCACTCTGTCCGGAGGGGCATAGAAAGAGCATATTTTGGGGGAGGGTGTATGGATGGAAGCCACTTGCTTACTGAGATTTCCTTGGACAGTGTTGGGGGAGGGGATGTACGAAGGCAATTTTGCCAACACGCCATCATTCCCTTTCTATTCAGTAATAACTTATGTGTTAATAAGGGATTAAAAGAGTTGTGACCAAGGTCCTAAATGGCCATTGAAAACCAGCAAGGCCGTGGCCGTGTGATAAAGGACCAAGCCGAAGGCTGAGTCTCAAACGACTGACAGAAACATTGTTGTCAGGCTTAAGCTTTTTGTAAAGTAGCCCAAGGGGCTAGTAAACTGCATTTTACTTGCCCCAGGAAGTTTTCATTGCCCAAATTTTAAACAATTGTCATAAATGTATTTTTCTGATACTATACTATTGGTAGCAATCACAACCAACTCCAAATGAAGTTACACTCACACACTCAAAAATAAATTAACACATTTCTAAAAAAGTAAAATGTATTATTCACATCTGAAAAGGAAGAAGTATGAGCATTATAAACAAGTAAGTTGCACAGTTTTTAGTAGCCCACAGGGAAAGTTGAGAAGTGGTGTTTACTAGGCCATAGTACGCCGGGCTAGTGTTAAGGGTGAGCCCTGGGGGTATTACACCCCCTACACCCCCTGGTCGCTACACCCCCTGGTCGCTACACCCCTGATGATGTCAAACAGTTTGCTATTACACAGCTACATTGTACACATTGCATACTAATTTTTTCTCTCCTTTTTTCCCCCCTCTTCTTGTTTGCAAATGAAGGGTTCTGAAATGTTTGGCTGGTAAGAGACCATCAATGAGAACATTTAGCTTCAGTTTTGTTTTTATGTTCTGTACCCTTTTCAGTGGCATCCAATATATTCATTGATGGAGTCTTTAATTAAGCACTATTAATAGAGAATTGCATTCCTTGGAGACTGTTAACCTTTCTGTGCCAATTTCAGCAACAAAAGGTAAAGCTCTGTGAAATACTTGTGAATTGGACGCACCCACAAACACAGCTAAAATGTACTGTGTAGGTTCTTTTGATAGCAGTTTGATTCATCATCTGGTTGTTCTGCAGGATCAGTTTGTTTGTAATTGCATCAGTGTGGGGTATTTTATGGATGCAAACATCAACTGTTTGAAACTCTTTTTTTTAAGGGGGTTAAAATCATTGGTAAACTTTATGCTGTTCATCGAACGAGCAGTGGGAATTATTTTGAGTTTAACCGTTGTTATTTGCTTTTCATTTGGATGTACACTGTACACTGTATACACAAGATACGTTATAGACACAACAATGGCCAGCCTGCTAAGTAAAGAAACGCTATATGGTGTCCTCTATCCTTTAGTAAACATCCTGAAATTAACCTGTGTCTGACATGATTGGATTACATGGGATTTCTACTGAAAGGCAGTATAGAGTCACAAAACTAAAACATACTTGAAGTAAAAGAACAATGAGATATGTGTACATTGCAGTAAATATTTGTTTGGCGTTAAAATGAATCAGAATGCACTTACATACATGGATATGGTTAAAATTTGCAAACTTATGAGTCATTAACATAAGCCCAAAAACTAATTACACCCATGTATAAAAAATTGGTCTATCTCTTTGCCATCGTTTCTTTAGATCTGCTTGGTATTGTTTTCAAGTAAAACTGTTCTGAAAACTTTCAAGTTATGTTTGTCACTCACAGCATCCAGTGAAATAATAATTGTAATAATTGTAAATAATAATTGTTTCCCGTGACTTTTTGTTCATGTAGGTATCAACTTTTATAACCAGTGTGGGGTTCAGCAGTATGGTGGAGAAACATGAGGACAGCGCTGAAGCCCAGAATGCCATCCCCGGTGCAAGGCAAACTTCACTGGGATCCCAGCAACCCCCAAGCTACAAAACAGAGTACAACAAAGGCATTGAAGATTATGATGAGCTATTAGACGACGAGCCAGAATACCCAGATGACGAGGCGGAGAAAGAGGAAGATGAAGACGATGAAATCGATGAGGAGGAAGATGAAGATTTGGAAGGGGAGGGGGGAGATAGTGGAGGGGAAGATGAAGACGTACCTGAAGAGAAAGTAGAGGTGAAGGAAAGAGTACAGTCATCCACTACAAAGAAGAGGAAGAAAAAGAAGAAAAAGTAAGTTTTTTGTAACAAGGCACAATCTAGATAAAAACATTTTTGTACTTTTACCCAAATTCAGACTGGAAATGGGGAACAGTTTCATTCAAATGTTTCAAGTGAGATTGATAACAGTATCAATCATTTAAAAAGTTGTTGTGTAGATTTTTCTGAAAATTTGTTGTGAAATTACGTAAATGATTATTGATTATAGATTTATCAGTATTGATTATCAGTAATTTGAACTAATGTGTGTAGCGATCCGCTTGTGCATGCAATACACCGCATTTGCTATGCGATAATCAACCTGTTAGTGTGCGGTGTGTAAGAACTATACATGTATAAGTGTTTACATTGTGCTCCTGAACTGGAGGCCATAGCGGCCTTTGTTGGCAGTTGGAGTGCCATAATACTGTTACTTAAGAAAAGTAATAATACATTTGATTTGTAAAACATTGATTTAGAATAATAGAATGAATGTAATAATGTTCAGTTTGTTATTTGACATCGTTCGAGTTCGACATGTTTTTGACATAGTATTAACCCTAACAGTCCCTACTCTTAAAAGCAGGTTTTGTTTGATTTTGTTTGACTGGGTACTACAATAGTAAACTGATTATGCTTTACATGGGTTCAGGTGAGAAAGAGTGAGAAAGGATCCTATTAAATCACTCTAAAGGGAGTAGTGATTGTTCATCATTCGTAACTGACACCCACCGCTACCACCAAGTTGTCGTGGGTTTCACTTATTTAGAACTATCACTCGGAGTCAGTATTGAATTGAAGGTTGGTTACCCTTGTTCATCTTTTGGAATAACACTTGTGTTTCTTGGTTCAAAAACACAAAGCATTCCTGCGACAGCAGTTGTGCCATCTTTGCATTACTTAAGTTTGTATTAAAACACTTATTTATTTTCTTTCTCCAGAATTATCGGAATCAATTTATCTAGCTGCAAGTACGACTCGGGTAAGTTCACCCTTTTTTTCACAACAAATTTTGAAGAAATGTTTTCATTTGGAAATTATCACCCACATCAGGAGTACTTCTCATTGTACTCGAAGATTATAATTTATGCATTTGAATGCTTTCATAATGCAGTTTTGTACAGTAATTTTTTTTTTATTTATTTTTTTTTTTTTTTTAATATACATAATGGTAACTTTGTATGGCAAACTTCTTCAAAGAGAAAACAGAAAACTCCCCCAACAATATAGACTTTTAAAGAAACAGACAAACTTGACAAAATTGATGCAGCTTCAGGTGATGACAACATTTGCAAGTGTTGATATTGATATAGTGAATTGATATTTCCCACTTGACGCCACACAGTGAGAAGTCAGCCATGTTTACGGGCAGTGATCATTTTTTTTTTTTAATGCACAACTATGCATTTGGTGTGTGGGAATTTTATCAAATTTCGTGCACACACTCTATAGCACAAGTACCTGTTCCATCATGAAAACTTAAAATCGTAGTTGTCGTTTTTTTGATTTAACTAGTGAAGAGAATGTCCAAAAGGTTTGGCATGAAGGAGATGAATGAAGATGACGACTGGACGCTATTATGGACTGACTGCTCGGTCTCACTAGACAGAGTCATGGAAATGAAGAAATATCAGGTCAGTTACAGGGACGGAATAGAGAGGTTAAGTTACACGATATATATCGTGTCACGCATAAGGCAACGTGTACACATAGTCCTTTGAAGTTTCATGTTGCCATTCCGGTGCAAGCCCAAATAACTCGGCTTTGCGTTGCGTGTGTACCCACTTAGTGAAGAGGAGCACAAGCATCAATTAATGGATGCCCTTTGCCAGGGCGGATCAGATGAAGAAGACACAGTTTGTAAAATCATTCTTATGGAAATATTTGTAAAATGGAGATTTCTATTATTATGTTCTTACTCATTCGAGAAAACGACTAGAGAGTTCTTTTGACGTTACGAATGTATGGCTAGGCGTAATATGCGTGTAGTTTACACGCACTTTTATGACGATATACACACGTATCCATGACGTAACGCGAGAGTTACACGTACACATTAAGAATAAACATGTAGCTTAACCTCCCTAATATTATCAGGTGAAAATACACGTTTGTTTATTGGACACACCATTAATGATCATTTATCTTTTCCAGTAACCAGTCAACTTGTCATTTCATTAGTCCACCAGCTTTATCACTTGTCCATTTGTGATTTTTTTTCCTTTCAACAGTGTCATTTTTTTGTGAGATTTGAGTTTAAAGCGACATGAACACTCTCCGTTGCTCTTTGACAATTAATGAACTAGTAGCCACCTTGACGACTTTGAGAGAATTTTGACTGGTAAATGAGTGTTTTAACTGGCATTTGGCTGGAGAACCACTTTTAAAGGAGAGCCCAAATCCTTAGGCAATTTGTTGGGACAGTCCAACTTTGTTCCTACAGCTAAAGTCTGCGTGGTACATCATGCTACCAAACCTGTTTGGTGTACGCAATCTTGAGGACAGTATTCATAGCGAGCAAAAGCTGCAGTTTGGTTTAATGGGATTTTTGGGATGGGTAGAGATGAACTAGGGAAAGCTTTGCACGAAGGTTGAGAGACTGTAGGCGTTTCAAGTAATAATTTTTAGAAATATTGCAGTGTAAAATTAATTCCTTTCAAAAGGATTAGCTATCAGTGATCAGATGACTGCTTTGTGGCTTTGAAACCTCATCTTTCCTTTTTCAGTTTAGTTGACGGAGAAATGTTTGTGTGACCAACTTTAGGTAATTTTTGTCAAACTAAAACAAACAAATATTATTTGATTTATTATTATTATTTGATTGTTCTATTTCTCTCATACAGAAAGTGAACCACTTCCCCGGCATGGGTGAAATCTGTCGGAAGGACTTACTTGGTAGGAACTTGACCCGAATGCTGAAGTTATTCCCGAAGGAGTATGCAATATTTCCAAGGACATGGGTGCTTCCTGCAGAGTACGTAGTTATTCATCTCATAAAAGCAAAATGTGTAGGTGGGAAGGGGGGTCAGTACAGGTTGCAGTATCCCATACAATGTCAATTTGTCTGTATTTGTCCATTTTCTACATGATCAGTGAGTGCAATCAATAAGCTTGCCCGGGTCTACCTGGGTGTGTTTATTCGGATGAGCCCCCCCCCCCCCCCCCCGACAAGAGCTGACTGCCAACGTCCCCTAGCATTCATACCAATGCATCTTGGGACAGCAAACAGGAACTACTTTTATTGTGTGCCTTAAACTCTTCTTGTATTCATGAAAAGATCGTAAAATAATTATTCTCATGGTGAAACTGCAAAGCTAAATTATTTCACAAGCCTAGGCTAACACAAAAGTATGTGTCTACGAATAAAACATTACTTAATGCTCACAAATTCGCTGTTTGAGGGTGAAAATGTGTGTCATAACTGAAACTGTCCTGCCGAATAACAAAAAAGGGCGGTCATTGTTAAGCAATTTCGCCTGACGTCATGCACCTGGGTCAGCCACAAGTAACCTGCTCCACAAGCAGGTTACTTGGGGTTGAGCTGGGTGAAATACGACAATGGCGTTAAAGTTACTTGAACGCACTGGGGTCAGACCGGGGTTGACTCCGGGGAAGCTAAGCGAATGCACCCAACGAGTCTTAGTGGCATTGTTTCGTTAATGTTGGTATGAAAGAATTTTGTAAACATTCTTATCAGGGAGCATCTCAAAAATCAGAAAGCTGGGGACTTCTTATTGGTTCGGTTGAGTATTCCAGTAGGTGTACATGGACCGGTCCATTGTATCGTCGGAATATTCCATTGGAACATTCAAAATGCCAACGTGTCATATTCTTAGTGTAGGAATTGTTCCCATAGTTCGGCACAATGACGCAGTCCAGCAGAATGTTCTGCCGATCCACTGGATTGCGAGCATATGCCTACGGGAACGTTCCATTGTGCTTAAAACTTACCCTACCTTTGAGACGCTCCCTGAGTTACCTCGTTGTGTCAAGTACAGCAACAACATCATGGCTAAAAAAACTAGTCTTTATGCACCATGCGTGTTTGAAAGTGCTCAAACTTTGTATCTTACTGAAACTGTCGTGGTTGTATTCACAAACTCTATGGTGCTAACATATGAAGTATTTGCATATGTAGAGCCTCTCATGTGCAAGATACGGTGTTAGAGAGCGGTTTCACATGACGTCACTCGAGTACTTTTTCTAATGCTGCGTGCACAAACAGACGCTGGAAATCATTCAGCAGACGTTTCAGCCATTGAGTTTGTACATGGCTGGATCCAACATGGCTGCGAAATGAATTTTTCCCGGGGTCACGCAACCTCTCTGTTACAAAAATCGAGAAAACAATGCTTATGCACTGATGCAAGGAAGACATTGTCCAACATGTTGTGCATGTACAATCGATGATAATTAGTGCTTGTGGTGTTTTATTTCCCAAAGTTATGGAGACTTCCAAGCCTTCTGTCGAACCAAGAAGAACAAGACGTATATCACTAAGCCGGAGAGTGGCTGTCAAGGTAAAGGCATTGCAATCACTAAGAACCCCATGAAGGACATAAAGCCTGGAGAACATATGGTGTGCCAACAGTACCTCACAAAGGTAAGTTCTATTCAAGTAATAAGCAACAAGATGAAATTGTCACATAGGGCCGTGCCATAAAACTGTGTTACCTTCATATTATCTCTGAGCAGTAAAATATTCCCAGATCAAGCCACACGGAGAGTGGCATGAACTACGACATTGCTACTTTGAACCTTTTCTATGGGTTCATGATTACAAAATAGAACCTTCCTGAAACTTTTTTATATTTACGACGGCTAGAGAACACAAATTCTTCTTCAACGTTTCAAATTAGATTATCGTCTTCCATTGTTGAATGCATTGCTTTGCCTGGGTGTTACTCTGTATAAGATCCAGAATGGTTGTTTTGCCCAACAATACAATTAGTGGGTATTGCATCAGATGTGCCATCGTCTGCTCTGGAACACCTTTAGCAGGATGATGTGTTTTGGAGAGCATCAGACAGGCCCCACTAAGGGCATGGACATCTTGCTTCACCCAACTCCAGTGCATAGCACAGCCTGTTAAGGGTTGCACACAAATTGAAAGTTGGGAATCAACCAGGCGGGCTCTTCAGAGTCACCACATCCTCCACAAGAGATTGTTGCATGTTGTACCTGCAACAAATTCTAGTAAATGTATTTTGTATTTTGTGAACTTACACAAAAATGGTTGATGGTCTCACGTTTCGACCCAGCAGATTCTTTCACTCAGGCTAAATGACAACACAACACACACAAGTATACTAGTGTAACAGATACTCTCAGGTGGAAAATAGGTGAAAAGAAATTAGTATAATGCAGTCAGAAGAAGCAAGAGAATAACTGTACTGATGTGACAGTACATGCTCAAGGACCTCCCATTAGACTATTATCATGTTCCTTGTATCCAATAATAGTAATGAATGCTAATATTCATTGCACAAAAAGGAACCAGACTATTTCTCCTTCCAACCTCGATTTGGTTACATTGTTATGAATGCGATAACAATCAAGATGGCCACTCCATGATAAAGATTTATTATTACTCCTGTTATTACTCGTTTAACTATTCTTGTTGTCTGATTTTTTTTGTTGCAGCCATTTCTTATAGATGGGTTTAAGATGGATCTGAGAGTGTATGTTGTGGTCACATCGTGTGATCCACTCAGGGTGTTTGTCTACAAGGACGGCTTGGCAAGGTTTGCTACTGTCAAGTATACTGAGCCAACAAACGGCAATGTGGTAAGTGAGGATTTTTAAGTAAGACAACTAACCACAAATGCTTCTCATCACCCAGTAGTAAATGAGAACCTGTAAGGGTAGAGCTTGTTGATGTGAATGATCAACAATCTATGCACCTGTTTGGCTGCCGGTGCTGCATACTCCAAAGGAGCTGAGGATGTTCCAGGATTGCTTAACATCAGGTGTTTTCAAGGCAACCTGCTAGTACATGCGTCGAAATGCGACATGCTTGAAATGAAAACCCTTCTAAATGCAGCAAAATGCAACAGAAGATTCTGAAGTGAACTGGTGTACGCCAGCCTTGGCACTGGGCATTTGCCCTGCTTAATGCACCTATATGCATTGCAGTTTGCTGGGGACTTACATTATATGAACATATCAGGGCCCTGTAGAACCCTGCTAAATGCCACACGATGCAACAGAGTACAGTATTTTAGGTGACTGCAAAAGGCAACAAAAAAACAACACCTTTTACCATTGGCACATTTTGTTGTATTTGGCAGGGATAGGCTTAATGCCTGGGCCAATTTCATAGAGCTGCTTAACAGTAAGCAAATTTTCGTGTTAACTGCAGCAAAGCAATTTTGATTAAGCGTAAGCATATTTCGCGTGGTAGAAAGAAAATGAGGCGGCCAGCTTGGGCTTCCACCGTGGATTTGTATTCATTTGTTTAAAGTAAGCACCAGATGGTTAGCTTGCCTTTTCCTGTTTTTACAGTTAGCAGTGCTATGAAATGGAAATCACACAGTAAGCACAAAATCAGCCGTTAAGCAGCTCTATGAAAACTGGGCCCTCATGAACAGTGGTAGTAATGATCTTTTTTGTTGAGGTGATGGTTATCATTTAATCATTTGTGTATTGCTTTTTGACAGGATGATGTTTTTATGCATTTAACCAATTATGCAATCAACAAGCACAGCTCAGACTTTGTGAGAGATGAGGAAAAAGGAAGTAAAAGGTACGTCTGCTGCCGCTGAGCTTTTCCAAGTCTCCTGATTTTTATGCAAGACGTTTTGTCACCAAGTAGTTCACTTTATGCATCGTATGTTTCCTCAGAACTTTCAATATTGACCCAATTTATCTGACATCATCATCACAATAATCTTGGTTGCGCCATTTTGGGAATCAATGTCCTGGTGTTATACTGTGTAATGCGCATTTTAGGCGACATGACGTTTTCATGCTTGCCATAAATTACCATGCAATTTGACTCCCAAAATGGCGAGCGTTGCAAACGTTAGCTGCGTGTGACATAGGTGCGGGAGGGTCCATAACATTGAGAAAAAAAACCTCTGAAAATGTATACAATCCGTATTCTATACAACTCATTGAAGTCATCATATCTGACAACTTGTAGGTAAATTGGAGTTGAATTCCTCCATTTTAAGTACTGTTATCATTGATTAACATGGCTGAATTGTGTAACGTTGTTCAGACGACTGACTACTGTGCGGCGATGGTTCGATGAGAATGGTTATGACTCTGAAGCTATCTGGGAAGAGATATACGACACCATCATCAAGACACTCATCTCAGCCCATCCGATCCTCAGGCATAACTACCGTACTTGCTTCAGCAACCAGACAAATGTCAGAGGCAGTAGCTGCTTTGAAGTGCTGGGCTTTGACGTCATGCTAGATCGGAAACTCAAGGCATGGATACTGGAGGTAATTTGTTGGCTCCTTTATGGCTAGGGCTGTAAGTTGGGCATTCGGTGCATGATGTAAGACTCTTTTACGATGCCCATTTTAGGGATTTTTAATTTGTCAAGGAAATCTTACCATGATGATAACTTTATAAATGGTGCTGTAGGCGTAGTTTTCATGCAAAAGGTTAAGGTATTTTTTGTTTTATGTGCAAATTCTAGGCGGTATGTTTTAACTGAAATATAATTAATAGTCAAACTCTACGCGTTTGGTGAATATATATTCTTGTCTGGTCACTATTAACTACAATTTGTAACGATGTGACGTCATGTATGGAGTGCGGGCTTATAGCCCTAGCTCTCCTTTATACAAATTTATTCCTATCTGATTTACTTTCTCCGTTGAACCATTTTGTTGTATTTCTTCTCTTGTCTCAGGTCAATCTGTCCCCAAGTTTTCACACGGACCACAAGTTGGACAAAGAGGTAAAGGAGGGTCTCCTCCTGGACACCATGAGCCTCATCAATCTCGTGCCGTTCGATCGGAAGAAATGTGTAGAGGAGGAGAGGAGACGAGTCAAGGACAGACTGCTTTATCGAGGCAAGAAGGATGCCAAGTAAGTGTAGCCGAGGTTTCTTGTTAGATTTTATCCATGTTATTTAAGCATTAAACCACTTACTAGGGAAACTGAATGGGTAAAGTTTAAATCAATATTAGGGTGAAGATGAGAAAGCTTTTTAATTGTTTTCACGAAAGATGGTGCTTTTATTGAAATTTTTTAAATCAATACACAGGGACAACAGGGTTTGGCACTTATGGTAGCATACAAATATGCACAAGACATAAGCGATTGTTCAGGCTAGCAAGGAATTTAAGCTTGTGTGCATGTGTACTTCACATTGATTCGCATTTTTCGCTTACTCCACAAGGTAATAATTTTTCTGGTAAACAGAGGTATGAAATTGAACCCAGATGGCAATACTGCACTCTTGAGTACCATGTGTGGTATGTATTGTGTCTTTTTTGCCGCACAAAGACAATAGCTAGGCTTAATAGAAAACAAGTGAAAATACATCAACTACATGTACATCAAATAATAGAAAACCAGAACTACCAAAATTGATAAACCAAAATTTATAAACACCTGAAATCAAGTACATAAAACTTAAAGGAGAAATCATATTGTCAAAATGAAAAATATTTGTTAATCAATCATTTGATATTGTTTATTGGATTTGTTGTCGGGTAATGAATGGTTGGAAGGACTAGTTTATACAAGCTGATCATAAAGCCAAACTTTCTTTTGTATTGTATATTCATTCACATTTTGTAAATCATCTGAATTATTTGTTCCCTCCAGGAAAGAAGAAACGATAGAATCTCTGGCGTCAATTCAAGATGCCCTCATCAAGTATGAAGATGAACACCTTGGTGGCTTCACCAGGATCTACCCACGTGAGGGCTGTGATAAATACGATAAGTACTTCCAACATAGTGGCTCACTCTTCCAAGAAACGGCAGCTTCAAAAGCTCGGGGAGAATGTGCAAGGTAAGAAGCCCTTTTGTTGTCTAAATATCTTCTAAATATGTTTTTAACCTGCCTACTCTCAGTAACATTTGCCAGTGGGTTGACCAACTATTCCAAAACCATTTAACTGCACAGGTTGTGTATGATGGAGCAACTGTCAGGCCTGGAATTGACCCACGGCACCAGCAGCAATTGCCTTGGTGCCCTGTGCTTTTGCTGTGGTGCCCTCTGCAAAGTTCCAATACAAAATTTACATTTTCCTCATCGAAGGCCTGAACTGTGTACTGTGTTTGCTGTGTAGATGCGTTCACCACATGATATCGCATTACAGGCCGGCACAGTGCATCTATCGTTTAAAACCACAGTGGATGATATTGAATGGATAGGCAGTAGGAGGGTTAAGTGTGTGTACAGTGTGTGGCACGTGTGATAAATACACACACTCTAGTAGAATAGAATCAGTGCTTACCAAACAAAAAAATGTTAGGATGGCTGAATTGTCAACCCAACTGGGTCTTTTTCTGAGCTTCTTTTGGTAGTTTGAATGCAGAAAAATCTGCATTCATACCACCCGGCATCAGCGTTCCTAACTTGTGTACAATGCGCTGTTCCATGTTCTGGCGCTGTGTAGTAGGTGATGTCAGTGTCAAGACACACACGCACATGTCCATGCAGGTGTGCGCCAGGCTAGAAAAATGACACCGGGTGGTTTGAATGCTGATTTTTCTGCATACAAACTACCACAAGAAGCCCAGAAGGAGACCTTGTTGGGTCGAGAATTCGGCCATCCTAACATTTTATTTTTTTTGGGTAAGCACTGATTCAATTTTTCATTTTGATATTACTCCATTTCTCAGTGCTACGCAGAGTTTTATTCAATATCACACTCTAGTAGTTAGACATTAAAAATCAAGCTGTTGGTCAACCCTTGTGAAGGAAGCCGTATTAAGGCAAGGTTTAAAAATGAAGGGGTGATCACTGGTATCTGGTCGTGGTTCAGGTTACATCAGTAAAATTCTTTACTGAATATCTTTATCACACCAACTTTTTGACCTCAAGACTCGCATGAAGTGTTTTGAGACCTGACCTTAGTTGCCACTTGGTGGCATTGTCTTCGAAGTGCCTGGACTGGGTTGAAGTTGACAATACTGGTAGTATTGTCTTACATTGCTGTGTGTGTTCTACCAGTTAACTGCCAAAGTTCCACACGAATAACTGAATATTTGTAAAAATGGATATCTGTCAGAATAATGTTCCTTAGAAGACATATTTTTAAAAGTACCGTGAAGCCTTAGGCTCCAGGGACAGAGTGTAGGTAGATACTATGGAGAACACAAAAAAAGAAAAATTATTAGTGAAATTTGCTTTCATTAAATTTCTCAACATTTATTTTTATTTTGTTTTTAATAACAATTGTCAAGTATTTTACTAATTTTTTGTTTGTTTCCCCTACCTTTTACCTACAGACAACAAAGAGAAGAGCTGCGAATGAAGCAGGAGAAACTGGAGATGATGCTGAAGAAGAAACCTTCAGAACGACGAGACCCAGACGGGGCACGACCTGAAAGTCCAGGAAGAGAGAAATCCAAACGCCGGAGTAGAGTGAATATACCCAGGGTAGCGCTCGGGAAGCGCCTCAGCCAGACCAACTCACAGACAATGGTAAGAAGTCCCATGAAATCTGTAAGTGTCAAAGACCTTTTCCAGTTGCTAAACACTATTAAACATATGCAAGTAGAGAATATTGTTGTTCTTGCAGCATTCATTAATCAAACCATTCCATGGACTACGTCATAAACCATGCATTTTGATACTATTCACAATGCATTTTCATCCCATCCTTTTTTGCCATTGTGTCCTAGACCACTCCATGTGGTACACACAGCAGTACAAAACACCCTCGTAGTGGATGCCAGAATACAATGGTGTTTTTGTTAATTCATTCTTGTAGTCCTGTCCTCCAATCAAATGACAAAGATCTACTCTTGGATAATATATAAAACAAATTATGAATGTTTTGCATTGGTGCAATGGAGAGAATATTTTTTTAAGGAACATGTTCCAATTGACTAAGCATCATCTCGTCGAATGGAACATTCCATCTTTCAACTATGAAAATATTCTCACAATTGCACTCATAAACATTCATTTGTATACTGAGTCATAGCATGTGAGCTATTATATGTTTTGGGGTTGAGAGGTTGCAGAGGAGATTCTTGCTTTTTTTTTGTTCATTTTTTAGGATGGATGGGGTTGGATGGGGGTGGGGGGTCAATACGGTATAGTGTCTGTCATTACAATGAGGACAAAACTCAGCCCTCGTGGCGTATTACCCTTTTTGAAAGCAGTATGCAATTCCAACACTAGCAAGGACAAAACTAAATTAAAGGATCATATTCCTGAATGCAAGAATTTCATCACTGTGCAATGTTGATGGTAAGAACCCAATTTTATAAAGCTTTTCAGGCAAAAAAATCATGCCTGGCAAATTTATTTGCTAAGCAAAATAAATGTAGGGCACCAGTCACAAGAATGATTACAGCATGGGATGTTGGTTGGTCACCTGTTTCTGCTGAGCAAGACTTTTGTGTGCAAAGCAAATCTTTGTGCTTAACTGCTTCATAAAATTTGACGCTGGTGGTTAAGACAACTGAGCTAGAATTTTTTAGGTCACAGTTCATGGATGTGATTCACACCCCAGGTGCTTAGTGGTTTTTGGGGGTTTTTTTTTTGCTTGTTTGTTTGTTGTTTGTTGTTTTTTGTTAGGGGGGGGTTCTGCAGGACTCATCATGTGAGTATTCAATGCTTCATAACTAATCATCGGAAACGTTAAATTAACTCATTGATTTATTTCTCCATTAATTTCCTAGATCAAGCCAGCTGAGCAGGAATTCATCAATACCAAAGAGCCCAGGGACATCCTAGAGGAGGAAGAACTGGAACGGATAAGCTCCCTACTCCAACGAGATAATCTAGTCAGGGGCTTAGGCGTAGTGGAACATGTGTACAGATTACTGCACTGTACACCGGGAACGGTTGGTGTGATGAAGAACGCTGAGAGACAGGCCAATGTAAGTATGATGATATGCTGTGTGGATGTAAGTAACCACAGCTTTGTATCAGTTTTGATGTGGCTGCATGATGTACTTGATTGAGCTGTGTGATGTACACTTTAGTATCGATTGAATTGCTGTAGTGTTTGCCGTGCACCAGTAGTGTTATTATCACCAAGCTGCATGTGTTCGCAATACGGTTTACAACCAAGTGTTTGTCTCGGAGATTCTGACAGGGTATTTAACGTCAAGAGCTCACAATCGTGCTGAAATCTGAGTTTTGTGCAGAGAATGGCATTTCAAAGTCTATAGAATATGAATATCATTCTTGCAAACTCACCCAAACTTTTAAAACATTTCTAATAAAATTAAGCTTTATCTTTTTCAAAAGTAAAGTCCATTATGCAAATAAAGCAGATATTATTCATTCGACTTGGGTACGTTGATGGCAAAGAATTTCAACATTTTCCTTGATACGCTGTGAAAAATTACCTCTCCGAGACAGACTCATGGTGGCGCACTGTATGTGAATCACCCCAGTTGGCTCAAGACGCATTGAGACCTTCTAAAGATAGGGGGCGCCATCCAGTTTAAATTATCATTGTAAACTTGACATTCACGACCTCTGGATACCAAGTTTCTTCCTTGTGTTGCTTGATTCTGCAAAGTTAGTAATTGACGGATGGCTACCCTAATGCTTTTCTCAGTTCAAGATTGCGTCAAAGAGTGATTAGATTGGCCCTTGACATGTGTTTAATCCTCATCTGTATAATTTTCTTATTTCATTTGGTGGAAGACCATCCATGGGTGTGTTTCACAGTACGCCATATTCACATTGTCTGAATGCTCTTCAGACACACCTTTTATGTATAAAAACATTCACTGATTGAAATAGCTGAGTGCATTTCATTCATAATAATTTTTGATTTCCCAATTCTTGTAATCTCAAACAACCTTGTGTATCTTTTGAACACTTACAGCTACTAATTGATCTAATGCTTTACATCTGTAGTTCTTTCCTTCTGTTCTTTTGCACCCTCAAGGCACTTGTAGATCATAGTAAACTCTCTCACCCCTGCACTCGCCGTCTTTGCGGTAGTAGAATAGTCAATCAGATGAATGCTTTCCTTCATCTGGAAGCCCCTCCCAGCCAAAGACCCTCCACCAATCCTAAACGCCTTCCCACCCTCCCCCAACATGACTCCAAGAAAGCAGGCAAACCCAGCCCGCACTGGTCGGAGGTGTATACCTATAGTATCAACTTGGGTACCAATGAGGCAGACCTCCAGGACGTGCTAGTCAAAGATCCATCGGCCATAGCCGCTCAGGCCAGTAGGTCTCAGAATAACTCGGCCGGCTCTGGCAATGCCAATCCAGCCGTCAAAGAGGGCGCAGGATACCAGAGTGGGTCGAACTATAAAGTGGTGTGTTGGCCGGCTGGCTGTAACGCACCGTTGACTGTGCATAGTATAGGCAGGAGCAGACGCTTTCTCCATGTTAGACACCGAACTGATAAGCATACCAGGGAGATTCCCCACCCCCCTGAAGGATCAGACGTGTCCTTGGTCGCCACGGATGAAGATGGAGATAGGAATAGATTGAAAAGGGAAGATAGTGTGGAAACACTGCAATCAATTAGTGAGGTATTGTTGGAAGTCAGCAGTGAAAATGTTTAAAGATTTGTGCACCTTTGGTGACGTGTATGTCAATATTAAAATCCAGGAAATAACACAGCTCGTGCTATACTGCTATTTAATCCATTTTAAAGCAGTCGTAACTTTTGCAGATATTCCTTCTGCACTTAGTAGAGGGTTGGTTGTAAGTTCCTGTTTTTAAAACGACATCGTGTAGTTGCAGTAAAGCTTTGACAATTGATGACAATTCACTGATATATTTTGAAATTACCAGTGGTGCTTAGACTCTTTTTAAAGTGGAAAGTTTTTTCACAGTATCGATGACTGAAGCTGAAGGTATTTAGGAGCTGGTTTACAGATCGGGGTTCACTATATTTTTTTCTTCAAAGCAATTGTATTTTTCCAGTCTTTAAAAGTATTGATGCCATCCACATTTCCATAGATTCTGTTACCAGTCATCTTCTTTGCATACATCTCAAAGCCATGCTTTGTTTTTTTTTATTGAAGTTTAAAATACTTTATTGCATGCACCCCGTCATGCAAATTCTTCCCTCAATTCTGAGAGCATCTGGTGTGCATCTATTGACCCCCTGCACTCATGTCACACGCATCGATTGTGCCACCATTTTGGAAGTCACCAGTTAAGCTTGTAAACGACACGTCATCTAAAATGTGGAGACATTGAATCCCAAAATGGCACAACCGAGATTATTGCGATGATGACGTCAGGTGGTTGGGTCAATGACAATAGCTTTACATAGTTTGCAGTTAGATAAGCTTTGCATGTTTGCAGTGGTTTTTGCTGTTGGTTTGTGACACCGATTTGATTCTAGTTGTACCCCCTTCCATGTGCTGATTTGTCCCTTCATCGAGCCTCCTCCTCTCTGTACCTACTTCATACAGCACGATCTCCAGGACCTCTCCGGCAAGAGCAGTCGATTGACGTTCAGTGACCACATGGCAGTCACTATGCCCCCCGATGTCAATGCTCTACGTCCCAATAATCTTCCATATGCATCCCAAAACCCGCCTTCATCCTTCACACATCAGGTGAATCAATCAGAAATTACGCAAAAAGGCCCTCGATGCTTCAATGGCCCAGCGCTATACACTCAATCTGACAAACAGTTGATTTCATAATTTGTGTAAACGATGTTCAAAGCTCTGTGAAATCAATTCAATTGAACATCTTGCATTATCCATGCCACTATTAAGTCCACAAATGGTAAGGGGAGCAATGACAATCTTGACATGGTGCACTTAAGTGGCTCCAACAATGTGTCACTTGGAAATAAGTGCAGACGATAAAAGCAAAAGCAATTTGATACATGAAAAGTAAAACGGTGAGGGACTTTGAAAAGGACTGGTATAAAAAGAAAAGGAGCAAACAACAGAGTGCAAGTTGCATTGGATTTGAGGGGCTTTTGAGCTCGAAAGAGAGGAGGGAAAAAAATTATTACTCCAATTTCGTACAGGCGCATGAGTTGAAATTAAATGGGCTCCTGGAACCATTTTTAAAATAGAGAATACAGGAAAGTTTTGTATCATAATCAATATCATTTAACTCGGGCCATAAGGTGATCATTTTTCAGGGAATCACTTCACGGTGTCACTAAGTGTAACCTTGGAGACGACCTGGCCATTGAAGCATCTTCAGCCTGGATCACTGCATGAAATGTTACATACATAGTGTTCAGTCTTTGTTTCTAAAGCGGATTGTCAAGTTACTGCTGATTTAGAATGTTAGCGCATGTGTATTTTGTTTGGTTTCTGCCTTGAAAGCTTTAGTGCTGTGAGCGCAACAGGAATGTTGTTGCATGTATTTGTTTAGGAAAGTTGTAGAACCTTTGTTTTTTTCTGTGATACAAGAAACCAGGATGATTATTTCCATTCACTGGATCAGTAGTCTGGTACACCTAATGTGCATGTACACATAACCTGAATGAATACATTTTTTGATTGCAGTTAGGTCTACTGTCATTGTTGATATATTATTTCTCCTGTAGAAAAGTTACTTCTAGCACATTAAAAACCACTCTTGGGACCTGGTTAACTAATTCTCGAAAACCAATACTAATTAGATGACATTCCTAAAATAACATTGTCTTTTCACAACTGTTTGATTTTTTCATCTAGAAATGAATTAAACAATTTTTCATGTTTTATACTAAAAATGGAGACTTATAATATGAGTATTACATGTGTATGAATAGTGTATATTGTGAAATTTTATGGTGTTTTTTCGTAGACTTCTAACTTTGTTGGGGTTGTCAATTCTCCTCTGTGTAGATAACAGGCCCAACTTCCTCCGCTGTCCGTGTCCAGCCACACCCACCAACCCACATATCTAGTGGTCAGTGGCAGACCATGCTGGCGAAAAACCACCGCGTCCCCATCACGAACCACCAGCAGTCGGCATATGCCGTATCCCAAAATCCCAACCCCACCACCCTCCAGCAGCGGTACCGCTTCGCCCCCCGGAAGGGATACCCGGCCGGGCGTGAAGCTCGGCTTTCAAACACGGTTATCCCTGAGGTTGAGTGGAAACACCTGGCGCACCTGTTCGACCCCGACAAGGGGGCACCTCAGGGGGGGAACAGGTTGATCACGGCTACTACTCAGGGACAGAATGATTGGCGGTGTGGGGACTGTATCAATGGAATCAACCATCAGCATCATCATCCACAGGAGAGAAGGATTCTCAGTGCTAATGCCCAACAAAGAAGAGAGACTTGTGAGTATAAATGGACATGTGATACATTGAGCATTTTTCCTGATTAGAGGTGGTTTGTTTTAACAGATCCTCCGTTCCTTCAAAACCTCTTGAAAGAACTAAACTTGCCATGAAAGTAGGAAAGACATAGGCCTGCTGTGTCAAAATTTCTAGCTAGTCCAATTGTGATATAGAGAGTATTCGTGGAGGCAACAGAGGCAATTGGCTCCGTTACCCCTGGTCGTTGCCTTGCTGCTCTTAAAATACTCCAATAGAAAGTTACAATTTCTTCATAGAGGTGCCCTTTATCAAGAAGAAAATGCCTTGGTGCCTTTGCCCTTTTAAGAACGAAACAATTGGCCTGTGTTAGAATCCTCTAAAATGTTATACCCTGGAAGTTCAGGGGGTTTCATATTTAGAACAGGAGATGCCACCCAGGCTTTCAGGATTTTCATTGTTTTAGTGGTATCAATATAAATGCCTGGAAAGAATTCATTTATTCAAGAAAATCAAGATATCTGTCAGGGTGTCTATCTATCTGGGTGTCTGATGTCTGGGATTTCATATGCTGGGTCAGCAAATGACATCCATTGTAGGGATTGGTTCCTGTAGACTCCAGTTCACCTTTTTTTTAATTTGCCCCAATTAGTTGAAATGTTTGGTATTTCCCACAGTCAGCATCACCTGTTATTTATCTACATTTTAAACAATCTTTGAAACCGCAAGATATTTATTATCTTAAAATTGTATAATTTTTTTCCCACCATCACCAGCAATGAATCATGCAAGGCATAGCCAGCGAGTTGGCGCAACAGGCAGCACTACCAACTTAACAACGGTCACCATGTGTGCAACACCGCCGAACATCTACATCGGCGGTGCCAGCAGCAACCATAACTTCCCTAACCTCATCCGGGTCACACAGAGCCCCACTTCAGGCGGTGGGGCAGCCACGCTCAATCTGTCCGTGGTGTCGGGTCCAGCTCCTGTCCTACATAGACCCGAGATGGGCTCAGCTGGCAGTAAACATTCAGCTGGCAGAGTGGAGAGATTGGGAAGTGCCAACGTCAGTGAGGGATATTTAAGGTATAGTTGGGGTCTTTTATTTTATTTTATCTGAACTTTAAATAAATGCTTTCATCAAATATGACATGGTTCTTAACAATCATGTAGACATCAACAGGAGTGTATCTTGTGTAATTAACCCACTAGACTAATCTGAGCAGCTTGTAAATGGGCGTTTACACCACCGCAGCTATGGCCGCTGCATTGTGAATCCTCCATGCTGATTGGTACATATACGCGCTGACGCGCTATTGTCATGTTGCGCACGACACGTGTGCGGCGGCCATAGCTGCGATGGTGTAAAACACCATAAATGAGCGCTGCTTGGATTAGTGTAGAGAGATCATAGCAGTTTCTAGCGGCATTTACCAAAATACTCAAAGCAGACACAAACAACCATAAGGTTTGAACTAATTCCCTTCAACCCCTCCAAAGTCATGTCTTGCATTGAAAGTTTCCTTTTTAAATAACATACTATCTACCTTTCAAAAATCAAACAAAATTGGTTTCCTGTTTTATGCCCCTAACATTTTGACTGTCCAAAGTATGTTTCGAAAAATTCATCAAAAGTTTGCTATGTCTGGTTAATTATTGAGGGAGGAATGCAAAATTAAACGATCAGTAACTCTGGGTTGAACCTTGTGGAGCCCTTGGGTTTTCCAAGGTTCAACTTGGCTACAACAGGCTTCAACCCCAAATTACCACTTGTCTAATTTTACATTCCTACCTAAATCAAACAAAACTTTGCAGCACCCAGTACCTAAGTCCAGTCACTAGAGGGCTTATTCAGGCTGTCCACTTTCCCAATTCAATTCCTTCACATTTTATGTTTGACCCCCTTGTATATGCAGAAGATTTCAAACTTTCCCACATTTCATAAAATTCATCATGTCATATTTATATATCTCATATGCAGTTGACATAAATGCAAAGTCTATAACAAAATCATAACTGAATTTTAATTTCACAATCATAGTCTTGCTTACTAACTCTGACGAGATTAACCCTCCCCATTCTCTCCATTTTAACACCTCACCACCCCGCAGCAAACCCCCAGGACCCCCCATCGTGGCTCTCAAACTATCCCACCGACCAAACTATACCTCCTTATGCGTACCCATGACAGGCGTGGTACGACCGAGCGTCAAGTGTAGGTTTATTAAAAAAAAATCGCCTGAGTTGTTTGCATGCATGGTGTTGCATTGAGCTGCATGGTGTGTGCTTAAATATATATACATGGCTTATTATTCAGCACCTTTGACAAATCCAGGTTTTCTGACGGGAAATGGCAGCTTTGACACTTTGGGAATTTTTCATATGCATACTGTGTAGTTCCACCTTGCAAGCTATTTTTCTGGTAGTGGGTTTGGGATTCTGGGTGGGGGAGGGGGGGAGGGCAACATCATCCCTATATGTGCCACTGCACCCAAAGATTTGTTCATAATACTGGCAGGCCTGCAGGAGTAGGGGGTACTCTGGGTGCTGCAGTACCCCCAAACTGTTTGGATCGGGGTGCTGGAATATACTACTTCAACCCCTTCTTTTCACACATAAAAAATATGTACAGTCTATCATCAGAATAATTATAACACCTATTTAGATAGATTCCTAAAAAAAAATAATGAAACACACAATTATAATAACGGGCCAATAATCTTTGAAAAACCCAGCACCCACTGTAACAAAATGTGTTCTTGCAAGTCTGGATACTGGCGCTGCATTTTAGTTCCATGTAGTGGTTTTGCAATTTTCATGCATGCTTCATATGACTTGCTTTAAGGGTAAAAGACTTTCTTTTTTTAAAGTAAATTCATTTCCATTCTCAAGTGTTCAAGGAACACACCATCCAACCAACCTGTGAAAATTTCATCATAGTTTGAGTAAAGGCATCGTAAAATGGTTGATGTCTCGTCCCGGATTTTCTGCACGGCTTGTATCTGGCTTATTTTGATCGCTGCAATGGAAATATGCACCGATAGAAGTTAGAATATAGCAGGGTTGATTTGTGGCATCTCAGATGCTTTTTCTTCAAATACCTTTTCCCTTGGCTTTGACAGTATTTCATGGAGAAATATTATACAGAGGGTTGGTGCTGGTGTAAATTTGATAGTCAGTGAGCTTTCAGACTGAAACTAATTATTTTTATAATTATTATTTTATTTATAATTACCAGTCTTGTACATTTGTCTATAATTTGTGTTATGGGCATTATGGTTTATTGAGCATTTATACAAATCAAGTGGAGCTCAAACTACACACACATTATTCCTTCTGACGACCCCGTCAGACAGTATCAGTTTATTAAATGACGACATAAATTCATTTGTAGACATGAAATTGGCAGGTAGTCTGTTTAGATAGCCAGATCATGATACCATCTACCCCTGGGGAGGATTCCATATTGTCAATCATCCAGCACCAAATGAAGTTATTAAAGATACAATCTTGACATAGCAGATGTTATTTTCGATAGTTGAGGCACTCACTTTGTTACGGCGCGTGTGAACTGCAGCAGTTTTGAATATCTGTTGAGCTTGCTGAATGCAGTAACATTGTTTAGGAAAACACCAAAATTCCTCATAAATTTTATTTGTAGGCATTAAGTGAGTTCCATTGCAATTTCTACTGGCTGCCGAATGATCTTACTTTTTAATTAGCCTCACCCATGAAATGTGCTAATTACATTCATGCATGCGTACGTAGACACTATTGGTTGGCAAACGCCGTAGAGTTGTGCACTAGGCAGACGCACAAATGCATATACGTCACGCCACCATCAGCCACATACAATAAAGGCACGATGTTCCCTCATTTTGCCAACCAGTAGTGTTCATGCGCATGCGCAATGTGCAATATAAAAGAATTAGTTATTATACATGTATTTCATGGGAAAGGCGTATTAGTGAGATTTCTTCCCCAAAATTTACCAAAATCCAGGCCATATTAACCATAAACCCCCCCCCCCCCATTCAAATCCTCTTGAATCCAACCCCAGGAAGTTATGTAGGCATCAGTTGTGTACATGTATGAAAAGCATTCTTCAACAATGCACACTGTTTGAGGAATTATTATCTTTACATAATAATAATAATAATAGACATTTGTAAAGCGCCTAATGCAAAAGCCTCTAAGCACATAGAACATCAAAATAAACAATGAGAGAAAGTAAGATTACAAATATGCAGATTCAAACAAATGAATTTTCAGCAGAGATTTAAAATGGTTCACAGAATCAGCTCGACGAATATGAACAGGTAGATTGTTCCATAAAATTGGAGCAGAGTAGGAGAAGGATCTTTGACCATAAAACTTTGAAGAAACTCTTTTAGAAGAAGCAAGCAGAGACTGTTGGGACGTTCTTAAGTCCAATTTTGAGAATATTGATGAACAAGTTCAGATAAATAAGTTGGAGCTTGACCCTTTTGAGCTTTGAAAGTTACCCCTATCAGCTATTCCAACTGCACCCAAATCCATCCCATGGTTTTACCTTGTCATTGGTTCGGTGCTG
This sequence comes from Marthasterias glacialis, assembly GCA_911728455.2. Taxonomy (NCBI): domain Eukaryota; kingdom Metazoa; phylum Echinodermata; class Asteroidea; order Forcipulatida; family Asteriidae; genus Marthasterias; species Marthasterias glacialis. Next base: position 7,878,869 of record OU452230.1, read on the forward strand.
TACAGCCAGCCAAACACCATATATACTACTGTATGAATGAGAGAAGGCATAGGCTCTACCAATTTTCTCAGTCCAAAAATGGTTGTCTGGTGAGATTTTGAAAGAGAGTTGGATGGTCTTTGCCAAAGTGTCTTGTGAGAAGTTGCACTGTAGTATTTGAGATGTTGTAAATCGCTTCATTGCATGTCAGCACCGATACACGCACAAAAACCAGCACAGAATGTTCCCAAGTTTGTTGTAATTTTTTTGTAATTGATTATAAAAATGCTGATCCATCTCAGATCAGAGGCTTGTAGTCACTCCACGCTAAATGTGTGGCCACACGCCACAATCAGGCACTTCTCAGCAATAGTGAAACTATAGCAATAAAAGTCAAGACAACCGTAACAACAGCCTTGATATTAATGTCTTAAAGGGTCTGTATACGTTTGGTAATGACTCTGAAAATTTATGGCAATAATAACTCACTTGGTAAAAAGTACAGCAGCTTTGGATAGTATAATGCATTTTGAAAAACGTTTCACTTCAAAGTACTGCAGTTATGGAAAAAATACATCACTTTTTATCCCCCAAAAATTTGAATCTGAGAAGCGTTATGGCCGTAACGCTTCTCAGAATGTGTATTCCAATGACAGATACTTCTTCTGCATGAAAACAACCACTCCAGATTTTTGGTGACATCTCAAAAACGCTGCCAACTTTTGAACTGATATTTACACAGGTTAGTTTTTTGGCATATACCTACAATTATATAGCATTAAGGCAAATGTACGGTTCCAAAAACCAAAGGTATACTTTGCCTTTAAACATTATGTATGTGGAGCAAAGCCTTCATGCAGGCCTATTAAATTGTGAAAGCTCTTCTTCTCATCTGTTTGATGAGCAAATGAACCCAGTTTAGATTTTTGGCAGGAAGTGCCTGGTTTTGGCATGGAGCAACACAAACAATAATTCATTATACAGCACTGAAAGTATGATCATCTGTTATGAATCCAAGTCCACTTTTAATTGCAAATTAATTGATGGTGCTTAGACCCTTCAAAAATAAAATGTATACTGTTAATGGTAGTCTGTATACCTTGATACAGCAAGCATGAATTAGGTGGTCAGTATCAATTAGTTTTCACATTCTGTCTGTGATTGCGTCTGAGCATTTCACCAGCCAAACCGACTTAATGAACGGAATTCTTGAAGAGTCTCGGGAAGACTTTTCCCCCTCACAACCTCAAACTCTGCCTTTAAGTAGACACATCTGTGAGAAAGTTGTTTACTTAATTCGCCAAACACATTTCAAGAATGTTGAAAAGATTCTCCCTGTGAAGTCTTCAGGTGAATGGGTGAACACAACTTTACCATCTGGCCTCAGGTCACCATTATTTTGCCATGCGTTTGTGAATATTTCTTACCGCAGAATTCCAAGATGCTGGCTGGGCAATTTTTTCCCCCTAAAAAGTTTGGGAAAAATTGTTCAGTTCTTTGCTGTGAAAAGTATTTTCAGATTATTTGATTTAGTTTTTAAAATGTTAAAATGAGGACCGAATTGCGTTGTCAGGGTCTAAATGAGCAGTGTTGTTCATGTGAGATAGATGATAAAGTATTACCAATAGACCTTTATCATGCTGCCACCATCTTGGTCATGTTCCCTGTGTCCAATAACAGTAATAGATGCTAATATTCATTGTACAAAAAGGAACCAGACTTTTTGCCCTTCCAGCCTCGGTTTAGTTACATTAGTTTGAATGGGAGAAAATCAAGGTGGCCGCACCATGATAAAGGTCTATTACATGTGTAAAAGGAAAGAACATAGTTGTTTTGGGAAACTGTAAATTAATCTCAATCCTCTTGTATTTTTTAGAAACACACCATTCAACTGAACCGTGAAAACGTCCTCAAATTTGGTAGTCACATTTTGTATTGACAAAAAAGTAGAAGACAAAAATTGTTTCTATTTTGTCACTGCTGCGGAAATGAGCAATGATGATTGTAGGGTCTTCAAATACTCCCTCTAGATAGAGTCTGACTGAATTATTAACTGAAATGATAACTAGCAAGTTCAATTTCTTTTATGTGAAAAAACATTACATGTTTATCATTGCATACCTTTCTGCACAGGTTAAATATGTACAAAAGTATACCGACAGTTTTCAAGCTGGTGCAAAGTCATGCACTGGTCTGGAATTTCATTCTCGTAGGTGGTAAAGTCAAGCTTCCTGAGGAATACAGCACTCCTATTATAATGTCTGGCACCATGTGGTATATAAATGCAAGGGCAGTCTTGGGTTGTTGTTTTAGGTGGGTGTGCACATTTTTAGCAGTGTTGGTGGTTTGTTGTGTGTACTATTTCAGCTCAGATACATGTGCTTGCTAGATGAAGACTGGTAGTATTACCATGGAGGAAGGTGTATTTCCTTCCTCCATGGTATTACTATATCTGCTGTATTCAAGCTGTGAATGTAAAAAGGTTTTTGAGTGGATTTATTTTGGTGCATATGTTTGTTGACTGCAAATGAACTTTATCATGCAGTTTTCATATAATACCAGGTTCCCCGTATACCCAGTTACAGCATTACATGTATTTGTCATACCCAAGAGAGAGGGCCAGACTTTTTTTTTTCCCCTTCGAGCCTCAATTTGGATTCATGCCATTGTATGCAAGGGAAAACAAGATGGCTGTATAGGGATCTTATAAAGGTTTATTTCATTTTGGTAAATTCTGACGTTACTGATAAACATTGTTTTTGTGTTTTAGGTCAACCAAATCACAAAGACTAAGAGGAACGTCCAATACCCTCAGGTTAAAGGTAAGATTGTTAACTTTCTTGTGTGTTTTTTTAAAGGGAAAGTACCTGTCTTTTTTAGGGAAGAGTTCATTCCCATCCTCTAGTTGTCAATAAACATTCCATCTGATCAACCTGTGAACATGGACCTTGACATTTGATTCAGCGCTGCATACGAGAGAGATGTCAGCAAATTTGGTTGTCATGTTTTGGTGGGGGAAAAAAAAGAAGTTTTTTCAAGGATTTTTGTGCATTCATTTTGAGCTTATTTTGATTGTGGCCATCAAAACAAAGCAACAGTGAATTGTGGGGTCTTCAAATGCTATTTTCACGACTGGCAGTAACAGACTGAAAAAATTTCTAAAGGGTTATTACTGGTAGTATGATCTTAACATTCAGTGAGCTCTCAGATTGAAACTAATCAACTGTTTGTTTTCAATATTTACTGATCCTCACAAATACAAATTACTGTGATAAAAAAAAAAGAATTTATCTGTAGATGAATCTTGGCTATTTGTTCAATGGGTCGGCTTGGGGTTTGTTTCTGCTTGTATCCTTTGATTCTGACAAAGTACTGATTTGAAGGGGCTGTGTCGTCATGATTATTAGCAGTAAAATGGAATAATCTAGTTAATGGTGGTCACATCACAGTTTGACAAAGACGGCACCCTTTGTGATTTGACCACAATTGCGCGCGTGTGCAGTATTAAAGCAAGACACTTAACCATTATTGCTTTGTCCTTCGGATGGGACGTAAAGCCGTAGGTCCGGTGTGTTGTGTAATTCACATAAAAGAACCCAGTGACACTTATCAAGAGAAGGGGCTTGCCCTGGTGTTTCTGCCAGTGGCTGCTGAATGCGCCACAGCACCTTGTGAACCCATATTAGGTGCTACATAAATGGGTCTCATAATTCGAAAACTTCAAAAACCTGTCATAAGAAATTACAATAATAAGCGCCTTGAGTACCTAACTGCTGGTAGATACGTGCGCTATATAGGACTCCGGTATTATTGTTATTATTATTTGGGTGACAGTTCATCTTTCTATGCACAGCCACAGGCCTACACAACACATGACAACACAGCCCCTTTAACTACAGACATTTTTACCAAAGTACATGTAAGTATCACGTGCTGCTTTAGTATTTATTTGGTTTTACTGGTTCATCGTATCCACAGCAACTGGAAATGCGTGACAACCACGCGGTAGTGCTGAGCTGACAACGATGATGCACCAATCGCCTGGTGTATTTTTTTAGGTTGTTACATCATCCAAGGATGAGAGAGTCTTCCAGTATCGAGCCACACACATCATGTGAGGGCGCCCTCTGTTGTTGAGCCTGCAACTCCCAATGATGGAAGCATACTCTGGCCGTCGGTTGTGAAAACAGTTTTGTCACATGAGGAGGATGGCACCCCGTGACCTCATCACAAGAACAGCACGTGAGACTCGTAGTTCATGGTGTACGTGCTACAAGCAGTTGGTACCCTACAAGTGGTATCAAATGATGTCAGTAGTTAAACGAAAGAAACTGTGATGCAGCGTTTTATATATATGCTTATACTCAACTTCCAAAGCCCCCCATTCCAACGGTCCACCCAAAAAAAAGGGCATGAACCATGGAATGGTTATTACAAACTGTATGACACGTATTTCTGTTCATCAGAGGCGGCAGATTTACAATTTATGTATTTTGTTCACTTCCAGTATTATCATGGGGCTTTTATAAGATTTCTTCTTACGATGTACACAGCCTCTCCAAGCACTTTCCTACGTTAGAATCCACGCTGACGCACCACACAGCCAGTCTTTTTGGGGGTCATGTCACACAAAAGACACTGTAGGTTTTAGAGGTTTGATTCACATCAACACAGCAATTGTAATCCCCCCCCCCAAAAAAAAAATGGTGCAGCAGTAGTTAATGATGCTGTGCGCAAAGGGTCTTGAATGTACAGTATATATATATGTTTATAGCGACACTAGCACAACTCATTGAGTGAAGCGAGGGCGCTGATTTGATCCATCGTCAGAAACAGCCTGAGCAATCTCGATCCATATTCCCTGATTTAGAGAGCTGATACATTACACAATCATTTGAGTGATCCAGGTGCGTTTTTTGTTTGTTCACTTGGGGACAAGATTGTATTTAAAATCACTTTATTTTTGGGGTATATACATGGAATAGCTCCTTTCAGATCTTCAGTCCTTTTTGTCAGGAATGAAACTTGGAATGTTCAAACGAGTGGGTCTGCTTGCTGGTAGAGTACATGCAGTATGTAAGCTACATGTATGTAGCCTTTAAAAGCCATGTCACACCAGGCAATTTACAGGCAACCAGTTCAAGGCAATCTCCAATAAGAAAAGTCATCCACATTTCAGTTTTCTCATTATTTTCTTGGGGGATAGTAAGTAACAGCTAGAAGAATGTCTTATGTGCTGCTGAAGTGTTCCTTTTGCTTGCAGTGCAGTTGGTTGCCTCCAAGTTGCCACTAAAAATTGCCCTGTGTGACATGGTCTTTAGGCTGGCGGTGGGGGGGGGGGATTCTTCATAACTCCAGCCTCGCATCTATAGTGAGTAAAGGCAAATACAACAAGCCATACTTTTGAAATAACTCTCTGATTATATTAATACTATACAAGAGTGTTGCACTATTGTTATGAACTCACGATATCTGATTTATACATCAGGAAGCACTGTTGAGTTCCCCCCTGATTTTTATGAAGTATGTGATTGATGGTTTACTTGTTTTAATTTTTGTAATTGCCCGCCAAAACAGTGTGCTTGTTAATCTGGTTGATTTTTGTATTGGTCTCGGGTTCAGTTCTGTATTTAAGTTCGAAATGATTAAGTTACAGGTAATTTACAGGTACATTCACTTCTTGAAGAATAAACATGTGGACTAGCTATTGGACCAGTGGCACAAGTTTATTAATAAATCTAAGTTATTAGATTGCAGTGAACGTTTAAAAAAAATTATTGATCAGGATTTTATAGCAATATTTTGAGCTCGGCTATTGGCTCATTAAATCGGTGCGCCTTAAGATTAAGTAACAGTCTCACGTGTTGAAAGCAACGATTGTCTCGAAATTAACTTTGGTTAATTGTCAAAAGACCAGTATTCACACTTTGTGTGACCCAACATGTACATGAAATAAACCTGTCAAAGTTTAAGCTGAATCGGTCATCCGAGTCACCAGAAAGTAGTGACAAAACCCTATCGCTGTTTTCTCTGTTTTCGAACATAGGATTTCGGGGACTCAAAAGATCAACTGTTTTTACTCATTTCTCAAAAAACTATAGCTTTTCAGGCAAAATTATTTCAATGGAAATTTTTCCACAGTGACCATGTAATGTGTAGATCTGTGGACATTTAAATTTGCAATCTTACCAATGTTATGCCTACCCCATATAAACTAATCCAGCAAGTGCCTTGAAAATGACCGACTGTCTAGGACCAATAGTTGAATGTTTTGAGCGGTTGTTTCCTTCTTTTAGCAAAACACATTGAAGCCAATTTTAAACCTGAAGCGGACTTTCAATTTGCTACCCTCTTAAAGATTATACCAAGATGGATACGGTGCCTTACACACTGCAAAAATCGGGGTGTTAATTTGATTCTCTTTGTATCGATATATGACAACACCAACATGGTGTTAATTTTACCAACGATAAAGCAATGGGGATAACTAACACCATGTCGGTGTTGTCACATGTAGATACCGAGAGAATCAATTTAACACCCCAGTTTTTGCAGTGTACTTTCACTCATTGTGGTTTTGAATGCTTGCTTGGACATTGTGTTTTTTTAACCAACGCTATACGTTCCCTTTAAACACTTACACGTGACTATCGTTTCCATTGAGTTACACTTTGAAGATATACTCTCTGCAACATGCTGTCAGCAGAGTGGCATGCTTGCGGTTGCACCGCATTAGATCCTGCCCAAGATAAGTTTTTTTGCTCATCAAGATCCAACTCAAGTATGTCTAGAATGTGTGAACATTCCACTGCGGGATGATAACATTCTGCCTTCACAGAGATCTGCATGAAATTGAAAGGGAAATGTTATCAATAAGTTCACCAGCTCTGCTGAGTTTATCCTTCTAGTTTACCGTGCTGGAAATCAGTAAGGGCTATTCAGAGCTCTAATCCAGTGTTGGTAAGTGATGACGTTTTGGAGCCGGAAGTGTCATGTAAACGAATGGTATACATACATGTACATGAACATTCGTTACGCTGCACTTCCGGCTTCAAAACGTCATCACTTACCGACAGGATAGTTAATAAGTGGGTACTTTTGTAGCCTAAGGGCCCTTGTCACAATTTTTAGTTGCAATTTGGGGGCAACCAACTGCACTTCATGCAAAAGGAATACTTTGATAGCACAAGAGACACTTCTCGAAGCAGTCTGGCAATTCCAATGAAATTTGAAATGTGAATGTTTATTTATCTTAGAGATTGCCTGGGTGGATTTCACAAAACCAGTCCTAACTTCAGACTAGTCCTAACTTATGAATAGTCCTGTAAGTTAGGACCAGTTACTCGTCCTAACTCGAGATAAGACTAGTCCTAGCGCTTTGTGAAATCCACACTCCTGAACGGTTGCCTATGACATGGCCCTAATGTGTCATGTGTCATGTACATGTATGTACATGAAATGTTTGAATGACAGAAGTTAGTTGTGTACTGCTTAATGTTTGCTGTATGATGCATTAAGTTGTGGCATAATAAGTTGTGTACAATTGGGCATTGGATACTTTCATTTATTTATTTATGTACATGCGTATTTGCATTTAAAGATTGTTCATGTGTCATGCCTGCAATTACCCTGTAGCCACAGTCTCTTTTGCCCTGTTCTTGGCCTTGGTGCTCCTTCAAAAGTTTGCCAAAGACTTTAAGATTTTCCAATGGAAGAGCCCGGTGCAAAAATGAAAATAGCCTTGCCCTCTCAAGATGAAATTCCAGGCCGGTTGTGTGTACATCTACATTATAAAACCAGCGGGGTTGGTCATTCATAACCGTACCTTACTCTCTGAATTTTTCTCGTGATAACGCAAATGACTTTTTCATCATTATGCCTGAAATTGATTTCTTTTATGATGTCTTTCTGATGTTCTTTTGGGGTGGTTTACACGAGGCATAAAACCGAACAATGTTTTTCATTATATATGAAAATAGAAAAGTGTTACAACAAGCAAGTACCTGAAGATGTTCAATTTTCTGAAAGCCTCAAGAAACCGTCTTTTTTTTTATCAAAAAAAAACAAAACAAAACAAAAAAAACAAGAGGTAACGGTCTTGAAGAAACAAAAATCAAGTTTGTGGCAAAACCGTGCAGGGAAAGTTTCTTGTAATAATGTACTATTAGATGGTTCACATGAAAAGGCAATTGCCCACCTTGTGTAACCATATTGTAAACATTATTGTGCTATTGTAAATGTGAGAATGGTGTAAATTTGTTGTTTAACCTTTACTCTGTTTTGTATCTATAATTTATAACCCTATTCTGCCTTTACAAAGTAAAAACGATCCGTCCATGAACTTGTATGAATCTGTACATTTTCTAATAACCCAAAGCTGCTTCTGTTTGTGTACCAAGTATAGATTCACATCACATGATGGACCGTGTCTTTCTATACTTCAGACAAAGCTTTGGGGTTTTTTTCTTCAAAATAATTCTAAAATTGTCTACCCAACCAATTTCATGCATATAATAACCGTCCCGAGTGAGACACAAATGTGCTGCCCCCCCCCCCCCCCCCCACATACACACAAATGTGCGTTGGCCTCCAATCGTGGACCCTCCTTTGTTCAACTCTTTGTCCTGATAAACGTGGACCCTCTTGGTTTTTTTTTTTTGTGAAAGCAACATTGTCCTATTGTCCCTTTTGTTATAAGTCCTCGATGCTTTGTGTTCTCCCATTAGCCTTTTCGAGGTATGGCGGACACTTACAAAAAATAGGAGTTCACTGTTTGGTTTTGGTCTATACAGACGAATTTACCCAAACAAATTAGTGCCCTAGTGATGTGTCCACCATCTCACAATGGAGGACACATTGCAAGCCATTTTGAGATGGTGGACTCATCACTAGAACACTATTTGGTTTGGATCAATTTGTCTGTATGCACCTAAACCAAACAGTGCACTCCTATAGTGTCCACCATACCTCAAATAGGCTAATTTTTTGGACCTAAATGGTTTTTTTTTTTGGTTTTTTTAGAGACGGCCCCATTTTGTACACAAAGTCAAACTGAGACGGTCCTCAGTCTGCCAATTACCCGGATCCCTTCTGTTGAAGTCCACGGTGTCAATGAGTTGGAACGCCCAATTGCACACACAACACACACATTAAAAAAAGATATTTTAACCGTTATGTTTTTACACGGTATTAAAGTTAATATAAGCTTTGAATACCCGTTTTATGTATTTTTTGATTAGGATGTACATATATTTTTCAGATAAAACTGTCCATATCTTGGGGGGTTTTATATAGAATGTAAATTCGTGTTTTGTCTTTCTTTTCGCGAAATGAAAAATCTTTATTTTTGCTTGCATGGAAAATTCAAAATGAATTTTAGAAATAAATACCTCCAGCTTCCAATTACATGTACTTTGATAGTTCATGATAAACTATCAAAGTTTTTTAAAATTAAATTTGCTGTTTTGGGTGCATTTTCCACTTGTTCTCATGTGCAGTAAAACTGCTTGTTTGGATTTTTGTGTTGAATAACAAGATTGCATTGACGTCACAGTGACGCACTCTGATAATGACTGATTTTAGTCATACACCTGATTGTAGAATGTGTTCATTTATATTGTCACGAAATATCTGCCATCGCTGTTATTTTTATTACATACATTTCTGTAATGACACTTTGTTAATTAATACATCACAAGTGAGGGTTTTTTTTCCAAGTGATTGATTTAACGTTTGATAAAATAAAATAATTATCACTCAATTATTAGTACTGTTGGAATAACTTGCATGTATACACTATTGATTATTTACAATCCGTCCACTTTTAAATAAAAATAATAAGCCTAAAAAACGTGCTTTCTTTTGTGTTTCTGTTTTTTGTTTTGTTTTGTTTGTGGTTTTTTTTTTCAACCACACTTTTGTTTTGTTATTGTTTGAAATAAATATTGTAGTGATAATGTGTACAATGATTTTGAATCTTGTATTGGAAATATCGATTGGTTGTTTCAATAACTGATCGATCGATTGAAACAAATTTCGTGATGAATATTTAAATCTGTTCAATTGGAAACATTGATGGGTTGTTTCAACAATTGATCGATCGATCAATTTTAAGATGAACGTTTGGATCTATGCATTTGGAAGTATTGATTGGTTGTTTCAACAATTGATCGATTGATCGATTTTAAGTTAAACGAACTTTGTAGTGATGAATATTTGGATATATTCAATTTGAAATATTGATTGGGTGATCGATTTTAAGTGTTAAACCGTAGATTAGATGTACGACTTATTGGAATTAATTGTTTATATGTAAAATAAATATTTAAAAATAATCATTGGTATAACTCATCAATCGATTGTAAACATTAAAATTTGTCCTTTTCTTTTTAGGAGAATTAAGAGACAAATTGGAACGTCTGCTTCCCCATGACCTCACTGCATCACTTATTCCAAGAAAGAGACTTTGGTCCCCTGTACGTGAAGCATAATGAATCTCAGATGTGGAGTTGTAAGTATTAAGAGTAGCTGTTTATTGAACGCAGTATATTTTGTAAATGTTTCATTGTGAAAATACTATTTTGTTTAAAAAAGACGATTTTGTATTTAGGCCTATAATGATGAAATCCAATTGGTAATATTACGAGGCATTGTGTTTTCAGTTTTTCAGTTTCACATTCTTTATTCGCTGAAAAGAAGCACGATATAAAAAGGGCATTTTAAAAAAGTACAAAGCACACATACGCCTATTTACATTCAAAAGCGAAAAGAGAAATAATCAAGACAAAAAAATATTCAAACAAGTCCACACAGCTTAAAAAAAAAAAAAACCATTACATTCACCCCTAAGGAGACCCTGACAGTTTTCCCTCATTAGTGCGATCTTAATTCTGATAAGCAGCCATAATTTTATCCGTGTTACTGCTACAGATAGCATTCAAGCCCTTCGTAACAGAGAAATAATATGTGTAGGCACTATATATAAATTTTACATCAAATCTAGGGAATATAAGCCTGAAATTACCCCCAGAACAGAGTAGGAACCAAACTGGTCATTTTTAAAAAGCAATGTTAACAGTTAAAGATATTACTGTTTACTGCCATATTTATTGATGATGAATCAGTGTTAGCAAACCAAAATTCATTGTCCATCTCCATGCAAACCAGCAATGTCATGAAAAGATTTATGACAGTTGTGAATTAGTGCTTTCTTAAAAAAAAAATAGTAAAATAAAATGATTTTTAAAAAATCTCCTTTGGTGACCCAGTAGACGCTTATCGAAAGTAAACCTTTTGAATTGACCCTGAAACGCCATAACCATTAGATCACAGTCACTGGACACAAAATTACCATCCACGTAAAAGTCTGAGACATCCCCATAAGCTCACTCGATAAACTTGTCAACTTCATTCCAAAGTTCATGTGATTATCGCTTTCAGATACAATCTCAAGTCGTTAACATTCAATGGTTTATCTCTAGCTTATGTGGGATTTAAGAAAATACTTTTTCATTTTTCTCTTGTCTCCGTTTTTATGAACTTTTTATATATTTCTAATGGGAAATCATACCGGTCTATCTCGTTTATGTTCCGTTTTTGAGTTTGTTTGTTTGTGTTTGTTTTTTGTTTTTTTTAATTTATTTTCCCCCAAAGATAAGTATTTACTTCATACCTAATTTGCTTCAAGAACCTTGACATCTTACCCTTTTTTAATTGCCGTAAGCCTTTTTGGCTGGATGACTTTTCTTTTATAAATATATACAGTAATTAATTGAAAAAAAACTATTTAATAGCTCGTTGAATTAGTAAGCTGAGCTGATTCCATTTGTCATTTTTCCCCCAGCCGAAATGTTAATCACAACCAGCCATCCTCTCTGGCCTCCGCGAGCTTCCACGAGCTAAGTGGGATTCCTCCGTGAAGAAATCAACCCACGCAGTCTCTCCAAACATGCGCATCTTCCAGGAGCAAACCCCCAGCCCCGGACCAGGCATCTTAAACCGGGCGTGTCATTCCACGTCTTAAGGTATGTAGATTACACCATGTCACACAGACTTGGGTCAAACCATATAGATGCCGTCTATTAGAATGAACGCAGATACCGACCATCTCGCCGCAGTAGCATTTATATACCCACTGGAATGTACTTGCACTTGGTATCCCACGTATCCCATACATGCTATGCTTTATAGCCATATCGTGGATTTTGCAGAAGTCCTCTGATGTATTTAAGGATATCTATGTAATGGGTTATATTTAAAGTTATATCATTTACTGAATAGGCGATAAATTTGTCAAGTCCCAATTTAAAACAGTTCATAGCTGTTAAGATGATATCAGTATCCACTATAAACACACAATTTGGTATTGAGTGCCACTAATTTTATATAGATAAGTCCTAAGTGGAACAATGTGCCGTTGAAATTAAAGCCCCAGCTCAACATCGGTAAACTGACTGTAAATGCTTCCATTCTTTGCACACAAATCAAGATATTTGTGTTAAAACCAACCTGTTAAAATGTCAGCTCATTTCGTTATTTCATTTGCGACAAATGGTAAAAATGCACTCAGTGCACTTATGTACACATTCCTATAGGCAGAGTTTTCGTCCCACTGAGACGAAAACTCACTTTGGATCTTGTATTATCTAAAAATGGTAACACTTCAGGCAGAAACATTTCAAGGAAATTGTTCTACCATCATTTTCTTTATACCGTGTAATATATATGTAAATCTGTGAACAGTTATGTTTTTTCTTCTTTAACCAATGTTGAGCTGGGGCTTTAAAGGTATATGAAACGTCAGTTTTTGGAGGAGTGTTAATACTTCCGTGTTAGTTTTACCACATAATACAACAAACCCGTGGAAATTAAATTTGGTCACTTTTTGATAAGACGCCGGAAAATGGGATGTTTTTCGAAACCGGACACGGCTTTGGCTCCGGCTTACGCTCCGGAGCCGTAGCCGTGGTTGTTGAAGGGCCTATGATTATGTTTTTGTCAGGGGATTTGTGTATGTACATGGTCGTATGACACAATACGTGTTTATTTCGAAATAAGAAGCCAGTTCAAAGTATAAAGGACAATTTTAAAGCATAAATTTTAGATGGAAATGCTTCCCAGCGAAGTTGGTGGTGGTATAAAGCTTAACTTTTTTTATTTAAAAAAGGCACACGAAGCCCTACATAAACTGCAGGCAGGCCATGCCAACTCTCGTGAACGACGTACTATTTAGGGGGAATTTCCCGAGTTTGATGTTCATTCAGAGAGAGATTCACATTTCACAGGCTGGTTTCCCCGCCATAACAATTATTCCGAGCCTCAAATAAGCCCATTGTTATAAATCCTTTAACCGCAAAAATTTGCTAAGTGCAGCCAGCCAAAATGTCATCTCACATGTACAAACTGTGACTGGTATCCTGGTTATTTTTGCTTTGCAGACATTTTTAAGCAATATTTTGTGCTTTAAGCAGGTCTATGAAGTTGGGCCCTGATTGTTTTGCTTAATATTATTATACTTGATAAGCATTTTGTTTTCGGCCTCGTGAAATTAGGCCCAAGCCTTATCATTGTCGTACCTGTGTACTTGTTTTGGTCGCTAAAATATTGTAAGTTTGCGATCAGATTCGGTTGAGCCTGTAATTACATTTTGACCAAAATAAGAGGAATTGATAGCATTTAGACATTTGAGAATTGCTCTTTACTGCGCCATAATTGACAAACTCATCTAATCGTGTATTTAAACAATTAAGAAGATAAAATCAAATAAGCACTTGCATACTCTGAATTAATTTTGGCGGGATTTTTTCTAAAAGTAGGCCGTCTCAAATTGCAGCCACGAGAGGTCAGAATGACCGTGCTGGGCCGGCACTTTATCTCCCTCTTCGTATCGGTTACAGTGATGGGTTCGCACATGCCCGCTTCCCCCACGCGTCAGCTGTCGATGCTTCGCGCTCCGTCTTCAAATCCCAATATGTTTGGAAACGAAATTCCCTTCTCCTGTGGACTTTGTGTCTAATTTGCGTCTGGTCGCAGCTGCTTTGACCGTGAATGTTGAAAATGCTAGTACGTGAATATTGCTTTATAACTCGTAGGCTCCGCTCAAGCCTATCACAGTCTTTCCTATAGTCTCTTTTCAAGCCGTAATCCGCTCTAATTTATCGGCGTGTTCTCTAGATTTCTGCGTCTGGATGCATGGAATTACCTTGTTTTATGACTGTTTTTGAAGTTGTAGGCTTTACTCGAGCTTTTTGGTCCTCCCTCCCAAAACTAGTCTCTTTAGTCAGTTCTTTCCACTATGCCCTTTGGATTTTGCGCTCTTGTGCGCAGCTGCTTATAACATGAATGTTGAAAATGTAATAGAACATTACTTTGTGCTGAATTTGACCTCGTAGGCTTTGCTCAAGCCGTTGCACTAAAAAGGCGATAGTCTTTTCTCAAGGGATTTGCTTGCAAAGTTTTCGTGCTCGATGCTAAGCCATACAAGTTTATCATGTGGTTAGAAAGTTAGCTTTCTGTTAATAGGTTTAAATGCAGAACATTTTAGTAATACTAAATAAGCAGATTGTGTGACACTTTCAAGTGCAAGGTACGTTCTCGTTGGCATCTGCGAAACTTGAAAAGTTTTTTTTTCTACTTCTGCTGGCCTTATTATAACCATTGCTGCTTCACCATGGCCTTCTTTTTGGAATCCTAGAGATTTGCACATCTATTAATAGTCAACTATACGCTACCAGTCAGTGATAGATGTATATCAACGTTTGGTTAACATTATTAAGTTGTCCCTGCATGAAACATCCGTCTGATCAGTTGGAATGCATGCCACAATGACATCCTGTATTTCAGAAGGCCCAGACATCAATGAGCCCTTTAATTATAAGCTGCACTTTGGCACAAAATGTCAGGGATCGGAGCAAAGCACAAGTTCAAAGAAAAATTTCATGAACAGTTTTTTTTTTGGTTTTTTTTTACCTATCCAACTGTTGTTGTTTGTTGGTATTTTTACAAATACATTCTCAGAACCGCCCAGATTGAAATTGAACCACCCAGAACCCGGTTCGCATTCGGGCAAGATTCGTATCCGGGTTAGACTGACCTGCATGCAGGATCAGTTTGACCCCCAAATGGGTCTGGGCAACCGGTCTAGATTTGGTCTGAGGTTTTTTTTAGAGTCGGAAGTCGTCTCCATCCCAATGCGAGACTTTGGAACGCTAGGTGGCAGCAGACGTACCATTTGTAAATGATTGTCATTGTTAACAAAGTTCTGACTATGCGCACATTTCCGACAACAATGGACTTACCTGGTGGTAATAGTCTGCTGTCACCTAGCGTTCCTAAAAGTGATCTTCCATTGCTCTGGAAGGCTGGCGTCAAGTCCCAGCCGATTCTCTTTCTTCTCCCCTCCCCTCGCTCCCCTCCCCCCGCCCCCCCCCCCTCCCCCAACGCCCCCCGTGTCGGTCCACTAAGCGCATCAATATTTCTCAAACTGATATCAAACTCGTACATCCCGTTAAAACAAAATCTGATACTCACTCGTTTCCACAACCCAAAAAGAAACTTCCAAAGCAAGAGCACATTCCCTTGTGGAGCAGCATCTCCCATTGAAAATGAGGTTTCCCGACCATGCCATCAATCTGTTAATGCCTCGACTGCTATTTCATCTAAGTATGTTTGAAAGGTCGCCATATAGATTTCATTGAGAGAGAGAGTGGATTGAGAGAGCATTTATGGAATACTTTCATGTTCGTTTGGATGAGGAGGTCTGTGGTGTTGGGAAGTTACATTTCTCCAGATCCAGAAGACGTGACCATGAAAACCCCCTCACCCTTTGACATTTAACTTGCTCCGCGCCATTTGTTTTTCATTTAAAGAATTCTCACATGACATTGTTGAGGTTTTTATTATTGGGGAAAATGTACACATACTCTTTTCTCTTCTTCTTCTTCTTCTTCTTCTTCTTCTTCTTGGCCCCCCTTTTTTTTAAACTTCATTTTTTCCGCCCCAGTGTCTCAGTGAATGACCTTTAAAAAGTCTATCACCAAATATGTACAATTTTATAGATAAACGAAATTGTGTGTGTCGTGCTGTGTTGTTAATTACCTTCCAGTGTATTCAATTCAGATGTAAACAACAAGACGCTCTAAAAAAAAATATATGAATGTTAATGTTCATTCTACTTGATTTGAATTCAAGAAAACAGTTTAAAAGCGTATATATTTGGGGTGGGAGTGGGTCTGTTATGTAAATAAGTTTCAGCCGGACTAAATCTCTGGAATTAATAAGATATAACTGTCTCCATGTAGCTGACAGTTCGATAAAGTATTGGTTCTTGTATTTCGTAGTGTTCTTGCATATACCGTACAATTGCAAAGTGTGAATATTTTGTTATTCGTGTTTTTGTTCAGTATATTTTACACATAACAGTTATCAAAACATCATCGACAATAATGAGGGAATAACAGACAGAAAATTGATAACGAAGGATTGAAAATGGGTGGAACTGCGGAGGGGCCCATAAGGAAGCATTAGGCCTATAAAGCTTACAAAGACATGGGACCATGAGCTTGCATGGTGAATTTAATGTGTTTTTGTGTTATTGTTGTTTTGCTGTTGTTGTTGTTGTTGTTTTATTTTTAAGTTGTTTCCCCTTGGATTATTTTAATTTATAATTGTTATATTTTATTTGTGTGGGTCTTGTACCGTGTGCAAGGCACTTAGTCGCCAAACGGCCCTGACGGACTGATGTCCAAACAGTGAAGTTGAGTCGTAATTACCTGAGACAAGACGCTCACATCAGCAAGGTGGGTCATCCTTGTATTTGACAAGATTATTTTCGAAAAGCATACTTAAACATTTGTGACTCTTACTACATAGTGATTTGTAGACTTGTTTCTCAGTTGATGGTATTACTGCCAAGTCGGTGATTTACCTTGGCACCGACTGAATGAAGATTCTTTGAGTCTTACAAATCCAAGGTCTCTTCATTCATCATTAACATAAAACCACAAGCTTTTTTTTTAAAGGGAGAGAGAGACACAGTGCTGACTTTTTCAATTATGCGAATTTTCTTGTTTTCTAGTAACTTGGGATGTTACAGCGCTGCATGTCGTGCGTCCGGAAGAAGGTCGTAAGGCTCTACGCCCTTTTTTTCAAGACGCACAATGTACTTATTGTCCTCTTAGGAGAAGTTCGTAAGCAACAAAATTGCTCCTGACCCAAAACATGCCGTTCTATACACTAATCCAAGCAGCGCTTGGTTATGGTGGTATTTTACACATCGCAGCTATGGCCGCCGCACGCGCGCGTGACACGACAATAGCGCGTCAGCCCGCACTTATGTACCAACCAGCATGGAGGATTCACAGTACGTGTGCGTCGACGCGCGCGTGCGGCTTCCATAGCTGCGGTGGTGTAAACACCCATGAACGAGCTGCTCGGATTCATCTACATTTATGTTACTATTTTGTTGTTTGAGTTACCCAAAAAACACCTTATTCTCGTGCAGAATTTAACCGATTTTCTTCTTTTTTCTGACGTCGAAATTGATTTTTGTGTCCATTACCCTCCACCTCTATTAAATTGGGTCCAGGCGTGGATTAAATTCATCTGTTTAACCTGAGATAATTGCTTTTCATTAACTTATGTATTTAGCTTAAATTTTGTTGATTTTATGTGACAACCTAAATACGTCGCAATGAGTTTGACTCTTGCGTTCTGTTATTTACTTTTAATTTTATGGTTACCGAAGAAGCTCTATGCGCTCTAAAAAACTTAAGTGCTAAATCAACACTTAAAGGGTTCGGTCAGAGACAACATTTTTATAAAGTTAGATTCAACTAACACAAGTGTCAATCTAGCGTTTCAGAAGCTGAAATTTAACTTTTAATAGTGTAAACTCAACTCTTCACCTGTATTATACATTTAACTCTTTTAAAGTGTTGTCACTGACGGAACTCTTTAAGTGTTGATTTAACACTGGTTTTTAAAGTGTATGAATTGGCTCAATGAAAGCGGAGTATAGTGTTATAATGATAGTGTTCCTAGATTTACAGCGGCGCACGTTCCCTTTAAATCAGATTAAAGGGCCAGACCATTTCGTCGTGACTCCCCACCTCATAATTTTATCAGCTATATAGTTGGTCTTAACACTTAATTAAATGCAATGTCAAGTGACCTATGATGAGGGATACTTGAGCACGTATGAACTCATTTCCAAACGGTGTATCTGATGTGTTAGACGGCGCGAGCAGAGCCCCCAGCCCGGTGGAGTAGATTTTTTTTTTTACACGTGGCCTTTTGCCAGCTCTAGGTACGGACCCCGCTTGATCGCTTCTCTGTGGGATACACCTCGTATGATACTCGACTTGAACCAAACATAAGACTCGATCATGTCAATCTAGATTGCAGTTGTTACCAGATTTCAAATTAAAACAAAAAAACAACGTGGATTTTTGTTCTTGTGGGGGAACTTAACTTAAGATGCTAGATCCGATTTTTGGCCAATTTGACACGAAAATTGAGGTTAAACTTTTAAGTAGCTATTTTGATATGATTCGAGAAAGTTACAACCTAAAGCTTTTATTCAAGGTATTGCACGAAAAATCTGTTATGATAAGTGGTAGTTATTAAAAACTAAAAATGAATTATTGTCAAGATCCCGACATTAGTTCACACTCCATCAGCCAACAGTATTTTGTTCATTGTCCGTTGCATACGCTAAAGTTTTTGTATGTTCGTTTTGAAACAGCATCATCTGTCAAAATTCGTTCAGAGAACAAATTGTTTAAAAATTTGTTTTCAGCGAACTGATATCTTAACTTACATCTTAACTTATACCTTAACTGATAACTTGTATAACTTATATCTTAACTTATACCTTAACTGACATCTTATATCTTAACTTATATTGTATGAAGCTGATATCTTAACCGATATACTAACTGATGTCTTAACTTATACGTTAACTTATACTTTAACTGACAACATAATTATCTGAACTTATATCTTAACTTACATATTAACTGACATCTTCACTGATACCTTACGGATATCTCATAATATCTTAACTGAGGCCTAGCTATATTTGTGTAATCAGATATTTTCATCACAACTTTCATTTTAGTAAGTCCTCGTATACACTAAGGGTGTTCCGTCCTTCGACGAAGATCTTAAGTTTCGTAGATGTCGTGGTAGGAAAAAAAAAACGTTGGTCAGCGGTCGCTGTTCTGATGGAACGTAATAAATAGGCATTTCTTACAGGTGTTGTTTTTTTTTTATCAGTAGCCTAAATAGTAAGTTCTCCTTGTAAATGGAGTTTGAAAAATTACCACAAGGTATGAAATTGGTGCTCTCCTGTTTTGCCAAAAAAAGGTTATTCGTAATGTCTGTATTAAACCAACAATATTTGTATTCTGGACCATTAAAAGTTGAATAGGCCTGGTGTTTAAAAATTAGTATTATAATGACACTAACGGACCCAAACTCCTCGAAGAGAAGTAGGCCTAATGTATTGTTCTCGTGAAGTCCTCAGAATATTTGATCGCTGTTTATTTGGGGTTTTTTTTACATTTCATTTTATTTTATTTTATTGTATTCATTTATTTATTTTTGGTTCGAATTGCTGATTGTATGACCTGAGGTTTGTAAGCTACACACTCTGTCAACCGGAAGGGGTAAACACAATTATACCATACATGTAAAACGAGGTTTGACGGCTACTGCCGACCTTAAACATTGGTGTTGTATCCGATTTTGAAAACTTAAGTTCCTCTCTGTTTTAAATGCAATTCATTAAGTCTGTTCCCAAGAAAATTCAGAATAAAATGTTGGCATTGTAAAGAACAACCTGCATTTGGAAAATACATGTAAATAAACACAAGTTTTCCCAAGTACAATAAAAAAAAACGACCGTGGAGAAATGACTTGTTAGCGAAACAAACACCCAAATAAATCAGCTGATGTGGTCATCGTGACAAATTATTTACGGCCAATCATAATATGAAGGTCCTCCGGGGACAACCTTCAGTAGTGGTGTTTTCGTTTAGATTAAAAGTAATAAAAAAAAAGTTGAAAGCTGTTATTATTATTATTATTATTATTATTACCATTATTTTACTTTATTTGTTTTAGTTTCTGTTTTTCAACGGTCACGATGGAAAGAGTTTCCGTAGGCCATTTAACTCTTTGGCTGAATGTTGTTTTGTTTTGTATTCTTCTTTTTCTTCTTCTTCTATTTGTGGTTGGAATTCTATACATCTTTTACAGCCTAGAACACAGACGTTGTGGTAACTCTAAAAGTGATATCATTGTTGAAACAAAGTATCCCCACTTTTTGAATGACTTTAGCGGGTAATCATTGAATACGTTTGAAGTGCTTGTGTAAATCACCATAATTTGACTTTGTTAAATAGGTTGGTCTATTTTCGTTAAGGATTATATCAATTATGGCTCTTTTGTAGCAGGCTTCATACGCAAATATTGGACTTGGTGTATTATAATGTGTGTATGTATGTATGTGTTGATATCCGCAAGCAAAGGGAATCCCTTATATGGCGGGCGGGAGAATGTTATATCCGTACCGACAA
Source organism: Marthasterias glacialis (assembly GCA_911728455.2). NCBI lineage: Eukaryota > Metazoa > Echinodermata > Asteroidea > Forcipulatida > Asteriidae > Marthasterias > Marthasterias glacialis. The sequence continues at coordinate 7,899,427 of OU452230.1, forward strand.
CACGTTATGGGACCATCAACCGCACGTCATAGTACAAATGCCTTCATTCACCGAGTGCCAGAGACGGGCCTTGGTGCTGGCATTCCATTGGCTCTGCGCGTAGCACGTGACGCACTGCGCAACCGCGGAGGTATGAGTAGCATAAGGTCATCATCGAGGAGACGAGAAACTTCACATCTTGTCTACTGCAAGAACACCCCTGACATTCCGCGCACTCGCGAAGGTTCGTCCGTCTAGCCTGACCGGTTTCTTGATCGGAGTAAGCCGACTGTACATTCCACGGTCTACTCGCCTTGTTGCCGCTTCTTCCTTTCTTTCGTTCGTCGTCGTAGAGCGTCCCCGGAAAAAATACTGCCAAAATGGAGGCCATCAAGAAAAAGATGCAAGCTTTGAAGTTGGAAAAGGAGAATGCCTTGGATGGAAAGGATTCCGCTGAAAATGAGATGAGAGCGGCCAGAGAGAGGGAAGAGGCGGTGAGTTTTAACATTTTAAAAGATAACAAACTGACAGAGAGCGTGAAGTCCGCGTAGACGAGACTTGTACGTTATTATATCTTTTTAGAAAAGGGATACCCCAGTTATCCCACCACGAGTAGCATTATTTCAGTCACTGTAAGTAAAAGTTTGTAACTTAGTAAAGAAGATCATAAAGTTTGCTTTCTACAGCACAGAAAAGGCACCGAATACTTTGCATAAGAATGAAAGAACTTGGCGAGGCCCCCGAATGACCTGGCACGTAGATACATGTACTGTACATTGTACATGTACACGTACAGGAGAAAGTATGTAGATGACTCACAAAAACTTCCTTCCCGCTGTTGAGCTGCTTTAGTTGCCGGAAGATGTGTGGTGACACCAAAAACACCGACCTTTCACGGGCCTCATTTTGTGTGTGTTGTTTGCTATAATATGGGTGGGTTTGAGAATGTTTGACAAGACCACAACAAGCCTGGCCACCAAGGTTGTGCCTTTGCTGCCGTAAAAACCCTGCAGTACCAATATGCCTTTTGTCAAGAAAGAACTCAAAGGGTTGTTAAATCGGCCACGGAGGAGCCAAGTGAATGCTGTCCTTGGATGGCCAGACGTGATTCGGAAAACAAAGTTCCATGGATGAAGAAAACAGAAGTGCTTTGTATTTTGAATAAAACATGGAATAAAAGCTTGTAACAAATTTCAAAAGTGTGCAGTTTGTGTCGAAATTTTTTCATAGTTATTACATATTTTACGAGCCAAATTAATACGAGTTTGCGCCTGAAAAAAATAACTTATTTTACAACTTTTTAAATTCTTAACAATATAATGCTTTATAATTTAGATGAAATTATGAAATGAAACCGTACCTTTCCCAGCAATGCAGCCCCCCCCCCCCCCCTTTTAGTTATTATCGTGATGTTCTTGTCGACATAGAACAGTCGTCGTATCGATACGGTCCATGCAGTCGCGTGTCGTGAATGAAGCTTGTACAGCACATGCCCAAACGGGGCACATACCACGCATACCAGTCAACATTCCATGCCCAAATAAATATAGCTCTACGGCCATTTAATGAGGAAAAAGTCAAACATTTAACCAAGAGTTACAATTTCCCCATCGACGAACTTTCTGGAAGCATTAATATCGATCCCAGTCTCTAACTTTGCTAACACTATTTCCGTTATTTTTTTATAATAATTTTTTTCATTATTAAAAAAAAGCTAAAACGTAATTTATTTTTCGTACTGGCAGCCATCAATGAATTTCATTATGTCCCATCAATCGAAGTCGTTTGCCCTAAGAAGTCAGCTTCTTTTCTAATTATTCCAATATTGTTGGGGTTTAGGAGTTTTTGTAATTTCCAAAGTTTTTAAATGCATTTGATACTGCAAATCTGATTCTTATTTGTCTAATTAGCCAATTAATTAGTGTTTATGCTTTCAAAGCATGATAAACATTAATTTATTGGCTGAATAGAAAACATGATTTGAGTCAAGATAAGATCGATGTGAGTCAAGATAATATGATTTGCGTCAAGATAAAATTGTCTTAATTTCATATGCTCATGAAAAAATAATGTAATAAGCAATAACTTTATTTGAATCTTTTAGTATTATGTTTTCAGCATAGAGTAACCGTATTATTTTAAAACTAGAGGGCGTACAAAACCATGCAAAACGGCCCGCCATAAATCATTATTGTCCATTGAGACAATGGTGCCGACCCATCAATACACTGGTCACTCATCAGTTTACACAGCAAACATTTTCCAGGTGGGCAGTCATATGCAATTGACCCGTGGGGGTCTTCAAATTCTATTTCTCGACTTTGACAGTATTTCAGACAGAAGTATTTCTATGGAAGATTGGTACTGGTATGAACTTCATCATAGTCAGCAAGCTTTCAGACTAATACTAATAAAAAAAATTAATGAATACCAATTCTGAATTATACCTTGAATGCATGTACCAAACTGAACATCAACACGCCGTTTTCAGTCACAAGCTTTATCATAAACAGGCAATACTATACTCCACCCTTTTAGTGGGGCAGAGGAAAATATTTTGGGGATTTGTGTGATTTAAACAAGCATGGAATTTGGCACACAGTCATGGAATGCCATAAGAAAGATATAAAGTTTGGCTATAAGACCATCACAGATTTCAATTTTTGAAAAATTGTAGGTAGAATGATAAAATAACTAGCAGTTTAAAAAACAATTCAAAATGGCTGCCATTGTTTGTTGTTCTACCTGATTTTTTTTTAAAGGACAAATCTGCGATGGCCCTGTATAGCCAACTATCTTTCTAGTCGTGACTGTGTGCCAAATTTCAAGCATGTATCATCAAAGGTACAATCCCATCATACCTGCCGTATTTGAATTTGTGTATATTAAAATATACATGCGCACTATCCGAGATACCATGTGCATGTACGTGTGCCTGCAAGAAAATCATTGTAAAGCTAGCTGACGATCGAGAATGCATTGAGTTCAACATTATTGTTTCAGACCGTTGTCGTTTCTTTTTTTCCCGTTTTTTAGTGAGTCATTTTTAAGTGTTTTAATGCAAATTTCATGTTTGTCGATAAGAATGAAATACTTTTGTCGGGTCTCCATTAAAAAACCGAAGGGATTCCATCGAGTGCCTGACAATGTCAAAGGGCATCAATTATGAAAAGTTTCATCACACAATGAGGGCGCTGCTCAAAGAGATCGTAATAAGACTTGAACGTCACAAAGTTAGTCTGGAACCTGACGATTTCATGGTTCTATAAAGTTTCTAAATGTACGGGTTGGATGCTAACTCTTCTGGGCGCGCGAAATCAATTAATTAATTTTGATAACTACTAAAGTTTGACAACTGTTAGTTGTTATGGGTGATTATTATTTTATGGCTTCTTCAGTCACCGACCAGATTGTCAAAACATTTAGGGTTTTTTAAGAGCGCAAATGTGGTAAGCAAGCAAGCAACGTATAACAGTTTTACGGTGTCTGGGATTTGGACAGCGCTAGGTGGACTTTGTGGTTTATTGCTTCTATTATTAGACACTGATGTAATAAAGGGAAACAATCGATCCAATCACCGAGAGGCAGTGACATTTTTAATCACCTTCGCATCGTTGTTTTCTTGTCTTTTCAGGCTCAAGATGAGATCAAGGAGCTCCAGACTAAGATGAAGAATATCGAGAGCGAACTTGACCAGGTGCAGGACAAGCTGACGACCAACGAACACAAGCTGGAGGAGGCCGAGAAAGCACAGGAAGCCGTAAGTGTCACCATTCCATACTGTCTCTGTGGAGCACCATGCTAATTAATTTGCTAAGCAGAATCTATATGGGAACCGGTTAGCTTTAATGTAAATGAAAGGGCGTTTTGGTTGGGCACCTGGTTTTTTTCTTCTTAGTTTGTGGGTTTCGCAGATCTATTGTTAGTGAAAACGGGCCTGGACTCTGGTGACGACACAAAACGGAAAGGGCTCCGTTGTGCGTGTTTGATGAACTCTCTAATCCGTGTCGGCCATCTTGCCTTTATTTCCCGAATTCTGCCATTTAGGTTAAGCTTGAGTGTATACAATAATGCCTTCTGACCACTTTGAATCGGTATACACATAATGTGCATACCGAATTGGTATGCCCCGTGACTGATTGCTTCAGGAGACAATTTTTATACCCTGGCTACCGCGGTAGCCTACATAAAACAAGTTTGTGATGACGAGTCGTAATTTTTTTCATGTATCGTTACAAAGTCCTAGAAACTTTTTGTTGGGGTCAATATGAGTAGATGACAGAACTTTCGAAAAACATGTATATATATCAACAGTGTGAGAAATTACTATAGAAACTTACAACTTATAATAAAATTAGAATCCAAGATCTATTGGCTTTGAACATCATTCTGAAATGTGAGGGAACTATTTTATTTTCCAATGTGATGATGTTTTTATCACGTCAAGCGCAAGTGAGCAACGCTCAGATAAAAAGCTTGTTTGCCACCCTGGAAAAACGGCACTTCCCTCGGAAGCTTAATTTGCATGTAGATCACGTGTCTACAGCTCAACCTCTGACACGGTCAGCGAGCCGGCGTGCTTGCATGCTGAGCGGGAAATAGCTAGACGGAAGCTCGACGAAAATGGCGCCCTTCACCGCTCAGTATCTCGTGGGTTCATAATTTCTATTTCGGGTTTAAATATTGATTATATATACTCATTAGACTAACGAGCTGGTATATCCCCGATTGCCCTGCTAAATCATCGTAGGTTTATTACAAAAAGAAATTAGCTCATAATGCATGTTAAGTTCTGTTATGAGTTCAGGTTCAAGGGATGTTTCTGAAGATAGCAAGATTTAAAACATTATATAACCACGTTAGCACGCCAAAATCACAAATTTGGTTGGACACATTATAATAGGATTATGTGCATAATCGGAATGCAACTCGCTGTTAACCTTCACTGAAAATGAAGGGTTAAACATTCTACCGATTCAGTAAATATCTGCGCACGATGTTAAACATAAGGATGAGCTTTGGACAGAAGATTATGAATGTTGTATTTGCAAACATGAAAATTAACAATGTTTGCACTAAAATCGTTTGACCCTGATGGTAGATTTTGAAGGTCGTCGTGTAAGTTTCCCCGCTTATATTATTATCTCCTTTGGTATGGCTATGCAGTCATGACATGGTTACAAACTTTTTTTAAACAACATTAATGACTGGCTGCTGTTCAAAAGTGAACAGTAAGTTGTAAAAAGTTGATGAAATTAAACTGCCCAGTCGCCTTGTGACGTCATACGTCCTTATATGGCGAGCGCTACCCGCGGCCTGGTGGTATGCAAGCCATGCGAGTCTCGTGGTTGGTGAGAGCACGCATGCCCACAATCATGCGCACGGCGGATGCGATGAATAATTATTGCATCGGAATCGCTTTGGAACATTTTCCTCCCGGCACGATGCTATCATTTTAATATATACAAACCTATTTAGCGTAGACCTCGTGTTGGTAATTCAGGTTTTTTTTCTTTGTTTTTACAAATGGAAAATAATTTGTTCACTTTGAACTAACTGATGGCGCCCTTTTAGCGGTCCAAAACAAACAGCCTTGCTTGGCCCTGTACAGACAAAACAATAAAACAATATTCCACCATTTTTTTCTCTCAAACATTATTATGAATGAAAAGCACTTAACAAGATGATCCGATGGAAAGGAACCAAACTGACAACACAAATTATTGCAAACTTGGAGCACCGGTAGTATAAACAAAAACATCGTTGGCTTCTTTTTCAATTCCTTGTTAGTTATAGCGTATTTTTATATAAAAAAATCTGTTGGATTAGCAAAAGAATTTATTACCACATTTTAAGGGTCTTTGTATGAGTTTTTATCATAATGATATGACAATGACGACAGCAGTATACTTGAAAATTGAAGAACGAAGTACTCATATTTCCCGTCAGATTATAAAAATGGTTCATCATAAAGTAGACACCGATATTTGAAAACTTAGGGAGTATACGTTATTGGAATAGACCCCGCCTCCCAGCACCCAAAACCCCTCCACCAAAATATTACCACTGACCCCCGCACTCGTTCAAACCATGACGACCTCTCCACAGATTGGAAGGCCTGCCCTGATTTATCCGCAAGGATAAGACGGGCACTGTGGAATGTACACGCAATGATGCAAATTCGTCAGCAACATCACGAAGTACCCAAAACATGCAAATCGGTGGGAAAACTCAGTTCGATTTTTTTTTTGTGGTTTCCACTCACTTGATCATCATCTAACAATTACCAAGTTATACGTCTCAAATCATCTATTTTCTTAAATAGGCTAAGTTGATGAAGGCAACAAAACTGAAAACCTGGAATCGCGTTTTCACGAAGTGCCAGAAACTTTGACCTACACAAGTACTATCTTTTCACGAACAGCCAAAATGTTTACACACACGACGCGCTGCGTGCAGACCACTTAGTGTAGATTTCGCGAAGAGATAGTCTTGTTAGTTAAAAAAATTACTCATTAATTAAACACGTTATGAACAAAATTAAACCAGATTTGCTCGCATGCCATGTAAGTTTGGCTCTTTTGAGAGTGAAACTAACTCTTCACCATAATTTTTTTTAGTTAAAGTGGAGTGAATTTCACTCTGAATCTAGTGAAAATACATGATTTTCACTCTTAAAAGAGTTGTCCGCCATATGGCTCCTTGCAAGAGTGGTATGGCGGACAAGAGTGGTTTTTCACTCTTTAACATTAAGAGAGTACGAACCAATGATTTCAAATTGAGTTTAAGTTCAAACGCAGTTTTCTCCAAACAATAGGGGGGTGGCTGCATGGAACCTTTCGGCACATCGTGATGTAGCTGGTGTGCGTGTGTTTGTGTGTGCGTGTACACACGCAGTATTGTGACATGCGATGTCAAAGGTACATCTGACAGGACTGGTATCTTACAAGGCTGGTACCTTACGTTGTTCAAAAGTGTGACGTCAAATGTTCGGGCTAACTTCTTCAGCACATATATTTAGGGCCTTTTCTAAACTTCGGCGTTGGCTCCGGCTGCAGCTTGGACTCCGTTATCAGTTTTAGAGTAGTGCACATTTTGCACGGTAGATCGGTAGCCGGAGCCAGCGCCCAAGCCGTTTGGAAAAAACACCTAACCTGCCTCAACATCAACACAAGAGGGCGTACTAGCCTTGATGTTTGCACTCGCGGACTATTTTCATTCACCACATTCCCAATGTGTCTCCATTGTAGTCATGAATAGAGGCATCAACATGTCGTACAGTACATCATTATTAAGTAGTAGTATTTCACCCAATCAAAATAGCAAGGTCTCCTCACCCTCACAGTCCAGTGTGGTTACGTAACGTAAAGAAACAACCCCTTTTGTCAGTACAGTGTATAGTTCTTCTGGGGTCTGCCTTTTACTTTATATGGTCAGTGGCAACACCTCCAGGGGAGGCACTCCTATTTAACAAACAGTGACTCTTTAGTTTGTTGATGGACGGATCGAGCGAATCCAGACATCGCAACGGATAACCATAATACAAAAAATGACAGTAAATAACATAAAATAAAAACTTCGCTCTCAATCTGCTGTTTTCGTGTTTTCCACGAGCTAGTTTCCTGAAGCTAAAACTCGTAGAAGTTGTTTGAACATTTTATTTTCTAACACAAAAAAGCTCTCCACACGATACAATACAGTGTTAAAAAAATTGTTATTTGAACCAGTTGAGGACACGAAAAAAGGAAGCTCTACAAAGGAAAAGTGTTTTGTTTCATTATTGTTATTTGAACCATTGAGAATTGAACACGTAAGGACTTTCAACTTGTGCTGATAAAGTTGTATCATGTTCCATTTAAATAGCATCCGGTTTGTGAAGTTTTTTCCTGTTCTTTTTTTATCAACCAACCACATGGGAAACTGACTTTTTTTATTTTTTTATTATTATTTTAAAATCAGTTTTCGGGGTGAACAAAGAAAAATTGACTGGATTGGGATTTGAACGGGTTTGAGCGAGATTTGAACCAACGGCTAATTGTTATCCTTTTTTTTCCTTCTTCTTATTCTTCTTCTTCTTTCAATGTTCAATGAACGAATGGAACTTGATGATAATAACTTTTATTTTCGCTATCATCAGAAGTCAGTCTCTATCTAATAAGTCACTAAGTGTCATGTGTTCTTCCTCCATTTTTCACTGGATTTGTAACTTGGGACAACTTTTGGGATTTAGTCCGTGGCCTCGAGCAGCTCAAATTAATTCCAACCCGACTCGCACTACTAAAATATTGGCCGCTGATTTTCAGTAGATTGAGAGATTAATTAACTTGACTTTCCGTTGTGGCCTAGTAAGTGACACCCCCGGGTCACGTACCCGCTTGATAATAAAAGCCATTTCACGGTTGGCTGTATTATGTACATATAGGACGTGTGCATGAACTGCGCTGAAACCCAACCCGCTGTAGTTTGCACCATACGCATTTGCACAACCACTGGGAGTTCATGTTCTGGTGTGCTGTACGTGTATAGTATCCAATTGGCACGCCTCGCCCCAAAGTTGGATGTGAAACTAAAAGTCTGGTAGAAACGAAAGCGTCCACTGTAGGTACTTACTTTGGAACTCTATTCCAGCTCAGCTTTCCGAGAGAAACTGTGTCATTTATAAACTCTTCTCTTCGAGGAATAATAAGGAAAATGGAATCTATTAAAAAGAAGTTAGCCGCACTGAGAGACCAGGCTGAGCAAGCCGAGGATAAAGCTATTGCACAGGAGAAAATAACCAAGGACTACAAAGAACGGTTGGAAACTGTAAGAATATGGGTTATTTGTACATTTAGGTATTTTAGTGTTCGTTGGGGATGTTCATGGTGTGTTTAAGTGACATGACATTGCAGTAAGGGTTTGACATGGCCGTGTTTTCATGTAACCCACCACGTCAGTGCGCGGGTCAGAGCGGACCACACGACCTGTTGGCTTTGCACAGTTTGGGTTTACTGGTATCGCCACGGAGGCACGAATATAACCTGTTACTCTGGCAGGGCCGGGATACGTCGTGCGAAGGCGCCGGGTGTGGGAAACGGGTGCTCCACACACCACCAACACCCTCCATGGGGATAATATGGTGGAGTCTAACGCGGCATAAACATGGCTGCTCCTGAACCATGCAATTCAACCAACATTTTGAGTCACAATCTGTTTGCTTTTATGATTTTGAAAAAAACTTGTAGCTCTGGTCCCCCCGGGAGAAAATGAAGGGCTGGGTTCATTCGGGCGCAATAATAATATAAAAAAAAACATTGCTCTTCCTGACAAATGGCATTTATAATTTATTTTCCCTTTTCCTAGATTATTTTTTCCAGGAAAATCAAAAAAATAAATAAATAAATGTCGATCGTCTACGGTTCTTCAAAACGAAAACGAATTACAAACAAAATATTATATACAAATGATTTTTTTAAGGGAAGAAGAAAAACCTTTAATTTAATAGCAGTTTTTGGCACTGCCCATTTTGCTTGGTTATGAAGCTTTCACTGAGCTTTCTTTTTTTCCAAAGTGACCAAATGACGGAGCTTTTATTTTGTCGGAAGTGATCAAATTATTATAATAAAATGAGCTGACTATTTAAAAAAAAAAAAAAAAAAAATCTAGGCATATTGCCTTTCTTGTCAAGGAAGGGTTTCCCCAAGTTTCCCTAATTTTCCCAACAGTAATTTTAACTGTGGAAGTCAAAGATCATGACACTTTGAAGGCATTTTTTACGAACACTATATCTGCCATTTTCAATTGATTACTCATACAACAGGTAATTATTCTGACATGTTATAATGTGCTTAGTTTTTACATGAAGGTCAATATTGGGTGCCGAGATCCTGCGAAACATTCAGCTCGGGTACCAATCGCAACTGGAAAACACCTGTTCGGAATATTCATCCGCAAGTCGATATTCCATCAATGCAAATGAACATATGTATGGCAATTTTTTGTAAATTTACGTTTCGTTTGCAGTTAATTTCTTGAAAATTACAGTTTGTTTGCCAATCGCGAGATTTCACGAAGCTGTGCTGAATAGCTTCGGATCTAGTTTATTCGCGTAGTGGTAATATTATCTGGGTCAGTGACTCAGCCGTGAAACACCTTTCAGTAAGGTTGTAGGGGCTACACTCCTATTCTAAGATGGGTATGCTTCGGCTTGGGGGAGTAAAATCGATACAAGATTTTTTTTTTCAAGTGAAGAAAATATATTGTGAAGTGTTATTACTGGGGTTTTACTCAGTTGAACGTGACAGATAATTCATGAAATCAGTCAAATATCTTAATAAAATTTAACTTTGATCAGTTTAAAACAAGCATAGCCCGCTTTTTTATAATTGAGATGTTTTCGTAAACTAATAGTACATCAAAATGATTTTTTATTTTATATTTTAATTCATATCAAATACGACTGATTGATTTGCTTTTTTGTTTTACTTTCCGAAAACTCGTTTTGAAATGTGTTATGTCTGAAACTAATCGGCACAGTACCTGTAACAAACAGGGAGTGGTACCCCTTGACGATACAGTACATGTATACATGTGGTCATGGCGGCGCAGTGCATAGTGTAATGTGATTTGTGTGTAAATGGCTATGCAGCAGCTATGTGGGAGTGCCACTAAAATATCGTGCTGTGTGTGTGTATGAACGGTGTGATCAAGGCGTTAGGTTTCGAATTTGTGGTAAAGTCTGGTGATTTTAAGCTGCCATTTGCTCTAGAACCGAGGAGTTATCACCTAGGGCGTGTGGAATAGTTAATTTGCTAGGACTCTAATCAAGTAACTTCGCCAAAAATGGAAACTTTGAAGAAGAAACTGGCTCAGCTGAGGGCCGAAGCCGAAGACAGCCGCGACGATGCCGAAATGCAAAGAAAAATTGCCAGGGAATACAAAGATCGTATGGAAACCGTAAGACAGGGTTTATTTTATTTCAGAATATTTTCCTTTTTCAGTTTCAGTGTGTGTTACCTCAGACGTGTATGTAGAATTCAGAGTGTTGTTATCATTTTCTCAGCAGAAAGTAGCGAAGTGATGTATTAATTTTTTGTTTAGATTCACTTAAATCACTTCGGATAGGGTTGACCCCCCGAGCAAGAATGACATGTCTGGCTCTTCGCTGACATTTTACAGAAAATGACCCTGCTTGCATTTCATGGAATGGGTGGGATGTGGACAAATGAAGGCGTTATTGGATGGACAAGCTGAGTTTACCACAAATTTCACCATGCAAAAATTGAATGCAATGGTCAATTGTCAAGACAACTAACGACATTTGTGGTTATAATCAAGTGTTTCATAAAATTTGTCACATTGTAATTAAATCATGCACATGATGATGTACACATTGCTGTCGATGCTAAACACAGTTATGACACACAGTTAACATACTGTTGACATGGTCGATGTGATTTTAAGTCTGAACATTGAATAAAAACGTTTTCCAACATTTTAAATGGCATTACACTGTGATTATCGCACAAATGATTTTTCATACTTAATTTGCAATTTAATTAATAAACAATTAAAAATTAAGTGGAGAAAAAAAGGAGGAATGTACGCACGCAGATTTCCAAGTAATCAAACGTTCCGATTCAAAGGGAGACTTTTGAGCCGATAATGGGCGGCCTGCTCACAGATCACCGGTCCTTTTCCATTGTTCTCATCGACTAGAAAAGGACCAGTGAATGGGATGCATAGCACCACACATTTGAATGTTTGGCCTGCGTACTCTTCGGCCAACTCGGGGATTGATCCTAATTTACGTACAGGCGATGCAGTAAGCTACTAGATTGACTCGTCAAGAATGTTTTCCGCATGGACCATCATGGGTCTAAGGGATGTAACCGGGAGCTACACTGCGATTATCGCAGCTACTTTATCGCGTAACTCAAAGCATCTCATGTAGTGTTGAATTCAAATTTTCCAGTTGTGGATTGCCAGGCAATATCTGTAATGGCACTGTAGTGCATGATTTGTCATAACAGAAATGAAATGATAGAAAAGGGAAATTACTTGATCTGTCAGAGAAGTCTTGTACATGGTATAAACATGGAGGTAGAATTAAGTATGACATCTTACAAAAGAATCAGCAATGCTGAAATTAGGTTGGCATTATGTGTGCTACATTTTTGTCGTTATGAGGCAAATTTTTTCACAAAGGTATTCACTGATTTAACTAAAAATGTCCACTAGTTGCTAAGTGCTTAGCAGCTAGACCAATATTAGATTAACACTGTTTAATTATGTAGTACTTAATTGATAAGCTTTTTATGCAGCATTCATTATGAACCCTTTTTCACACCATGGGGTGCATTGCAGATTGTTCAAAGGATTATAGGTAAAATACAGGATTGGTCAAGCTGATAGTGCAGTGTTCTTACTGAGTGTGATTCAAAAGGCCTACATGTACATGAAAAAACAAACCTGTGAAAATTTGGGCTCAATCTGTCAACTGAGTCAAGAGAAATTTGTCAAAAAAAGACATGCATATTTTTCAGCATGTAAACACACTAATCCTGAATTTCTATTGTGACAACCAAAATTAAAATGGGGTTCTTCAAATTCTATTTTCATGACTTTGGCAGTACATATGGACAGACAAAAATATTTCTATGGAAGATCGGTACTTAACCTGAGTATGAACTTCATAATCAGTAGTCTTTCAGACTGAAACTAATATTTAAAAAAAAATATGAATATCAATCCTTTAGGCCTTATACTTCAAAAATGAAAATCTGTCTATTTTTTATATTTTTTTTCCTTCTATTTTTATAACAAATTTCCTGGACAAATTTGAAAACCTTGAACATAAGAAAAGACACAACAGCCGTGTCAAGCTAACATGTAATTTCATAATATAGCCTATAATTTTGTAAATTAATTGAAATTTTAGGAGCTTTGAACAGTGTAGTACACTGTAGACATTGGAATAACATGAAACTTAAAGGCTCTCCAAGGCTATTTTGTAGTGTCTTGATAAAAGTACGCGTATAAAATTGTATTTGGGTATGTTCAGCAGTTTTCTCTTATCAATTTGGAAAAGGGACCAGGTCTACAGTCTGTGGACATTTCCCTAACAGACTTGAGGCAGTGTGGCTGGGGTGTGGTCCAATTCCGCCAATATCCTCTTGTCCGATGTCATGCCGAACCAAGTTGTTTGGACCTTGGACATTCTTGGAATGCGTGATCCTGTGATAAGGATTGGTTGTTTGGGCCTGAGAGTCCAATTCCCGTTCGTATTCCTTCACTTTGGCAGTAGGATTTGGAAGGATTTGGGACTGTTTTATGTGCATACAAATTTTGTTATGAAAGAGTAAGTTTCGTATTGAATGGAAAATGTGTACAGCTGTACTGTACGTGTATGTGTGTGTACATGTACATGTACATGTATGTGAGCTGTACAGTACTGTATAAATTATAGTGTATTATGTGGTGAGCTCAGTGTATCGAACCATGGGCTTCAAGCTGACATTGCATTGGTGCACATAGAAGTACATGTACTGTACATTTAATTTATGCTCTCTGCTTGATGATTGCCCTGCATGGTCCAGGGCAGAGTCAAGTGTTGCCATGTGTACTATTATCAAGGCCTGGGGTTACGTACAATATTTACATATTAAATAGTAGGGCCTATATATATATATATATATATATATATATATACAAAGGATGTATTTCCTTTTGCTTGAATTAAAGGTCAATTTTGGTTAAAACCATTCCAGAATACATTGTCTCATCTCGTCTTGATTCCTATCTTTTGATGGTAGATGATACCTACAAATGTAATCAACTCTTGCCTCCCACACCTACTGGGATCTGATTGTTATCCTGAAAATACTGAAGATCTTTATCATAAACATCAAGAACCTTGTTCATATGGAAATGGGCAATCCGCTCTCCATCTGATAAAGATGTGCAGTATATTTTTTTTTGTATTGCTGATAATTTATTTTGGTCAACCTGCCTACTAAGCACATGTGTACTTTTTTAAAAGCACTGTGTTTTTAATGTGGTGGGATGGACTTAAGTTTGTGTCTTTTTGGTTTCAATTCATTATCTGCTTAGGCTGAGGCAGAAAAGGAAGACTTGATCCGCAAGACACAGCTTTTGGACGATGACATCACAAGACTCACAGCAAAGAAAGATGAACTCTCATCAAAACTCGCAGAGGTAGAAGAGCAAGCCGAACTACACATAAGGTGAGTCGTTAAAACCTTTTGAGACATTCTTTCCCTGCCTGTTATCTTCATGGATACAGTGCCCAGTTTCACTGTTAATGCTTAGTGTTGAATTCCACGCTTACAGTCCTCATTCTCCACTTATAACAGAGGGTTAACGCCTAACTTGAAGTACGCACATGCACAGACAAAGTGCCCTTGCTAACCAAGGAAGTACATTTAAACCCTTACAGTCTCAAATCCTTCTAAATCCTTTTAAATCCTATGGCCAAAGTTAAGGAATTTGAAGGAATTGGGACCAAGGGCCCAAACAACCAGTGCTTATCGCAGGATCAATCAGTTATTCCAAGAAGATGTAAGTCCAAACAACTTGGTATGTTGTGACATACATGTACATGTAGAAGAGGATATTCGAGGAATTGGACCTCATGCTAGCCAAACTGCCTCAGTGTGTAAGGGTTTTAAGCATTTGTTTCAGAGAAGGTTGCTGGCTGAAACGCAAATTGGGCACCACACAAGTAAAACAGCATTTCATCATCATGGTTTCAAGTTTCTTCATGTCTTTCAAGAAAAGTACCAGGCACTGATTCATTGACAGAAAGATATGCGTACAGATCTAAACAATTACTGTGACTTGATGCTTCCATAACATAAAAACAACTCTCTCTTCAACAAGACAGAATGTTTTGATGGCTCGGCTGGTGCTGAGCTATTGAAATCTAACACAAGAAACCAACTTGGAACCTCCTTTCAAAGACTAATCCCTTTGGTCAATGAATGCCACGCCCCTTGATGGCACAACCCTGGGGGGCATTGACAGGCCAATCATGTGCATGAAGTTAGCATTTATTTTAAACCAGATGTTTTTTGTACATGTAGGAAACTCAATGGCCAATCAACAATTCAGATTGGTTAATCAAGTCGTGGGATTGACAGCTGTCAGTTGTGCTTTTTTTTTTAAAGATTGAACTCTTGATAAGAATTACAATGTTTTGTTCTCTTTAAAACCTGAAACGAAATAATTCAAAGGAACATTTTTGTAGGTGCAGACTTCATCGGACTTAAAATTCAAACCAACTTTTGAGGAATCTTTCATAAACATGTGTAATACATTTGCATACATGTACATGTAAATTGTTCACTTGCATATCCTTATGAACACGATCATTTCACATTGTACAATGGCATTATCACCACAAGCAAAGTACTACAGATTGACAAAAATGTGGGGTTTGTCAATGCCCTAATTTGATGACTTTGCAATTATGTGCCGAAATGAACACAAAGAGCAAAAAAAAAAACAGAGTTGTGTCCTCAGACTATTCATCCCTTGGGAGACCTTTCTAAATGATGCTGCCACTTTAAAAGGGGCGGCTTTTTATGGTTACTTTCTTAACCATGCAAAACAGGATGAGACACTTGTTTTTGTGTTGAGGTTTTTGGTTTAGACAGACAGCCTCTGTGAGACCTTCCATTCTGTACCACGAAAAAAAGCCTCAACTTCCTCAAGAGTATGGTCTTATGAAGAAACATTTACATGTTTGTTGGATAAATTGAATGGAATGCGTAGCTTTGAGAGATCTATTTTGAAACAAAAATAGTCTGGGCCCCCTTTGTCATGAATCATTGCTAGGATGATGCCTTTGTGATAGGGAATCTGACAACCATGGGAGAGCTGTCACAAGATTCTGATCTAATTTGTGCAAAATTATCACAGTATTTGGAAGCCGTTAGCGGTGAATATTGGAATTACAGACAAAGTGACTGTTGGTATCTGTGTAACCAAATGTAGTTTGAATCCGTTCCTAAACGGAACCAATTTTATGGTTTGAAAGGGGACTATACATGTACCGTATCAGGCCTTGATCTTATGAAAAACGGGGCAGGCCTTTGCTGGCCAAATCAGAGAAATTGTACAAGGGCATGCTGGCCAAGTTGGTAGTGACAGTGCAATTTTTCTGAAGGGCATGCTGGCCAACTCGACAGGGACAGGGCATGAGGCCAATGGCCTCGGTGGCCTTGGTTAAGATCAAGGCCTGCCATATGGATACGTTTACAAACCTGCCAACCATCCAATTTAATAGGAATTGTCTCGGTTTTTAAGTTTACCCCCCCCCCCCCCACCCGCCCACAAAAAAAAACTTGACTTGTGGATCAACTTAAGGTGTTCCTACTGAGTTTTCAATGTTGGCAGGTATGAGGTCCATTTGGGTGTTTTGTTGTGTCATTGCAATAAAATTATCACTCAGTTGTTTCAACAAAGGATTACATGACTGCATCCTGTCTCTTTTCTGAAGACCCATCATTTGACTGAGTTAGTTTTTGAAACTTTATAAACCATTTAATCGGATATGCATACATCAACTAAATCGAACTCCCTGCCCGACCCTGTCCCCCAATTTTTCCAGACTTTCTGGTTCGGTCTGAGTTTTTTATATACAGTACATGTACATCACAGTCTATGTGGCATGGGGCCAGATTGACTTGTTCCAATCTTATCAGAACCCATAAGTAATCAGGATGGACCCTGTTGATATGTAGATACAGGAATGATTATTGCTATAATTCCTAGTAAGTTTAGTCTAAATTAATCATTGTCACTTCTGGCCTTGTTTTAAAAAAAAAACCTGAACTCCTTTATGATGATTTACAATGATTATTTGAGATTGGTCTACCTTCACTGACAGAACACATGTGGTTTTTATGTGTATTTCCATGGGAGACTACTTGGCTTGCAGGTGGGCCATGGTTTGAGGAGCCCAGTAACCCTGAACATTTGACAATAAAAGTTGCAGACATACTTGATTCAAGGACTATTAACCTTCTAGTCTGACGGAAGTGACTTGCAGCCACTGCAAGGATTTAACTTTGTGAACTACAATCAGCGCTTCCACTTGGAATAGACAGTGGACCAAGTGCTGGGTTTTACCACAAAATTTCAACAGGCCTTTGTATTTGTCAGGATTTTTCATTGATCTTCCTGCATCTTCAGACCTTCTTGAAAGTCGCAAAATTGCCACCACTCCTTGGCCTTGTTACGTTATGTCCAAACCTTCAGATATTGAAATGTTGAGAGTCTGTAAACCTCTGAAATGTAGCATCCTGTAAATTCAGGGTGCTTTATCTTCACTCTGAAGGGAAACTGTAATCCAATTTGCAGGATTTTCATACAATCTCGCCCCTGATTTCAAGGGGTGGATTTGCACATTATTTTAATGTGACTCTGTCATGAACAGGCAGACTGGTAACCATGGCAGCTAGCCTTGGTCACTTGTTAGTGCATAATTAGGTTGGGACTATAGGGGCAATCATTGTCCTGTGCATACACTGTTGGGGAAAAG
Organism: Marthasterias glacialis; assembly: GCA_911728455.2. Classification (NCBI taxonomy): domain Eukaryota; kingdom Metazoa; phylum Echinodermata; class Asteroidea; order Forcipulatida; family Asteriidae; genus Marthasterias; species Marthasterias glacialis. Next base: position 7,916,951 of record OU452230.1, read on the forward strand.
GTAAGGTTACCTCTCAGTGTGAGCTCTCGCTTTACTCTGAAAAAGCATTCCAAGGTGAGGTGTGGTCTAGAATGTTCTGCCTCCATGGCTCACCATAGTTACAATCAAACAAGGCCTGTCGGGCTAAGAAGGAAAACAAAAGTTACCAGATATAGTTTATCCAAATAGGCTAATGGTTGCACGTATAGACTTGACTGAGCTTTGGTTACATTTACACTTCAATCAGCTGTTAAAAGTGTACATTGTATAGTATTCAGGCTTGATTCTTTGTTCTTGTTCAAAGGGAATTATTAGGGCAAGTCTAATTTTCGTAAGCATAAAGTGGCACCTTAAGGAGGGAAATTTTGTATTTGGACTGGAACATTTCAAGAGGCACCAAGGCAATGACCAGGGCCATGGAGGCAACCATGGAGGCGATTGCCTCTGTTGCCTCATCAGTGAGGTATCAGACCTGAGTGTGTAAGATGTTTGCATAACAATATGACAACACATGTGATGTGAGTGCATCAGCGTTGACTTCCAAAAGAGTGGCTGACAGCTTTGCACTGTCTGATAGTCCTATGTAGGTCCTACATGTACATTTATGCAGGCCTCAAACTTAACCGAGGCCAATGGCCTTATGCCCTGCCGAGTTGGCCTGGTGCCCCTCCAGAAACATTGCACTGTCACTACGAACTTGGCCAGCATGCCCTCTTTGAGAAATGTACAATTTCTCTGATTTGGCCTGCCACAGCCTGTTTTTCTTAAGATCAAGGCATGTATATACATGTATGCATATGTGCTTAAGCATACAATACTGAGCCTTGTTACATTCTTTGGAAAGCTATCCATGTCCCCTTCCAATGGTAATTTGTTTGTATGACAATATAATTTATTATTATTTTATGAAAAACATGCTCTCGGCAGAGTTATTATTGCCTGCCCAATAAAAAAAATACCACAAACAGGCCTGGATTTTCATTGTTGCACTTGAAGGTTTTTCTTTGAGAAAACAACCATTTGAATAAAAAAAGTTAAAATGTCTTTTGGAGTCTCCATTGGAGTACCAAGGCCCTGTTTCATGGCGCTGCTCACAGCGGAGTTCGTTTACAGCCCATGAAACCACACGCTTTACAGGGCACCATAAGTGCAGATTTCTGTATTTTATCTCAGTCCTGCTTCAAGACAGGACTAGACCGAGGGCATGTTCACACGAGTAGTTAACTTCACTGCTAACTTCTCTGCTAAATATTCGCAGCGGGGGATCTTCGTAAAAACGGACTGAACTAAAAAATGCCTTGCGTTCACACGGAGTGCTAACTGCCGATAGCTGTCTGCAAAGGTCACAAAACCATTACGTCATTTTCCGGTTGTTTTCGCGCGCGCGCGCCCCTGGCAAAATGTGTCTCTGTCAAAGCAGCGGGCTAGCGATCTTTTGGCCAAGTTCGTACGATTCCCATTTCGTGGAAGCGGACCGGTATTGCCTGGTACTCGTGCCACAAAACACATGCTGGGTACCAGTCAGGCTCAGCTGGGTTTTTTGTGCGAAGTTGGCCTTTGTTTTATTTCTGACAATCACAAACATGGCTCCGAACATGCAATTTCATGGTTCTTTACAAGTTTTCGCAGTTATTTTGGCTGCGTTGAGAGTACGTACTAGGGCTGCTTTAGAGAGTGCAGATGAGGTGAAGTTGGGTGAAAAGACAAGAGAGTTTCGTCAGCGGTGGAAAAGGGAAATGGGTAGACGACTCCTTGGGCTCGGCTTCGTTTTTGGAAGTATATCTTGCGGCGAAAACAACATGTCGCATGTATTTTGCACGCGGTATCAGGAAGTGGTCTGAAGTGGCTAAGGTCAGTTGCGTTCACACGGCAAAATAGCGCTGTTAAAGTATCAAGTTTCACTGCTAAGTCGTAAAACTGAAGTTAGCAGCGGAAATTTTCGCTGCTAACTTTTGGAGTTAGCAGCGAAGTTGGCAGCGAAGTTAACTATTTTTGCGTTCACACGGTCACAAATTTTTCGCTGTTAGCTAGCAGCGAAGTTAGCAGCGAAGTTAGCTACTCGTGTGAACGTACCCATAGAGACCATCTGACGCCATCTCCCTTAGGGGTTGTAACAGTTACATGTACCATGTAACATGAACAGACGGGCTAGCATGTGAACAGCACAGTGTTTCACACATGGTAGTGCTAATCCCATGCCAGACAAATGTAATTCACCACACTTGTGAGTGATAATGATGTTGCCATGACCTCAGTTGGCCTCTGACCTCGTAAGGTCATCGCGCAGCAATGTTTATTGAAGTTGTGCTGGGTGACATCAGTGCACTGTGGTGGCAGAGGACAATAGGCCCAGTGCAACCTGTTTTTTGTTCCTAAGGATATGTGCATCAAGTGATTGATTGGCTATCATGATGGTGCAGTTACAATGTATGCAAAGTAATTTCTTCATTGGAGAGAACTGTGTGTGGTTAGGATAAAAGTTCTTTATAAACCCTATTATATTTGCTGCTGCACAACTACATACATTTTTGTACTTCCTGTGGAAATTTTAGTGACATGTACTGTACACGTAAACTTCATAACTAGAGACACACCTTAACCCATACTGTCCCAGAATCCTATATCCAATTGCCAAAGTGAAGGATTCAGAAGGAATGGGGCTGGTAGGCACAAATAACAATTGCTCATCACATCTTAAAAGTCCAAACAGTTTGGTGTGGAGTGATATTGTGTACAGTAGGAGAAGAGGATATCGGAGGATTCTAGCCAAACTGCCGAGTCTGTGTGTAGACTTACAAAAATTAGTGGTATGCTGTGTTCTCCCGCCAACCAGTTTTGTACATATGTATGCTAACCTACATTATGGGAGTCCAACATCTCTCAGTTGGGATCAACCGAAATCCCGGACTTGTTAAAGCTATCAAGGGAGGTTTTAGCTTTTGTAGTATCAGCAACTTTAGAGTGTTGTCATATTTTTTTCCCCTAAATACAGACATCAATCAGTGGTTAAATAAGTTTAGCCTTTATTGGGGTTGTTTTTCAAGTATTTTCAACAGTACATGCCGACTTTGGATTGTGATGCTTGTTGGTTTTACACGCCTTACCTATAAATTCCAATAATATGAAGTCATGTCAAGGGCACATTATTAGTGAAGCCCTGGCAGCTTAAAGACCCTTTCATCCCCCACATCCCAGTAGAATGTGAGGACAAGAATTCCTTTGATTCGCTGGACTGAATGGGAACCTGACAAACCAGTACCCCATCATGGTGAACACAGCAATTGTGGGTCTGCTATTTTTACTGGTATTCACCTGGCTGGGTCCTTTCATTCTGATGGGCCTCCAAAGTGTGCCTAGTCTGCCCACTGAATTGTCTTCATGCTTGGGGGGAGTTCGTGAGTAGTTATTTCACCTGACATGGAACAGTGAACCATCGCACCGCCCGAAAAGGGTCCACAGTGGGGGAGGCTATAAAGTCACTTACTTTACCGACAAATTGCCCAATGTTTGTGTTACATGTAGTTTTACAATGCTGCTGGGTCTTGTTTCTGACTTTGTTGGTTTTGTATAACATGAGTGCATGTGTAATGAAACAAACGGAAAGGTTTTACAAAATTAGACAGGCAGTCTTTGGAATAAACAACACCCACAAATATGAATACTTTACTCATAAATGAAAGCATTTACATGTAGCTCCTCAACCCATGGAAAACAGGTTTGCCTACTAAAAGCACATGCAATGTTATTATGCATGTTGGTGTTTGTCCTATGTCATCAATGGGTGTGTGCAGAATTCAGCAATCCCGCTGGATTCATTAGAAACTCAGCAAGGCAAAGGTTGGTCCAAATACTGTTCATCATACGGTTGAGTTCATCCCATACCTGGCACATGTAAATATGTTCGTTGCTGATATGTCATGTACATGCACAGTTGAATACAGTGTAGAAGTACAGTGCATGTGGAGATACCTGAGTGGTGTAGCCTTCGCCCTTGCCATAGCAGACAATGCACGATATTGTTTGCACACCAGCAGCATTACAAGCACCCCACCCCATTCCTGTGTGCACCCAGAAAGAAACCTGAATGAGCTGCATAAATTTCTGCCATTACTGGGTTCAAAGTGTAAAATGAGTGACCTTTTGTAAACAAGAAGTTACATTTCAGGGGCTCCATTCATAGGAGGTATCCACCTTTAAAGGAGGTGTCCACCTTTAAAGGAGGTGTCCACCTTTAAAGGAGGTGCCCACCTTTAAAGGAGGTGTCCACCTTTAAAGGAGGTGCCCACCTTTAAAGGAGGTGTCCACCTTTAAAGGAGGTGTCCACCTTTAAAGGAGGTGTCCACCTTTAAAGGAGGTGCCCACCTTTAAAGGAGGTGTCCACCTTTAAAGGAGGTGCCCACCTTTAAAGGAGGTGCCCACCTTTAAAGGAGGTGTCCACCTTTAAAGGAGGTGCCCACCTTTAAAGGAGGTGCCCACCTTTAAAGGAGGTGTCCACCTTTAAAGGAGGTGCCCACCTTTAAAGGAGGTGCCCACCTTTAAAGGAGGTGTCCACCTTTAAAGGAGGTGCCCACCTTTAAAGGAGGTGCCGCTCTGTAAGCAGAAGATGCCTGCTTATAAGCTTGAAATTGGGTCCAGGTCAAATGTACATGTAAGTTTACCCTAAGAGATAACATCGTTAAGTATTTTATTCCACAGGGGAAGTCACTTTAAATCATTGTTTGAAGTTCACGGTGCAAGTATACATGGAAATGATGCCCTCAGGTTATATATTTAAAAGTATGGGCAGTGTTATCAACTGTTTCTGGGAAACTATTGCGAATCTATTGCCGAAAACGTTAAAAAGATAACGCTGAAAAGATCTTTTTAAGGTCAGGCTCTGACCTTCCCATTTGTTTAACCTTGGTCTGAGATGGCAAAATGTAATTTGAGATTGAATAATCCGTGGTGTATTTAGCCCTACATACTTGAGGTTAAATCGAAACTCATGGGAATTATCAGGCCGGGGTTAAGCCTGCCCAAAGAATAGGTAGGAAATGTTTATTGTGATATTCTAAGTACATTCCTGAGGTTCTAAATATGGAAAATGTCATTGCCAGAAGGCGTAGAGCCAGCATGCGTGCGTCTTAATGTGTGTGTAGTTTTATTGCAGTCGAACCTGTGTAGATAATTTAATGACTTGTCCTGTCCGGTGTATAGGGTTTGTGTTCATTCCACTGAAAGGGACCGTCTGTACAAAATGAAAGTGAATAATCAAGTACTTGTACATGTGATGTAGTCGGATGTCATTTCTTTGCAAATGAACATCGACAATAAACAAACCAGCAACAGTGTACATGTAGGCCTACAGTGTTTGTAGAGATGTTAACTTCAGATCCAAGTTACGAACAAGCAGCCGTAGTAAATTAATGCAAGAGATAATTTACACGTTCGGCTAGAGAAATTGTCAATTACCATAAATACACATATCTACCACTTAAAACTTAATACATTTATAATGTATACAGTGGTGTCTTATGAACAGTTGACTTGACAGAGGCGAGTCAGTTGTATGAACAGATTTACCGAGTTATTAATTAACTGCTTTAGGGAGCTGGCTTAGTTTGACCAGCTGTGACCTTACGGCTTTGTAACCTCCTGATGCAATTTTACTTCTGTTTGTAGTCATAAACAAAACAAGGAACTAACCATTTGCATTTCATAAAAATAGGAACTGGAATTACCCAGGTGTAATCAAGACTCGTGGTTTTGTTGTACCATTTACATGTTAAACCAAACATACAGTTAAACACAGCTAACGAGCTACAGTTTCTGAAGTAAAAACAGAAACAAAACTGAGAGTACTACCCAAGTTTAAACACAGACTGGGCATACTATTGCGTTTCTGGGACGCAGCTGGCTTCATTATCCAAGGTGCGAAAAAAATCTGTGGCCTTAATAAGTGTTGAATAGTTTGAGTATTAAATACAAGAAAAAGGAGACAATCTCTGTTGTGAATGCGGAACTAGTTACATGGTCAGAGGATTTCCTGTGGATGTGTCTATACATAATGCACATCTGGTCTTTTATCCGCCACACCTGAAATTCCTGTTGACAGATCATGTCTAGATAACTGCCAGAAAGCAACATGCAGTGAAAACGGACAAGTTCTTTTTGAGCTGTTCTACCAAACATTCATACCATTCACAGGCAACCTGAAAGTATGCTTTAAAAAAAAAAAAAAAACTGTGTACAAATATGGTTTGAACTTTGAGAATATTTCACAGAATGGCGTCTGAAACATTTGTTGAGTTATACAGATGACTATAAAGCAAGTTGGTATTATTATATCTTTCTGGTAATGAAATCAAGGGACCTCAAAAATGAGCAGCACTGTGACCCGTAGGCCTGTAGATATCTGTGTAGAGGAGATTGTGAAGAAATGTCAGTTTTAGATATCGGAGGAAACCTCAAAATGAAGGAAACCCAGGCAATCAGGTAGGGACCAATCTGGGTCACAGAGGTGAAGGGCACGGAAGAAACCACTGAGCCATAAGGAATGTCAGCTGTAAGTTGGGTGGGCCAGAAGGTTGTCATTGGGACACTCTGTTTTATCATATAAAAGTGATTTTGTTTTGTTTTAATTTAAAGCAATGTTGCCCAAAGTTGATGCACCGTGAAGATATCCTGCTGTGGTGAGAATGGTGTCTCGTCTCATTGTCTTGTTCTGTGGATTGATAATTCGGCAATTGGGCTGTTTATTATTTTTAGGAAGGGGTTTGTGTTCTGGGAACAGATGAGTTCAGTGGTTCATCACAGGTTACATGTACCCACTTCCCATCATTCAGTGGTGAAGTCTGGATCCTGTTTGTTTGCAGCTTTGTGGTCATTGGTCAAGTGGTGTCTGATGGCTGGGTCATATCAAGTTGAAATCATTTCTGATTAACCAAGTTGGGCTCTACCAATCAACCGGAAAAGAGTATTTATACAAAATCAGTTATTAACAGAGGTCAAATTTGTGTTAATTTATTATTTCACATGTACACTGCCCTTACATTTTTTTGTCGAGGGGCTGTTACCCTTGGCTACTTATTATGTGGTTGAAAAGATTAAAAAAAATTGTTTAAAGACACAATCAGTTTTGATAATGATGTGTACATTAACATATCTCCTCGGAATTGTAATAATGGTTATTTAGCATAGGAATGTATTAGTGGGTACCAGGACATCTACTGGCACATTATTAACGCTACAGCAACGCTTGGTGAGCTGCAGTCGAAAGTACCTATGCATAGCACTTCACTGTACGGTGCTCATGTTTAATACACGCGGGGGCAGATCTATACATGTATGCACGTTACCATCCACGTATTGTGCACACTGTGTCTGGCAGACACTGCATTGGTAATGAACTACAGCATGTATTAGTCATTGAAAGATGACTGTGTTTCACTAGCTAGACATACAAAGCCTTTGAATGATTATGATAATTAATTCAATTCCAATACTTAGCAAGGGTGTGTGTGTGTGTGTGTGTGTGTTAGACACCTGTTATGTAAACGAGAGAACCCATGTAATTGATTGGGCATTGTTATTTTAGCAGGTGCAAATTTACTCCATGGAAATAAAAATATAGGCCTATCTGAAATTGAACTTGTGTTTTTTCTTATTTGACATGAATTTTATAAAGGAAAACTCAACTGATTGGTACATAGGCATTGTGTTAGCCAGGGGGGCTGTCCGGGTGTCTTTATGGGCATCCTATTGGGAATGTGGGAAATCCTATGTACTTATTAATCTGATATCTGTCATTTACATGTAAAAGTATCAACTGTATGTCATCTTGTTTACAAGGAGAGGGACCTTGTACATTCCAGGGGCATTTCCTGGTAGGCAAGATATGTACATTATGTATGAAATTTACCAAATTAAATAATTGTAAAAAAGCAACAGCCGGACGGTTTTTGACATGCAATTGCATCCCTTTTCTTAAAGGGGCTCTGTCGTCATGATTATAGCAGTAAATGGAATAACCCAGTTACTGCCTGCACGCCAGCAGCCACATCACAGTTTAACAAAGATGGCACCCTTTGTGATTTGACAACAATCGCGCGCGTGTACAATATGTGGGTGAGAGTGCATCTTTCCATGCACAGCCACAGGCCTGCTGTAATCATGATGACACACAGCCTCTTTGATATCAATAATTGATAAAACAAATTGTACCGTGCAATATTTTTAAAATCTGAGTTATGTTTTCCTCCATTGAGCTGTGAACAAAGTGTGCCTGTAGGAAGTCTGCTATCTACGGCTTTTTTGTAAACGGCTTTAGCGTTTTTTCTCTTCTTCAATCGACAGCAAAGTTTGGCAGACTTTTTCCCTGTCCTGCCTAAAACCCTTTTACCAATTGTAACTTCGTTTTTGCCCAGCTGTTATAAAAAAGACTGGCTATTTATCTTCTCTTTCTCTTTTTTGTTTCTTTTTCCAGGGCAACCAAGGCTCTGGAGACTAGGAGCATGTCTGATGATGAAAAGGTGGGCATCCTTGGCGATGGTCAAATCTAAATAGATAAATAAGTAAAAATAAGTTCAGCAAGGGAAAAAAACCTTCATAATATATTTAAAGTTGCACTGACATCACAGGCAGCTACAGCTATGGTCTGCCATTTTGGGTGTCAAATTACATGTGAAGGTATCGTGCGTGGACTGCGTGTCTAAAATGCGTGAACTAAAACGTGCACTGTATAGTAACAAACAGGGAACAGGCTTGTATGCTTCGTTATTGAAAGGGCAAGGGCACCAAGGCATTTTCTCCATGGTAAAGGGCATCTCTTATGAGGAAATTGGAAATTCCAAGGGGCACCAGGGGCAATGGAGGCAATCGCCTTTCTTGCCTCCGTGAAGTATCAGCGCCTGGGGGAATCTGACTCCTACAATGGCGCTGCCAAGATCTATCATGGGTGAAGACGGATGAATTTTGACCAAGTGATAAAGAGCAAATTATTGCGTGATTCTTGGAGAGTCGTAAAAATTGTGCATACATGTATTTCAATGTTCTGGAAAGTGTTTGAAGTCAACATTTTATTGCATAAAGGGTTCCGATGAAAAGAGTTCGCCTGAAGTGTGAACCAGACTGTGGCTCGGAATGAAAGATGATCCATTGTAGTAGATTCATACAGCCCTATATCTCATTTCACAAGATATTGATTTTTGAGCCCAGAACTATATATGATCTTGTTCACATGTCTAGCATAACAGCTGGAGAAGTTTGTCTCCAAACGTACATAAAGGGATACATAAAAGCATTTGTAAATCCCAGCTATTTCTTTAGTCAACCGTGAATTTTTCAGCCCTATTAAATCCTTGAAAAGAGAGGGTTGTACATGTGACATATAATCAATCATGACCAGTGTTATTGGGGAGTGGGGGGGGGGGGGAGGAGGAGTATGGCGACAAAATGCAAACAAAGCGGTTTGTGTATGATACTGGTATTGATTCTAAAGGTTCGTTTTGGAGAATTTTTCCTAGTTTATGTTCAACCGAGCTTGAAGAAGTCCCAGAGAAAAGATCATGACCCACATTTTAGTTTGTATGCTGATGTTCTGTTGTTGTATCGTGGCTACAATTTGTGTGAATGTCGTAAATTCTATCAATGTTGTGAAATCCTTTTTTGTTTCCAAACAAGAACCATGCATGATGGTATGAATGTCTTTTCCAAGCACAGTCATAAATGTTCAGTTTTGTTAGAATTGTTGCAAAAGATATTTTGTTTTGCAGTTTGTCTGCTTCTCCGTATTTGCTTTGGGGTTTTCTTGGATAAAGTGTACCGTCTGCCTTGATATGTTTGAATTAAATAAATTGTGTTTTTTTTCTCTTTTCCTCTCACTGAATATTCCTTTCTGTTTGTCATATTCCAACTGCCCCCTTTTTCCTTCTCATCTTAAATGTGTTCTTGTTTGATTTCATCCCCTGAAATACATTCCCTGGTTTTTGTTCTTCTTTCTCTCGCTCTCTATCCGTTATCAATGCTTTTCTACTTCCCGCATCCCCCTTTCATGTTTATCTTGAATTTTGTGAAACCTGTATACTCTCAACTTTTACCCATACCCTTTCTTGTCTACACTCTTTCCTTCCTTGATGTGCATTCCTTTCCTGCTTGTAAATGGATGTTGCTTCCCGGACTATCTCTCTGCACCTTCCCTTCCTGATGTGGGACCCCCGCCCATCTGTGCCGGACACGCCCCTGCCCCGCCCGTTCATCAGATCAATGAACTTGAGACCCAAGTGCGGCAATTCAAAGAGGCCTCAGAGGAGTCGGATCGTAAATATGATGAGGTACACAAACCCCCCACTCTGAATTAATCTTTTTTACTAACCATTCTCGTTTTGTCCCCCATCACGGGGCATTTTTTTTATTCTTCTCCACTGCCTCCTTTTTACGGACTTTGCTTTAAAAAAAACCAAAAGATCAACCAACTTGAGAAGGATCTGATAAAGTGGAAGAATGCAGCTGATCAGTTTGAATTTCAGTACAAGGAGGTAAAGAAATTATGCATTTTTTTTTGTGGAAAGCTGTCTTTACATGTGCTGATATTTGGTAAGAATATCAGGTTCTATTTTTGTTATCGAATTCTGTTATATGAACTGTACTTTTGTTTATATTTTGATGTTTTAAGTGTGATCTGGTGCATTGAAGGATACATAAAAGCATCTTGAATCCTTAAAAATAAAAATCAGTTCATCATTATGTTGTCAATTTTTACATACATGGGATATGGAATGGATAAGTGTTTGTTCAGTGACTGATTGTTGTTGTTTTTTTTTTGGGGGGGGGGTTTACTTTTGTGCCTGGTCATGTTTTTTGTGTAATTTTGGTATCCATTTCTGGCTTTCTCCTGATACAACTTGTGTGGCTATCTGTGGTTGGTTGGTTGGGTTTTTGTTTCATGCAAAATGGTGTTTTTCGTTACAGCTCGGGCTAGATCATTGTATTTACCTGTGCATCAAGATTGCCCTTATAGCCATAAGCCCTAGCCAAAGCCGCTCCAGTTGGACCTGGCCTTGCCTAGCAGCCTAGGGGGAAAAGGGGCTTGTTCATTTTGCAGTGAGATTGACAGTTGTCCTTGTTCTTTGGGTAAACAGGAAATGTGACAGTATTCTGATGAAGAGTTCCATTCAAATTTCCTCATGAACAGTATCGTGTACCGTCAGAATTGACGTCATGAGATTGTTCAGAAATGCCAAACGCACACTAATAAAACACAAGCCACGCCAGTTGCATGCCAAGGGGTAACGCTTCCCTGCAATTATGTGTGGTGAAGAGTTGTCATGTAGAAATTATCTCTATCAAAATGTGGATTAAATTTTGTTTTTAAACTAGATGATCGATGAATGTCACTTGACGGGTCTTTGTTTATACTTTTTTTCTAGTATTTAAGTCTGAAGTGGGGCAGATAGGGGAAGATGGTATAAGATGTTTGGTTACAGGGAATCGCAGATTTGTCCGTTGAAAAAATAAAGGAAGAAGAAAAGCAATTTTTTAAATTGTCAAAATGGCTGACATTGCTTGTTATACTAGCTATCTTTTTTTTTAAAGGACAAATCTGCGATGGCCCTATCTATAGCAAAATATTTTTCTCATGACTGTGTGCAGAATTCCATGCTTGCATCATCAAAGGCACAATCCCGTCACCTCCCTGCCGTACTGTAATAGGACCTTTTCTAACACATTTACTGATGCCCATTGTATCCCAAAGGTTCAAAGAAAATTCACTGTCACAGAGCAAGAGTTGGAGCGTTCAGATGAACGTTGCAAGGATTTAGAAAGGTTAGTCCATGTACCTCTTCTTTTTATTTTCCTTATGGTGGGCAAGACAATCCATTTTCATTTTGCCGTTTCTAAAGAAGAAATTGTAAAACGTGATTATTTGAAATTGATAAAAACGATGTTGTGTTCTTTCGGTCTCAACCTGCAGCAAGCTCAATGAACTTACAGAACAGGTTAGCACTTTGCAGGCAGCTTGCAAGTCTGCCGAGGCCAGATACGAGAAGGCTTCTGAGGCAGAGGAGGCACTGATGACTAAAGTACAGGAGCTGAATCTAGAGAAGGAAGATGTAAGTACTGACTGTTGGATCCTTCCAAAAACAGTTGTTGGGATGCGGAAAAGATCAAGGCCCAATTTCAAGCAGAAAATACTGCTGGACAATTTTTCTGCTAAGCAAAAATAAGCAGGATACCAGGAACAGATTGTACATGTGACATGGTATTCTGGCTGGTAACCTTATTCTGGTAAGCATAATTTTGTTGTGCTTAGCTACTTTTTGTTACTTAAGCAGCTCTATGAAATTGGGCCCAGGTTGTTAACAATAAAGAGTCAAGATTGTTATATGCATGTCAGAATGAATGATTTGTCTTGAATTTGTACTCAGAAATGCCCCAGACAGTTTATCCATTTTTGATTGGTCGAGAAGACATCATGTGGCCATGTTTAAACGTGTAGTATAGACATGTTCAAAAATGATTGAACATGGTTGGCCCTTTAGTGTCACTTAGCAGTGTGGATAAAACATCACATACGCGCACTTGAGCCAATAACAGAGCGTGTAGAAGTTCTCCTTCAACTCACGCAGGGCATTTATTAATGGAAATAAAAGTGTGTTGAATCGGTTTTCAACAAGTTGCTTAAACACGGTAAGGCGTGGTTCTCGATAATTTTACCTCGACTTTGTCTGAGTAAAATTATCGTGAACCAGGCCTCTCCGTGTTTTATAAAACAACTGGTTGAAAACCTCTTCAACACACTTTTATTCCCCTAACATCAAATGTTGATATTTGAAGCAGTCTCAACCCTCAAACTTGGCATCTCATTCGTCAAAAACAGAGATTGTGCAACAGATTCACAGATGGTCATCGAATTTTGCTTGTGTGGATTCTGCTTTTTTTTTAAATGGATTATGGTAAATAGTGCCATGGTTTACACAAAATCCAGACCAGGAAGTTTTTCCCAACACGATAGATCATTTTGACTGATGAAATTATTGGATCGGGAAAAAAATCGACATGATATAACTTTGCCCAACACGAATGTTTGATAGATAGATGTAAAGGCTCTCTTTCTTCGCTGCGATTTTAGGCCTTTTTTCAAAACTACGCATGTCAGTAATTTTGAAAAACATGCGTATTTGTTTCAGGGCTTCATACAGGCGAGCAGAGCCAAAGAAGTGCTTTAGAAAATGTCCGTAAAGTGAACTCTAACCTGCATGTTGAATGTTGCATTTCCGTTAATGGTTACATTTGTTATATGTTATTCCATTTCTCGCTTATTTTCCTTTGTGACTGTAGCTAGCGAACCGGGACGAGTTTACCAACCGGTCTCTCAAGACCCTCCAGGTACAGCTGGAGAGTGCAGAAGGTGAGTCTACTTCGTTAATCACAATGCATGATGGGATCATTACCCATCATGCACAGGTAAACAGTTGTAGGCTTCTTTTTTGTATATCTAAATACGTGTACAGGGGCAGAGGTAAGAATCATATTTTGTTGTATCTTAAATGCCAGTGTATTACTGTTCCACTGGCTGGTTAAATCCAGTGGTTACGTAAACACCATTTGATGTTGGCATTGGTCTATGCTAAGTTTTAAAATGTCAAATGTAGTTATTAGAAAAAATCAGGAGCCGTAGATAGAGGTCGGGTGTAGAGATACTTTGTTTACCTAGATTTTAAAGTTTACGAGTGCACATTGGGGGAAAAAAAAAACCACCAACCATGTTTCATTATTTCCTCGCATTGGAACGCAATATGAAAGTTGTGCAGCTCTTGTGGCCAACCCTTTAGGGCTGGAATGAATCATTCTTTGGGCATTTCTTTAAAGGCCCTTTCTGGAGGAAAAGCAAGGATGTCCTTCAAGTCACAACTCCGGGAGTGTTTGTAATGAAACCTATCCAATATCATTGCCATGGACTGGTCACTGCAGTATTAAAACATGCCGTTGATCACATCTTGTGAAGATGTTAACTCCACTTCCACTAACTGGCCACAGCAAATGCAACACTTTAATATTGTATTCTTCAGCTTTTTTTTAATTATTTTTAACTAGTTTATATTTCCACTGTCTCTTTCTTGCTGGTGCCTTCAGTTCACACTGTGATTTTTCCCTTGTGTCTTTATCACCCATTATTTATTTACAGATTCCCTTTTCTTCTTAAATACAATGATTCCAATTCAGTCATTTTCCTTAATATCTCGGTTTCAGTGTCCAACGACCCCCCCCCCATCGTGCTCTTTTAATCAATGTTCTCTTCTCAGCTTATTTTCAAACCCTGAAGTACAATTTTGCATTTTTTGAATTTCTGTTGAGCACATTGCGAGTGAGTGATGCTGTAACATTTCATGGTTTGACGATTGACTTGCTTGCCACTAAAACATCATTCATTCATTCATTAGTTGGCTTTAAAAAAAAATGCAAAGTTTCTCATGCATATTCATCTTATTGTTATAAAAAGTTGTCCTTGTGTTTTGTGTTTTTCATGTAGTTGTGAACTAGTGTTATGTCATACTCCATTAACCACCAGTGTTCCTTTAAAATGCTGATCAGTTTTTTTGTCAGCCTAGAACAGTTTGTAAATCACATTCTCAAGGGTAAACCTGGCATGACTGACACACACTATTCAAGGTTGCTCAAACACTGTGCTGGGTCAGGTAGATCTTGTCCAAAATTGGGGACCAAACTGTTTTTTGGTTTGTGGACTTCAGTTTTTGTCAGGGTTGGCTTCATCTTATAATCCAAGGAGTGGGGAGGGAGGGAGGGAGGGAGGGGGTTCTGGGTCAAGCAAAAACAGCCTTAAATTCCTTCAGGGCAATTTTCGTAGCCTCAGTCCTGAGTGTTACTAATGCAATCAGGTCTGCAGTGGTTAAACACACACCTAATTTGTACTTCAAACGTTACTCACTCCAATTGATTAGATTTGTCCCAGCCTACACTGGCCCTTTAAGTTCATTCTTGTAAAAATATCAGGGGCAGACATTCCTTGCATGGATATGATAATTATGTGGCCAGAATGCCAGATATTTTACGGTGGTATGCTGGCAATGGCCTGCAGTAGTAGGCAGTGCGGTAAGCTGGGAGTGTATGCCCACCAGGCTAGCGAGAGTATGTACCTTATTATGGGATAGGGCTGTGATGTCACAAATATGGATTACCTTATATGGTGTGGGGATTCATTTTACGGGGAAATCAAAGTTTAAAATGTGTGACAAAATTACTTCCATCACGGATACCGCACAAAAATCAAAATACATGTTAATGTCTCTGATTTAAATTGAATAAATACATGTTTCCTAATGGCTAATTAGCTGTTCATTAATTATAACAAAGTAAGACAAAAGTCACATCCTGTACAAATTGTACTCAGCTGAAGTGATTTATCCTTTATTTCAGATCAATTAAGAAAACTTTCATAAATTTTTGTTGGGGGGGGGGGGGTTGACCAAGAACAATATCACAAGAACATGTAGATTTAACAAAGCTTTTTTTACTTATGTTTGTCTTAATTTGTCTTTGGTGTCGTTGTTCGTACTGTTGTTGGCACTTATTTTTCTTCTTGAAATGTTGTCGTTAACTACTTGATTTTTCTGAATCTTCTCTCATGAGGACATTTCCTTAAATGTGTCTCGTTCGTATCTTTAATTAACTACCTTATTCCGATGGCTTCTTAATATTCTTCCGAGAAAAAAAACTTGTTCTTGTTAACACTTTCCTTGCTCATTGCTTTATGCTTGGTAATACTGCCCTCAGCCACCACCACCCCCCTCCCACTGTATCAGGTATTAAACATAAAAAGCATATTCACTATATGAAACATCAGCTCAATAAGAGTTTATAAAAAGTTGTCACCAAAAACTAATCGTTCGAGTGCAGTGTAATGTACATAAGAGTTGCATGATCGAAAGATAAATCAGGGAAAATTAAGTTGTGGTACACATGTGTTTTTCATTCAAATTAACAGGGTTCCCCACAATGTTTCATGCTTTTTATTTTTCCATCAGAATCTACAGAAAATACTCTTATCTGTTGACATGAATATCTTAAATTAGTTCCTGGGGTCAATTTTAAAACCTTTTCATGGCTGTTACGCATTTTAGTTTATGCTTTTGCAAGAGTGGGTCGTATAATGCCTGGTTTGTTTTTGAACATACACAGATTCTCTTAACCAAGATACTTGCCCAAAAGTATAATGTTATTTGACTGCACGTAGTACTGATTTCATTTATCAACCTTACGAACCTGATTTTAATCGTCACGCCTGAAAACAACTGGCATAGATCCCATTCAAACCGGCGTTAGTTCTAACTGCGGTGCCAACTGGGATGCTTTTTCACTATGAGATAACCCACCTAAGCCTTCTGTCTATCCTTCCCCCCAAGCTTCTAACCACTGATATCTGCCCGCTTTGTATTTTTTCTCTTCTTTCTGTTCTTGGCATGGATGGTGGTTTTATCTTAGTTCAGGTTTAATGCTAGTGTCGTTAATCCATTTTAAACTTAACACATCCACAGGAAAGTCTGTTGATTGTTTTAACGAGATGCCGGCCTGAATTGCATGGTTTTTGCAGTGCTGATGGGGAATGATTATTATTGGGATCAACATGGTAATGAGATAAAGGGAAAGGGGGGGGGTTCAAACAAAATGGGTACAGAACTTAAAGTATGTAATTATTTTAAGTAGTTAGATTGATATTGGTTACAGATTTGTGGAAAAGTTTCTGATTTTTATGAGAAAGTCTTGTCAACACATATTAATGTGGTCATGCGTTGGTGTATAATTGTTTCAGCAGCTGCTGATGATCTGAATTCTGAATAACGATATGAGTGGTGCTTATTCACTGATTGTGTCGTACTTCAACGTGTTGTCAGTTCAGTGTTTTGTTTAGTTTTTTTTTTCATGGACAAATGGTTACTGCTAATCAAAACCAAAAAGAAATAACGTTTGAGCTAACATTAGGTTTAGCTGTACTTCTCTGCATGTACGGGATGTAAACACTAGAAACAGTTGAAACGTTGGATGCTTACATGTATTGCATCCTTAATATCCACGTCAAGCCTAAACAAGAAGGGATGATTGCCGTAGGAAAAAAATCAACTCCCAATAAGTCAAATAGAAGACAGACTTTTAGTCACTCTGATACTTCATGTTTGATGTGTAAGGATATTGTAGAACATTGTGTGTAACATAACATGAAACATTGAATGTCTTAAAATCTTTGAGCGTTTGCACACCGTTTGGTAACCACCTAAGAAATCATTTCTTCATGGGGTAAATGAAGATCTTCGTCGACTTGCCTAAATTCATAGTAAGAAACAGTGCTAAACGGCACAAGAGATTAACTACCCAGTTGGTAATCAACTTTTAACGGAGAAACTAAAAATGTAATCTGAAAATGTGTTACAGCCTGGCAATCTATTTAACTTCAACACAAACACTAACAACTGTTTTGATCTTGGGGAATATTTAAAAAGGGGGGGGGGTCAGTAAAACAACCTGAAGGGGTGAATGGTGGTTATGCCCAGCTTTTGTACATGAGGTTATAGTTTGAAGATATTTTACCAGCGGTGTGCGCCCTCTGGACATGATCCATACAGAGTGGTCCATTGATACCCATTGTGAATGCTCATAGGAATGATCATGAACGTATATATATAACACCAGTTGACATCGTGGTTTGATTTTTGCATGGAGGAAATAATGTCTGTCGTCCCCCCCCCCACCCATTATTCATGTTCAGTTGATTTCTACTGATTCAAAAGAGTCACATTTAATCAACACAAAAGAAAGCATTGTTTAAAAAGATTCATGGCGAAAATCATCCAACGTGGACTCGAACAAAAACTGAATGGTCTTGCATGCCCATAATAAAGGGCCTGGAAAAAAATCTGAGACATTTGCGTGATAATGATATCACAATGTAAAGAAGAACAGTTAAATACAAACAATTCTTGGGTAAAAATACAAAATGTCTTTAATTCTTTCTGAACTTTTGGAGTCAAATCTGGCTGAACTTTTTAATGTTGTTTGAAATTGTTGTATGTTGAAAAGATCATGAACTTGTTTCCTACATTAAGCTCACGTTTACAATCAAGTTTGTTTTGTTAAGCGTAGGCCCCTTCCACTTTGTCAGTTTAAGGAAACTTAAGTCCGATATCAACAACAGATCCATGAAGCATTTGTCACTACCAAAAAAGCTTGAGAGCATGGGTGTGGAATTTCTTTTAGTTTGTTTGGATTAATGATTAACAACAAAAGACAAAAAAAAAAAAACGAAAAATACATCAGTCACGAGTCCACCGAATTCAAAGCTAAGAGACGACGTAGCGGCACAGTCCTAAGAATGACGTCCCATCGTAAGGGCTCAGTCGGTCACGACTTGTTCACCCTGGTAAGAAGGAATTTCAACATTCTGTGTGGTTTTGAAAAAAAAAAAAAATGTTTTTTTATTCAGTGATTATAGAATTTAAGCATGCTGTTATATGGATAGGATTGGTTGATACATAGCCATCTGCATCATCGATAGATTGACATGTAGCTGGCTAGATGTAGCCGTAAGAAGTTTGTTTAATCAACAAGATGAAATAAATACTAGTCAGAATCTATATCTGTTTTGAGTGCAGTATTCTGGCTGGTACCTGGTGGTTTAAAAACAAGATTTGAAAGTTAAATGACAGTGATTTGGTTGCAGTTACTCCCTCAGGAAGAGGCACTTAGTTTTCTTTCTGTTTTTTTCGCAATCAAACTGAATAGTGATTGTATCTTATTGCTAACTGTAATTCTTGTGAAAATCTTGAAGAGGTAGTTTACATTTCCCTACTTTAAATGAGTGGACAGAGTGGCCCATTCAACATCTCTGTATTTTTTCTTAAATCATTTTGTGGGAAATGTGGTTTGATTTCACTTTTTTACAAAACATTCGTCAAATTGGTGGAAAATCTGAACAAAGGTATGAAATATTTCAAGCAGTGTTTACTTCGTTGAAGGTCTGTTGTGAGGTCATTGGTTACTGGATAACTGAAATCTCAACGGCACAACCAGTGACTGTATAATTAATTAAGTTGCTTTGAGAGGATCATTACAAAAAAAAAAAAAACATTGTTATCTATTTCACATACAAAGTTTCACATACACATTTATTTAATTCTTCAATTGTCATGCTTATCAGAAATGCGCCTTTCAGTGTCTCGGTTTCTATTGTCATCTACATACATCGTTTCAGCTGTGCCCAGCTTATCCAACACATACATGTACATGATCATTGCTGTAATGTTGGTCATGTATCCCCCCCCCCCCTCAAATTGACCGCTAAGCTTCCAGCATTTTTAGAAACACAACCCTGTAGAGCATTTATGTGTGGCTTCGGCTGGTTTTGCTGGGGCTTAGCATTCTTATTATGAGAAGAATTCAACTCTTACTGAATTTACACCATGTGCTTTTATTAGACTAGGCTATCATGTTGCAGTTTAACAACTTGTGGTTTGTGGAAGCATTCAAAAGGTAAAACAAGAAAACCAAGATTTCAATTGCATTGGTCATAAGCTTAATTAATTGGTCATGTAGACATTCAACATTGTTGAAGACATTTTTTTTTTAAATTCATGTACATGTACATGACTCTTTGTTTGTTTAGCTGTTGCATTGAAAAAGGGGAGGGGAAAAAAAAACAAGAATTTCCTTTTTTGTGGTTGTGAACAGGAAGCATTTGCTCCATAAACTGATCAACATTGCGAGGGTCTGGCATTCTGATCAGTCAATAGACAACAAAAAGGAAAGACGTCCGTGATAATGGTTACATCCTGACGATTGTCACAACAACATTGAGAGTTACTGGGGCAACAAGACCAGTCTGAGGGGGAAACATTTTCCAAACAAACATTGATTTATGTTTAAGATGTTTATCCATTCTGGAAAATATTTGTTCATTAAATAAACGTGAAACAAATATTCCCAGCAGCACTGTGGGGAATATCATTTCCTTCTCGGAGATTAATGAAATATTAAAAATTATTTCAAAACAGATGGTTCTTTGTGACTAACCCAAAAAGGCAAAGACATTTTCCATGACCAGACAATACAACCACACCAAGGAGGGTGTGGGATGTTCTGATAACTGGACAATTTTGCCGATTTATTCTTCTAAGAATGTTCCACATGCATTAGCTTCTGTAGTAAATGATTAATTCACTCTATGAATTTAGTGGTAGGGGAATTCCCATAATTACTGTACATTGATTCATTCAGGTATGTAGAAATTTCTTGCAGTAGTTGCACAGGATTGGATAAAATGAATTTGGTTCTGATATCTTTGAAAAAAAGTTCCTCAAAACTTTTCGTTAAAAATATTGTTTTAAAACTGCACCTCAAGTCCTCATTTAGATTGACTGGACACTGGCACACACTCTTATTGTATCATAAAAAGGGAACTTGTTGGGTAAAAGATGTTTGGAATTGAGGTCCGACGCTGTTCAGACTGAACATTATCTAAGATCACCAAGATGTTTCTCCAGTCCTGTGCTGTGCTTATTGGCTCAAAATCAGTCACAACTCGATCATTGCTAAACTGCTGACCAGGCAATAGCTGTGCTAAATCACCCAAATTAAAAACGGGAAGTGTAATGCCTCCTTTGGAGAAACACTGTTAAAATGATTTCGATCTCGGGTTTTGATGAGGTGTTGGAGACCGGTGGTTGAGATGCTTGGTTGGAGGACAACATTCTCAAGTCACTGTCAAGTGAACCGAGTTGATCCTGGTTCACACTTCACCTGAATGCAAACTGAAGCAATTCAAAGAAATGAAGGCTGCTAAATGAATGGTATTGAACTGTCAATGCCAAAAGACGGTCATGGTGTTCGCTTTGTATTCAAATGAAGTGTAAACCATTGTAAGCTCATCTTCCCACCCCCCAAATCCACCTGTGACTGATTCTGAATCAAATGCCCTTCCCCTCTTTGTTCAATTAACCAACACACTCTTCTTAAGTCTGCATGTAACATTCCTACAGAAAGTCTGTCCAAGGAGAGAGAGAAAAGCCTCAAACTTAGAAATGAGCTGGACGAGGTGACCACTGAACTCAACCTGCTATGAGCTACGCATCAACCGTCACGTCTTATCCAGTCCCTCTGTGGTCTGCATTATTCCTTTTTTGTTAATAAGTTTATTGTATAGATTAATCCGAGCAGCTTGTTCATGGGCATTCACACCACCGCAGCTATGACGGACCCCCCACGCGCGCGCACACCTCGACCCACACGCACTGTGAATCCTCCATGCTGATTGGTACATATGCGGGGCTGTCGCACTATTGTCGGGTCATGCACGTGTGCGGTGGCCATAGCTGTGGTGGTTTAAACGCCCATGAACAAGCTGCTCGGATTAGTCTATACCCAAGGGGGGGGGGGGGTGATTTCCTTTGAGGCGGGGGGAGAGTGGCGTACAGGGATCATGACAGTTGAGAGAACAAACGTAAAATGGCAACACCTTGTTACTTGATTTAATTACAGCAAAAAAAAAAAGGTTATTTAGGCAAGTGCAAAATGAAATTTGATGAAACAGAATTTCAGCAAATGACACTCGGCAGTTGAAATGTGTGGGGGTTTTTGTTTTGTATTTGGGGGTTTTTTTCACAGACTATTGGCTTGAGTATTACCGACAAGTCTGGTTATACTCTTCTTGACAGGACCAAACACATTTGAAAAATCTGGAAGGTATTTTGTCAATGCTATCACAGAAATCTCCTAATGTTGTATTTTCACCGGGTTGACTTAATATTTGGGGGTACCTGTCGATACTTCTTGCACTGGCTGTCAGTTGGTTTGGGGATTTTTTATTTTTCTCTTTGTGGTTTAGAAAAGTGTGATTTCGCCCACATGTATCCTTTGTATCCAAAATTTAAAACACCAAAAACCTGTCAAATGGTCTTTTACCTCATATTTGTTCCCAGGATCAAACAAAGTGTTTGCACCACTGCATCTCCTCCAAAAAACTTTCTCATGCCATGATCCTCGCCTTGGCCAGGAAGCACCCTCCTTCTCCTCATCTATCTATCCTCCATTCTGCTATTGTGAAAACCTTTCTAAAACCTGTACTCCTTTTTTGAGACCTAGCAACTCACTTCAAAAGCATGTCCCATAGTTTTATGTGTTGGATTAGTTTCCTAGACCCTGTCAGCAGAAAGGGAGTTCTGCTCTGTACACAACAGAACAATCTGAAAACAAATTCAGCATTTGCCGCTTGCATGTTGCATGGTGGCTATGTGTCTGCATTAGAGCAATTTGTTTATCGTTCCAGGCGATTAAACTGCCATTGACCCAAAAACAAAAGATTATTCAAACTGTTCTGCTCTCAAGCTCTTGAGAAATTTGGCCCAAGAGTTGATGGGGTAAGTATGTCTACGCACTTTTGGGGAATCACAGTGTCAAAGCATTGGGACATGCATGGGTTGTAGGCTGTAACAAAGCTATCTCATTGCATTGAAATGTTTCCCGTTGAATCTTTTGAGCTGGTTTGCTAATCGACTAGTGCACGTCAGAAAATGGCAAATGGCTTCTACTTGCCTAATTAGCATAAAGGTTGTATGCAAATTGCCTCAAAGGTCATCGTCTGTGCTACATTTCATCAGTGATAAAGCTTTATCTTGCAATATCTTCTTCCTTCCATCTGCGCTTTTCAAAAGGCAGCTGCTTGAGGGCGCTATGACTTCAGCAATTTATAATGGCTGTGCAAGTGGCAGAAATGATACTGTCCACTATCATTTCCATCAAAAAAAGTCATTGCTTGAAATATGCTGTAGCGGAAACAGACTTTTGTTTTTCTCTCTTCTGTAAGTTCGACTTGAATTTTGAGAAACAAATATGGCAGCTTCCATTGATCGCTGAAGTTGATGCTTTTCAGAAGTGTTTTTAAAGGCAAAGGATGAGTTCTGTGCCATTTTGCTGTTGCCAGCATTGGTATATAGATTGTTGCAAACTGATGACCCTCATGCAGTTGGTTCTTTGGAGTGTTGTGTTTAACATGAATTACGAGAAGGCACAATTATCTTTTCATTCAAAACCCAGAAGATGTGGGGAAAAAGTTGATCACAAAACTAACGGAGCAGGAGATATTGTGAAGTTTCAGACCAATTTTACAATCGGGACTTTTAACAAAGTTGTGCCTTCTCTTTATGGGTACAAATTTAATGCAGAAACTGACATTGTACGCATTGAAAAAGACCAAAAGGTCTGGCAAGTGTTGATTTTGTATTAAATAACAAGTTGAGCAAATGGCCCAAACTTGCTAAGCAAATAAGTTGGGTATCTTAGCTAACTGAACACAAGTAGTGGTTTACACCACACCAGGACTAGTTGTGTAAGATGTTGAATGGTTAATGCACACACTATTTTCACAAATAGTGAGAAGTTTCACTATTTCCACAAATAGTGACGAGTCTCAGCAGATCTGGTTGTTTCCCTGTGTGACTTTATCTTGGTAACATTTGCGTAATGCATGTCTTCTTGGAGAGCATTTGTCATCAACATCTCTTTCTTCATTCAGCAAAGAGTCATATTCTGTGTAGCGATAGAAAGTGGCATTTTTACAAAGTATTTAATCTTACATTTCTGGTTTATAGTGTTTCAAATTTGGTTAAATATGGATCTAAAAATTGCAGATCCTTTATGGTTATTTTTTCCCCAAATAAATTGGTGGGATGCCTTTGGGATGAGTCGATTGCATAAATACCTCTGGAAATTGTTTCAAAAATCAATATTTAAAAAAATTCTGGTTGATGAACCGTTTTGAAAAAGTCAAGTTTTTCGTTTTCCGTATGTTTCGTTTTATTAGGAAGTTGCATTGGGAAACATTTTTATCATTAAAGAGTCATACTGCATAGAAAACCAATGGCCCTCTATTGACAGAATATGATCTCTCAAAAGCTGATTAACTGTGGTGAATGGACTACTAACAAGTCTATTGACTGGTGCAAACAACCAAAACACTTTTAACAGGCACTACATCCATACAAACGAAAACATCATTTTTACATGATTTACTTTTGTTTTATTTACCATAATTTTTCATTTCAGTTATCATACATAACTGCAAGAAGTTAGAACAACTTAAAAACTAACTGATTTAGGGAGGAAGCTTTCCGGAATGAAAATGTAGAACAAAGTTTATCGTTGTAAATTCTTTCCATGGTTGAGCGTTAAATGGAGACCCTGAGTTTCGTCCACACATGATTGCCATGGTGGTCTGAGTTCCATGGAACATAAAAACTCCTTGAATGGAGTTAAATCAGCATAATCTTTTCACAATTCTTTACTCAAACATCGTAATTTATGTTTGCATTTTTGTTGGCTATAACTTCTACTAAGTTTGAGCTGTTTTGTTTGATAATTAACAGGCTTACTTGAGGACCATAGTCAGCATTATTTTTGCTTTGAAGAAAAACACTTAAAGTCTGAGTAATTTCTCACCCATGTGTCGCAGAGGTGGTTGAACTTTTGGTAAATTGTGATATGATATAGGATGGTGAAAGAGTCTGAAGTGTCATAACATAGGGGGTGGGTGGGGTTGGGGACCAGGGAAGGGGGAAATTTTAATCACATGTGAGGGTAGTTTTACATAAGCACCGTACAACATCACACACAAGACACGTATTGAGTGGTAGAGTTTAGCGCCCCCCTGTTTTTTCCATTTCCTGATCTGCTGCCCAGGCTTCGGCTTTTTCCCAAATTCGTAATTTGTACCATTGAGTAGTCAGTGTCTTGTGATGCCACTTTAAATGAACAGACGTGTTTTCCAAAGTGTGTTTGAGCAAAACATACTGTAGTCCATTGTTTTAGAAATTTACCATGGAATTGTGTTGTTATCTTGATGGGCCTCTGGTGAACAATTATCGACTTCAGTGAATAGTGCATGCGTATAAACTAGAATCTTGCATCAAACCATAACACAAGAAACGGCTTAGGAGGTCAAGATATGTTTCCACGTACTAATACTTTGCTAACTAACAGGATTAACCTTGCTGTGTTGTACCATTATCGGGTAGTCTTGTCCTTCTGTGTTTTTTTGTTGTTCTTAGGTCAACAGTGTGTCCATCACTAATGGTGTGTCAAACCATATTGCACACTTTTGTTTATGTGTCAAGATGGTGTAACAGGTTCATTTTGTCCCTCGGACGTTCTGCTCACACACTCCCCCATTGGATGTGAGAATAGAAACCATAGCTTCAGAAAACAGTCCTGTTTGAAAACGTTTCTCCTTCCAGTTGCGGGAATTTGTTCACATATTATTATGTTTTGAAATAACGAATAGCAAGATTATTCGTCAGTAAAGTGAAGTTTAAAGTGCTTTGAAGTAACTGTCCTTTAATCTGTTTAGTAAGGGTTATTCGCTGCGATTGTCGACTTCATTGATTACTTCACACTGCACCAGCACTTTATTGACCTCTTATTCATTTCTTGTTTTTGCGTGAATTAAAAGATTCTCCTCGGTTATTGGTTATATTTTAACACTACTCATGTTTTCAACTAACTGAACAATTTCCTTAAAGTAGCTTCCTTGAATGAGATATCTTAAGCAGCAGTTGGGGCACCCATTTCTTGGGGAAATCGATCATCAAGATTGTTGAGCGTCTCGAGAGAGTTTGTTGTAAGGAAACTGAGCCGGCGCTCAGAGGGTCGGATCCCGACCGTCACTCTAAAAACTTCCTTCCTGAATAACAGAAAGATGCAGTCGGGATGGGAAACTTGTTTGGATTTATTGAGTTTTTTTCGCATCTGGTACCAAGACTGCCGTTGCCCGAACTACCCGCTGAATGTGTATCTCAACAAGGAACCTGGTGCATGTACAGTTTAACTCACATTACAAGAATGCATGCTTATGTGCTATATTAATCCCACCAAATGCACCCAATGCTGGTCATTTGCCACTATTAACATGGCTTTGGGGTGCTGTCATGTGAATTCCAAACCAAAGGGAATTTTGAGGCCCATGCTGTTCCGTCTGAGTTTACCCAAGAATCCTTCATTGTATAAGACTGTGCCTGAAGCAATCTTAGAAATGGCTCTGGTATAGACTGCTGCAAGTGTAGCCAACAACAGTCAGCGCCAAATTGTATAGAACTGCTTAAACACAAAAAGTAGTTTGCAAAACTAGCATTTTCTTAAGCATAGGAAAGCAACCAGATCTGCTCAAAACGACAATTATATTATGGAAAGTTTTGGGGTTTTTAAAGAGCTGAAGACTATTGCCAGTTTATTTTATTTTATTTTTTTTTGTTTGCCACGGCAATAACTTTTGGCCTTGTTTTGCATTTACTTTTAATTTGACTCATGTATAATGAACTTTTTATTTTTCTCTGTGATTTCATCACACTCATTTTCTTTGATATTTTTCTTTTTATCTTCTCATTCCTTTTTATTCCTATCCCCGTCCTTCCTTTTTCCCCTCTCTTCCCTTTGTCACCTCCCTCCCCTCTAACCTCCCCTATCTGTCACACACCATCCTCTGTTGTTCAACGTTCATCTACAGATAACTTGAATTGTACAAAGGACAAACTCTTGAGCATGCAAGCAGAGTACGATCAAGCACTCAGCGACATGGGCAACTTTTGAATGAGCGCGGCACCCACAAGTCTTCAGAAGCAACCTACAACCCTCCAGGCAACTTTAGCAACTGTGTCCCGGCATCTTCAGACCTCCAGATCTCTGGATTGCCTGGTCCATTTATCCTTTTAAATCAGTGACATCCATCATTTCAGTTTGATGACCATAATGTAATTGTTATTAACGGTGTAGTCACAGTGGTAGTTGTAAAATGACAGGTGAACAAAAAAAAGCCCCAAAGTGGGTCATCTCGGAATGGCTTTGAACATGGGGAAGATGTCGGATTGTCAACTTCACAAACAGTATGTGCCTTTCTTTCAAACCAGGTGTAGCTCATGTTTTTTACTTCCCTTCTTGGAAAATGACAGACTTCATGATGACTTCACATCTTCTTTAGAAGTACATGTAATCCTTCTCATAAACGATAGCGGACTGACCGGATCATGTTCAAATGACTTACAATTTCATTACAATCGTTCACATAACAAACACATTAGTTGTGCTGCATCCCATGCTGTATTTTTGAACCAAAAGGATATGCCTCTAATCAGTTTCCAGCGGTGATTATAGCCATCTACATAATCCCACATCTTCTCTCAATGTTTGAAGTCGTGATGTAATCGTAGAGGCATTTCCGGTGGTAGTCTCTGTCCACAGACTAGCGTCTACAAATGAAGACTGCCCTCTGTTGACAGTGACTGCCCAGCTGAATGGTCACTTGCATAAAATGTAAAACGTCTTGAAAGTGGTGGTGGTGGTTTTTTTTTTTTTTTTTTTTTTTTTTTTTTTTTATTTACCGTGCACTTTGCATGTATCTGTGGATGAAATAGTACAGTAATGGGAAATCTGTTTTGTAAAGTATGTATCGGCCTTTCTTAGAAGTTAATCAATGTAGTGTGTAGATTTCCTCCGAAATGTTCAACAAATTTTTAAAGATATTAATTTTTGTACTTTATAATATTGAATTCATTCCAAGTTGCATAGTTTAGGCTTTTGAATAGTTGTTATCTTTTTGCGTTGAGTTTGTTTGTTTGTCTATGCAACTTACGACATTCTCTTGATTTTTGTTTTCTCTTCACTTCTTTTCATTCCTGATGTTAAACGCCAACCTTCCTGTGTTTGTTACCCACCGTATCCTATTGGCCCCCGTTTTCCTACACCTGTGCTATTTTGCGTCATATCCCACTTCCTTGTTTCTTGTTATCGTTTGCTTTTGTCTTGTCCTTTTGGTTGTGATGTTTTTCCCATTGTTAACTTTCATCTTTCCCTTTGTAATGATGTCTTACTCTCATTGTTCCGCCATCCCATATGACCTGTTTCCTTGGCTATGTATTGTGTTGTCAATCCCCCCCCCTCGTCTCCATACCACAGACGAGCTGGTCCAGGAGAAGGAACGTCTGAAGGGAATGACGGACGAAGTCGAGCGGGTCATGCAGGAACTGGTGGAGTTTTAATCAACATCTGCCCCGCCCACCCTTTTCTCCTCCCAAGGCCTGCCTTCACCACGTGTGGAATGCACCATCATGACCTTTCAGATCACCATGTCAAAGGTCAATGGCTTGTTGTCCCCCCTTGCTGGCATAGATGATTTCTAGTTAACCTTGCAAATATTGCATGATTGAAACATGATAAAAAAAAGTGTCTAGGTTTTTCTGCATGTATCATGCAAAAATCAATTCAATTGGATGGCTGGATCACATTTTACAAGACGGGGAAGGCAGCCCTAAAACCATGAATATTATTCTTTCCTTTTTTTTTCAATTTCCTTGAATCGTAAAAAAATATATAATTTTCCTCTTTTTTTTTTCTTCTTGCAAAGTGTGTTTTTTCTTGGCAGTATCATGTGTATAAGACAAGTAGGTAGTGTTTTAATTTAGTCGGACAGAGATTCTTCAATTTGTACATCATACCTCAGTAATCCCTGGAGAGAAATCCATTATATTGGTTGCAAATGAAGGTTGATATTTTCAGGACACGGTCGAGGGAAAGAACCTTTGGAAAAGGGAAAAAAAGACGGTTGTTTAATTTTACACAATGCAGTTGTCAGGCACGACACTACCCAATGGATGTATTTAAAAAACAAAGCTACTAAAGTAAATGTATACTATCAATAATACTGATCATGTAACATGAAATTTGAGGTTTGTATGAATGTAAAATGTAGACTTTTTAAATTGCCTTGTACTGAAAAGACAACAGAAACCACGTTGTCTTGTTCACACAGTTTCTGCTGCCTTTTAAGTATTTTTTAGAAACCATTTCAGCTGTTTTCTCGTATAATGTGTTAATCAGATTTTTTTTTTTACATCTGAATTGGTTATTACTTATACAATTGTAATAATTATTAACACCAGTTATGCAAGACAGTAACGCGTGAATATTTCTTGTAGATTTTCAGTTTTGAGTTAGTGTGGATTATGTTTGTATTTTTTAGAAGGGGTGGAATTTGAGAAGTGAAGAGCAGTCAGAACTTACTGTTTTAATCTGCTACAGCGAGCCTCAGACAAATCACCGTGATCATTGCTCAAAAAAAGGCTCTTATAAATACTTTTTCGGCAAAATTCGTTTTTCTTTATATTGCTAAAACTATCCTTATAATCATTGACCTTGTATATTTTTTGGGAGTTGCCTGTTTTAGGTTTATTTACAAATGGCGTAGGGTCATCGAATTGTGCTTTTACAATAGATTTGACTGAAACCCGTTTCCATTATTCTTCTGAATCTGAGCCTACTTTGTAATTTACTTAAATGTTTTTTGTAATGTAGGAAGATCTTGAAGAGTGTTAGTGTATATTGCTTCTGGTTATCGATATATTGTAGACCGCTTATCAATTCTCGCAACCTATCGATTTATCGGCATCGGTTAAGCACAAGATTGATAAGTCTACCAGAGCCAATTGTATCATGCGGTATTCTGAAGGCTCCCTGTAGCATTATGTAAGAGCAACTGTGATTGGTTCATTGGTTCATCTGCATACTCAGCAGGTGTTTTTTCTTGCATCCAATATTGTGTGTCTCGTTCCCGCACATCCTAAGGAGATCTTTGACGGCTGTTTCATGTATTCAATGGCTGCTGCAGTTTAGTGTGTGTTGTGCTTTTTGGGGCCTGTGATG
The DNA here is from genome assembly GCA_911728455.2 of Marthasterias glacialis. Lineage (NCBI taxonomy): Eukaryota > Metazoa > Echinodermata > Asteroidea > Forcipulatida > Asteriidae > Marthasterias > Marthasterias glacialis. The sequence goes on from OU452230.1 coordinate 7,946,654, forward strand.
GGGGCGGTGGTAATTGTTTTAACTAATTGCTTTTATTGCTCATCTGGCTCTGGTAGACTTTTATGTTACAGGCTTGTTATTAAAACTAATTCATAACAATTATATAAAAAAAAAATCAACTGGACGTTTAACCAGCTCTAATAACCATGCGTCACTTTTACCAAAGTATTGTAATAATTGTAATCTAACTTTCATTTATTTTTATTGAATTTTCATTATTTACTGTATGATTGTGCATTAGAAGCAAGAAAATAATAACGCTAAATGGAAAGTAATGTAGTTTTATCTCATAGTGTACAGTTATCGTCTTTTAGAAATTAAGATCATCGGTAATCATAAGATAATTATGGATATTTTGTCTTGTTCGGCCGTGACTGTCCGACACAAAAATCAAAAGGGCTGTCCTAGTCAGCCCAAGCAAGTTATTAAACATTATTTAAGAAAACTGTAAAATTTTCTTGAAAATATTAAGTGTTGCATGACAGAATTCGTTTCAGTTTGACTGCCGGTTTTTTCACCAAGGAAGTTGTAGTGCATTTAGTACGCGGCTAACAGTCCAGAAAGAAGAAAAAATAGTACTAGAGGGACTTGCATGACTCTATTCTTTATCCTCTCCAATCGTAGACAGTTGAAAAAAAAATGGCGCAATGATGTCGCTTGTTTCCCGCCAAATTGTCAAAAATGCATGGCGACTTTTGTAGATATCGTGTGCCGCCAAAAAAAAATTGAATTTTTTTGAGGATCGAAAACTCACGTGCTGTTCGTGTTGGCAATTATGTACGTGGATATTAACAACTTTGTCCATACTGGTCACAAGATCTGTAATATTATGTGTTACGGACGGGATAATTTGTAACAAAAAAACTTGCAAAAATGAAGTTTTTAAGACTCAACAAGTGGCCAAAATGAACCTTGTATTGCCGTTGCTTTTGTCTTAATTACCAATAAAACAATACTGTCTCGTACACAAAATTATCAAACTGCTTTCTTTGTCGTGGTGAAAATGTTTCATTTCCAGCTTAGTAAGTTATTTGATTGATTTTTGTCTGGATGAGCGCTGTTCTAAAGCAAAAGACACACCTCTAAAACAAAGTGCAGATGTGATAATTCGAACCATCGCTGACTCGTTTTAGAAGCACAATGAGAAATTGTGCTTGGCCTCGCTTTCCAACATGTGTGGCTTTAAAGTTATCCGAGAACTTTCTGGTTCTTCAGAACCACTGCATCTTCAAGACACACACCCACACACACACACAGGGGCGGGGTGGGGGTAGATAATTACATGGTATGGATCTGTTTCAATATTGACGTCATCGCCCAATCATGGTTGGTTGGGCCATTTAGGGAGCAAGACTTCCCTGTTGTGTTTACTGTGTCATGTAAATTTATAGGCGGAAGCGCTTTCAATGGGACTTGCCAGGTAGATTTCCATTGTTAAGTAGGTCTGAGCATGCTCACTACATAAAATGCAAGAACAGTGGATTTACCTTGTAAGTCTGCTGCCACCTAGTGACCCAAAAAGTTTCCCATTGGACGCACACCATATCAGTACAATGTTGGCCCCCACAAAATGTAGACCTAAATAAATGTTAAATCCCAAAATGGCAGACGAGGGGCATGCAGTAGCCATGTGTGACGTCAATGCAAAGGGGTCAATACTCTAAGATTAAACGAATATCTCTCCACCATAAAAGCTTCTCCAGAAAATCCGAAAGAAAAACAAACGGTAATGGTTTAAAATTTGATATAAAAAGGAGGAATGATTGCTGCAGTCGTTAAAGACGTTATCCAGCTGAATCTCCGCATACACATTTTAATGTACAACCCTACTGTGCAACTATGGGAGAGGAATCAAACGGCGCGGCCATTTTGAAACCTGCTCCGGCAAAACCCGAAACTTCTCGGCCTTTACCATAATGCGTGTACACATGTATAGTAACGGCCACGTGATGGGGTCATAAGTTGACACCGGGAACAAGTTTCATACTTTCATGTTAACATAAAGATTATTTTCTCTAGTTTGTGGTTTAAAAAATAACAAATCTTCTAAAAAGTTAGGAACATTGTTAATTTCCACGAGTAAGTTACTAAAATCTCACTTTTTAAAAAGTTTTGGCTTTGTCATGCCACAGCCAGTCCTATTTTCTCCCTGCTTGGTCGTGGGATATGGTTTACTGAGAAACTTAATATAAATGTGCCCTTGCAGCCGATGTACTGTTCATTATCTACATACACTTGCCACAAAAGAGTTGCATATGTGCCCACGCCCCACCCCTCGATGTTCACAACACTTGTCCCAAAATGTGGGGCGGGGGGAGTGCTCCTGTCGCCGCCTTAGAAGGGCTCCCATTCACCTTAGAGAAAGGACCACCCAAGGACTATTATTTGTTTTGGGTAAACCGTGGGTGGATGGGTAGTGTGGATCGTGGTAGACCCCCTATTACTGATATCTCAAAATAATGTTAAGATTATCAAAGTCGAAGTGAGTAGAGGGGCATCAATCTCTAAACCATTGAGCAAGGTTGCCCATCCAGGGCGCCACGAGCCCTTATAGCTAGCCACACCACGCCACTATCAATGTCATATTATATTTGACGTAATTCATTGCAAAAGCCAGCGCGACCAAAAGTACATGTACATCTACCAAAACATCCTCTTATAACGTCAAATAGAAGGGTCAATAGATGTGAACGAGGTCAAAATAATTGATCATCTATTTTTTTGTTATTGTAAGTTTATGCATCCGTTTAATAAACTGAACAAATTTTATATTAATAGACGTTGTTACGGGACAAGATCAGCCTGGATATAAACTTAATACAAATGTGCCTTTGCAGCCGATGTACTGTTCATTATTATCTACATACACTTGCCACAAAAGAGTTCACTATGTACCCACGCCCCCAAGTTCTTAAACAGTTCTTTAACGGTTCATAAGTTTCTACATGATTGCAACATTGTGTAGGCTTAGCCCAAATTCGTTGGCCTGGTTCAATATTTATAGTGATCCTTGTTCATGAAGTGTGTGTGGTCAAAAGCTTCTGAAATCAGGCCCCGTCATAAAACACAATTAGCCATTTCCAATTCGTTTTCGTTATCACTGGCAACTGGATGGATTGCAACATAACTCACTCATTGATAAGATTTGAGAGGGTTTTCAAATTGCATGCTTTCATTCATTACAAAAAGTATCAGAAACGTGAGCACTACTTGGATCGATTACGGTGAATTGCCACGATCTAAAATAAAGTACAGAACTTCATCAAGAGGAACCGTCACCCCACGTAACCATTGACCCCCTTCAAGTGTATCCCCTTGAGGCATACGCGTCCATACACCATCGACTGGAGGAAGATATACATCTCTGACGTAGGTTTCATTATCGAGGATGGGCGCCACCAAGAGTTCATTCCCAACCAGGAATTCTGTGTCTATTTGTAGGGAATCCTCGTCAGTTGGCGCAATCCACCACACCGGTCTTATCAATGGCTGACCTGGGGCCACCGTAGTCTCCGTTCGTGCGATTTTGAGAAGTATGGGCGTGATGAATTCCTCATGGAAAGCAACCCACTTGCGGGAGATGTCCACGACCTCTTCGTCATACTGCCACGGGGAGATGGAGAACTGCATTGCCGGCATGAAGGATGTAATCTCCAGCCACCGAATGAACAGCTCACGATCCGGTAGCGTATGCCCATGGAAACCAAACTCGTATGAATTACCACCAATCATGTCCGGTAGAACGTAGGGATATCCAAGAATCCCAAACGTCAGAGCTGATGTGATCAGTGTCTTGAGTCCGTTATCCCATCCCCAACGGGAATCTTTGTCCATCATTCTCACGAAAATTGGTAAATCTTGATTTTCGTAAGCTGCACGGACTTCAACTTGAGATCCTAGTCGTGCAGCCATTTTAGCGTACAGAGTTGTATATTCACAAGGGTTTACTAAGGGAATGTATGTCTCGAAATCCTCTACTAAAAAGTTGGTTTCTCCAGCGTCAAACTTAAAAGAATCAATTTTTGTATCGCGCTTGAGTTTTTCCAATCGCTCCATGAACCACTCCACGGCAGCTGGGTTGGTGACATCAAGAAGGCCAGCGTGGCCGTTCCACCACTCCACTACACCCTCATCTTGTCCCCTTTTCGTCACCCAGTAACCCTTTTCCTTTCCCTCTTGGTAGACATCAGTGTCAGTGTTGGCAAAAGGGGTCACCCAGAGGGTCACACGGAAGCCTTTGTCGTGCAGCTTCTTCACTGTGTCCTGCATGTCGGGAAACCTGTCCGGATCAAAATTGAATTCTCCATACTTAAGGTTGTATCCATCGTCGATTTCCAATTGGCTGTTCCCGAACCCGTTGGCTACGATCTCGTCCGCATATGCGATAACGACACTGTCATTAATAGAGATTTTGAATCTTGCCCACGTGGACCAGATCGGTGACCTGATCATTCTGTCGTCTGGTAATCCAGTGGGTATAATTAATTTCCCACCACCAAGACCAATTTCGCGCCAAATAGCATCATGGACCAGACGCACGTTGTCATGGGTGCATATCGTATAGTCCAAACGGTGCAGGTTGCCTTCAAAATTTGGGTAGAAGGAGTTGTCATATGTGCTGTGAAAGCACATCATGCCATCGTCATTGTCGTTCAAACTGACATGCAAAGGACTGTCGTGATTGACTCGTATCGCCACTCCCTTTGAGGACAACCAATACCTATCCAAAACCGACCCATAGTACTGCCAGTTTTGATACATATCACCCGATACATACATTCTTGTTGTTTGGTTCCATTTCTCTATTGGCCAACGTTGGTAAAACATACCGGCACTGCCGTACCAGTGAGCTCCATCCAACATATAGCAATCTCGCAGAGGTATGTCGGCAACTAGTGTTTCCCAGGCCACGTGGATGCACGAAAAGGGTCCATCGCTCGCTACAACTGTAACATCCACCTCTGCAACATTGTCCCATCGGTGACAAATTGAATTTCCTCCCTTATTCGTAGAGCAGTCCTCAACCCTGGTTTGCGGAGGGGTATTTACAGCGAGTGTCCCACGCAGAACCTCAATGCCGTCGTGGTTCCTGACAGCAATGCCTCTGCTTGTTGCATCCAGTCGAGCCAGTTCCAGTACGAGATGTTGTGCCGACCCTTCATCCGTCTGGGAAGGCGTTGTTTCCCTTACATCTTGATTACGAACAGAAACTACCACGGCACAGATGATGCCAATGGCTAAGGCAGCTACAAGTAGAATCAGACAAGCTGCTAGAACGAATCTGCGTTTACTCACAAATCTTGAACTAGCCATGATTGAAGAGTCAAAGAGCTTGACAGTGGTTCAAATTCGACTTTTATTACGACAGCCCGAAATAATCTACGTCCTTTCAATGCAAAGGTGAATCCGCTATGTTCAAAGCAAAGGAATGTTAGCAATGTTCGACTGTAAAAACTGCAGGCATTCCACTCACATCTCGTTGGTGAATGATTGGTGTTCAGGGGTCGCCATAGTTCATGGTTGAAGGGTTGTGTAACTGTTGGCTCTTCGTATTGCCGATGGAGACGACCGTGCTGCCTTTAGACGTTGAGACACAGGCAACGCTTTACATAAGTTGTGAACTACTTGATCACCCCTCAACCATGTCCTCCACCAGTGCCTTACCGGTCCCAGTTTAGCCTCGGGCAGGTAGACTTCTGCAGAGATTACGGTAGGTGCTCTCTTGACTGTTTTTCTTTTTACAGTTACAGATAAGTCTGCAGGGCTTTAGTCAGAGAGTGTCAGCTCTATAAATGATTGTTAGTACTTGTATAGTCTACCGCATTGTGCAGTCAAAGTAGTGGTTGCGTAATGGTGTTTACCTAGAGGAGAGGTATAAGTTTAGGTACAATACAAAGGTCATCATTTATATGGTCACGTGTGAGAGAGACACTAGTGGAGCGACTGATACAAAAAAACAAGCTCCAAACAGATACAAAATAATACACTGGCCGTCTGCATGCTTGCAACATGGAGCAATCATGCGAGGCCTCAAAATTGATAACAATAAACGTATCGGCAACACATCAAAGCAAACAAAGTCCTTAACTTTAGACTATGGAACGTTTTGATGAGCAAAATTTATAATGGCATTCAAAGTCCAGTAGATAAGTGCAATAATTTGGCAATTTCTTGCACTCTGTGGTGATTTCCTTTTTCCATGGTATAGCGTAAAACTTTGTGGTAAAAAAGCAAGTACCGCTGATTTCCGCATCATATTATGGAAAGTAAGGGGTCTAAAATCTACAGTTTTGTGTCTATATGTACGTTTGCAGGGTCTGAGAGCTCAAAAAAGCATCAAAAGTATCAAACTTTCAGGTCTCCTATCTTCAAAATGGCAGCCATATTTGTTCAAAATGGTGGCCATTTGGCGTGATAATACCTATCTCGGAAAGTAAGAGTTCCAGAATCTTCATTTCGATGTTTATAAATAGGTTTGAAGAGTTTAACAATTCAAAAGAAGCATTTTCGAAAGTGTTTGACTTTAAGTTCTCCCATGATTAAATAAAGGCTATGTTTTTATTTTGATGTAAATGGCAGCAATTTCGCACATAGATACTAAACAGTAACTTGGGAAGTAAAGAGGTTTGATTTTCATTTTAGTGTCTATAGATAGGTTTGAGTTGTCTATTAACTAGTTACAAAAAGCATTTAGTTAGGTCTTCCATTTTCAAAATGGCAACCATATTATTTGGATAAAATTGCTGCCATTTTTTTGTATCAAAATGGCAGCCCGTTTTGCATAATGATACTACGTATAGGCTGACTAAAAGGGAGTAAGAGGTCTAGAATCTTCGTGTGGGTGTTCACCTAGCCTATAGGTTTGAAGGATATAACTGAAACTGTTTTCCAAATGGACCAAATATTTTTCAAGTGGCTGCAATTTTGCACTATGATAAAACAGTTTAAGTGAGAGGTATAGTGAATCTGAATCTCAAATATTAGTTTCAAGGGTCTCTACCAGTCCAGTCAGTCTCTAACCTCTTTCCAGTGTCAGTCTTTTCAATTTTAGTCTGACACAAGGTCTGAGAGACCTAAAAGTCTGCTCAATAGACATTTCTTTTGCAACGTCACAGCCCGAGTAGGAAACTACGGGGAGCCATCAATGCAAAGCAAAAACAGATAATCACAGTTTGTAAATATGTTCAACAAATATTCAAAAACTGTTCAGAACTTAATGGAGATAAACCAACCAATAACGGGACGTATTTTCTTTAAAAGTAAAAAGTATGCAAAAATGTTGCATTTTGTCACAACGTCTGTTAACAAAAGACGAATGTTTTGCTACATTTGGCCGTCCATGCCAACCAGCGCGGTTTGTTTATCAACAATAGAAAGGTCTATACATTCAACCATTTCATCAAAAAGTGGCCGCCATTATTTTTAAATGGAAGACCTTAAAAAGTCTGACACTTTCCAAATTCTTCTGTGAACCGTTAGACTCTTCAAGCCTATTTATAAACACCAAAATGAAAAATATAGACCTTTTACTTCCCAAGTTACTGTGTAGACTCATTATGTGAAACGGCCACCATTTTTTAATCAAAATATTGTCATTTCGAAATTGGGACCTAATCATGTCTGACACCTTCGAAAGCTTCTTTTGAACTGTTAGACTTTTCAAACCTATTAAACACACAAATACAAATTCTAGACCTCTTACTTCCAAAGTAACTGCTAAGTATCATTATGCGAAATGGCCGACATTTACATGCCATTTTGAAAATGGGAAACCTTTAAAGTCTGACACTTTCGAAAATGTTTCTTTTGGACTGTTAACCCAAACAGGACCGGTCTTTTGGGGATGTTTTCGACGGATTTTGATGAAACCTGCCACAAATTTTCATTTCACCTAGTTCTACATGATGACGTAAACAAAATCAAAAAATCCTCAAAATCGTCACTCGAGGGCGTGTTTGACTTTTTTTTGCAATTTTTGGTAAAAAAATCGTGTTTTTCCCATAATTCTGTTTTTTTCCCAAAATGTTTTGAAAGTTGCCACACTTGTTCATTTTAACATTATATCACAGAAGCATTTTGAAAATGTTTAATTTTCTAATTGGAAAAACTGGTTGCATTTATAAAGTGGTTACATTGTGATGTCTTTGTTCCCTGTTTTTGTTTTCTGTGGCACTTTTTATTAACCAAAACGGATGAGGCAATCAGCTGATCGGCTGAAAAGTTGCATGCTTGTGAAAAGAATGAATCCATTTTTTCCTTTAATGTTATGTCGCAACTCCAGAAAGAAAAACGGCAGTTTCTGTTTAGGCAGCCTGTCTGGGCCCTGTGATAGCGGTGAACGTTCGTGGGTGAAAGCGGTTTGTCTTGAGATAGCGCCCTCTATTGGTGATAGTTCGTGGGCTATGAAAAAACAGGAAGGGCTTGGACCAAGACTAAATTTGATAGAGCTGCTTAAACACAAAGTAGCTTAGCACAACAGAATTAGGCTAATATCAAAATAAGGTTACCAACTAACTTAGAATGTCACATGAAACATCTCTGACTGGTATCCTACTTATATTTGCTTAACAGAAAGTTTGTAAGCAGTTATGTTCTGTTTAAGCAGCTCTATGAAACTGGGTCCTCATCGTGAGGGATGGCAGTCTTAATCCGGGCACAACCTTTCATAGTGGGTTTACCTCTAAAATCAATGAAACATTAAAGGTTTGGTGAATTACTTAGTATTGATGTTTTTAATTTACACCTAATAATTATCATAGAATAATTCAGTTGCAATTTTTTTGTGCCTTCCAATTTATTTTTACATGATTTATTTTCTTTAAAAGTAATGGTCTTCAGGAACGCCCACAAAAATAGGTCACTTACTGACATGGCTGGATTCCTTCCGTGACATCATCATTACAAAATTTATTCATGAGCTATTCCAGAGGACAATCGTTTCTGGATGGGGTCTGCCAAAGGAATGACAAATATATGTTCTTTCTTTTCAAAAATTCACTCATGAATATATATTATGTAATGCATGTGACATCAGAGAAGGAATCCAGCCATGTCAGCAAGTGACCTATTTTTGTGGGTGTTCCTGAAGACTACTATTTTTCAAGAAAATAAATCATGTCAAATTATACAGGAAGGCACAAAATTATTTTTCTCAACAGAATTATTGTATATTAACTGTAAGGTGTAAAATAAAATCATCAATACTAAGTAATTCACCAAACCTTTAACTAAATGTGATTAGCCAGTCCTGCTGGAAAAGTAAGTGATCTGTGGCAATGGGCAATACGGTTCATCAGTGATGGACCGAATGCCACTGATTACCGCCGAATTCTGCAGTTATGGCCCAGAGGCTCAATGCACTTAACAGGTTGGCATAGTCACAGAATTACTCTTAAAATGCTCTTTAAAAAAATAACAAACGGGAGTAAAAAACAAAACAATAAAACAATCATGTAAAGAGCTGAAAATCACTTGACATAGAATGTTTATTTGTATATATTTGTTCTATGTTTTTTTAATACACATGTACTGTTTTACACTTGTATAGTCTTTTGGGAGATATTAGCCAAACATCCATCACACATGATTATACATTTCATTTAATATTTCCATCTAAGCATTAGCACCGAGGGCGGTTTCGTGGAACACACTAATTTCCTAAAATATAAGCCCATTACTTTTTTGAGTTTACAGACAGAAAAGCGCCCCACTACATGTCAAGCATTAAGCAAGTACTTATTGGTGAAACAATCGGTTGCTTCTTTCTTCACCAGATATTTTAATATTTCATTTAAATATTGATAGTATGTGGCTATTTGTTGTAATATATCTGGACGTAAACAAAAACAAACTTCATGAGTTCATTACGCCAGAAACAATACAATTTTTTAAATTGAATTCAGCAACCTTTTTTGACATAAAACCACTTTTCTTCTTCTGATTTCTTAAAACAAACCCCACACACAGTCATCCATTGCAATAACACTTTATCAGCTTATTTCACATGGACAGCACCCCACCCAAAGACTTCACACAATCACAAAATTCTTGCACACTGGGGTGACTAGAAATTAATCAAATATTCTTGTTTGTTAAAACATTAAAGATAAAGTAAAACAAACACATCAAATTCATCAACATTCTAAAACAGAAAAGTTACCCTTACCATACAGGAAGATAAAAGATAGATTGCTTCTTTCAAAAACGAAAACAAAACCATAGCATGACAACATAATTAAGCTTAGTAGAAATTATATTAACATCACATAAGACAAATATAATATTTTCCGTAGAACTAATAATAAAGAATGTGGACAGTACTACTAATGTATCCCAAAATTGTGACACAAAATGATTACCAGAATATTTCATTGCATAAATCATAAAAGCTTTATAAAAAATTAAACATTACTTTTTTATATAATCATATACATATACATATACTATTATTTTAAACAACAAATAGAACAGTCAAAATTCTTGATAAAAATATGTACAAAAATAAAACAATCAGTACTTATACTTGTCAACCTTCAGCTGTTAGTGTTAAGCTTTTAAGGTGGGATCCCATCAAGTTTTCCCAACAAACAAATTGATGTGGATGAAGAATTCCAATGTCTTCCCCACATTAGGTGGAACATAGTGAACAATTTCCCTTGCACAACAGGGCAAAAATCCCACACAAAATGTATCAGTTGCTACCCAGAAAATCATCATTTACTGCTGAGCATTACATGAGTAGCACTAAACAATTTCTAAATATGTTGCTATTCGAAACTGCTGGACAATTGTAGGCAAAGCTAGACACAGGTTTGCATTTCTGCAAACTGGACAGGTAGGCTGGTACATTTGCAGAACTCACTATTTAAATGCCTACATGTACGTACCAGGCGTATGCCCAATCAGCCATTTGTGAGTTAGATTTGAATAATGTCTGGTACAGCGACTTGCTTGGTCACGAGTTACTGCTTAAATTTGAATTCCTCAGACTATAGAGACGGTTGCGATGTCAAATGGTCCGGGGCAAGCTTTTGTATAGCAACCTCCAGATGAGCAAACCCTGGTACCATTGTGCCATACACATTCCTTAAGAATTGTGTATGGGTGTTCGCCGTCTGTTTTGTAACTTTGCAAAAGCTTGCCCAAAGTCATGTGACATAGCAACCCTCTCTATAGTCTGAGGAATTCAAATTTTAGTGGTAATAATGTGACTAACCAAGTCATTGTACTCGACAATTATTTAAATCTTACCATGCAAATGGCTCATTTGAGTAGCAGGTTCCCTTGGCTAAAATAGCTTTTGTCATCAACAGGTATTCGTAAATACCCCAGACAGTTTAGGCAGTAGTACTGGTTGAAAGGTGGTCACATGACTATTTAAGACCGGTTTTAAATGGCTGATAAAGACTTAGCTGGAGCTGTAAATGCGCGTTCGGCGCTCATAGCCATACGCGAGGTGGCGCCATTACATATGCGGGCGCTAATTTATGCACAGTGCAATCAATACATACCGGTACTCAATGTAAAATATATTAGTACTTTCGCGTACACTCACAACCGTTGAGCGTGCCATGAGGACAAGACAGGAAGTAAAAATTTACAAAACAATTCTGTTTTCAGATTTTCCTACATCATTATGCATTTTAACAAAAAGGGTATTATGAATGGGAATAAAATAGTAATGACTCGGTCTTAAATGGCCGTTTAAAACCTTGCAGGGTCGTGGTCGTGTGATAAAGGACCTCGCCTTCGGCTAAGTCCTTTATCACACGGCCAAGACCCTGCTGGTTTTAAATGGCCAGTTAAGACCTTGTCTCCACTCTTTCATTCTCTTAATACGAAATGAGTAAGAGTCACCAATTTAAAAAAGGGCAGAATAGACCTTATGCACATGACCGAGACGTCACTGCAGTGGGGCGCCCTCACACAGAGGTCAAGAGCAGGCTGCTCATCGGCCCATCTTGTGTGCTTAGCGTACAAAGCTGTGTATTTCCATTATTTCATCATCATTTTACTGCTAAGAAGGCGGCAGGATGACGTCAATGCATAAGGTCCTTAGAATTAGTAATACAGACAAATCTCAAATATATTAACAAGAAAAACATTATTTAACATTAGGTATTGGCCTTAACAGACTAGGCAGTTTGGCTAGCATGTGGCCTCAATTCCTATATCCTCTTCTTCTATGATCCTGTGAGAGACTTTGAGGGCGCTGGATGGCAGCAGACTTATATCCATTGTTCTCAGAAATGTGCGCATGCTCATAACTACATAACCAATCATAATTTACAAGGTAAGTCTGCTGCCACCTATCGTTCCAAAGTCTCCCATTGTTGTGTGGGCCTACTGGATCTAGTCCTTCAGAATCCTTCACTTTGGCAGTTGGATATAGAAGGATTTGGGACTGTATAACTTTGCCATTACATCTGCACTGCAATTACATGGTGTATACCATAGCATGAAATTTTAGAATTTATTTGGTCAACTAGATCAATAGCCAGCAGTTGCTGCAGAATACTCAGTATATACATGAATGTTACCAAAACCAAGCAACTAATAAGGTCAGAGACATCTTCACAAACTAATTTCAAAATCACCAACATTTACAGTACGTTGAATTCCAATTCCAGACTACACCAATATTGATCATGGGCAACAAACACAAGTTTGACAACCCAAGCCTCCCCCAACCCTCTCCCAGACAACACCCCACCCCAACCAAACCAATATGGTTCATCATGATTTCCCAGTAATCTCACAAGTTACAAATGATCACGGCAACGGTGACTAAGGCTGTATCCAAATTAGCCGCTACGGTTGCGGCCGTGTTGCTTAGGGCATCCTAGATACTTTAACGCATCACGACGCAGTGATCCAGCCATAGCCGAAGCACATAGCCCCCAATTCAGACACGGCCTAAGATTTCTTCAACATGTACATTGTAGTGTACATGGATGAAATATTACCCTTGCTAGAAAGATTGCTAATGATGTGCTAGAAAGATTACTAATAATGTATCCATCCACAGTTTGTGTTTATTTTTTAATTTTATAAACAAATTTGAAAGACAACAGCTTTAATCCAGTGATTTAAATTTAAACTTTAATAATTGACCGCATTTATTTCGGACTGACTGACTGACTGACTGACATCAGTGAGATGGGGTCCGTTAAAGGGCGCCATTTTGTTTCCTTCACACATTAAGGCAATGTACATGGGAACCCAACCCAATGTACCAAAATACCCACAAGACTAACAGAGTCTCTGACACCGCTAAATGCTGTGTGCACCCTACCAGCTGTACCTTAACCAGCAGGCACAAGATGACGTATGAACACGCAAATGTTTTCCCTGCCTGGAAGCAGAAGCAATGTAACGACACCATTATGTTTCGGACCACTGGAGCAAAGGTCGCCCAGTAACTATGGAGCATGCACAGACCACACACACGCCGTCTAATGCTTTGTTTCACCCACACAAGGAAAAAAAAGTCTTACATATGCTGGCATTTTGTGGCAATTGAGAGGTGGATTTTGTGTAATTTCCGATTACAGACCTTTGTTCTTTTGTTCCAAGAGGATTAGGAGACATCAAGAGGCTTCCACCATTGTTCATTCATTGTATTTCTACTGAATGGAGGTAAGTCAGAGTGAGCCCGCAATGGTTTCATGTTTAGTACCACTGCTATGCCGTAGGTAACGGTTGATGTTTTGCAATTCACGGTGCATGGATTTGACATTTTCTCGTTTGAGAAACGAAATGGAGGATCCAATAAAGAAAATCTTTGTTCTCTTGGCATTGTCAAGTCAGGTTTTTTTGTGCCAGTGGTACACTCAAATAAAAAAATTCTGGAAGTTCTGCCAAAAGAATCCTGCCAGGGGAACAGGACAAAAAAAAGGAATCCCAGCAGCAACTGGTTAACCACTTCACACCAGGGTTCTGGAAATTTTTCTGTGCCACCTTACGAGATTCATTTCTCGGAAAAACCAGAATCGTTTTTCTTTGCAAATACTGCCAGTACAAAGAAACCTGACTAACAAAAGCCAAGAGAACAAAGATTCTCAATGAAGCACCAGGATTTTTTGTTTCTCTTTCGAGAAAATATCAGCATGAGTCGCAAAATTTATAGGTCCCATGGCCAGAACAAGGCTGGAATCTCGATTCACTTTGACTTACCTCCGTTGAGCCTAAATACAATGTTAAACACTGGTGGAAGCCTCTCAATGTTTCATAATCCTTTTCTCACATGTATAACACAGCGACAAAGGTCTGGAATCGGAGATTACACAATAATCCCCGCATAAAGGGAGAATTTCAGCATAATTTCCAGTACCATCTGTCCTGTTTGTGTGGGTGAAATGAAGCGTTGCATGTTGAGTGCTTGTGCTGTGCACGCTCCGGAATGGAATGTCCACGCGACCTTCGTTCCAGTCTTCTGAATTCACACTAAAATACAAAGCTCACATCATCCGATTTTCTGGCAGGGAAAAATATTGGCGTGTATATACGTCCTCCGACGTCAACTGGTCAACGGCATACAGGATTGCATTATGAATAACTGTGACCAGATGTGTGGACTTAACTCAACTACTTTGGTCTACCTTGCCTACATAATAATACATTAAAATTGATTAAGTTTGTAATTTCATAGAGGTCCTGGAGGGCATGGCCAGGGTTCGATTTCACATAGCACTAAGATTCATCTTCTCAAGATTTTACCAGCATTGGCATCAATTTATAAGTTGTATTGTGACATCACGCTTTGTTTAGTTATTAGGATCGATACACATCTTAATATCAATCTCGGCCTTTTTGTGAAATCGAGCCCAGCTTTGTGATAATTATAAAACAGCTTCGTTATACAAATAGGCCATATATCATGTATGCAACTGACAAAACTGGTGCTATAGGAACTGTTACTCATGTAGATTCCCTATGAGAATATTAATTTTTAGCCTCGTAGACATGTGTGTCTGTTTTTGTTTATACAGATTAACAAAAAAAATGGAGGATGTTGACTTTTCATTTTAATTTGGGAAACTTGTTACACTGAAAGAGTACAGTTTATTTGTAGCACATGTAGAAGGTAATTTTTTAGGACAAACTGCATAAATTGTCATTATGCATATTTAAACTCAACAAAATGTCAAATTGGCGAGAGTAATTTCAAATGAAACGAGCTAAAAAAACAACTGTTAACTTTTAGTTCAAAACGAGGCAAAAAACAACAAAGAAAGTTGAATGAGTGGATTTCTTTGTTTTGGTCTGAAAGTGTTAAAGATTTATAATGTAGCTGAAAACTTTAAGTACTACAACAATTTGTTTTTCTTTGCCTGGGTACTTCACCCCAATGCTATCCCTGTTTTTTTCTACAAACCTTCCAAAATCCATCGAATTTCATCAGGATACTCAAAAACATGGATAGATAACTCAAAACCGAATAAGTTCATATTTGTTTGAAGATTTATTTGCGAGGTTTACAACCAAACCGACATTAACATTGGCCAGAAAGTTTTAATCTG
Organism: Marthasterias glacialis; assembly: GCA_911728455.2. Lineage (NCBI taxonomy): Eukaryota > Metazoa > Echinodermata > Asteroidea > Forcipulatida > Asteriidae > Marthasterias > Marthasterias glacialis. The sequence continues at coordinate 7,962,175 of OU452230.1, forward strand.
ACACTTAGTAAATATTTCAGGCACAGTTCTGATCTACATGTAGATGGCCCTGTGGGTGCCCACCTCTTTTGAATTTGTTTTGCAGTGGACTCTGCTTTTTGGGTTAAATCTTTTTCTTTGGTAAAGTAAGGGACCTGCTCATGCATTGTCTTAACTTCAACCCATGCTCCACCTTTGAGGGAGGGACTGCCATGAAGTTGGTCTTGCCATTTCCCCTCGGGTAAATACACCTGTCGTTTAGTCTTTCCTTGAATTTGTTTTGCAGTGGACTCTGCTTTTGCCGTTCATTCTTTTTCTTTGGTAAAGTAAGGGACCTGTTCAAGCATTGCATCAACTTCAACCCATGCTCCACCTTTGAGGGAGGGACCGCCATGAAGCTGGTCTTGCCATTGACCTTCGGGTAAATACACCTGTCGTTTAGTCTTCCCTTGGTCTAAAACAGGTGCAACTAGCATATCATTCCCAATCAGAAACTCTGAGTCGATACTCTGAGCTTCTTCATCACTTGGGGCAACCCACCACAAAGGTCTGATGATGGGTGCTCCGGTGTTTTTAGCCTCCACGGCAGCACTGATCATCAAGGGCGAGATCGTCTTCTGGTGGAACAGGATGAAACTGTTGGCAATGCGCTGCGTTCCTGGATCGTACTCCCAGATTGGGATATTGATTCTCATGGCGGGGAAGAAGGCCATGATGCCAAGCCATCGGAGTAAAAACTCCTTGCCTGGGAGGCAACTTTCGGTACAAGCAGAGTCGTAGTGCTGACCAGTGACCGCTAGATCGGGCATTATAAATGGATACCCAAGGATACCGAGCGTCAAAGCAGTTGGAATGAGAGTTTTCAACCCGTTTTCATAACCCCATACTGGTGCTTTTGGAACTGTGAATACAATTATTGGAATGTCTTGTGATTGGAAAACTGAACGCATAAAGATAGTACCTTGTGTCTGATTTGCTAGTTGGACATAGCGTTGGGTGTATGTACAAGGGTTTGTCAAAACCTCTGTGGTCTTGAACTCGACTGGAAGATAACTCACCTCTCCATTGTTAAATGTAAAGAAATCTATCCCCTTGGTCTCCTGAAGACTCTGCAGTCGCCCGAGAAACCAATTTGTTGCATTATGATTGGTTGTATCAAGCAGACCCGCCACCCCTCTCTTCCACTGGATTAGTCCAGGGACCTCTGCCCTGGGATCCTCCACTAAGAATCCCCTCAGAAGCCCCTCATGGAAGGCCTTCGAGTCAATGTTCATGAATGGGTTGACCCTCAACGCGACTTGATAACCCAGCTCCTTTATGGCTGCTATCAAATCAGTAATATTTGAGAACCTATCCTCATCAAACTCAAGATCTCCATCAGTTCTCGCGTACCCACATTCAATTTCAAGAGAGCTTGCTCCGAGGTGACTTTTGTGGACATCTCTTATAAAGTTGAAGACTGTCATACCATTGAATGAGTCACCTCCGTAACAATTAGGGGTAGACCACATAGGGCCTTGCTCCAGGACTTGTGTTGGCACAGCGTGAAGCTTCTTACCAAATTTGTCCAACATTTGCTCATGGACAAGTCGCATGTTTGCGGCAGCACAGAGTGTGTACTCGAGCTTTGGCTGTTTTTTCTCTGGGTTTGGGAAGGGCGAGTCGGTGTAAGTACTCTCAAAACATAACTGTTGTGACTCCTCATTTACACTGATGAACAACGGTGACTCATTACTCACTTTGATGCCAACTCCATGTGACGACAACCAAAAGCGCTCAACGATAGGTCCGAAGCTACTTGTTTCATCGCCCGAGATAAAAGGTTCACGTGATTGGTTCATTTTTTCCAGTGGCCACTGCTGATTGGCCGCTACACCGCCACCGTACCAGTGAATATTCTCGAAGGTGTAGCAGTCGCGATGAACAAGATCATGAGAGAATGCTTCCCATGTTAAGGTGTAGCAATCCATCTCGGTGTACTCCTCCCAGTGAATCAACAGTCTAGCTATACCCATGTACTCCAGACACAAGTTTTTACTATCAAACGGATCGCAAGAGAAAGGGAGCATATCTGGAAGATTCCGACCGGTCAATCCTCTGGTGATGTTTGCACCACTCACATGAACAAGAAACTCTCTAGACCCTGTGTAGAATGCAGCACTCCCCCGCTTATAATGCAAAGGTTCCTCCACGTACAGAACTAGGATACATACAGTGGCGGCAATGATGAGGCAGAAGAGCATAACGATACAGATCTTGAGCTTGAACTCTCGCGGCGTCTTTAGAAGTTTTATAGGCCTGGCGATGTCAATTTTATCCGGATCAACGGACGATTCGGTTCTTTTCTTGACCTCCAAGTGGTCAACACTAGGCACGTCTACTGAGATGGTTCCATTCCCTTCGGCGTCGACGACAACTTGAGACGAGGAGGCCATGGGGGGCGGCTGCACACTCTCTGTCACCAACAGGGAAGAGTGAACGTTAGCGGAGGGTTCAAAGTTCTCCCTGACTCTCATCATGGTTACAAGTGGGAGGGTGCGTATTAATGAAGCTTAGATCAAGCAAGAGTCTGGAGATGGTAGCCGTTAATAATGAGCAGCTGGTGTAAAACAAGCATGAGAGTTGACCGGAATGTTAAGAGTGGCACGGTCAGCTATCGAGTTAACTCAGAACTGTACATGTCAATCTGTAAGAAGCAGGCAAGCATATGAAACTGACTAGCATAGATGCATGATATTAAGCATGGTTAGTATGACAGTGTACAAATCAGCAATACAGAAGATTGGACAGGAAACGACACATTCCTATAATCTTCACTCTTGAGTCAACTTTTGTTTTACAGAACACTCATATGAATCTTTGTGGCAATCATATTTTGATGATCTGTGTAATTTATCGATAAATGCTGTTTTAAGACCAATGTTTCATTAAAATTCATGATCCCCCCCCAAAAAAAAAATGTATTCCCCCAATCCCAGGCCTCGAATTAACCCACGGCACCCACAGCAATTGCCCTGTGCTTGCCCTTTGCTGTGGTGCACTTTGCTAAGTTCCAATACAAATTTCCTTTTTCCTCATAGAAGTGCCCCATACAAGATGAAAATTGCCCCTTCAAGAGTGAAGTTCAAGGCCTGCAATCCAGTTTTCCCAGCAGCCTCAGGACATGTGAAGGTTTCTGTTTTTTTAAGTAATTGATAAGATGGAAACTAACAATTTGACAATCAGTAATAAATTTGTAAGAGAGAGAACACAATTAGGGTGTCCAGTAAACCCACCTACTTGCTGGCCATTTAATATCGTCTGCTGTGGGTTTTGAATGATTGATTATGTATGACCAGCCTGCAGTACGATTATGTGTTAAATACATCACAGTGCACACATATAATTCAGTGCACAATTGTGCCACATCCACAAACCATGCAAATGGTTTGTCAACTCAATGGAAAATGTTACAAACAGTAGGAGGGTTAATATGCAACATCTAATCTCTGGTTTAAAATAAAAGGGCCAAAGAGTCATTTGGAATATTTGTTGGCGTACCTGTTCCCAGCTTCTACAATAGAAGACAACATCAAAAAATGCGGTCAGTTTTGCAGAACTTAATCATACGCTTGTTGCAACAATAATTGTGGTTCAGGGTAGTGGGTCTACTATGGACTGGTCTGCAACCAAATCAGTAATTTACAAGTTAGATTTGAATAATGTCTGTTACAATGAATTGCTTCTAAAGTGACAAGTTACCACTTCATTCAGGATTGTGTATAGATATTCGCCGCCTCTTAGGTACTATGCAAAAGCTTGCCCCAAACCATGTGACATAGGAACTGTCTTTGCAGTCTGAGGAATTCAAATTTAAAAGTCCTATGAATTAGAAGGTTTGTTTTCCAGTTTAAACTATCAAGTATGCCCATATTAACATATAAATGCAAACTTGTTAAAAATTTATTGGAGGTTTATATTGGGAATTTTATTTTTATTTTGTTTTTGATTAGGGGTGATATGGAGGTTTATATCGCAATAAAACAATTAAAAAAATAGGGGTAAAACCTGCACCCCATAAAGGGGGAAGTTTGAGAATTAGACAAAGGCAAATGCTGTCGGTCGGTGCGCGGAGATTGGTGCCAGGTGATGTGATACATTATGCAAACTTATGTAACTTCATGTGCTTAGTTTCTTTGGACAAATCTCTTGATATTTGGTTTTTGTTATATGGAAAATGCCATCAAGGTGTAATGTCGCTGGTTGCAACATTTCTAAAGTCTGCACAGATTCCCATCAGATCCAAAATACCAATGAATTTGGACGGCTGAAGTGAACCATACCAGAGCTAAATGGTCAGGAATGTGTTATGTCACTGTGTTTGCGCTGTCATTCGGTACCTCGATCTACCTCAAAAAAACACTCCATCAGGCGATTTTGAAATGGATAGTACAAACTTTGAAGGAAACCGAAAGGTAATAACTCATAACAAACTCATGAATATAGTATAAAATCAAACCATCTATTAAGCCTGAAAAATGTAATGTGAAAAAATACCACTACTATGTAGTGGTATTTTTCACATTACATTTTTTCATATTACATTGCCTTTAAGCAGTAACTTGTGACTAAGCAAGTCATTGTTCCAGACATTACTCAAATCTAACTCACAAATGGTTTCACAAGAAACAACAAGCTATGTATATACACAATTATCTCTGGAACAAAAGCCTGTGACCAATTTCAGATCTTAATTTACATGTATTCATATCCTGTTATTGTACGAAGTGAAAACATACCAGTCCAAATTCATTTTAGATTTAAATTTTCGTAAACTGATCACTGGCTCATTCCCAAGCAAACGTACATGTCCTGCAATATTAAAGTTAGGAGACGATTGAAAGCTAATCAGCCAATCCGGGTGAAATACACTGATTACATTTGCGCATAGGTACAGACACTATTAGTGGGCAAATGTCATAGAGCTGTGCACTAGGCAGACACGCAAACACGTATGCGTCACGCCACCAACAGCTCAACAATAAAAGACACAATGTTCCCTCATTTTGCCAACCAGTAGTGTTAGTGCGCACGCAAGATTTGAAGTTGACATATTTCATAGTAAAGGGTGAATTGAGATAATGACTGAAGAATTATAATTAAAATGATCAAAACGAGATGAAGAAACACCTCATGATAAACTAAATTGGTCTCAGATATGCACATGTAGAAGGTTCCACTTTTGTTTGTTATTATTGTTATTATTTTTTCTTATTAATTTATGGTAATGAAACCAAGGATGCCTCGAAAGCAAACTTTTAATCACTGCAACTTGGAAGCCTGAGGAAACCTGTATACCAGGGTGCTTGTAATGAGCCAGAAACACAAGGTCCTTATACGTGCACAACCTGTAGAACCTACGATTTTTACGTCCCACCCGAAGGACAATGAAATTATGGTGAAGTATCTTGTTCAAGGACACAAGCATTGTGACCGGCCAGACCAGGATTTGAACCCACACTCTGTGAAGAACAGACCTCAAATTTGATGCACTAGACCACTCAACCTCAATTAAGACAAACATTCACAATTTCCCAAAAGCAGAACTGTACACATTAATCCATGAAAAATCCAGGCTAGTCTAGTCTAGGTTCAGTTCTACCTCCGCCAATGGATCACCTTGAAATTTTAAGCAGTTAGTGAAAATGGTTAGTAAAATTATTTTGTGATGTACATGATCAGATCAATCGCCATTCATCAAATGAAAAAGAAAAATAATTTGATGTGATGTTTGAGTGAGGAATCAGCGTGAGAGTCGATTGGAATGATGGAGAATCTGGTAAGCTAGCCACTGACAAACAGTTTCCAGTTTATTACAAGGTCAAGGCTTACTATGCTTACAGTAATTTAATTTGCGCTGAGCAGTTTTAAGAGAAAAATACTTTACGCTGAACGTAACAAACCAGGGCCCAATTTCATAAAGCCTGTAAGCAGATGTTTTCTGCTTACGGATTGGCCATCAGCAGAATTTTGATTTCATTAACACTGCCCATAAGCAAAGCAAAAAGGTAAGCTAGCTTATAAAGCTACACACAATGCGCCAAAGACAACGCCAGCAATCCAAATGGTGGATCTTCCTCACATTTTGCGATTTCAACATCATTGTGACACTTTTTTGTCTGACTTTTTAGACACACTTTCTCGGTTGTATAAATTAGTCAATCAGCCTTTTGGGGGTGTGGCAGACACTACAGGAGTGCACCGTTTGGTTTGGGTGTATTGACCCCTTGCACACACGTCACACATGCCGACTGTACCATGATCACCATTTTGGTGGTCAATAGGTTTACGTGTGAACACTGCGTCTCCTAAAATGCGCTCTTCACTGAATAACTCAGTGACATTGACCACCAAAATGGCGCAACCAAGGTTATTGTGATGATGACGTCAGGTGAAATGGGTCGATACAGCCAGATTTACCCAAACCAAATAGTGCCCTAGTGTGACTGTCCACCATATCTCAAAATGGCCTTTGAGATATGGTGGACACATTACTAGGGCGCTATTTGGTTTGGGTAAATCTGTCTGCATTCACCCAAACCAAACAGTGCACTCCTACAGTATCTGCCATACCGTAAAAAGACTAATGTATGATGATCAATATGAATCAGCAGAGCCCCATGAATCAGTCCACAGAGATTAGTTTATGATATTTATTGTTGTTGTGATATTAACACAAAGTAGCCCGTCGCTCCTCACCAGAATGTCCATTTGTTGCTGTGTATACTTTATCTAGATTGATCAGCTGGTCATCCATGCTGTCCATCATGCAGAATCAGTGATATGAGCAGCTCCCACCTTAAAAGTAAATTAAATAAATAATTGCCTTTTAACATTTTGAAGGATAAATCATATTATTGCAATTAATGTTAGTAAGACTGTTACTGGGTCTAAAGGACACTCTGCCAAGTTTTTTGGCCAAGATGCGATTCCAGATTTGGCATACATGTACCTTAGACCCAGTAAACTGGGGCGGCTGTACTCTTTTTTTCAAGATTTTGACATTATCGGTCATACTAGGCGCTGGACTCCTTTTCTGAGATTTTGACATTATCGGTCGTGCTAGCTAGTACGATTGATAATGTCAAAATCTCAAAAAAGGAGTACAGGGCCCCAGTTACCGGGTCTACCTCTACTCTAGAGCTTGGCACAATATTTGGACTTTATTGGAGTGAGCCCTCAAATTGAAAACATGAGCCTCAAAATGAGATTGCACTGATCAATCTGGAGATCAAGCAAATCTTAACTCAAAGATTGCCCTCAACAGTATTTATTTATAATAATAATAATAATAATATAACCTAGTCCGAGTTACTGGACCCAACATTAACAATGGTGTTTTTTTTATTTTTCATTTGGACATAATATCCAAATTTTAAAAAAGCGTTGTAACTTGTAGGGTCCATCAAACTGGACTAAAGTCAATGTAAATTGTAACTGTGTAATAATGTTGCCATCATGATCAACAAAAACAAGATCACAATCGGAAGAAATCACAATCACACTAACAATACATTACATTAGCAGTAGCACAGTCAAACAGTTACACGTAACTGTCACTAACGTTGGTGTAAACTGTGTAAAGTGTAAGGAAAAAACGTTCAACCTGAGCTAAGTTACAACACTTAGGTAAGTTACAACACTTTACAGCTTGCCAAATCTTTTGGGGAAACCAATGATGAATGATCGATCCGTTCAACATGTTCAATCAAAAAATGTAGACAATCCAGGCACCAGCCAGGTGAGGTACGTCCCCGCCCCCGCACCGTCCGCCTTCACAAAATGACACTTGCCTCACACTCAAGTCAAAGTCAAAGAAAGCCACAGCACAGTGTATCACTCGACGACCGTCTTCAAATGTCAGAAGTGGTGAAGTTCAGCAGCGGCAGCAAAATACTTGCACACCATCAATTTATTCTAACCTGTCTCTGTTAAGGTTTCGCAAAATTTCGATACAGATCTGTGATGATTTTCTCCTTACATCACTGACCGATCGAGAAACTCTTATAAAACTTGTGATCTCTTTACTTACTTGTGTTTTTATTATTTTAACATAACCAGGATGTTCATTTTTATCAATCATAACAACACAGGTGTATGATAAAGTGGTCCCTAAAACCCCAGATAATTTTATTGCTGAAGGTGGAGCGGGGTACCAGGCAAAACAAGTGCAGGTCTTTCGTACAGCTTCGGGATCGTTCGGATATTTCCGTATGCAAATGACACGTGGTTTAGTGCAAGCCATGCGCCATTTTTCCACTGGTCATCCATAAATTTGAGAAATGGCGTCTCAAAATTATTTCGGACTTACTCACGGCGGTACGCAGTACAGGTAATTTCTCGTACTCTTTTATGTTTTTCAATGCAAACCTTATATTCCATAGATTATTTTGGGTTGCGTAAAGGGTTGCCAAGTGATGGAGAAGGGGTATTTTAACGTATTTTTGGACAATGTTTTTAGTGAACTGTGCGTGTGCACTCGGCTCTATCGCTAAAGCAAAAGAACACTTTCGTCGAGCATGGGCGGGTTTTGAAAACCATAATTAACTCTTTCTGTTAACATTTTAAAAACGAAAAATCTATCTATAGCTGTACGAGGGTTCTATCTTATCTTGTATTGATAAATCACATTTTTTTAAATATAATATTAGCTGCATCTTTGAAATGATTTTCTTTCTCATTAAATTACACTGGATTGCCTGGATAAGGAAATATTAAAGCGCCCTCTTTTGACATGTGGTTAGATTAAGGCCTAATATTAAGAATCTCCATGGCAATGCTGTATGCGACTGCCACTGATCTCCCTTAATTTAGGTCAAATTTAGCCCATAAATAATGCCAATGTCTACCCCGGCGCTAGACCCAGTAACTGGGGCGCTGTTAGCCCCATACATTGTGCCAATACGCTGGACTCCCTCCGCTTCTTGGCCTAACGAACCCTGTCCTTTAAAACCAGACATCAACTTTCAAATCGAGACTAACTTTTTTTGGCAAATTTATCCCTCAATGATCGGTCGGTCGTTGCTGTCAGACATGGCAGACTCACAGGCAGAGTCTGGAGAAGATTTCCGCACGATCCCGCGATAAATCCTAGGCTTTTGCTGGAATTTTATGTCAAATCTCAATGATATAAGCCCATGTCAACGACGGCGGAGGAGCCATGATGGTTGCTGTTCAGCGCGGGTCGTATTCCTGCACTAGTCTTTATTCCAGCAGTCATTTTGCAACGTTTACATGATAGTGGTGACGTCAAGGTGTCGCGCAGCGGTAAACGTTCTTGAATGTGCTAACTGATTGCGCGCATTACCTTGACAAGCCCACAAGCCTACAGCATGCAGTCTGGTTGCAAACTAGTTCACTTTGCCTACACAGTATGTCTGCATAGCCATACCACACAGAACATTGGGGATCTATCAATGCAGACGATAACCAGACACAGACTGGACTGTCTAATTTAACAAATTTTCCCATTGGTCGATATTTTGCCATTTATAGCCAGTGGAATGTATCTGGTACTGTGACGGATTTTTTTGATAGCATGTAGGCCCCCCGACACGCTGTTTTATGCCTGGATAGAACACTGTAAAAACATGTGAAATGCAACAGTACTTGAGGTCACCAGAGGGGTAGGCAAGTGGGTCTAACAGTCCCTATTCCATCAAACTCCAACAGCAGGTTTTGTTGGGTTGTGTTAGACTGGGTACTGCATGAGTAAACTGATCATGCTTTACGTGGGTTCAGGCATACCACCATAATCAGGGTACCACAGTTTGGGTATTGATTTACCATATGGTGTTGGAATTTGTTAGAGTGGGGAAGGATCCTAGTAAATTACTCAAGGGAGTTAGGGTTAATGAATGATGAAGTGGTAGTAAGGTTCGGTAGTTTTACAAATTACTTTTGACAAAAATACAACTTTTCCTCAGCAGCCAGCCCCAGCAGAGTACGTATGCCCAGCACACTGCTCAACCCCAGGCAGGTCATGTGTATCAAACAGCGACACCTGTAGCTGCCCATCAGACTACGTATGCATCTACAGTCACCCCGAGGCAAACCCAGGCAGCCTCTGGTATGTCTGGGTATGAGACTGGGTATGCGACAGTGGCAGCCACGCACCAAACAGGACAGTACGGTTACAGGTAAAATAATTCACTTACAGTAAAGATTTGTAGTGTTGAGAATCTACTCAGCAGCAGACAGATTTGTATAGTTAATTTTCTGAAACTCCAATTCTTAACCCTTACCCTTAAATCCTTCTAAATCCTATTGGCAATGTGAAGGAATTGAAAGGAATTGGGCCCTCGTGCCTTTGGTGAACCTTTTCATGGGTTTACTTGTTTTATGGATTGGCACTGCATAGCAAAACCAAGCCCGGATTTTTTGTTTTAAGGGTCAAGTCCATTTCCCAGAGGAATGAATTTCTAAATTGTAAAATGAGAATTTCTTTGAGAATATGTATAAGCAGCACTTACATGACTAAGGGCGGAGTTCAAGACATGGAAAATGATAACCTTTGTGGCCTTCATGGCCAGATAATTATTCAAAAGCATGCCAAGTTTAATAAGTTGCTTCGGCAACATTTAAAACAAAAGCAAGTGTGGTACTTTTCCTGCAATATGGCATCAGATTGTATTCAATAGCTAAAATCCACTTCATTTTTTCTTTTTAAAGGAGCAATTCAGAATTGGTAAGACAAAATATACTTCAAAATGATGATGATAGTAGAAAATATCCCTTGAAATATTTCTGTCTGAAATGCCACATTTGATGAGAAATAGATAAACTAGTTTTCAGATTGGAGTTTATATTGGCGTTTTATTATTCATGACGACTTCATTGAAATGTGTAATCGGTTTTTCACTATTTTCTCATGACCCAGATGGCCGATTGATCTCAAACTTCTACAGGTTTGTCAGTTTAGGTATATGGTGGATTACATAAAGTGCTTACACTGTTCTGTTGGCAAAAACCAATTCTGAATTGCTCCTTTAATATTTCTAAACAGCACCCAACAGAGACAGGACGCCCAGGCCCCGACCCCTGCACCAGCCCAGACCTATCGCGAGTCTTACAACTATGTTCAGTCGACACCAGTGGCGACGTCCTATGAGAAACAGTCGTACTACCAGCAACCCCAGGCACAGCATAACACGACTGACACTTATTATCAGCAGACCAACAAGTATGGTAAGACAGGTAAATACATCCACTCTTCATCTGCATACTGCACCACTGAAGTAGACTTTAATCACACTGTGGCAATCTGTGTTCAGTTTTTCCTGTTGACCCTATGCACCTGACGTCGTCACCCCACAATCGCTCTTGTGTGGCCGAAGCACGCTGAATTGAAACCAGGTCCTCTGAATTTTTTTTTTATTTGATGCTTATGTTTGGTTTGAAAAGCTCTACTGTGCAATCTGGAGCATTTAAAATAGTTTTGTGTTATGATTTTTTGTGAATTTGATCTTAAATCTAAGAGAAATATTAAAAAGAAATTATAAATAATTTTGTTTTGGTGTATTGGCCATAATTCTGGTGTATCAGTCTGAAATTCCGGTGTATTGGTCCGTTATTCCGGTGTATCGGTCCGTAATTCATGCTAGCCTGTACATGGGGAGAACCCTGCCTAGTTATCTGTTTCATCTTCCAGTCATTATCTTTATCAGAACCAAATGATTTTTGACTCTAATAATGTTGGTGTGCCTGCCCCAATGTAAAGAGTTGGAAGTGTGGCAAAGCAGAACCAAATGAAAGAAATTTAAGCAAAACCATGCAATGGATTTATGGTGGATATTTCATGGTCATAAATCGTTAAACCCACTTTAAATTTAATAGATGTAATAATTTTAACGTGGATAAAAATATTATTTTGGTTTTACCCTTAAACCGATGTGTGATAGCAGTGTGTAGTCAGTGCTTTCCAAGTCATGTGGAAAACAATTCACGGGCATACTACCCAGGTGGAATTCAAACCCACGATCCCCTGCATTAAAGAGTAGATGTCTCGGCAGAAGTTGAAATTGTCGCTGTGTGAATCAACTGCATACACAGTTCAAAAAGCTTCCTTCAAATGCATTAACCCACACCTCATCTTCATTTATAATTTCATGCTAACTTACACGTTTTACCAAAATCCAAATGTTTTGAGTACCCTGTTGGTAAGTCAATACATCACGTGCATTTGAAATTGCACATCTGCTGTGTGCGCAAAGTTTTCACCACTTCCAGCACCGAAGCTGGCATTCATTTCCATGTTCATTTTCATCGTTCAAAGGCGTTTCATAGCACAATATTTTTTGACAAGGCTGTGAGTCTTTGCCACATGTGACAGGCAATCATAAAGATTTTGTTCTTACAAAATCCTAAGAGAAGAACTTGCTCAAATGTGCATTTCATATACAAGCTTCTCATAATCGTTGGAGCTAATCTGTGTTAAATGGGCTTGTCCTATGTGGTGGGTTTACATCATAGTTACCAAGAGGATAATAAAACTATGCGCGGCCTCATGTAAACAACACTGGGATGTCTGGAAACCTTCTTACTGACTGACCATTCAACCATTCCATATTATTCATCTACATGGTTTTATGAAAGATGCAGTATGCAGCCTTCAATATCATATCATATCAACTTACTTTGGCAAATGTTATGAAAAGTGAGACGATTATTGACTTTCTTGGTAACTCAAGACCCAAACTGTTGGACTCTTACTATGGTGGTAGACCTGATCTCATCCAAAGCATGATAAGTTAACTGGTGCAGTCCTCTGTCTAACAGAATCAAATAAAACATGCAGTTTGATTTTGGAGGGTTGTGGATGGTGAGGGTTAATGGGGGAATTGAGATGGTTTTTGGTTACAGTAAACTTGCATAAAAAACCGAACTGAGTTATTTAACTCGGGTGGTAATGTCAGGCAGGTAGGCAAAGCATTGTATGACGTTTTAATTTTAAAACATTTGTCGCTCTTTTTTCAGCTGCTGCCAAGCAGACTGCATACTCCAATACGGGGTCAGCCTCGGCTTACACCAGCCATCAACAGGCAGCAGTCCAGAAGCCTGCTCAGACCAAGACCGTGGTGACTTACGCCTATGCACCCCAGACGACAACTCAGACGTACGCTAGCACTCCGGCTACAACTTCCTATTCAGGTAAGGGGGTGAATGAGGGTCTCTTCTAGGGGTGAAAAATGTTAAGCCCCGGAACGAACTGTGTACAGTGTTTCTCTTGACTTTTCTCAAATCTTGCCGGCGTTACCCAATCAAGCTCCTCCAGTTATTAATGTAGTAATTCAGAATAACAAGAACTTAGAAAGTGTCTGTCAAGTAGGCTCAAGTCCACCCTCTGCCTTCCAAGTTGATTTGGAATAGAACAATCAAGATACATTTTGAGATCTGCAGATGAAAATTACAGTAGATAACCGGGTTTGCTATAACCAGGATTGGGTAGTTCTAGTTGTAGAGGGAGATGCTTGATGCTTAATAACAAATTATGCAAAATGTTAGTGTTATCTTGCTAAACCTGGGCGATGGTAGTTTGTTAGTGTCTGTTTTTTTTGTGATGGTTTTTAATCTATGGGTCTAGAAATTGTAGGCTGCAATACTCGGAAAGAAATTTCCAGTGGTATGCCAGTGATGTGCACACCATAGGACAAAAGATCCTAGACTAATCCAACAACACTCCTATGATTACTGCTGTGGTCTCATGCTAAAGTCTGCATCAAGAACTCCATGGTTCTCTAATTTAAACTATCCAGGATCTTTTTCGGTGAGTCTGGTACCTCAGCTCTGATGTAGAGAATCTCTGTGTTTGTTGGATTGGTCAGTGGGTACTGTGACACACTGTATTTTGGGATAATGTTATGATTATTATAAGTATTTTATTTTTTTTTTTTTTGAATTTTTATGATTGCTTTTCACCCGTCGTTTTCTTCCTCTCCCTACATGCACAATCTCAATTGCCACATTCAGCTAAGGAACCAGGTAAATCACCATTGGGATTCATCCACCAACAGGGGGCGCTATGCATCTCTTAACTCGCATGACAGTTTTCTGACATGGCCTCTTGCCCCTCTCATTTCATTCGCCTTAGCGACTTCAGCTATTGTGCATAACAAAAACCTACTGCAGAAGATTATTTTGCTGTCTTTTTCACTTGGGATGGGATCAATTATTTGTGTGCATTTTATACACGAGTCCTATTTATTTTATTTTATTCCACAATAAGTGAAACTAAGCTATGGTCTTGCATCATTTGTTGAAGCGAAGAACCCTCCTTTAAGAATCACCATGAGCCCAAATATAAGCCCGAGAATTTTCAAGTGGTAAACAGTAGTCACTTTCTTGATGAGTGATGTTCAGCGCCCTCTGTTGAAGAAATCCACACATTGACAGGGACACACATTCCGTTCCGACTATCATCTTCACAAACTTGACAAAATTAAGTGTGTTCAGTTGGTAGCGATGCCGCCTTTTGTCATGAAAGAAATTAACACAATGTTAACGAGGTAAATGGCTACTAATCAAAATTGACTGATCCAAGAAGTGCCTGTGTTGTATGCACCCGTTGGGCACCCGATGTACTTGGAGCAAACCCAACAAAATGCATAATAGACCTTTGTTATAGTGTGGGCTTGTCCTTCAACCAAATACAACCAATCGAGGCAGTTGGGTTGAAAAAAAAATAGTTTTGGTTCCATTTTACCAATCGTGAATAAGAAGAGTTATTTTCATGAAGATGACCGCACTGTGGTAAAGGTCTAGTAGTATGTAACTTGACTCTCAAAGTGTTGTTTTTAAAGGTAAAATATTGGATTGGTAATGCTGATAGTGCAGTGGTCTTACTTTGTGTGATTCAATATATACATGAACAAAACAAACCTGTGAAAATTTGGGCTCAATCCATTGTCCATGTCAGGACAAAATAATGAAAAACCGTGCACACTTTTCGTGTAAACTCATTTTCCTTAATTTGGATTGTTACAACCGAAATTTAAATCAGGGTCTTCAAATTCTATTTTCTTGACTTGACAGTATTTCAGACAGAAATATGACTATGGAAGATTGGTACTGGTATGAACTTTATAATCAATAAGCTTTCAGTCTGATACTGATACAAATTTTTGGATGAATACCAATCCTGTATTCTACCTTTAAGTAAAACTCTAAGCTATGCATGGTGGAAACAATAATAAACAGGGTGTTAGTTTACAGTAACACCATGTGATAACTCTCCTTTTAGTTGTGGTGGTTTTGAGGAGAGTTGGTGTGCATACTATGGCCGTCCATCTTTGGGAGAATGGTGGATTTTGTCTGTGCCTGAGCTTCACTGAGGTAGGCTTGGTTGAATGGGTTTACTGATGCTTGGGTGGTTTTGGCGCTTGTTTGTGGAGCCTGCTAGGAGTGGTTGTCGGATGTTACTGATGTTCATGCTGATGTCTTGCACTGTGTCATGCCTGCTGAGTCGTAGGCAGTGCCATTTGTTTATATTAGGGATGGAGTGTTGAGTCTTTCCACTGAATCATGTGATCTGTTTCATGTGAATGAAGGAGTCTTGTGTTGAGGCTACTCCCTGTTTCTCCGATGCAGGTTTTCCCGCATTGTCAAGGGATTCTGTAGATGCCACCTTGTGAAGAGGGGTCTTGCTTGTAAAAGTGTGTTTGTAGTGGCCTGAATCTTGTTAATGGAGTTATGCAAGTCTTTGATGTTTGTTTGGTTGAGAATACATTGAATATTGTTTGATATCCTACCTATGTATGGTAGGGCTGCTGTGGAGATGTAGTCTTGTGGTAGATCTTGGGTCTTGGCTTGTTGCCTGGCTTGAAAATTGACGTAGCTTGTTGAGATGTAGTCCCTGTGGTAGATATTGGGTCTTGGAATGTTGCCAAGTCTTGATTCAAGACGTTTGTTTGCCGTTTATCCCATGCATCCTGTTGCCGATCCTTTTATGCGTGCCACGGTGTTAATACCCATCGGTAGAGGGCACGCGTGGACCTGGCTCAAAACAAACATCTTGATAATTCTGCACCGCTTACCCCGAAAATTCCGAGCATACCGTAGCCTTGTAAATTTACATGATGTATGTGGGATTTTGGTGCATGCAAGCCTTTGGATGGTACCTGGACTTCTTCATTCTGTGCAGTAACGTCATGTTATGTTTATGTACAGTTTGTACATGTGGTTGATGGCTGACGTTGCTATCATCATTCTCGCGTTCTGTTTGATTCATGATTCATGATTTCGGAGCAACGTCAACAGACGACCGGCGGTTTACTATGGTGTACCATACAAGACACTCTCCATCGTGGTTGTGTGGAGCTCCGTCGTGGTTGTGTGGAGCTCCGGCGTGCTAGCCACAACCACAACGGAGAGTGTCAACCATGGTACACCATAGTGTACAGTACACCGCTGCGGGTAACTGTCATGTCATAACAATGGCTGACAAACTTTCCACCACTACACAAGTCAGCAGTCTGGCCACTGACACTTTTCCATTATTGCACATGCGCATAACTCATGTAAATTTACAAGGCTAAGGTTTGCTCAGAATTTTCCGGGTAAGCGGTGCAGAATCTTCAAGACGTTTTTTGGAGGAGAATCAAAGCGCGCCCCTCTACCGATGGGTGTTAGCACCGCGGGGCGAATGCCATTGATATCAGTGAGCGCGTGGCATAAACGAAGAAAAAAAAACGTTGTGAATCAAGACTAACTGTTGCCTGGCTTGAGTCTTCATGTAGCTTGTCTTGTAGCCATTCCTCCGAAGTGCTGTACAGATGTGTTGTTCTCGCTTGAAGTTGTCTTGGTTGCAGATGTGGGCTCTTTGTACAAGTGTTCAGTTGACTGAAGACTTGACTTTCTGTACGACCAATTGAGCAATCTGCCTAACGGTAGACCTTGACATCCAGGAAGGGGAAGGAATACCCTTGCTCCTGCCCCATCGTGAACTTGATGCTGGGGGGCATGTTGTTCAGATGTTGCAGGATATGTGGAGGTCTTGGATGCCGCACGGCCAGACGACAGATGTGTCATTCCTGTACCGCTGCCAAGTGCTTAGTCGGTGGCCTGCTTTGATCAGTGATGTTGCCTCAAACTTTGCCATGAACACATCGGCAAGGACCGGGGCGATAGATGAGATCCTGTAGGGGTCCCCGATGTCTGTTCATAGCACTTGTCCCTTCATCTGCTGAAGCTGAAGCATGATGATGAGACGCAGGTAGTGAGCAGGCTGTGGATCTCCTCAGGTGTGAGGTCTGTGCATTTTTAGAGTGTAGGGTCAGTAATGTGACGGTCTTCGGCGATGGTGTAAGTTTCTATAGTAGGGATGCTTGTCAACAGTGAAACAACATCAAAACTAACCAAAATGTTTGGTGGTTGAATGGTGAGGGTCTTGATGTGTCAAACTGGTTGGGTACAGACCCACCACTACTCAGAAAAGATTTATCACATGGTGTTATTGTAGCCCAAGCCTCTATTATAAAGAGGGGTTTTCTCTAAATGCACAACCTCAACTAGTTTGTTCTTGTCACACTTGAGTGAAACAGTTACATGCAGTTTCTATTAGGAAAAAAATGTTTTTAGGCTCATACAAATATTTTAAAGAGATCAACATTCTGCTCATTTATAATGCATTTGTCATAGCATGATTTTCACAAGCCTTTTTAAGTTTTGGCTGTAGGCTTGTGCATAATACAGTCATTGCCTTTTCATAAAGCTTAAACTTCAAGCTCATGTATAATGCATTAGCTTAGAGCAAAGGTTCATGTAAAATGCATCAACTTTGGCAATGGGTTCAAAGAACAAAAAGTAGATTCATGCATTATGAATCAGCTACAGCCGAAGATTATGCATATAATACATTAGCCACAGGCAAGTGGTGTTAGCTTTTTTGTTGTTGCATGTAGTAAGTACTTCTTTGTTGATGTTTGAAAAGTGGTTAACCTTGTTAAATCAATATGTCATATGGATGTGCACATGTTACACATGCATACTTTATTGCTGCTTTGCCTAATTCACCATTTAAAGCCACTTATTAAACTTAAGAAAATTACTTCCTTTTTAAGTGCTCTGAAAAAATATATAGCTTTATAGTTTTCTTGCAAGGAAAAACCTGGGCAATGCATCTCCTGCGTGCATTTGGTGACCTTTGGAACAAATTGGCAGGATGTGGGATTATTTGGAATTGTATGCCTGTTGCTGAGAAGTAATCACATGGAAAAAAGGCCATATTAACTAGTGAAAACTTGGCTCAGCAAAACGGGTGCAAGTAATATTTCTGTGCAAAGTACCTGGAGCCAGGGGTTGATGTATCACATGTTACATTTTTGTCTTCTTTTTTTGTTAATTCATGCTCATTTTAACAATTTTGTGTATTCTTACAATAGGATTTTCCCAAATGTGTTCAATTTGTGTTCAGTTTTGCATTCAAAGAAATTTTGGCCAGGTCTTTCCTTGTTCCCAGTCTAACAAAGCTGCTTATTGCACAAAGTTGCCTTTTCCTAAAGAGTCCTGCTAAACAGAAATAGTAATCAGCCACAATGTACACTGTGACTGGTTCTATATAATATTTTCTGCTTAACGTCGTTTATGAATACAGCCCCTGTGCCTTATTTCATGAAGCTGTTGAGCTCAAACAAATGCTTAGGACAGACAAATCTTGCTTAGCAGAATCAGAATACCATTTTATTTGTGCCTTGTTCTCTGCTAATTTCTGCTAAGCAGTAGACTTTGCTAAGCACCATATTTTGCTTAACAGCCACATAGAGCTGCTGAAGCACAAAAAGTAGCTAAGCACAAGAAAATTATGCTTACCAATATAGTAACGTTAAACAGCCGAAAGCCAAAATACCATGTGGCATGTTTTCTCTGTAACTGGTATCAGTCAAAGTACCATGTCACATGTCCGATTTTCAACTGGTATCCTGCTTATGCTTGCTTAACAGAAAATTGTTAAGCAATATTGACTGCTAAAGCAGCTCTATGAAATTCGGTCCAGGTCTTTATTTAACTTGTAAAGACCAGGGCCAATTCTTGAGCTAAAATTCAATGGTTGTGACAGCAGAAAACTTGGTCAAACTTATTTCGTCATTTTGCCATACACGCATGTCACGCGGTATCCCTAAGCCATGTCCACGGCAGGACTCGGAACTCAGTTGAGCTCGGCATTCTCAAGTTCTCTTTCTGTGGATAAATGTCAATTGTATGCACAATTGAACAATTCTTATAGAAAAAGTGGCATTTAGCATTGCTTGAAATGTGCAGACATTGCAGAAAGCTGTATTTTGCATTAAAATCCAAATAGTGCATCAGAAGACAGTGTCAGAAGATGGTAGCATACTGTTCAAGAGGCTTTCTTACTAAGCAATTTTTATAACTGAACAATTTTGTCAACAACATACTTTTTAGCCCTTGTATAACCTAGTCAATGACAGTTAACTCCAAAAGAGCATTTAACTCTTTCACTACGGCACGCGGCTCACAGCGGCTCGGTGAATTACTTCATACGCCGGAGAGCCGCTGCCAGCGGCTCGAAATAAACAAAATATTAAACAATTCCGTTACAGCTGTACATTATATTCCGTAGTGAAAGAGTCAACCAAGAGGATATGATTCACTTTAAAATTCCATTTGTTACATTTCTGTTCAGTTGAAGGTTTTTTTTTAATAGAACTTGAATCTCAATCCAAACCGAAGAACTTTTTCTCCTTAACACTTAAAGCAGCAGCAGCAGCAGCAGCTGCAGCTAACACCTACTCCAGCTATGACTCCCTGGTGTACTCGGCTGCGACGTCCTACTACCAGCAGCAGCAGCAGCAGGTCGGCAAGATGGGATCCGGGTGGGGCTTCAAGAGCGGCAACAAGACCAACTACACCCAGAATAAGTTTCCACCCAAGAAAGACAGGCAGCCGCCCAAGCAGCCACAGATCCATTATTGTGAAGTGTGTAAGATCAGCTGTGCTGGGCCACAGGTAAGCTTTGAAGTAGAAATCAGTTCTGCAATCAGATTTTTTAAATTTATTTTTCTTCAGAAATTTAATGTCGGACATTCTTAAGCACACAACTTCTCAGTGGATCAACTGATTTCCTCGTCTTTTCGAAGTGTTTTTTTGTTGTTTTGTTTCATAGACAACTAAAAACCACAACAAGAATTTATGTAAAAAGCAGTGTCCTGTTTTTTATTTTTTTTTATGTTTTAAAATTTTTTTAACAGTTTTATGTCTGTAGTTTTAATCAAAATATCAGCGCAGTCGAGTAAACTATTTTTAATTTTCCAATTTTAATGTTGGCACTATAAATTTCCTGAAATTCTTTTGCCCCTTTTCCCCCTTGGCCCTGATTCCTGTAAATGATTTTCTGGAGCTCTTCCTCTCTCTAAAAAAAAATTCCAACGTTCTGATTATGTTGGTATGCTCGATCCCATGTGAAACATAATCAGTTTACTAGTGCAGTCTTCAGTCCAACAAAATCAAACAAAAGATGCAGTTGGATTGTTTTTTTTTTTTTTAATGTTTGTGTGAAGTTTCCAAGTAATTTTTCCCTTGCAGACGTACCGTGAGCATCTTGAGGGACAGAAGCACAAGAAGAAGGAGCAGAGTCAGAAGGAAGCAACGCCCATCGGCCGACCTGGTCAGATCGGATTGAGATGTGAACTGTGCGATGTCTCCTGCACCGGTCTGGATGCTTACAATGCTCATATTAAGGGGGCCAAACATCAGAAGGTGAGATTGGAAATATATCCAGAGAAAACAAAAGAAAGGGCAGTTTTTCGTTGTCATTATTACTTAAATCTTACAGGTAATGCAACCACGGGATCCTCGAAAGCAACTAGCAATGTGACCTGTAGGCCTGGAGATACCTGTGTAGAGAAAGCAAGGAAGAAATGTTCAGTTTGGGAGCAAAATCCAGGCATGCAGCTCTTCCTTGGATCCGCGGATTTCCGCGTTTTTGAAATAAATCCCGCTGAATTAAAAGTTACTTTAAAAAATACAATTATCGCACGAGTTAAAAAAAACACATACAAGTCATGTACATGATACTTTAAAAAAGTTACTTTAAAAAATACAATTATCGCACGAGTTAAAAAAAACACATACAAGTCATGTACGTGATATCGACGGATAAAGTCTGGCTCCGTGGTAGTTTACATGTGCAAAGGCATTACACAGTCTAGACACAGGCACATTGCTCCTTGTACAGCATACATTCTTCTGAACATTTTTGTTTGCATCCAAAATAAAATTCCTATTCGTTTTCGGCCTCCATAGCGGGCCCGTTAAACCATGGTTAAGCATCATATTGCCAATTTGCATTCAGAAATGCGCACTGAAAATATTGGCTAGTCGAAAATTTTTCTCTTTTTTGGGGGTTGATGAGTTGCATGCCTGAAAATCAGGCCTGATACTTCATGGAGGCAACGGATGTAATTGCCTTCATTGCACCTGGTCATTGAAATGTTTCAACAGAAATTCAAAATGGCCTCATAGAGATGCCCTTTGTCAAGAAGAAAATGCCTTGGTGCCCTTGCCCTTCAAGAAGGAAGCAATCTGGCCTGCAAAATCCTACATGTATATAGGGAAAACCTTCATTAATCAAATAGGGATTGAAAACCCAATCCACATGCCAGGTACCTGTCTGAGGCAGTATTCGAACCAGGGTCCGCAAAAGTGAAGGGAAGGGCAAGATACCAGTGAGCCAACCTGATCCCAAGGGTTTGCTAGTATATTCCAGCGGTTGATAGTTTATAAATTCCAGATGTTGCTGGTGTATTCCAGGGTTGGCAATGTATTCCAGGGTTTGCTAGTTTATTGCTGTGGTTGCTAGGTTATTCCAGGGTTTGCTAGATTATTGCTTTGGATTCTAGGTTATTCCAGGGTTTGCTAGTTTATTGCTGTGGTTGCTAGGTTATTCAAGGGGTTGCTAATTTTTGTCTGAATTAAAAGACTTCTTCATGTATATCTGCTTGGTGAAAATATAGCTGTAGTTTTCTTTCGATTTGAAGATATTATTTTGGGGTTTATGACACTTTTTTTCCAAAGCACCTTGGACTGTATAATGCAAAGGCTTACCAAATGGATGACCCTGATAATTTAACTTGTTACCCTGTCATTATTAGGTGTTGAAACTCCACACCAAGCTGGGTAAACCCATCCCGTCCTCGGATCCCATTAAGGTCAGCACAACGACCAGCACATCAGCCGCTACTACAGGGAATAAGACCGCTGCAGCTGCATCTACTGCCGCTAAACCTAAACCCCTCGTCAAGAAGGTGGTCACTCCCAAAATCACATTCGTTGGTGAGGTTTTTTTTTATTACATATCCAACAGCTCAATTAGTGCCAATAATAGGATGAATAGAAAAAGAAAAGAAAAGAAAGTTTTAAATGTGGGAGGAAACCCCAAATGGGGAAAACCCACACAATCAGGTAGGGACTGAAAACCAAATCCACGTGCAAGGGTCCGGTCTGAGGTGGGAGTCAAACTGGGGGACCTTTTTGCAAGTGATTTCTTAAGGGAGGATTGCAAAATTGTCAACTTGCGGTTGAACCTATTAACACCGTGTTGTACCTTGGAAAAAGACACTTCTTTACATTTACATTTCAACCTTGCATTGCAATTTCTCATTTCCAAACGTTTTCTTTTTTTGTCAAATTTTCAAGAGATGTTACAAAAAAATCTTGTGGATGAAACTACTATATATTATCATTATCATTTTCAGGAGGAACCAAGTTGACATCTACAGTGGAGGCAGACAAGAAGGTTGATGCCAAGACGGAAGCAGGTGCTAACCCTGCGGAGGGCACTACAGCTGAAGGTATGTACTATACTCGTTCCAAAGAATGGTATTAACCCTTTTACTCTCTGACCATTCAATATCAATTTGGATTGGAATCGGTAGAAACGGTTAAACAGTTTATTGGAAGTCACATGTTCTGTTTAACCGTTTAGGAAAATAAGCATATGCACAGCCCTATTTGGGATTTCCTTTCACTGAAGTTTTGAGTGCTAATCTCTCGCGGGGTCGTATCAGACTTATAAAATGTCTCTTTCCAAATGTTTCAAAGTGCTGGGGCATAAATTTCTTGAAAGTTCTTCTTCAGTATTTTTTTGTTGTACATTTCAAATTACCAGCTTTACAAATCTTGTTTTGATCACATCTGTTGAATTGTGCTTGCTTCATTGAGAGACTTTGGGACAGAAGGGTGGCTGAAGACATGCCAGGTAAATTTTCTTTGTTTGCGTAGATCTAAGTATACGCACATTTCCGTGAATAAAAAATTTACCCAGTAAGTCTGCTGCCACCTAACATCCTCTGAAGTCTCCCATATCTACAGAGTCTCATTGGAAGTTAATTGCAATATATTCTTGACGTTTTACCCTCAAATTGTATAAAAAGTAAACGTTATAAAGTTTGTACTTACAAATTGATTATTTTTGTAGGATTTTATAATAGGGTAAAAATCTGGCGTCAAATTTAGGGCTGAATTATCTCCCACTTTGATTTGATCTCATTTATCCACCAGTCAAAGAGGATCTATCAGAGTTTGAGAAGGAGATCATCCCCGTGGGTGAGGATTACATTGATGAGATTAAGAACGAAGATGGAAAGCTGATCAGCTTCAACTGCAAGCTGTGCGAGTGCAAGTTCAACGACCCCAATGCCAAAGATATGCACATGAAAGGAAGACGCCATCGTCTACATTACAAGGTAAGTACTTCTGGATAATTGAAGCCATTTTGAAACCATAAGCATCTCGCCAACAAGTAAGAATCCAAATGAATATTTTGCTTGCTTTCAGGCATATAAGACCAGAGGTGTGTTTTCGCGGTCGTAACCAATAACTGTTTCGGTTGAATTGGCCATTGGTTAATCACTGGCTAATAACAAAAACAGTTATTGGTTAAGCTGTAAAAACACGCCCCTTTACTAAATACCAATCCCTGGCCTAATACTTCACTGAGGCATTCGCCTCCATGCCCCTTTGTCATTGCCTTAGTGCCCGTTGAAGCAATTCAGTAAAAAAATCAAATTTCTTGCCCTGAACCTGCCCAGAACCTGCCCAGAACCTGCTTTGTCTTTACAACAGGGAAGTATCAGACCTGCAATCCATGCAATTCAACCGCAAGTGACCGCTTGTTTGTTTCATTGCTCCCTAATCCACCTTTTGTAATTGTTGTTACGCTAAGCAAGTGACAGGGATCTGTGTAAGTGCTCAAAAAATTGTGTCTATGTGTTCAAGTGTTTGTTTGGTGTATAAGCTTCATAAGTGTTTGGAGTTAAAGGTGTGAAACTCAATTCCTTTACTTTCTGTCATCTGTGTAGAAAAAGGTGGACCCCAGTTACTCTGTGGACATGAAGCCGTCTAATCGTACTCGCAAGGTGCAGGAGGAGAAGATGCGACGTCAGTTTGCTAAGGAGGAATTCTTCCGTCAGTGTGAAGAAAATCGCTGGCAAGATGAGATCAGGTAAGGCAAGAAATGAGCTTTCTTGTGTTCTGGCATGGCCAAGCGGTTTAGTTCATCGAAATCAAGTTGTGGTGACTAAGTCATCAGTGTGTGGTTCAAAACCCGGTCATGACACTTGTGTCCTTGAGCAATACACTTAACTATATAATTGCTTCTCTTCACCCAGGGTTAAATGGGTATCCATGAGGGCAGAGCTGGTTTATGTAAATGAATTCGCTTGGTGCGCTACATACTTGGCAGCACAGGCTGTATACTCCCAAGGGAGCTGAGATGGTTCAAGGATGGACATAATTGGCCCAGTGACCAGGGGCAATAATGTTCGAAGCGCAATGATTGTACTTTGGAATTGCGTTATGTAAGAGGGCATTATTATTATTATTATATTATTTTTAAAAATAAAACTGGCTGTTGCAAACTGCTTACCAACCAAAAGGACCTGTTGCATAAATGCAAAAAAAATCTGATGGCTTCACGTTTCAACCCTAGCAGAGTCTTTCTCAAATGCCTTTGAAAAAGACTCTGCTAGGTTCGAAACATGATGCCATTAAAAAAATTTTTGCTTACATTATTTTATTCTGGTTTAAAGACGGGGTTCTTTGGTACATGTATGAAGTTGCTTTTTGGAACCCACTTGCATCCAAAATCCAGCCCTGTGTTTATGTTTTGTTGTTTTTTTTAAATTTTTTTTATTATATTATTTTTTTATGCCCAAGTATAATTTATGTTTTGTATTGCATGCAAAACCAATCTTGTGTATGGTTGAGTGTTAGACTTTGGTCTCCAGACTAGCTGGTGCTATATAACTTATCATTTTCCATGCATGATATTCTTCCAACTGTATCTGATTTCCAATTTTTATTCCCCCCCCCCCCCCCCCCCCGCCTCAGAAAATTCATTAAGATTTGTTATTAAATGGCTTTAAAAGTATATAAAAGCCTATTCCATACATAAAAGTCGGCCTTTGTACTTTTTCCAAGGGCCAAATATCATGCGTGGTTTTCATTCCAACAATCCAGTTAGTATTTGGTGACGATATTTCAGGATTTGTGCACACATCTCCTTTTTTCTTGAAACTTTCTCGAAACCTGAGGTTTGGACTACCCTCAAAGGGCGAGAGACCTAGCCCTCATGTGTCTAAACCTCCGTTTTCCCATTGTGGAGAAGCATCTGGTATTTTAATTCTCTAATTGTAACAACCTAGGAGCTTAGGGGATTTTATCCCACGACATAGAAGAGGCCACTTCGCATTTTTGGGGATGGTTATTGTTGTCTGCGCCCCTGTTTTGAGCCCTAATACCTCTGAGAATGTTATGAGTGTATTTTGTTTGTAGTTATCGTGGCCTTTTTTAAAATCACAACTCTGGCTTCTGCCCCTGCTTAAAGGCTTGCTCCGCCTGTTCAGAGCCCCATATGGAAAGCATTCATTTTCAAAATAACTGATAGTGCCTAAATCAGAGTGAAAGCCGAAGCCGGAGTGAAAGCCAAAGCCGTGGTTTTGAAGAGGGCCATATGTCTTTCATGGAGTTTTGTTATAAGCACATGTTGTTTGAGTAATGTTGTTTAGTGTCTTCCCTCATCCCAGACGTTTTGAGGAGGACATGTACTGGCGTCGCATGGAGGAGGAGCGCTACTGGGAGGAGAGGCGCATCTTCGAGGAGGAGATGGAGTTCTTTGAGTGGCAGCGGCGCCGTGGCATCCCTCATCCCCGTCCCGTCCCCCCTAAGATGCCGGGACAGATGGATGCAATGAAGAGACCCGATTCGGAGATTGATCGCCACGTCATGGCCAAGCATACAGCAGTGTACCCATCAGAGCAAGAGGTGGGTGGCTGTGAACATCTTGTTTGAAGAATCTTCAAACTTGACTCATGATAACTCAATTCCTTAACCCTTACAGACTAGGCAGTTTGGCTTGCATGTAACCCAATTCCTGCAATATCCTCTTCTCCTATATCACACCACGCCAAGTTGTTTGGACTAGGACATTCTTGGAATGCCTGATCCTGTGATAAGCACTGGTTGTTTGGGCCTGAGGACCCTACTCTTTTGAATTCCTTCACTTTGGCATTTGGATTTAGAAGGAATTGGGACCATAAGGGTTAAGCAATTATGACCCAATTTCAACAAGAAAATAATAATACAGGGTTGTTTTATCGAGGTACTTAATCTTAACAGCTAGATCAAGCATTCCTGTGATTTTTCAGAACTTTTTGTCCTGATTTCGGGAATTTGTCATTGACCTCTTGGCCTTCAGATTTTCTTGAAAGAGTCAAACTCTGAGAGGCTTCTCCGGTTTACCACTCTCACTGAAGCACTGTGGGCAATGGGTTTACTGTCTACATCAGCATGTGTGTTCCTCAAAATGCCACTGTTGTGGCATAGTGAGGTATGGTTTGGTTGTCTGGAGGAACACACTGATAGTAGGAGGTTTTTAATACAAAAAAACATCAACAAAACTATTGAAGTTGTAACCTTTTTGGTGTAACCTTTTTGGTAAGACTGGATTGTCATTACTTGATTTATCCAAAGTGGCACAATCTCGTTCCAATTTATAGCTCCAGTCGGTGCAAGCGATGGTCTCCAATTGTGAAAAGGCTCTCAAGTTAGTCTCTGACTTCTTGGCTGAAGCCGATACCCCTGCCGAACCAGAGGGAGACAAGGCTAAGGTGAAGGAAGAACCCAAGCCGGAGGCCAAAGACAAAGAGGGTGAAGAGAAAATGGATGCTGATAGGTAAGTCAAAAATTACATCATACCAGAAGTTATTTCAAGAAATGGTCTTAGAAGATGCTAGTAATAATAACTTGTGAAAATAAGTTGTAATACCATTAAAAAAAATGTTTGGTTTTATCATCTGCTTGAAAGTAAGTAATTTTGAAGTGGGGGCTTATTCAGAGATTCTTTTCTTTTTTTCAGTTTGTTTTCTCTAAAATCCTGACACTTTTAAGAATGTAATGAACTGTATAATAATGTGACACTCCTTGCCCGAATCAGGCACTTCTTGGGAATAGTGAAAGGGCATTAAGAGTGAAGACAGCCAAAAACATTGCAGCCTTGAATTCAATGTAATTTTATGTCCTAAACATTCTCTATGTTGAGAAATACTTAACATTATTAGCCCCTTATGCGAGACTTTGGAACAATAGGTGGCAGCAGACTTACCAGGTGAATTGTCATCGTTAAGGTAGTTATGAGCATGCTCACATTTCCGAGAACACTGAATAGACCTGGTAAGTCTGCTACCACCTAGTGTCCTTAAAAGTCTCTCATCAGGTGTTATTTTTAAGCTCTCATTCTCGTTTATACAAAGAGCAAATAAACTCAAGGCAGGAAGTGCCGAGGTGTTGGCATGACGCATGACATATCTTTTCTTGGCATTCAGTTATGACTGTTATTTTGTGGATTTTTTTGTTGACTGGTACATTGCAGCCCAGCAGTCAAGGCCGATACTACAGTACGTGTACTCAAGGGAGTCATGAGAGTCGGGGTACTGGCCAAGGGACTACTGCTCAAGGGAGATCTGAATATGGGACTGGTGGTACTCTGCGCTGAGAAGCCAACTCGTACACTGCTGGAACGTGTTGTAGATGCTCTGCCCAAACAGCTAACGGTAAAGTCAAATCTCCTTTAAATAGACCGATCCATTAAGCCCCGCCTACCTTAGCAACTGCCCTAGCAACTTCACATGGCGTGACTTTCTTGTCACGATCGCAGCGGTGGTTCGGTTGCGGCCACACACACGTATCGGATACACACACATGGTTTTCGTAAACGGTATGGATTAATCATTTAGTTTCGTGGCTTTTTAGCAGTACCTTGAGTCCAAAGAACAATGCAGACAGGAACACTGTTAAGCCACTTTTACACAACTGTACGGGGACCACTGCTGTGGGATTTGCACCAACAGAAATACAAAAAAATTAAAGTAAAACAAAAGTAAGTACAGTTGTGTGGGCTTTTGTGTGTCAGAACAATGGCGGCGGTTTGTTTACTTTTCTAATGAGATATTTAACGTGTCAGATATTTGTCGGACTTTCAGTGGCGTTTTCAAGGCTGTGATTGGTCAATATGTTAGTAGGCGGGGCTTAATGGATCGGTCTATTGGGTTCAATTTAGGGTGTTGCCTACTGTGTTAGGGGAAAAGACAGTGCAGCCGAGAAGAGCAATGTCAGATTTTTATTTATTTTTTGTCTGCCTGGCTGAAAAAAGGGAGCTGTTATTTTCTACAGATATTAAGAAATCATGCTCTTTGATCTACTTCTCTTGTGCTGAGGATACTCTTCCCTAAAGCTCCTTGAAAACTACAACTCCAGGGGTTACCAAAAGGTGGAAATGCCACCATTTGAATCGTAGTTTTAGACCTTGTTGTCAGCATTGGTATTGGTAGTTGCAGAAATAAAAAGTCCAAGCATTAGATGGTGTTGTAGATGAGTGAGTTACTGCCATATTAAATTGTTTGTTAATTTAACACACTACCTATTAAATGTATAATTAGCTGGGCATTTTGAAGATGATAAAGAAAAGTTTTTGCTTGGTGTTTATTTCTTCTGCTGGATTAAATTTTTGCAATGAGCAGTGCTGATTTTCTGCCTGATTTTTTTGCAGGAAGTAACTGAGGATAAGTACGATATCAAGTTGTGCGTTGAGGAGGCTGGCTTTGTTGTTAGCAGCCTGACCGAGCCCAAGATGACAATGAAAGTGACCCTTACGTCTCCGGTCATGCGTGATACTACAGCTGATGCCGCAGGTTAGTGCTTTGATTCCTACCAAACGGGGTAGAGAACAGTTTCCCTTATTGGAGGTTGATATTAATGTCACTCAAAGGAGGGTTCAGTGGATTCACTCAAAGGGGGTTCAGTGGATTCACTCAAAGGGGGTTCAGTGGATTCACTCAAACGAGGTTGTTTAGTGGATTCACTCAAACGAGGTTGTTTAGTGGATTCACTCAAAGGGGGTTTACTTTAGTCTCCCGCAAAGGAGGATCACTGATGGATGTCCCTCTCTTAGGGTAGATTATTATTTTCCTCCGAAAGATTATTAATGCTATCTGGTGGGTGGGTAGATAGTTATATCCCCTCCAAAGAGATAGAAAATTGTTTTTCCTGAAAGGGGGTATATATGGTCAAGTCCTCATTTATTTTCAAGAGGATAGATTTTTCTTTTCTTCCCTCAATCGAGGTAGAATCTTAGAGAGTGGTGACAGTATTTTCACTTTAAAGGGGGTATACAATGGTTCATTTCAAATGGTGGTGCATGCTGGCTGCATTATTTATGCCAACATATCTTGCCGGTGACGAGTGAGTCAACTGAAAAAAAAGTCAATGCAGTAATAATCTATGTTTGTCCTTTGGCAACGGCCATGCACTGTCGATTCAAAAAGCGATGTTATTTGACGTGCATCAAACCTAAATTCTCCAAATACAGTGCAAAAGTCGCTATGAAACATTCTGGCCATAATTTCAAACTTTGCCCCCTCTAAAAAAACCAAAAAAACCCAGATTTGTTCAGATATAGTTATTGCTGCACCATGGTAGCTTATTGGGTTTAATAAAAAATATGGAAAATATTAATATCATTCAGTTGTATCAGAAAAAAACAATGATGTATGTACAAGAGTTAAGAATTGAGATGTTTGAGACAAAAATGCTTGGTTTGCCTTTAATTTGTACCTTGATCCGTTTTACTGCCCAATTTTCTTACTCCAAGATGTTGTACTAACTCCCAATATTTCTTTCAGTAACCCAGTAATTGTGGTGTTCACACCAAGTTACTTAATACACATTGTTTAATGATCACGACTTTGGTATTCCATGATGAAAGATTACGGGCAAACCATGAGCATTATTATCCAGTACCTCCCCTTTATCGACTCACCTGGGTATTTATTTGCCAGCTGTTTATGCAGAGAAATTTCTGTTCCCAAATCCCAACCGATATATGGAGGGTTACTTATTTTGTATTTAGACCTTGTACATGCACTTATTGGACCAAAAACTTGAAGAAGAAAACAAAATCAAAGACTTGTTGTTTTTTCCCCCAGATCGTTCACAGATCGTCCTCAAAACATACAGAATGACAAATGTCATGTTACTGAATCAACTCATTCACCAAAACTCCCATAAACAACAAAATAGCCCTTTGTATTGCCGTAAACTGCTGATTTATGTTTTCCATATTGACATGTAACAACGAGAGGCTAGCTGGCGCAGGTAGGGGGCCATCTTGTATGGTCTCCTGACTTCGCCAGATGCCTCTCTGTGTTTCTTGTATTTTAATCTACCCTTTTGCATTTAGTCACTGCTCTTCATTTCAAGTTCGTCGCCAGCGCGGAGGATTTTTGATCATCCGTTGCACTCATAAGGGGGATTTGGCGCCCTCTGTGTTGACAATCAGCAGAGTGGGTTTAAGTCATGTTTTGTACAGTGTTGGTTATTGGGTCTAGTCCTTGTTCAAATTATTTTCCAGGTACATGAAATAGTCATTAGTGATAAAAGCACATCCTTTTTTTCTTCTAGTTGTAACAAAATAAAAGTATCATCTGCATGACAGTATTTCAGTATACGGAAAAAATGTATTCATATACAAAAATATCTATGGTTTCTTTTATTCAAATTATCCATAAAATAAAAGTATTCTTCTGGTGTCATTTTGTTATTCGCTTTATGAACCAAAATCAGTTTGGATAAAGATTTTTTGCACATGACATTCAGAAATGTTTGGTACAAACTGTAATGTTCTTAAACTATGGAAATCTCTCCCTGTTCAATCCTACCCCAAAACGCTGAGTGTAACCAGGGCCTGCCGATCCCCCGAGCAAACGATTTCCGTGGTCAGTTTGACCGCTAACGGTGAGGGTTTTTGCGATACATGAGATTGCGACGTGTTGGTCAAACACCCATCCTGACCAGGCTGTGTGTGTCATGATTTATGCTATAGATACTGCTAAAGATCCACCTGACGTCTTGGACAGGCAAAAATGCCTGGAAGCCTTGGCTGCATTACGCCATGCTAAGTGGTTTCAGGTTCGCATCCCTTCTGTTTCTATCTAAGACTCTACTGTAAGTGTTTTCTTAACAGTTTGACAAGTCCTTGCCGCTAAAGCTGCCTTCAGAATCCCTCCCTGGGTTGTCCCGAGTTTGAGGGATTCAGCAGAATACAGTCACAACGACCATGGTTAGCATGGATCAAGGCTTACCCAGTCTTATGAGAATTCCAATGTTGGAGTGTTGAGTTACCGTATGCTTTAAGATGTGGCATAACTCATACCGAAAATTCTGTGTGGAGTTTAGGGTATTCCAAAAATGCTACTGAATTAAGTTCAAAGTTGGTCAATCGAAGAGAAACATGTGAAGTAAACTTGTCAGACCTGTTAAGAGATGGAACATATTTATGTCTGTCCAAGCTATAGCTAGGTAACAATCAAAAAATAATAAAAAAAATCCTGAGGTAAGTATAAAAAAGAAAAATCTACCGAACTTGTCAAACCACCTAGCATGTAGCTATAATATGGGTGGGAAATTACAAACTGCAAGGTAAGAATAAAACAATTAAACACCTAGGATCATACAACCAGGATTGTCTTTTTGTCAAACATTAACACTAATATTATGCTAATTATATGCATATGTAAACATTCATGCAATGAATATGTATGCATTGTGCCTAGGGTATTAAGCAAGGAATAAGATTCAGCAAATTGTCTTGTTTTAATGTTATTCCTTGACCATTGAACTGCCTTCGTTGAAAGTATATCATGTTGTCATAATTAATTATTGTTGTGGGTCCCCCGCATCACCAGTAATCCTGTTTATGTTTACCAATTCTTATCAGGAATGTATTAGTTTCGGTAATAATCTGGAATAAAACTTCTCGGGTGATGAACTTTTCAAAAAACAAAAACAAAAATCATTTTTCGATAGTTTTCTAAATGCAAATACACTGTCTAAATTATTGTGTTATAGACAATGTCCCTCTGTTATGGTTTTTGCACTACTCAAAATAACTTCCTTTGATTTCTAGTCTTGCAAACATGCACAGGATTACCATATTTCTACCTCTGGTCCGACATACATGTTCTTTATTTTAATGGCTTCTCTGGTTCGTGTTTTGTCCGTTGTTTGTTTTTGTGGATAGGCTAGGGCGACTGGACTGCAATCCTGCGTGATGATCATCCGAATCCTAAGAGACTTGTGCGAACGTATTCCAACTTGGGCACCTCTCAATGGTTGGGTAAGTGTAAACGTACAACTTGGGCACTTTTCAGCAGTTGGGTAATTGTTGAACATGAACCAACTTGGGATCCTCTAAATGGGGCGTGTTTTAGCGACCCCATCCAGAAGCGTGTTTGAGCGTCGGTCATTGGTTAAGCGTTCTCACCTGTTCAGTTCACCGGTGGTGATGTAACTGTTCCGACCAAATCGTAACCAGAACCGAGTTGTTGGCTCGGTTAGGCTTGGTTTCAAGATGGTTGAAACAAATAACGAAAAAATGTTTATGGTATTATTTTAAAAATGAAAAACCTTAAAGCATATCAATCTGATAATTTTGATTAAATTATAAAGACGAAGTTCCGTTACTTGAAAATAAAATGTAGGCTGTGTATTTTGAGAACATTCATTTTCAGGAGATGTACCAATGTCATGAACTGTGTCTGGTTACCGACCCGTTTTTGCGTAGCTCTTGAAACATTTTTCAGTTAATGAATTTTACGTCAGAAACTAGTTTCTGGTCAGGGTTGCCGAAACACGCCCATGGTTGGGAAAGTGTGAACGTATAGCAACTTAGGCAATTTTCAAAAGTTGGGCATTTGTAAACATAATATTCCAACTGAGGCACCTCAGTGGTTTGGTTAGAATGTTGGATGGCTGTCCATGGTTGGGCAAGGATTAAAAACATCATACTGCATTGTTTAACTATCTATTTTTCTATTCACGCACAGCCAATGGAGCTCCTGTGTGAACGAGTCATTGCTAGCCGCGGTCAACCTTTGAGGCCTGGGGATTCTCTACGTCGTGTCTTTGAAGCCATTGCTGGTGGACTGCTCTTGCCAAGTAAGGAACACATTCTCATGCTGTAGAAGTAGCATGGAATTACAAAAATGGAAAGGATTTTACTACGTTTGTGTAAAAAAACAGAATCCTTGCATACTACGTCACGAGCTCAAATGGCGCCCTCACTGAGGTCAAATGTAGACCTAAGGCCTGGGAAAGTTTTGTGTGACACATAAGCACACTTCCTTACCTCACCACTTCTTGGACAATTTCACTGGCTCCCAATTCCCCATGTATTGAGTTCCGCACACTGGTCCATACCTACAAATCATTAAATCACAGTGCTCCATTTATTCTCTCTTCACTTCTTGAAATCCATGACTGGTCTCTTACTCCCTTCAAAGTTCTGATGCCACATCCCTCGTGGTGAGCAAGTCAAGCAAACAAGCCTGTGACAGAGCTTTTTACCATTGCTGCCTCTCGCTTGGAAATAGTCCTCCTGTTCCCATCAGAAATGCAGAGATTGTTTTGTCCTTCACAACAAAGGGTCTTGAGACCTCAAGACCCACCTGTTCTCCAACCTGTAGCTAGCCTTTCGCCAAGGCCTTCATGGCTAAGACAGCTATGTAGCCGCGAAGACCAATACAAGTCAGCGCGCACAATGGAGTGGCGAAGCCACGAGGGCCTTGGCAAAAGACTAACCTGTAGCTGGTTGTCCCAATTTACTTGTCGTATTCCCTTAAAGCACCTTGTGTCCTTGGGTAATTTGGCACTAGTTAAATCCGGTTATTGTCTCCTGTAATCTAGCTCTTTTCACCCCTGCAGATGTATAATGCCATTATGATTGTTGACCGTTTCAGGTGGACCAGGACTCTTTGATCCATGCGAGAAGGAACCTACAGATGCCTTGGCTCACCTTGATAAGCAACAGTGTGAAGATATCACGGCAAGTGCACAGGTGAGTTGAGACACTAACACTCAAAGCATACTGCTATTATGACAGTTCAAATGGCTGGTTTTTGCTTCAGCTTTAAGAGCTACAATGATTAGTTTATTCTATTTTTTTTTTTTATATATATATATATATTTTTTAAATTTTTTTTTAATGAAGCTTTGATTTTGTAACCATATGAATGAGACTTAATAGGAATTAATCGTCGGTTCCGCAATATAAACAGTCCTTATTACAATTTGTATAAATTCCATAAAACTAGCTTACTATATTTTGAAGCGCCTGGTAAATTGAGTTGAATGGTGAGTTAAACTTCCCCCAAGTATTTGTTTTGCAAAGGTAAGCATGAATTCTGACGGGGAAAATGTATAACCTATGGTTTGATGATTTTTTTTTCTTCTGATTTATATCCATTCTAGATGTAAGGCCTTTTTTATTTTTAAAAACATGAAAATGCAAATCAGGATCTTACAGCACTGAGCAGGCAGTATCAGGTTTGATTAAAGGAATTGGAAAATCTCTTTTATGTCAGGAACACTTTTATATTTATATATTTATTTTTTTTCCCAGCATGCACTTCGCCTGATCGTGTTTCGCCAGATCCACAAGGTGCTCGGCATGGAAGCATTGCCCGTCGAAGCGCGCACACCAAACCGTCACGGCTTCCGCCGTAAGCGACGACACAACGAGAGTGAAGGTGGCGAAAATGGTAAGTGACCAGAGAGAGTCCCCACACGGTGCCGGCGGGAATGAGAAGCTTTTGCAAACTGAAACAATTTCATGGATGTGATAATTGCTTTGGGGATAAAGACATGGAGCAAGCACTGAGGATACAGTGTAAGGACAAAAACCAAAAGAGTATTCTAACTGAATCTGTTTGCTCTGTTAGTTGAAAACTTTATCAAACTTTGAGGTCATCTTGGGCAGATAATCAGAGCAGACATAAATGTTACATTTTTGCATGACCATATTTATCATTTGTTGTTTTTGGAGGGTGTGGGTGATTTTGTTTCCACAAAGTTATTTCGCGACTACCCAGAGATGCTGTCATAGTGCTGGTAACAAAGCAATATAAAGAAATGGAGTGCCGCATATGTAGGAATCATCGTGTCAGAGCAACCTGTTTGTATAAGCAGTTGCGAACTTGATGCAAACACAACTTTTTAATAGTACAATAAGGTCATATCGATGTTAAAAACTCCTGGATGTAAGCACAAAAACAGTGGAGTGAGATATGACCTTGTTGCATTGAGCTAAGTATATATTTACAAGAGTGCAAAATATGTGCAAGATACGACCTTTTGACCTGAGTTACGACCTCTTCACTGAAAGGATGGAAGGTTCATCCTCAATATACCAATCCATTAAGCACCGCCCCCTTTCGTGTTGATCAATCACAACCTTGGCTACGCCACCGAAATTCCGACAAAAGTCTGACATGATAAAATCCTATTGGAAAAATGTACTTATAGCATGCGCATTCATGTCGTGCAGTGTAGCATTGAAGAGACGCACATTGTTCTGCCCACATGTACAGTGGTGATGTAGCCAATGCTGTGATTGGTCAATACGTTTAGGGGGCGGGGCTTAATGGATCGATCTATTGTCAAAAATCCACAGATAGGAAGATATCTGAGTTTGGTTGTCCCTACTTCTTATCTCCCAACCCTAACTTCCTTTTGTTTACAGGAGACGGTAAGAAGGACAAGAAAGACGACGACACAGATGGGAAAATGGATGCGGCCGAGACGAAAGCTGAGGCAAGCAAGTAAAAGCACCACTGTATAAATATGTTTGTAAGAGACATCACCCAACTCTTTCCTTAATGATAACAAATTCGTTGTTGCTCTTTGCAAAAATCATTATGTTTGTAGTACGGCTAGTGGAATGTAGTGGTGTTTGTGAAATATCCTTGTTTAGGGAAAACCCGAAGAGTCATTATAAGAAGAGGATATCTCTTTCTTCTTCTTTTTTTCATGTTTTTTTTTTTTAACGTAGTTGGTATTTCTGACATGCACAGAAAAGCTAATGAATTCCAGTCATTCTTTGTTTTTTACAAGCTGAATTTGTAGAGTAAAATGCAAGACTGTTGCTCTGTCGGACAATTCGTCGCAGTTTTCACGAAGTGACATATTAGACCACACAGGGGTAAGACTGCATTTTGAGTGGTTAAGTTTTAAAATCTCAGTTTTGAGTTTATTTCGTTGTCAAAAATCAAAATTGTTTACAAAGCTCAAATATTAAAGGACACAAAACTGTATTTTATTTGTTCAGGGAAATAAGTATCAACGAGTAATATGCTCATAAACAAAAAAAACAACACTTGCATTAAAAAAAAACATACATGGTTTGAGTTTTCACAAAGTGACGCATTTTTGTTTGTGATAGTATTCGGGAATTGTGTCACTTCGTGCAACACAAACAACATTGCTCTGTATTCGGTCACTATGTGAAAACTTTAAACTATGCAAAACCATGTTGTGTCTCGGACAGTAACACATGCACAAGGCTGCAATCTGTCACTTCGTGGAAACAGAAAATTGCAGTTTCAAGAAATTTTGACTCGATGACATTACTATTTACATGCAACCAAGGTGTTTCAAGATTTGATACATGGCAGAAAGAATGGTATCCGTGAATAACCTTCTAAATATTGATATCACTGAAATTTGTGAACAAAATATATATTTCGAGCAATAAGTCACTTTGTGAAAACTGCAACAAATTGCCTTATTGAGTTCAAGTTGTAAATATAGGATAATCGGCAGCTATTTTTAGACCTTGAATGCTGAATCTGTTTTTTATTAAGGTAGTGATGGAAATCTTTAGCTTATGAGTGATCTTCTGTCTCCGTGGACGTTGATCCCGAGGTTTGCATTCCGCTCTGTCATTTCAAATAATTTAAGGATCCAGCTCAATGTTCATCCATTTATTGACATATGGTGGTGGAGAAGATCCTGTTAGTGATAATGGAAGAACTCATTTATCTTTTAGCACGTGATAATGGTGTAACACTTTCGTCTTAATTTCTGAACATTCATCCCAATCTAGATTTTTACATCGGAAATGTGGTTTAGATTGGAGCAAGTCTTCAATTTTAACCACAAAGCAGACATGTTTTTTTTTCCTCCTTATCTCAGAAATTTCATCTTTGGTTCATTTAGACCGTTACAATTGTAGGATGAGTCTGAAGAAAGATGCTGGGTTTCTTTTAAGGATTATTTTAAAGGTGCCATCTGGTCAAGCTTTCCCTTAACAAATGTATGCTTTGAATTTGACCTTTGAACTGCTCTATGAATAACTTGATGAATAACAAACACTGAAACTTGTCATGTGCATCCAGTTTAGAGATGTGCACATATATTACCCAGCTTGTAGCTTCAATATTATAAGTAACGGAGCGGTGTTAAAGGTAGAATGGCTCACCAAAAGTATTTATCATGATACATGTAGTATCTTTCATTAAAACAGACGCAATGTTTACACTTCCAAAGAGTTTTATAAGATTGTTTTTCCTTCGTACAAACAGGAGGTGAAATCGTACTTTTAATTTCCAGATAGTCTGATTGACGAAATGATTTGGAGATTTAATTGCCGAATGTCGATTTCTTAAAAATCCTTTTTCCCTGGTATGACACAGACGTGTGTGCTTTATGCCTGTGTATTATAGTATTAAACAATGAGAGTCCAGCGGTACCAGTTGTATTATACTCATGTCTGTGTTGTGTAGTTTCCTAAAAATAGACGTCAGTTTTTAGAGCCTATGTTTAATTTAAAAAATGTGTTAAAAATGTCAGCAATCAGTTGGATTTTGTATTTGTAGTTGTAGGTCCAAGCATAGTGACATGTTTATTGCATTTTATTAATAAAAAAACCTTCCACGGTTAAAATATTTGATGCGAGTGCGCTATTACACAGTGTGTTGGGAAATTTAATGTCTGGATTCAAATGTAATTTAAGTCGATGTGATTTTAAATATAAAAACCCACCTGATGCAACAGCTCATTTTTCTGCCGTCTATTTTCTCTTTGAAGTGCTTACTTGGATAAAAGGAAACAGGAACAAATTTGTCAAACAAAAGAGAATGTGTTACAAAATTGTAGCAGCTGGTTTGTTTTTATTCTGTTCGGATTAATGGGAACCATACTGAGACTGAAAGGGCAAATAGTCTTTTTGAAAAACATTGACTTTATGAATGCTTATTCTATAGAAATAAGTCTCAAAAGTCCAGTCTTCATTTTAATTGTGTAGGTCGTGTCACACAAGGCAACCAGTACCAGACAATCTCAAAAAAGAAATAATATTCATAATTCAAAATGTTTACATAATTTTCTCAGAGACAGTAAGGTACTGTTAAAAAAATGTCTCATGAGGAATAGAAGCGGTCATTTTGAATGCAGTGGAGTTGGTTGTTTGCCTCAAGTTGTTGGTAAAAAATTGCCTTGTGTGGCATGGCCCCATCGCTGAAGAAAGACTTAACAGCAGTGGATGTGTTTTTCTGAATTAACCCAAACAGTCTCAGAATCCTTTTCAGTATTGTTGTCTGACTTTGTAGAATCTGGGCCCAATTTCATGGTTCTGCTTTATGTGGAATTCTGCGCTTATGCCCTGCCCTGGCCCATAGGATTGTGTGCTTCACAGGGCGCCGTAAGCGCAGAATTCTTTGGTAAGCGGTACTATAATATAGGGCCCATGTACTGCAGGCCTTTAATAACAATTGCTCATATTTGGGATGGGCGTGCCGATCTTATGTCAAGTCCAACATGTAGAGTTACCATATAATGGAGTCTTTTGAAGGATTATGGACACTTGAGGGTAGGGGTTAGTGGACATGTGTAAAACCCAGTATGCCTGGATAGCTTCATCTAACCATGCTAGCATATACCAGAGGCATTCCATTCAAGCTTTTCCATTGGTTGATCTGTAGAGATAATTTTGCCACACAGGCATAAGGACCATTTGTCGACTAGAGGTTGTTATTGCCCTGTACCCAACACAATGTTTTGAACACGAGGGCCAGTTGGTATCAGCCAACTAGTCGACAAATGGTCTTAGTGTGAACTTGGCCTCATAGTATATTGAATGTATATCCACAGCCGACACAAACGGTGTGCATGGTACGCACAAATAACAATTGCGCTCGGCATTCTCTGTTCTATTTCTATGGTGTACCTCCAACTGAAGTTGAAATTGGCCCAAAAGTTCTACTACAGTCAAGTTGAGATAATCAGGTCTTATAGGCTGACGGTAGAGTAACCCTGTTTACAGTTTTCTTCGATCATAGTTTTTAAAACGTGTTTTTTTTAGGGCAACATTTGTGTAATAATAATATTATTTGTTGATAACCAAACATTGTCAAAATAATTTGTGTGTTCTCTGGCTTGGTGAATAAAAAATAAATCAAAATATACTGGTGTTAAAGAGTGGTCCTGAAAGTCTGTGGCCAACATTGGTAATTGTCAGACACGAGTATCTGCACTTTTTGTGATCCTACATATACATGAAATGACAAATCTGTGATAGTTTGAGCTCAATCTGTCATTGGAGTCACAAGAAAAAAAGTGAAAAAACCCATTATGGTTTCACTGTCTTCAAACATCAGGTTTTGGACTAGGAGATCACAACTAATTGTTTTAACACATATTTCTCAAAATAGCATTTCAAGCACAAATATATCAGGGGAAGTTTTCCGACCATGATTATAAGCTTTACAGGTAAAACGTGCAAATTAGTGAAAGTTGAATTTTCAATCTTCCTGTTGTGCACACCGTTTTAAGAGTTACCAGCTTCGAATGGAACTGTCCATTTTTAAATAAGCTTTCACCTGAACAAAATATTAATTTTACCACTTCCATGCATGTACTATTTATTGGTTTAAGAAAACTTGAGGAAAACTGGAATTCTAACCCTAATTAATTGCTATTTCTGAACAACTCTCTGCTTTGAATTTCTACGTTGGGATGGGTTGTGTTTTTTTTAGCTTGGACCTGCACACTTTAAGGTCCAACCTGATCAAGAGTGTGTGTGTGATTGATTTATTTGCTGTGCTCGGAGTTGTAGCTAGTACCAGATTGGGTCCATGATGAGAATATGGCGAAACATAAATTTAATTAGTAGTTTTTAACTTGAGAAGAATTTTTATTTAATTTTTGTTTCAAAATCCCCCGCCATGGTCCAATCATTGGAACTTTTTGTAGGGCTGTTTACTTCAAAAACAGGTGCCCAAAAGTGATGCTGTTTTCATTATATAAAAATGAATAAATAAATTTATTAATTAAGCAAAACTAATTTTTAATGATAACAGTTTGAAAATCGCGGGGTGTGTGGCTCTTGAAATGGGACGTCAATAACAACACTATTTTGAGAGGGCTCCCTCTGTTGACAAGACAGGAAATGAATTATTTGTTCGAAACCCTGACTTCGTATAACTATTTGTACAGTGATGATTGTGCCTCCTACCCATGTGTCAATCGGTCGGTTTACTTGCCTTACGCATGCAACGCATTCGTAAACAACTGTTTACTACCGACGACTGGACAAGCGAGGAGGGAGTGAGCAAATTTGCCGGACAGCTTTTCTCCAGTCTCAGGTAAATATAAAGCTCCATTTTCAGTTGTATCCACGCACCTAGACTAAACTAGCTTACCATATTCTATTTGGAGCATAATGTTTAATAAGCAGGGGGAGATAAGGGCATAAAAAAGTGAGTGGTGACGAGGTCTTAATAATTAAACATGTTAAAGGTTAGTTGCGATAATCGTAACCCTCCATCCTCCCGACGGTCGGAGACCGGAGGGTTACGAGATAAGACTGATATTATCGGTGTAACTAGCAGTTTTGACCAGTTTTTGCCAGACTCGTGATCAGATTCGTCCTTTTTTTTCCACTTTCCAAAATCATGACAGACATTCTAAACACAAGGAGTTGATCTTTATTGTATGACAACGTCATCTGGAACCCTTAAAACAACATCATGAAAATATTTGGCAGAAAAAACGACAAAAACTTACCAAAAGACTGACCGAATATATCCATAATCCATAGCGGGGCCAACTAGTGATTTTGAACGTCGCACTTTCTTGGCAACAACCAATCAGCGTGACCCAACCAAACACGCATCTGGACGAGCCATGGCTGTCGTATGCGTATCGGCCATTCCAGCTTGCAAACTCACCGCCTGTGTGTGTAAGCACCGATCCCCCCCGGACCGAGTGCGCAGGATGCAGGCTATGTACATACACAGGCGGTGAGTTTGCAAGCTGGAATGGCCGATACGCATACGACAGCCATGGCTCGTCCAGATGCGTGTTTGGTTGGGTCACGCTGATTGGTTGTTGCCAAGCAAGTGCGACGTTCAAAATCACTAGTTGGCCCCGCTATGGATTATGGATATATTCGGTCAGTCTTTTGGTAAGTTTTTGTCGTTTTTTCTGCCAAATATTTTCATGATGTTGTTTTAAGGGTTCCAGATGACGTTGTCATACAATAAAGATCAACTCCATGTGTTTAGAATGTCTGTCATGATTTTGGAAAGTGGAAAAAAAAGGACGAATCTGATCACGAGTCTGGCAAAAACTGGTCAAAACTGCTAGTTACACCGATAATATCAGTCTTATCTCGTAACCCTCCGGTCTCCGACCGTCGGGAGGATGGAGGGTTACGATTATCGCAACTAGTTAAAGGTCCGTTGAACATAAAAACCGGGAGGGAACACGGCCACGACCTAGTCGTAGTCCTAGAGTAGTAGAGTACTAGTACTAGTACTGTAGTACTATTAGTTTTCCTATGCTAGACCCAGTAAGTGGCGCTGTACTCCTTTTTTGAGATTTTGACTTCATCGGTCGTATTACTGCTACTGCTAGCACCCCAGCAAGAGATGAAGATCGCTGTGATGAAGTGGATAAAATACGAATGTGTGATAGACCTACCCTGTTCGAAAATATTTCTTAAAATTATGACAAAGACTCAACAAAATTGCTGGAAAATCGCATACCGCCTTCTCAAGATCATTTATATCAATTGATCAAAGACAAAACAAAAGGCCTTAAATTGTGCACATGGTAATTTTCTGTCCTCCAAATCGATGTTTTTTTAAGGCACAAAGCAAATCAAGTGGCCACCATTCGTCAACGACTGTTTTCTTACATATATATGTAAAAAAAGGTCGTACTAACTACACAGATTACGTGTTCGCTGATGCCCTGAGCTGAGTTAGATTGTCTTGCGCAGTCAACGCAGGATAACGTGTCAGACTTTCATCAGACTTTTTGATGTGAATTCGCAAACAGCACCCACTTATTAATGAGCTTTCGGACATAATATGTTGTCTGCTTATATGGTACCTTGGTATTTCAAATAATACGAAACAATGACTTTGTCAGGGGGCGACTTTGTCAGGGGGTGACTTTGCGAGGGGGTGACATGACTAGCACCTGTCTGTATGTGTTTGTGTACGTGTGTTAACTATCCATGTAGAAATTAAC
The DNA here is from genome assembly GCA_911728455.2 of Marthasterias glacialis. Lineage (NCBI taxonomy): Eukaryota > Metazoa > Echinodermata > Asteroidea > Forcipulatida > Asteriidae > Marthasterias > Marthasterias glacialis. The sequence goes on from OU452230.1 coordinate 8,005,072, forward strand.
TCACTCAAATGTCCCATACCACAGAGTACTTAGTAATCAGACGTTAGGCCTATATAGGCCTATTTCAAACATAACAACAGTGCTTCCACTTCCAAAAATTGAATTTCCTTAAATAATTGCAGTCAAAAATACAAATCACACCATCATACAGCAACTATAACTACATGAGTATGATGTCACTGAAACCAGACTAATAATCAAACAGCCGCTGGGTGTAACCCTCTGTTCCGCAATACCCCTAAATGGCCTCACTTGCATTTAGACACAAATTTACTGTATTTTTATTTGATTGTCTTGATTTTTTCTTTTCTTTTCAATATTTCAAAAAATTTCTAGATTTTGCAATTTCCTTAAAAATTCCTTTATATTTTGGAATTTCCTTGAATTTTTCGTTTCCTTAGACATTAAAATTTCCTTCAAATAAGGACATTTCCTTAGACTGCCCAATTTATCCTCCTCCTCTATCTGTATTATACCCTGAACAATCCTATAATATCAAGCGGAAAATATACTGGACAGACCTAAGCAAGTTAAGGAATTGCCTCAACTATCCTAGGTTGAAAAAACAGTCGGACAACCTGTTTGTTTAATCCTAGGATAGTTAAGGAAAATGCCTCAACTATCATAGGGAAAAAACACCGCTTACAGCTGTTTTTTATCCTATGATAATTAAGGAAATGCCTCAACTATCCTAGGAGAAAAATATGGTGAATGCACTTGTTTTTAATCCTAGGATAGTTAAGGAAATGCCTCAACCACCCTAGGAGAAAAATACAGTGATGCACCTGTTTTAATCCTAGGATAGTTAAGGAAATGCCTCAACTATCAGGAGAAAAACAGTGATTACAGCTGGGGTTTTTATTCTATGACAGCTAAGTAAATGCCTCAACTATCTTAGAAAAAACACTGTGATTACATCAAGTTAAAAAGTTTTTTAAACCCAGGATGTTTTAGGAAAACAAGCTTATTACCGAGGAAGCATATGGAACACAACTTTTTGTTAAATTTTAGGATAGGAAATGCCTCATTTATACTGGGAAGATTCCATCGGTGAAAAGTTGATTGTTCTTATCCTTGAAATATTTCTTTTTCTGTGACAGAAGAAAATACATAAAGCTTTTCTTTGGGGAAACTTGTTACATGTGACTTTGAAATTAACTTGATATAAAATTTCATTTTGTTTAAACTTTGGGGATGGCATGGAGCTTTGCACTTCATGTACCTCTGGCATTTAACCTCTTTGCTCACGCTATCACTATCAAGCAGTAGCAAGCTGCGCTAACGTTTTCACTATATTCTTGTTCATTCTATCAAAGTAGACTTGTTTGTATGTACATGTAGTTTTAACCAGTTGAAAACAGATGACGTGAATCACGCAAATGTTTCCTCTGCCTGGAAACAGAAGCCGTATAAAGACCCTATTATGTAATTTCAGACCACTGGAGCAAAGGTCGCCAAGTCATTCAACTGCGGAGTGTGCACAGACCACACACACGCCGTCTAACGCTTTGATTCACCCACACAAGGACAAAAAAGGTCATAAATATATATTTACATTTTTTAGATTTGCACAATTTTTTCCTTAGATTTTCCAAAATTTCCTTACATTTTTCTTGGAATTTCCTAAGAATTTCCTTAAATAATTGTAATCAAAAATACAAATCACACTGTCATACAGCAAGTACAACTGCATATGTACATGAAATTATGAACACATCTGTACATCTCAGACCTAAGCTTAGCATACGATGTCAACAAAACCAGACAAATCAAACAGTTCCTGTTGCGCAGATTCCCCGAAATGGTCACACTTTTCATTTGGAGACAAGTTTACTATATTTTTACTTGATTGTCAGATTGTTTTTTATTTTCAACATTTCTTTAAAAAAAATTGTAGATTTTGCAACTTCTTTAAAATTTCCTTAAGATTTTGGAATTTACTTAAAATTTTCCTTAAATTTTTCACTTCCTAAGGAATATTCCTTAGGACAGAAAAAAGTCAATGCATTAAAAAGTACGATGTTAAACTTTTAAAATTCTAACCTTTAAATAATAATAAATAAAACCGAAACAATAATAATTAAAAAAATGAACAAAAACAGAAACAAAACAATTAACTGTCTACTTTTCACACTCAAGAATTTAACGTAATTAATGTTAGTTTAAATAAATGAATAATCTACATATTACACTGATTACTTTTGAAACAAAAACATTAAATAAAAAACAAGAATTTAACAAAAATTATTAAGGTTTTTTTTTATAAATAGGCTAAACCTTTAAATAGAGATTAACTTTAAAGGAAAAACAAATAGATATTAGATATTAATTGAAATAATAATCTACGTTTTCACACTGATTAACTCAAGAATTTAAAGCAAGTTTATAAGGGAATAAAAGAGTGATGATGAAGTACTAAATGGCCGTTTAAAGGCAAAGTATACCTTTGGTTTTTGGAACCGTACATTTGCCTTAATGCTATATAATTGTAGATATATACCATAAAACTAACCTGTGTAAATTTCAGTTCAAAAGGTGGCAGCGTTTTTGAGATATCACAACAAATCTGGAGCGGTTGTGTTCACGCAGAAGAAGTATCCGTCATTGGGATACACATTCTGAGAAGCGTTACGGCCATAACGCTTCTCAAATTCAAATTTTGGGGGGACAAAAAGTGATGTATTTTTCCATAACTGCAGTACTTCGAAGTGAAACGTTTCTCAAAATGCATTATACTATTCAAAGCTGCTGTACTTCTTACCAAGTGAGTTATTATTGCCATGAATTTTTAGAGTCATTACCAAACGTATGTAGATTTAAATAAACAAACCTTTAAAAATAATAAATAAAACAGAAATAACAATTTGGCAAAAACTTGGAATTGCTTAACCAGATATCTACCTCACTCAAATCCATCACTTGGATAAAGTTAGATCATGGAGATAAAGCAAATTTATTTTAAATAGGCCTTGGCCTACTCCTTGACAAAATCACCGTTTATGGGCTTAGCCGGACTATCAGTGACTTGCTATGACGCCACACAAACACACCACCACTGCCATTCAAATATCGCTTGTGACTCGAGTCCCACACCACCAAGGTTTCAAATCCATCTGTGATTGTTCTTCAATTATATGGGAATTTGTGATTGTACTACTGCGATATGATGGTTCAGTTATTTTACATCTTTACTTGAAGATACTCAACGTGGGATTGAACTTTTTAATTGCTAGAAGGGACGTAAATTCAAAAAGGGAAGACTCTGTTTGGGGGTGGGGGCGACTCTGTCTGGGGGAGACTCTGTTAGGGTGCTGACTCTGTCATGGGGCAACATTGTTAGGCGGGGGAAGACTTTGTAATTGAGGGGGTACAATGTGAGACACTAATGACTGCTCCTTGAAAATCAGCTCCTTGAAAATCAGCTAAAATTACCTTAATATCTCCTCCATTTCCACCAATAACCTCCAAACGTGAGTATAAACAACTTGTCATCACTTTCACAAACCATCGAAGTTAAAGTCAAGCAGTATGCCCCCCAAAAAAGACAAAACTAAGTCGGCATCCACTTCGATATCATCAGAGTCAACTTACGCGCCACACTCATCAGGTGATCACCCCTGCTCGCCCATTGCGTCATCAGACAATGACATAATCACCTTGCGTCGGGAACTCCGGTCAATGGCGTCTGATCTCAGCAGCAAACTGGACACAGTGATCAACAAACAAGATTCCATTTTGAAAAGAATTCAAACCCTGGAAACAAAACAACGTGGAATGGAGGAGGCCATTGAGTTCTCGTCAAAGTCCATCGAGGAAATCCAAAAAAAACAAAAGAACTTATCCGATGGCGTTTCCACCCTGACGACGCAGCTCAATACGGCCATTACAAAGATTAAACACCTGGAGGACGACACACTTAACCTGGAGCGCCATTCCCGAAGCTTCAACCTCCGGCTTGGGGGAATCCCGGAAAACCCAAAAGAACCCACCACCTTCCCCTACGACACAGTCAAGAAGATCCTGACGGAGCGGTACAACATGCCGGAAGCTGAAGTTGAGGCTGCACATCGTACAGGAAGACCCCCACAATCCCCATCGGACAAGCCCCGCCACATCATCGCGAGATTTCTGTATCGGTCTGAGCGCCAGGCTGTCCTGTCGAGAGCCAAACATAGTCTTGCAAACACCGGGATGTTTATCCTGCAAGACCTTCCTGCCGCTGACGTTGCCAAAAAAAGATCCCTCCGAGATGTAATGAAGAAAGCGTACGACGCCGGCAATCGCCCCGTCTTCAAGAATGGCGAGCTCTACATCCAGGGCAGGAAGTATACACCCACCCCATCCAGCTAAGATTGTTACAGTATAATAGTGCCGTTTATCATTCATAAAACCTGAGTTGATTTTCCTGGTTCAAGTAAATTAAAGTGTTTCCATCATGATATATTTATGTATTTGTTTATGTTTGTCCGTGTGTACAGGAGTAAGGCATTGCTATACAGTATGTGCTTATTATCAAAACTAAACTAACCACGATGCTCCTATGATTCCAAGCCTAGATCCAGATATAAACTTTCAAGCTCCTGTCATAAATTGTGATTACTATGATCAAGATCAATTCCTGAATGCATTTAACAAGAAAAAATGTTCAAATATGAAATTATTACATATAAATGCACGCAGCTTGCCCCGAAATATTACTTGTATTAGGAACTATGTAAACCTCTTGGAAAACACATTTTCAATTATTGGGATATCCGAATCATGGTTGAAAGATACTCAAGATCCGCTAGTCCAAATGCATAATTTTTCTATGGAAGGCTTCTGTAGACAAAATAAACGAGGTGGTGGGGTAGCACTATATATTAGAGATGACATCGTTTACAAAACTCGTAACGATATATCAGTGAACAATTCAGATATAGAATCATGCTTTATTGAGCTTGTTAATAATCACAATAGCAACGTGGTTATTGGAGTTGTGTATAAATCACCAAGCGCCCCGTTAAATAATTTTATAGAACTAATTAATGACATATTGGCTTGTGTTAACAATGAAAACAAAAAGTGTTATATTATGGGTGACTTTAATATTGATTTATTGCAGTATGATACACACAATGGTGTACGTAATTTTATGGACACTTTGCAATCCCAATCTTTTTATTCCACTATTAACAAACCAACTAGAATTACTGCTGACACTGCAACAGTAATTGACAATATCTTGACAAATGATTTCAACAACCACCATGCCGGCGTTTTAGTACATCATTAAGTTTATCTACATTCACCAAACAACTAAAAACACAACTGCTCCAATCATATTCTTAATCTGTAATGGAAAAATTGTCATTTAGCAATAGCTCAATTATGCTCCTATATGTCTGTCATTGTCCTTTTTTCGTTTGTCATTTGCCAGTCTGTGTTTGTCTGTCAAGGGTACGGGTACAAAAGCTTTGCTTCACCCTTTGCCCAATGTTGTTATGTGAATAATGTTTAAACTAAGCTTCGTTAAGTTAATATTGTTATAAATGATTATTTCGTCTTTTAAAATATGTTGTTATAATAGTGTTAACTTAATGGTGTATGTATTATGTATTATCATAACAATGTTGAAATAAATGTTCTATGATTGATTGGGGGCAACTTTGTAGGGGGGCGACCTTGTCAGGGGGCGACTTTGCTGGGGGGGGGGGGGCGGCATGATTAGGAATCATACATTCGTACAGACATGTACTTAGTATTTCACAGCCAGACCTTTATTGCATGATCTCTGAAGTGTAAGGTAATTTCCGGCACTCATTAAAGCATTGATTTTTAATTAAGGAGCTGTGAGTTTTTATTAACAAATCTTTGTAAACACTGTCTCCTTCCCATTTCGGCAATCTTTCATGAGACAGACTCACGTAGTTTTCCAATATTTGTATAGTCAGAGATCCAGACAGTGCTGATTGACTGATGTATACACGGTGGGCAGAAGCTTGTCTTAAGCCTGACTGTAAACACTCACATTGTAAGCGGCACTCACATTGTAAGCGGCTTTGCTTGGGAACCATGGTGTTGTGGTGCGTGCAGGGAAATCATCACTAATGAAGTAATGATTAAAAAAAGATTTATAATTGACTTGAATTTTAAAACTACTATGAGCATAAAATTCTGGCAAGTATAGACTTGAGTGTCTGTAAGTAAACTTATTATGAACTACAAGTACACATACACCCAGGGTTCTTAACGAGCTACATGTTGAGTATCAGGCTGATACGTGTGGGAATTGCAGGCCAATATGTGGGAATTGTGGCTGACATGTCAAAAACAAATGTTTGTTTATTTTTTAGATTTAAGATCAATTTAAAAAAAAAAAAAAAAAAAAAAACAGTAGAACCGTTTCAAATGCTCCAGATTGCACAGTTAAAGCTTATAAAACCAAACATAAGTGAAAAACTATTCTGAAAACCTTGTTTCAATTCAGCATGCTTCAGCCAAGCGTGCAAAATTTGGGTCCAGAAAGCCCCACAGTTTTGACAGAAGCTTTGGGCCAACCCTGAATATATAAACATAACCATGTAGCTCATCCCAAACCTCAACTGGCTTTTCTTTTATTCTTCTTCCATCACCAAAGTAACTATAGTGAAATGGGCCCTCTAAGCACTACTAACTATGTGTTAAATGTTCAAGTTTCATGTATGTTGATCCCTGGCCAGGAGTTGTTGTGGTTTGTCCTCGTCACTTAGCCTCTATGTTGTATTGATGGTGGGAATTTAACACACCCTAAGGGGCTTTGCACTGATAGACTGATCCATAAAGCCCTGCCCACTGTAGTAACTGCCCAGCAAATTGGATTCTCAAGAGTTACTGGCTAATAATGTGCAGACATAGGCTACACTCTACATAACCCTACACATGACGAAAAGTCGGTAGTAATGCAGCTCTATCCCAAATTGGACTCCTCTGTCCCCTGTCCCCCAGTGAACAGTGAAATGAAGATGGGAACGACCAACCCTGGCTTACATTACCCTACATTACAGGAAGTTGGCAGTAATGCAGTTTGCTCATAACCCCATCCAAGGCTGGACTGCAGTGAAAAGTGAAATGAAGATGGAGACCAACCTTGGCTAACATTACCCTACATTACAGGAAGTTGGGAGTAATGCAGTTTGCTCATAACCCTAGCCCAGGTTGGACTTCTCTGTGACAGTGAACAGTGAAATCAAATTTCAAATTTCAAAACTTTATTTATCATGCCCAGCATGAAAATCATCTTCTCGGTTTGCACGATTAAAATACAGAAATTAAAAATTGTAGAATAACATAAATGTACAGTAGAAGTTAAAACAGGAACAATAAAATATAAAAATAAAAAATATCACATGGCACAAAGAAATAGTTTTAAAATACACTGGAATTAAAATAACCATCAAAACAGGAAATAAACCATGGATGACTTGGAAAGGAAACGAGGACGGGAAAAGACAGGAGTGGTGGGGGGAGGGGGGTAGGGTGGGAAGACAATACATGGGGACAGGGAGAGGCCATAGGTGACATGAATTGGGAAGGGAGAAGGAAAGACAGAACCAACCAAAGCAAGTCATCTAATAAAATTGTTGTTAAAATAAGAAATTGCACTGGGTAAGAAGGAGAGGCGATGACGATTAGTGCTGGATTTGAGTTGACGCAATCTGCCTGACTTATTAAAAACCAAAAGTGAATGAAGTGGGTGAGTATTATCAAGTTGAATTCTATCCAGTTTTGACACTAGAGCTGCCTCGTAGATGGAACCCAAGTCGTTAACAGGAATACCGATGATCTTGCTAGCAAATTTAGTGATTCTGTTGATTTTATTTTGATTACCCACAGTCAAACCATTGGCCCATGCAATGCAAGAGAACGCAATGACAGATTGAATTACACTTTGATAAAATAACATAATAATATCCCGGTCAATGTTAAAAATCTTGAGTTTCCTCAAAAAATAAATACGTTGATTAGCTTTGGAACATAATTTTTGAGTATTAATATTCCAATTTAAATGGTTATCAATGTAAGTCCCAAGGTATTTATGTTCAGTGACCATTTCAATATTAACACCATTTATGTTAACAGGCTCGATCTCCTTCTGGGTTTTCCGAAAATCAAAAACAATTTCCTTAGTTTTTTGTGCATTTAAAACCAGAAAATTTTCTTTGCACCAATTAACAAACTTGGTAATTTCATCTCTATACCCGGTCTCATCCTCATGAGTAATGAATCATGTAAGTGAAGTGTCATCTGCATACTTGACCATGGAACACATGGCATTACTACATCTAAGATCACTGGTATAAAGTGTGAAAAGCACTGGGGATAAAACACATCCCTGAGGAGCGCCTGTATTGGTATAAACAGTATCAGACACTGACTGCATTAATCTAACTCTCTGTGATCTATTTGTCAAGAAATCGTTAATCCATAAAATCAAATACGGGTTAACATTCATCCCCCTCAGCTTGCCAAACAGAACATGAGGCTGGATCAAGTTGAAAGCCGAAGAAAAGTCCACGAACAAAGTCCTAACATAACAAAGTCCTAACATGAAGATGGGGATGACCAACCCTGGCTTACATTACCCTGTACATTACAGGAAGTTGGCAGTAATGCAGTTTGCTCATAACCCTAGCCCAGGTTGAACTTCTCTGTCGCAGTGACATGAAGACTGGAGTCCAACCTAGGCTAACATCATCCTACAGAAAGTTGGCAGAATGTAGTTGCCTATGCCTATAATAATAATTTAACACTTACATGTAAAGGTAAAACATAGGATTGGTAAAGCTGATAGTGCAGTGTTCTTACTTTGTGTGATTAAATACATGAAAGAACAAACCTGCAAAAACTTGGGCTCAATCCATCATCTGAGTCAGGAGAAAGTAGTGAACAACCGTGCACACTCTTCAGCATGTTATGTAAACCTGTTGTCCTTAATTTTGATTGTTACAACTGTAATCAGGATCTTCAAATTATAATTTCTCGACTTTGCCAGCATTTCAGACAGAAATATTTTTATGGAAGAATGGTACCGATGTGAACTTCATAATCAGTAAGCTTTCAGACTGATACTAATAATTTATTTTTATTTGTATGAATACCAATCCTGTATTCTACCTTTAAGTCCACCCTGAAGATTCTAAAAGTGCTTCGCAGTTACAGTGTTACAGTATCACAGATTTCAGAGGTCGCAGGTTCATAACCCGCTCTAGTCAATTTTTCTTTGTTCACTTTACTGAATCAAAAGTTACCCAGTCAGTTTCCCTTGTGGTTTATTACAGATTAAAAAGCTCAGAAACCATTAACTTCCTTGTCAGTGGTGTAACCAGACTTTTTTGGGGAGGGTGGGGGCAAAAGGGAGAAGACATTATTTTGGATGGAAAGACACATTTGTTTCTTAAAATTCATTTATTTATTTATTTATTTTTTATTTTATTTTTATTTTTATTTTTATTTTTATTTTTTTTGGGGGGAGGTAGCTATTTAATGTATATTGTACCATTCATTTGTGCATTTTCGATTTTTGGGGGCGGGGGGGGGGGGGGGGGCGGTAAAACAAATAACAAATATCAGTTGTTGATTTTGAAAGATTTGTGTTGGTCATCAGTGACACAGCCAGGCACTCAGACAGTTGTGACTGATTGAAAGAAGGAAATTAATGGTGTAGATGAATCAGTTTTTTACCATTTTCTTCAGCCTTGTCCACAGTGGTTGAGAAGCGAAGCACCCCCACCTTGCATTGAGCGTGCTACATGTATGCTACATTATCACATATACACACACATACTTAAATGCAGACTGTTTTTACAACTGTACATTGTATTTTAAAATCATGTACAATATACTGTTGTACAAGGTTGCAGAGCCACATCGTCCCCACAGTACTTTATGCATTTTGTGCATATTCCAGTTGCGTAGCTAGTGTGGTAAAGCGGCCGCGCTCGCGTAAAAAGCCTTGGACAATAATAATAATAATAACAAATGTGGCTTCTTATATAGTGCTCCAATCCGTCATTCATTAGCGCTCATGGCGCTCCAACATTATGACCCCTGGTCACTGGGCCATTTATATGTAGGCCTAATTCATTCCTTAAACCATCACAGCTCCCTTGGGAGTAAACAGCCTGTGCTGCTACATGTAAGTATGTAGCATGCCATGCTAAATCAATCACATGAACCATCGCTGCCCTCACAGGTGCCTATTTACCCCCAGGTGAAGAGAAGCAATTACAGTGAAGTGTCTTGCTCAAGGACACAAGGTGTCATTCATGACCAGGATTCGAACCCATACCCTGATGACATAGCCACCGGAAGTTGAGTCTGATGCACTAAATTTTCACAGGTTTGCAACCTGTCTTTATGATGCCTCACACACACAAAAAGTTAATTTGTATGCATCTTTCTCTGCAAAAACAATACATACTGACATAAATGCCGGTCACTTATACTTTTTTTTATAGGATTCTTCAGCCAAAGTAATCAAACTTAAGCAGAAGAAATTACCCAAATCTTGTTCCTCCTGTACATTGATATCACTCACATGAAAGTCTCCAGTCATGACTCTTCAGTCAACAATGTGTGTGATTCTCATCTGTATTCGTCATCAAAGAAAGATGTGTCTAAAAAAAAGGGGGGGGTGAATCTAGAGATATTAGCTTAAAGGGGCACATTGCCTTCAAATTTCTTAACATTTTGCTGTTTAGAATTGCTTCTTATCCTTTTTAAGCATTGTTCATGCAATAAAACACCTACAGTGTGTTGTAATTAGTGATTCAAAAAAACCTACATTTTGCCTCTGGAAATAAAACTAGCAGAACCACATTCTACATCTAGAAACTGTCCGCCATTTTGTGGAGTCAAAAAGTTAGTTCTACAAAATGGCTAACTATGCTTTATCACGATATTTTAAAACAAAAAATATCTTTCCAACCATGTTCATTTCATATCAAATGCTGACTTTATATTGCTCAAAGGTGCCTAATCCAAAGGCAACATGTCGCTTTAAAGGCATTGCATACGTTTGGTAATGACTCTGAAAATTTATGGCAATAAAAACTTACTTGGTAAGAAGTACAGCAGCTTTGGACAGTATAATGCATTTTGAGAAACGTTTCACTTTGAAGTACTGCGGTTATGAAAAAATATATCAGTTTTCATCCCCAAAAATTTGAATCTGAGAAGCGTTATGGCCGTAACGCTTCTCAGAATGTGTATTGCTATGACGGATACTTCTTCATCGTGAACACAACCGCTCCAGATTTTTGGCAATATCTCAAAAACGCTGCCACCTTTTGAAATGAAATTTTCACAGGTTAGTTTTATGGTATATATCTACAATTAGATAGGTTTGAAACAAACACTAGGCTCCAACTACCAAACGTATGCATCTCCTTTAACATGTTTAATGGAAATGAAGCATGGAAGAATAACTATTAAACAAACTGAAAAATACACTTAAATGGATATTCATAAATACCCCAGACAGTTTAGACAATCCTATTGGCTAAGAAGTGGTCACATGACCATTTCTAAGTGACTTTAAACGGCTGATAAAGACACAGCTGGGGCTGTTTAAAACCAGTTGGATTGTGATTGGCCCCTGAACATGAATAACAAAACTTGAGATTTTGTGATCCTTTAACTTATTATTTTGCATAACTTTATTTTTTTTCAAAGTAATAAAAAAACATTTCTTAAAGATGGTTACTTTCACAAGCATACAACGAATGTATGAGGTAAAATCATAATATTTTAAAGAGAAAATGTTAATAAGGAAATAAAACGGAGCTTTAATAAAAACACTTAAAAAGCAATGTTTTGGACGAGGCTGAAGAACTGTCAAAAGTGTTAAGATAATATCGTCTGCTCATATTTGCTGGTTTGTTTGTGCACGATAAAAGTTGTAGGAAGTTTTTAGACACTTATTTATTGGATTTAAGTTAAAATGTCTGATAACTTGCAATGTAATTTTGACCTTCAATTTGATATTGACGATATAACTGATGAGGAAGTTATTGTTGAAGAGGCAGAACAATGTCAGAGAGGAGAAAGCAGATCGAGATCAGTCAACATCAAATGGGCCTAGGTTCCAGCAGTGCACAGGTGATGAAATTACAGCTTATAGTTATAGAAGCAAGAAAATGAAAAATCACCTACTTATGTGACAGTCTGCCATGATACATGACGTTACCATTCCTTAAAATGTTTCTCCATTCTTCAGCAGTTGTCAGTTTTAATAAAGTTCCTCTTATTTTACTGTGAAAACAATGTATTTCTAAAGATTCTTTCTGAGTTTCACCACAGCCTTGCCGCCGCGACGACAGTCACACACAGCTGTTGTTTAGTCTGGTTTTGTGTTTTGAAACTCTAAATTGTACAAATCACACATAGGGGAGGCGACAACCAGACGCACAAGCAAAGCAGGGCCCCTGAACATGAACTGCAAACTGACAAATGAACGAAACCATCCAAAACCTTTTTTAAAACCAATTTTCCATATTTTTCAATGTTTGTTAACAAAAGGGCATTTATGAATGGGAATAAAAGAGTGGTGACTCGTTCTTAAACGGCCGTTTAAGAACTCGTCACCACTCCATTTATTCCCTTATTAAATAATAACCTTTTAAGATATATACTACAAAAGGAGAAGTTACTCGAAAACTAAAAAATGTTATAAAAGAAAAACGCTTGTTAGAGTTTACATCCCATAGCAACAGGCCTCGAATTAACCCATGATACCCACAGCAATTTGCTGTCGTTATTGTTTTTATTGTTATTTATTGTTATTTTTATTGTTGTTTTATTTATTTATTTATTTTTGTTTTTTTATTGTTATTACTATTTTAATTATTATTTATTGGGCTATTGATATAAGAAAAGAGGCAGACAAAATAAGATAAAACTGTAATTGTGATGTAAGGAAATTATCCGTTGAAAGCGCCCTCATGTGGTAAAAAAATACGGTCAATTTCTGCAGTGCCCAGTGCTTTGGCTGTGGTGCTCTTTGCAATGTTCCAATGACAATACATTTTCCTCATAGAATTGCCCTTTACTGGAGGAAAATTGAAGTGCCCCTTCAAGAGTTCAAGGTCTGACTCAAGGAACACAGAAGCAAAAAAAGGGGGGGAATTGAATTGCCAAAAAATAAACCAAATAAAAAAATGTTTAAGTTAAAAAAGTGAAAAAAGTAATCAGACTTGAGCTAAAGAAGTCACACATGTGGATGTGTGGATCTGTACATTGTGCTTTTAATTAAATGAGGGAGCGCTGACTAAAGCGCTCTCTTTTATTTAGCCCTGGGATCAACACCTGTCACCTCCATGGTCCATGAAGATGATAGATCAGATTTCATCCCTGGATATTCATGTCGCCTCAAATTTCATTTATTACGATTAAGAATATACGCTCTCGTTTGAATTCATATTTTGTGATTTGCATTGTAGATTGAATGCGAGTGGCCTCTTAACAAATATGATAACTGAATTGATTTTGCATGATTGATTAATAAATACATGTTCACCAATCAATGATGTGAATAAGGATCTATTCAGAGAGAAGTTGATTTGTTTACTTTTCTGCAGATGGATTGACTGTACAAAATTCCCTGAGGTATATTTATATCTTAAAAATTGATTTTTATTTTTTTATATGGAGATAAATAATTTTGTTGGGGCCCTGTCTCTCAGTGGCACTTACGTTGAAAGCATGTACATGTATAACATACAAAAGGTGTCTTGCACTGCTCCCACGTAGGGCACAAAAAGCATGACGCTTCTATTCATATGGTGGGAATTTGTTTGTACTTTTGTAATGGAGTATGAGTGCGTCACACTTTCATCGGACTTTTGGGTGTGTGTTCTTGGTTGTGATTGGTCAATGCAATAAGTGGCGGAGCTTGATGGATTGGTCTAGAGACCATGTAACCTTTGTTTACAAAAAAAAACCACGACCTTGTACATTCCATGGCATTTCTTGGCAGGCGAGATTCTACACTGGTCATATGGGAAGTTTAACAATTCCACATTTCCACATTAATTCAAGAGTTATACACAAGCGTACAAGTGTGCCCCATTTCTTCATATCAAAAAAGGTGCAATCTCCGTGAAATGCAAAATGATTATTTATCTTCCCTTGAGTTGTGTACAAATCGTGCCTGCAGGAATTCCAGGCTCTGTGGCTCTTTTAAAAACATGTGATGTCACAGGTAACATGGTCTATTAATAGTTGATGTAAATGATTTCATTGGAATTTGGATGGGAGGCTGAATTTTTTGTTTTTTCCCATCAATTTTGCATGGTTTTTATGTTTGGTTTTTTTTTAGTGTTTTTTTTTTTTTTTTTTTTTTTTTTTTTAAGGGAGTAACCTTTTGGTATTCACACATTCAGCACATCAATCTGAAAGGGCTTCCGGAAAGTTAACAAATAATGTTGTACTGTACATTTTACATAGTGTTTTAAGTGATGGTTGAAGCTTTGCATGGTGTTGATAATAGGAATCAACAATAACTATCAGCCAGTTTGAGAGCAGTGTTGGCCCGTTGGCCAGTAGTCAACTCCCACGCATCTCCGGTCAAGAACAGCTTGGGTCCTTCTCGCCGAATATGCATCCCCTCCATCCGTACTTGAGCCTCGGCATCATCAGCAGCCCAGTATTCTCCTGGACATGAGCAGAGTAGACTGTTTAAAACGTCGAGACCACAGCGGCTGTTTTCAGAGCCAAACCCCTTTCCCCGAGGAGATTTATATACTTGCTTGTACCTCCAAGTTTACCAGTAATAGTTTCTTCCCTCGTAATTGTTTGTTAAGAGTGCAGACAGTTTTTAGCATTGGGGGTAGCCTGTGCAAAGAGAACACCCAGGGATTGTGTACACACTGTGTACACATTATCCTATCAAGTTTTTGTAATTATACTGTGTGTTTGTTTTGATGAAGATGTAGGTGGTGAAATCTGCTGATCAACCTAAGTACTGTTTATGTTTTCAGGTCACAGTAATTTGACCTTATCAGGCCTGATTCTTCACGGAGGCAACAGAGGCGATTGCCTCCGTTGCCCCTGGTCATTACCTTCGTTGCCCTTGAAATGTTCCACCAGAAATGTACAATTTTCCTCATAGAGGTGCCCTTTATCAAGAAGAAAATGCCTTAGTGCCCCTGCCCTCTCGAGAACGAAGCAATCAGACCTGTCTTATGTTGTGAGCCTGGCAGGAATTTTTCTCACTGAGACAAGTTTGAGCTTGTATGTCTCTTCAAGAACAACATTGCAACAGATTTAATACTAAGTGTACATCAAAAAATGTGGGGGTTTTTTTTGGCGAGCTGTGAAGCAGAGTGAGCGTATGTAATGACAATTTCCCTCCGTTCGTCCATTCGACCGTCTGTTCATCCGTCTGCATTCAATAGATGTTAAAGGTTTAGCATCAAGCTTCCACATTGAGTTGTTTTATGGAATCTAAGCCCTAAGTGAAACTATTGTACAATAAATGTTTTGTGTTTCTCAATCGACTTTTTGAAAGAAATGATTTTGCAACTTTAAGAAATTCCGTTTTAATTCATTTAGCCATTCATTTAGCTTTTGAGAGAGACTCTGCTAGGGTCGAAATGTGAGGTCATTAACAATTTTTTTAATTTAAAAAAATGTGTTTTTTTTTTTACAATGTTATACATTTTAAATTGAAATAGCCAAGATTAGACTAAATATTGATGTTTTAGAACTAAATTGGAACTGACTTGCAACAACACATAAGACATGTAGACTTAAACAAACAAAAACAAAACGTATGACTATGTCACCAGTTCCAGTTGAATGAGATAAAACAATGAAAACCTTGAGCATTCAAGGTTTTCATTATATCATTGCCATTAGGAGTTTGGTCATAATTCCTAAATTTGCAATTAGGAATTATGACCATTTGGTTATAACTCCTTATTGCAATGATGTACTGACTTGAAACTTAAGTTAAATATCTGAAAAAACATCCTCGCGGTCTCACCCTCAATATAGTTTTATCTTACTGACGCAATCGTCAAAATGGCTCCTCTGGTCACAACATATATTCGCCCCACACACAACTCAGTCAAAATGACTAGATTGCGAATATAATAAACAGACATGAACCTCACCCATAAAACATGTACAAAATTACATAATTTTGTACGCATATGGTTCTCAAGTCAACAGTTATAAAGTGTCACTGAATTGGACAGCGCCATCATTTATCTATCTACTGACATGCAGACTCATATGAAAAGATAAAACCCATGAGTAGGTCACCGGTTCCAGTTGTATGAGCTGAAACAATAAAAACATTGTATGCTCATTATTCCTTATTGCAATGATGTACTGACCATGATTTGTTTGTAACCTTTAAGTTTTTTCCCCCTGTCTGAGCCCCTTTAAACCAAGTAGGCAGTGGGTCAAGTGCAGGCTTGTTAATGTCCCCACCCCTTCGAACATCAGTTGATCAAAAGGATCAGTTTTTTCTAATAGCCCTCTTTCCTCTATCGGGCGATCCGCAGCTCGCCCTGGCAGCTTTCGCTGTTCTAGTTTAATTGATGTTCCTGCATCTTCTTCTTCGATAAGGTGTCACTGAAATTGCTGTCGTCATTGACTTTTACTTAGAACCCCTCTCCAGGCAGTTGATACACAACATGCATAACCCTGTCCATGTTTAAACGTTTGAAGTTTGGCGCAGTTATCAGGCAGTAATTATAATAATAATATTAAACAATTTATTGTTTTATACTGCGCCCATTCCATTCAATGTACACAAGCGCATAACGATCATAAAATAAATAATTAAAAATGTGCGTTGGTGTATTGCTAAAAACATTGGAAAATTACAACAAGAACACAAGACAATCGGTAAAGAGCTAAAAAATTCCACAATCAAATTCAGTGTGAGTCTTTGAAGAAATCAAGGTCACTAGGAATCTGACCGTTTGCCATATAGAAACACAACTCGAAAAAGCCTCTTGTCAGAGGTAACCGTAATTACGCACCGGCTTAGAGGAGTTAAAGGTAATTTGCATATTGTTGACCATGTGAGGGCATACTTGAACCATATATATGGGAGGCAAAACAAGTAAAACAACCTTTTTTATTGTCATTATTATTTATTTGGCCTTTGATAAGAAAACAAAATACAGGCAGTCAAAATAAGATATAACTGTTATTGTACTGAAAGGAAATTTGCTGGTGAAAGCAGTTTTAAATATTTCAACCATATTTATGGGATGCAAAACAAGTAAAACAACTTTTGTTGTTGTCATTATCATTTATTTGGCCGTTGATACAAGAAAACAAAATACAGGCAGTCAAAATAAGATATAACTGTTATTTTACTGCAAGGAAATTTGCTGGTGAAAGCAGTTTTGAATATTTAAACCATATTTATGGGATGCAAAACAAGTAAAACAACTTTTTTGGTTGCCATTATTATTTAATCAGCCGTTGATACAAGAAAACAAAATACAGGCAGTCAAAATAATATATTAACTGTTATTTTACTGCAAGGAAATTCGCTGGTGAAAGCAGTTTTGAATATTTGAACCATATTTATGGGATGCAAAACAAGTAAAACAACTTTTTTGGTTGCCATTATTATTTATTCGGCCGTTGATACAAGAAAACAAATTACAGGCAGTCAAAATAAGATATAACTGTTATTGTACTGCAAGGAAATTTGCTGGTGAAAACAGTCAAAATTACGGTCAATTGGGATGGTCATCAAAACTGTATTGTATGCCCAACTGTGAGTAAGGCCTTATCAGAATTGGTGGCTATGAATGGCTACGAATGTTGCTATGGGTGTCGCTAAGGATGTCCTATACTTCAACACATCATGATGCAGTGATGTAGCCATAGCCGTAGCCGGCAATTCAGACACGGCCTAATTGTGTTACTGTACCATGTGGACACAAAAGACAGAATTGGTAATTATCGGGGGGAAACGTGATCAGTTTCAATCTGAAAGCTCTCTGATTAAAAAAAGTAAACACCTGTCCCCAATCCTCCAGACCAGATAAAACACAAGACACAAGAATTTTAAGACACCCCAAGTTCACCATCTTATTTTGGTAGCCGCATTTGAAATGGGACAATAGAATGTGCACAAAATCACCGACCAATAAGTCGTTTGTTGTTTTTCTCTCAAATGTTATCACGTTAAATTTCATGAAATTTTCACAGGTTGGTTTGATAATGTGTTTTTGTAAATGAAAATCGTAATACATGCAGTATGAAGTTTTGTGTATACCGTAGTTGATCAGTTGCAAAAACGAGTTCAGAATATATAAATACAAGTTCATGAATTCATTCACCTAGTACGTAGGATATGCAGTGATTTTACCTGCTCTATACGTGGGAAAGTGATTTGACGTCCATACTACTTGTGGCTTAAATTATTCAAAATTATTCCCCTTCTGAGTGGGACTCCCAAGGCCAGAGATTTGTCAAATTGGCAGAAATTTTGCCACTAGCTGTGCCAGCTGCTGATGATTCAAGGAATTGAATCGTCAAATTGGGTGTTTCCTGTTTGTCAAGTCTCCCAACTGCAAGGAGACAGCGTTTGCAGCCCAGAAGGAACAGTTTGATCATCCAGGGTGTCGCGATTGAGCTGTAAAATTTACTGCGGGGGCCGAGGCCGAAAAAAAAGGGGGGTCCTCAAAGCTTCGAGATTAGATATGGTCTCTGGAGTAATCAGAGCTTTTCAAGGCTCCACTTTGTCCAGGTTTAGCGGGGAATTTATTTTTATTGGAAGTGGATGGAGTCAGTGAAGCGAAACCAATTGATTTTACAAGGTGGTTTGAAAAACTATATTTTTTATTACACATATAAATTTTCAATATTATATTACTGAGTAAGCTTCGTGAAATTGATAATCAGCACTTCAGAACTAGGTTAATTGGTCCAGTTACTGGGAGGTGTCGATATCAATTTTCATCCAAAATATTAAATTGTTGTTGATGCTGTAAGGATGTCTCTTGCAGTAAAGTGCACACACTGTACAGGTGTGCAACTTCTCAGCTAATCACCTTCTACTTTTTTTTCTTTAAAACTAGTGCCACAGAAAACTTTTTAAAAAAGTGTACAAAGTTTATCGGGCTATTTTTATATACATATTTTTTTATTATTATTAGATTTTTTTTTAATGCAATTCCACCCATTTTCACTCGAGGTGTGGGCTTCCTCTTTTTTGAAAGGATAGAAACCTGCCCCAATACGCAGAAACAAGACATGGAGAGATATAAACGCAAGTCTCTTCACAGCACAGCTAAGAACAGGGAGGTGTAAATTAATCCATTCGAACCCACTTCCTGATGACTTAGCCATCAGAACTTGAGTCCGATGCACTAAACCGCTCGGCCACAACACGCTACTGCAATTTTCCCTTTTTTTGTGTGTGTAAATTACAAAGTTGCATACCCGTCTGACTGTAGGTGATAAGAAATCAATAAACAGTTGTGTGCACATCAGAAAAGTTGCTCTTACTCGTACCTCCTTAAAAACCAACTGGATACTTTTAAATGCTTTTTTCCCTACATTAGTGTGTTTATTTTCAGACCAGAATCGCAATTGCCATGGGAACACTGCCCTCTTTGTACTACTTGTCTGTAACCAGACGCTTGAAACCGTACTTATTTGCATAACAACCACTCAAACCGAGCAAAAAATGATCTCCGTTGAATTTGTCATGTCCCGTCTAACAGCTTGACCTCCTGGGGATAAGTTTCTTGTGGTATCTACCTTCTTAAATCAACCTCTGTGGGCTCTTGATCATTCACCAATTTTGTTTGTCGTTTTTTCTTTTTGCTACAAACCAGTTGAATGGATGGTAACTGAGAAACTGCTGGGACTAGAGACTTTCTGGATCCGTCACATTGTTTTCATGGTAAGCATTAACAATTTATAAATTAATTCAGTGGTTAAACTATGTGACTATGTTGCCATGGCGATATGTGGCCGAGCACGATGCTTAATCTCTAACCACCCACCTACAAAACATCTATTTAAACAAAATATTTATATATTTATTTTTTAATCTTCTAACGAAGACCAGCAAAAGGCAGGTTGAAATGTTAATGAAACCCTGAAGCACACAACTCTGTGAGCGGTAGCAGCCATTCAAAAGGAAATGTTCACCATTTTTGCAAGAAATTAATGTTTAAGTAATTTACATGTTGTTGCCGGGACACGAGTCATTATTATTATGTATTTCTGGTAATGAAACCAAGGCTGCCTCATAAGTGAACTTAATCACTGTAGCTCTCAAGCCCGAGGAAACCTGCAAGGGTGCTTGCCATGTGAACCAGAAACACCGGGGTAAACCCCTACTCTTCCACGATAAGTGTTCTGGGTTCTTTTACGTGCACTACCCATCCTAGTACCTACGGCTTAATGTCCCATCCGCAGGACAAAGCAATTATGGTTTTCTTGCTCAAGGACACAAGTGCCATGACCGGGATTCGAACCCACAAAAAAGAAACATTGAGTGCGCATCCTCGCGATTGTAAAGTCCAGATGTCGAGATTGTAATTTAAGACCGAGTCTTGAGTCCTCAAGAATTTGGCTTGAGTCCGAGTCCGGGTCACGAGTCGAACGACCCTCGTTTGTAGGTTGGAAACGAGTAAACTCCTCCAAAGACTAATAAGGCAGTTAACCTTTAAGCACCGCCCCTGTCAGACTTGATCAGTTTTTGTCTGCCTGTGTAATTAATTTACGGGTTCAGTCATCAGACGGTATCATAATGCCCGCCCGGGTGAACAATAATGAACACGTGTGTCCAGGTTGATTAGTGTAGAATTTAACCCTTACTGTTTAATCCTAGAGTGTTTTCTGCACAGTGTACATGCCTTAATAAGAAAACATATGGAGAGTTCCTGTAGATTAATTATGTTTACCCTGTTTATTGCTGGGAGAAGCCCTACCATGTGTTCTGCATGAACGTACACTAAATAGCTCACCACGTGTATGCTGTTCAGTCTTATAATTTCACGTCTGATATAATGCAATTTGGTTGATTTTCTCCCTTTTTAACACCTTTTTTGTGCATATTTGTGTATTTCTTTTATTTTAATTTGTTGTATTTTATTGTTGTCAGTTTAATTGGCTCACCCTTGATAAATACAGCAAATAAATAAATAAATAAATACATGTAGGCATCTAAAAAACATTTTTAAAAAACTAAATAAATCATAAACCACCTTTGACAAGCTTGCCACACACATTATTTTCAAGCTATTTAATGATTAATATGTACTTGTATTCATTTTTTTCTTTTCTTCAAAAAACAACTGAGGCAGAACCCTGGTTATGTTAAATTTTCTCATGGTTATTTTATTTTTTTTACCTTGTGAATTAATTTAGAACAAAGGAACCGCAAACAAAATTTGTGTGGTTGATGGTGAATTAGATTGACGCAATTAAAGGATTATTTCAAAAACAGTTATTCAAGGGCATTTATAAGAAGCAGAGAGAGTGGAAACTGTGGTTATATTGCTGTGCGACCATGTAGAGGCTTACACTAACAATTTTAAAAACTCACATTTTTCGTTAATTTGTAAATATCTTTAATAAAGAAAAAAATTATTGTTTTATCGGTACTCATGATTGTTCGTAATAAATTTGCGTTAGATAAAATAGGCCAACACTATGTTCAATTTCATTTGATATGGAAATACATGTTCATATTCCTTTGTAACAATAAGACCACCTCCTTTATTCGAGAATCTGTTTTCTTCTAGTTTTCCACTTGAATGGTGAAAGGGAAGGTAAAAATAAGATATTGTAACAAAAATAAATCTCCGACCTAAAGTTCCCTTGTCTTGGCCTTTAGGATTCATCCGGTGCACGGATTGATTACATGACGGGTGATAAGTATGTGACAATGAACCAGTCTAGGCTCAGAGTTATACGATACCCCCCCTATCTGCCTGTGATTCAAATGAAGAAATTCAAGATCTTGAGGTTTTCAGGATGGGCCCCGGACCGGGTATTAGTTATTCCCGTCAATAAAAGAAGTTTGATACAATGTGACAATGGGTACGATGGGATGGGTTTAATTGTTGCTTCAACGAGATACGTTTTGACGGCGTTAACGGTAACAAATTGCATTTCTAGGGCTGTGAGTGTGAGAGATTAACCATTTTGAAATTGTTTTTTCGTCAGGATATCGCCTTTGTAAATTAAACTCAGTCGTCCAGTTTCAGAAACGTTTTAAATCTTTGCATTTTCCCTGAAGCTTTATTCAATCGTTGGACTTAATATGACAAAAAAAACTTTTATAATTTGGGCTAATACTTTCAAAACCGAATAGAAATCAAAAATCAAATCAACAACCAGGACAACTTTACACAAATCAACAGCTTGTTTATTTACATGATATTAAGCGTTCACATGTCGTAAAAGCAAAACCTTAAATGAGTAAATACCTATTGAAAATGTTGATTCTGCACCGTACATCTGCAAACAGCTCGTTACTTGATTTGGTTTGTTCCCATTCAGGACAAGATTATGCCTGTCTGGAGCATCCTCCAGGAGATGAGTCATGATTTCCATTGATTTTAAGGTCAAAGGTCGGCTCGTATTCCAGAGGCCCGTTCAGGGGATGTTCGCAGAAGAATGGAGCATTATTACTGAAGAGTTTGTCCATGTAAGGCATGTGGGAAGGCTGATTGCTCCAGTCGATGTGTTCACAATTGCATTAAAGAGGGACTCTTAGGGCCAATTCAGTTTTGTGATGCGCTCATTTTCCGATAGATCGAGTCCTTATCACAGGTGGTTAGAATCTTGTTAAGATGGTGTAAAATACCATTGTGTTTGAAAAACCCTTCCTACTTTACATCCAAAAACATCCATTGACGTCACAGGAGAAATATTGGTCCTGACCATCTTGCACTGGGAATTTTTAGTCCATTCGGGAATTTCCATGATATCAAAACAGCATCGAATTCGACCTTTTGATTTAATGAAAAAATTCCTTTGTGGAATATGTACAGACCCATGTATTGTTGACATCCAATGACATCATGTTTCAAATTTCATTCTGAAAGAGTTTCAAATAAATTGTCATTTTATCAGGAGGTTAGACTTGTAACTTCCCCCCCCCCCCCACATCCATAAGGACTCTGTCTATTGGAAAATGAGAGCAGCGCAAAAGTGAATTTGACCTTGGAGCCTTTCTGTAAACCCTAACATGGCTGAAGGTTTTTCAGTATCAAAAAATCAATATGAGTTTTGTTTTTAACTACCTCATTGATTGAATAAAATTCCAGGAGAAACAAATTGAAACCAATTTGGCCTGGATATTATTTTTGTATTGCCTTCAAGAAGTACTGTTAAAAGATAAAACGAAGAAACATTATTTGTGAAAAATTCATCAAGGCAACATGATTTTTTTTTTCTAAATTTTTGTAAGGGAATTTATTTTCAGTTGGAATCGCATCTTAAAATGAAAAAAAAAATAATGTCGCAAAAATGTCGGTACTTAGAATTCTACAGGAAAAAATATCTTCTATCACACCTTCCTGTGAATGACTGTTTCCAAGACACATGTTTTCCCACAAATGAAAACTGACATGGTGAATACATTAATTGATGTTGGAAGAACAACCGGATTAAAATTAGTATTATTTTTGTTAATGTTATGTAAACAGAAAGTCTGACTTGAGTGTACGACATTGTCTGTTAGTCATTGGGGTACAACATATCGCTCTCGTTGTCCTGTCGTTGTTATGCGTGCATACATTGTCTCGGTATTCTCTGCTGACAATTACCAAATTCTCTCTTGCTGGTTGTTTTTTTTTTTTTTTTTTTTTTAAATTTGGGCTAATTAGGAAATGTGTCAGTTTAATTTTCAAAACCTGATTTTTGTTCAATTCATTAAATTTTATTAATTTTTATTATTATTATTATTATTGTTGTTGTTAATCTTCTTCTTTTTGTTTTCGGGGGGTGTAAATTAATTCCTATTCTCTTCTTTCCAGTAAACACACTATACACCAACCAACTTGTGAATATTTTATCAAATTTATGGCCTCAAATTCTCTACCCTCTAGGACTTTTCATTTTTGTACAATCACTCCCTGCCGTGCCATGAAGATTTGTCAAGGTCTATATCGTATGAATAAAACAAGAAACCCTTAACTGTCTGTTAGCAATGTACATGTACAGTACATAAAAATATCTAATAATTCAGATATCCCCTGTACTTTTGTTGGTCATTTGTGCTCGTACTTTTCCCGGTCACAAATTGAAGGATAATATCATTAGATCTGTGTTTTTGAGCTGAACCGTTAGTAATACTTTTGTTTGTTCCGCAAGTGCATCTCAAGGGAAATACTACATTAGATCTCGTAGTCTTCATCATTTATGAACATCTTGTGACTGGCATTATTCCTGGAGATCTTGATCCTGTTAGTCTGCACTACAGCAGCCTTCGGGTTATCTCTTTAGTCCTCAATTTCAGCATTTTGGTCTTCTTTCTTTAAAAAAAAAATGCACATTACAAAAAAAAAACCACATGTCAAGTCTTGGCCAGTGATTAACAACATTCTGACTTCCCTCTCAACAAATCTGGAAAATCTTCTGGGGGGGAATCCTCATTGGGTTAAACCTGTCACTTTCGGAGGAGTATCTGCACCAATCTTAGTCTTAGTCACAGATGTCCTCTTTTGCCTCTAAATTTTTTCTCATGTCCTTTTCCTTTCCTTTTTGTATTCTTTGAAAGAGCATTTCTTTCGGGTGGGGCAAACCCTCTTTTCAGTTCAGTGTGAATGGAGTCAGAAGACTGTTTTTTTCTTAGTAAGTGGCACCTCGCGGTCTCTTTCTAAGATAAGGTGGTGCGGGAATACTGTGCCAAATCCATCAAATTCAAGCAAAACCATGATGGATAATCGAGGACAATTTGTGAAGATTGGGGTAAAAACACTGTTCAACATGAACCTAATTTTTTTCATATTTTCAAAATACACAATTCAAAGCTCCCATTAAGCAGAGCTTTACACAAAAAGCAGCGACCTTGAAAATGATTTCACATGAACTGACTGCATGTATTAATAAGTAAAGCATAAAGTGTTTGCGTATTGACCCAAGTCGCCTGACATCAACAGCCAAGATAAATATTGGCTCTGAATGCAATTTTGGGGGGTCAGATTCCCCATGTATTACTGTGCCGTTCGCACTTAAAACACACGTGCATGTGGTTTGACCCACATCATTTCTTTACATGCTATTTGATTCCCCGAATGGCAAACCATGGCTGAGTGTAGCGGGACGCCTTCAGGAAGTTTGGCACAAATTGTCACCCTTAAACAGTGATTTTGTGAGCGTTGCGTATTTTTATATTTTTTTTATCGGAAGATGTGTATTTTTGTATTAACCACATTTTGTTAAACGTTTCAACAGTGCAGTTTCATCTTTAGAATAACTATTTTATGATCTTTGTGTTAATCCATGAAGAGTTTCAGACACCGTGGAAGTAGTTCCGTTCAGCTGTTGGTATGACTGCTGGGGGAAAGTTGAATGGTGTTCAAATAGCTCTTGTCAGGGGGTCTCACCCGGATGAGCACACCAGGGCTCGCCCACGTGACTTTGTGTTGGAACGCTCCTCTTCATTCTAAGATCTTCTTGATGATATCTTTGACCTTTCCGTCTTATCTTGGGGATGTCGAACAAAGCTTTTTTTTATTCCCATAGATCTCTGTGATGGTGTCAGTTTCAAAGTAGACCAGATTTCTGCTTCTTAAGGTCCTACATGAACATTTCATTCACATCTTTATTCATCAACAAAGAAAGACATACAAAACCATACAACATCATTAATTTATAAAAAAAAGGTGAATCCAGAGATACTTTTTTACATGCTTAATGGAAATAAAGCAAGGAAGAATTTCTATTTAAGTAAACTAAAAAATACACCAAAGCGGACATTATAGATAACCTTAATTCAAAAAGGTATTTAAATGCTTGTTGGGGTTTTCATATCCTAAAGGCAACCTAGACGTACACAAGGGACACGGAAGTGAAAAAAAAAAGAGGGAAAATAGAATAGCCCCAAATCTGGAACTGGGTATTACTTAAAAAAGAACACCGCACAACACCCACAAATCGAAGTATTCAAGATATATTCAAGATATATTCACATGTTTTCTCTTTGTGGTGGGTGAAACGAAGCGTTAGACAACGTGTGCATGCTCTGTGCATGCTCTGTGCATGCTCAGCAGTGGAATGTCCGGGCAACCTTTGTTCCGGTATTCCGATTTTACACAATGGCGTGTTTAAATGTCACCCGTACGCTGGCTCAAAAAAGATTTTCATGGATACACGTCAGCCGGCACCAACAGGTTAACTTCAGAGGGTAAATGCTTGTCTTGGCTGCCATTAGCAAAGGTAAGGGTATTTCTGCTGGCACCTAAAAATAAGAATAGGGGACACCATTGGGCCAAGGCCTTTATTCACCAAGAGGTAATTTCTTGCTAAAATATTTTAATCTGAGAAAGGTTTCAGGCATGAAGACTTTTTCGCGTAATAAAAAAAACAGTTTCAGCATTTTCGGATAGTTCTGCGTGGAAATAAGCGCTCCAGATTTTTGCCGATATCTCAAATACACTAACATCTTTTGAAACAACATTTTCAGAGGTTAGTTTTATGGCATATATCTACAGTTACATAGGATTGAAACAAACGTACGGTTCCAAATACCAAAGGTATGCCCTGCCTTTAACCAGTCATGTCGGTGCACGCTCCCCAGTTGAATGACCGATCGACCTTTGCCCCAGTGGTCCAAAATTACATAATGGCGTCTATACACAGCTTGCGTTTCCAGGCAGGGGAAACATTTGCGTGTGCACACGCCACCCGGTGTCAACTGGTTAACAGCGGGCATGGCAAACAATGTAACATGTGATCATTGCATCGAGTTGAAAGAAAACAGTCTTGGTTTTTACCCTTACATCAATGTGTGTATTAAATCCTCTCTGAAGTCAACATTCCATCAGTCTAGTTTTCCCCCAGGCCCAGGGAGACTCTAGTTTTTTCCCCCCATGGGAGACCTCTAATGCATGTGCGTGTGTATTTGAAGAGCAAGGACATTAGGGATGTTCAAGTGGTCACTGGGAGAGGTGAGATGGACTGTGTAAGCATCCTTATAGGAACTTGACTACGTCTTTCCATTTACAACTATTACCCTGATGTAGACCTCGAATTGCACTCCGCCCTTAAAAAAAAAAAAAAAAAAAAAACGGGAAGAAAAAAAAGAAAAGAGGTTCGCAGTTCTGTATGTTGTAAGGGAAAGTGAAACAGAATGGAAATGGCAGGTGAAATAAAAGATTGTAGTGAATTTGAGTGTACAAGTAAATGTAGATCTATACGATTTTCAGTTTGTGCTCTGCACTGAACACATGGACCCAGATGAATGATGAAGGAGCACCGTATATTACATCCTGAATGCTTTCCGAGTTCTTCAGAAAACAATCCAGAGAAAACTGAACTGGGATTTGACAAAAGTAATAATAACAGGCATTTATTAGGCGCTTTTAAACAATGTATTAAAGCGCCTTCACTATTTAGTATTACAAACCCTGTTCATTGGGCCTTAAGCAGTCTTGAAACCATCTCTGGAATATGCATCACCGGCAGCCAAATTGGTGCACAGGTTGCTAATCGTAAACATCAACAATCTCTACGCAGTCGACAAAAACCACAAAACATTTTTTTCTTTAATTCCTGATCCAATAATTACAAACATTGAATGAATGGACATAAAAATACCTACTTCATAACGACCTACTTTTATTTATTTCATATCATATTGAAAAAGGAACACGGCCCCAAAACATTCAAAGAGATAAAATGAACGTGAACGTTTGCCCAGTTTCTCTCAAATGTTATTTTGATGTGGCACAATAGTCAAAAGTCAGATTACTGGTCACCGGTCAAAAGGCATGTTTTGACCGATTTACGTAAATGGCCAGAGTACATGTTTTCTCAGTTTCAGCCTTATTGGTTACATGCTGACCGTTTTCACAAGGTGACGAATCTGCCCCCCAGACAAAATTTCCATGTTTTGAGAAAATCACGTTTAAAGATACATGGTCCATGCTCAAGCCGATTTTACCTTGAAAAATGAATCCAAATGTTGAATCAATTGCTATTTTGTAGAATGACCAAAGTTATTAACTTTCAAATGAGATATCGAACCAAAAATTCCATCAACAAATGATGACATAGTAACTGATAAACAAAATTGTTTTGTTTTGTGTGGACAACAACAAATAAACCCACGCGCTGCCTGGGGGACACTTCTCAATTTCAGCACATACGCGTTCATTGCATAAACAGATTATAAATAATGAATCTTATGGGTGCTGCTAGATTACACTTTGCGTGCATAGCGCTAGCGCATTCGTATGCAACTCCCTGGTGCGATGATGGTATAATAAAAAGGAACATATTGCGTGCAATGCGTCAGTGGTGGGCCACGATGACACGTCATGCATATGAAATAGGTCTGTGCTTCGAGAAAAAGTTCCAAACTCGCAAAACTGAGCCGTTTAAAAAGACATCACATTTTTAGGTCAAAACGTAGTTTGTTCATTTTATTATTATTTTTTCCATTTGCTCGTGAATCAATTCATTTTCAAGCACAAATTACAGAAGCACTGAGCATATATCTTTAAATTTTAGCTATTTTTTCAAATTGCTGTTGGGGTGCAGGTTGTTAGGCTCGAGTTGTTGGTGTTAGGGTTAGGGTTAGTGTTATGCAACCCATATGCAACTTGACCTTCGGCCATGTTGCATGTGGGACGCAGAAGTGCTACATTTTTCTGTTTTCCACTCTTGCTTGTGGGATATCTGTGTACATGAAGGACATATTGTACATTGTACTTGAATGAGAAATTTGTATACTTCTCCGATGAACAATGATGCCACCGTATGGTCCCATATGATCCACCCAGTTTAAGTCGTAATGATAATTGATCATTGCCGTACATTAATTACAGTGTTGAATATATGCAGGTACATGGATGCAAGGCACCGTGTGATTAATTGCCACAATTTGACAAAGAGAGTGGCGTGGTCAGGCAAAACAAAAATGTATAATGAACTGTCTTTGAACCATAAAATGTTAATTAGTTAATTGCAAGTTAGTTTCGTTTTAATGGGTAATTGTTGTTGCCTTGATACCATGATTGGCTTCCTCCATGCATGCTTACTGTGTGTGTGTGTGTGGGTTTTTTTTGGGTTTTTTTCTTCTTCGTACTATGTGGTAACTATTCATGTAATAGCAGAGAGCATTAAGAGACCACTTTGAAAGGGAAGTTGCCGAAACAAAATATCAAAACCTTGAACTGCATTGATGAAAACCACAGCTCATCATTGGTAAAAGTGTCTGTAAATGATTCCATTCTTTGCACAAATCGAGATATTTGTAATCAAACCAACCTGTGAAAAATTCAGCTCATTTCGTTGTTTTACTTGCAAGAAAACGGTAAAAATGCATTTGGCATTTTTGTACGCATTCCTATAGGCAGAATTTTCGTCTCACTGAGACGAAAACTAATTTTGGATCTAATTTATTTATTCTCCAAAAACGATAACACTTCAGGCAGTAATATTTCAAGGAAAGCTGTCTACCATCATTATCTTTATACCATGTGAGGTATATGTAAATCTGTGAACATTATTTATGTTTTTCCTCTTATCAATGTTGAGCTGGGGCTTTTAAGTGGGACTCAAATTTTGCTATTTGTGGTAAGTTGTTGCATTGTAATGGTATATCAGACATCACAGATACCAAAAATAACTTTATTTTACTCATTTAGTTACGAAGGAAACTGTGAAAAATTGCAACGTTTTGCGGAGCTTTTCTGCCCAAACTCAAAAATATCAGCAGCTGTTTATGTATGGATGACATCACAGGTCCACGCCCTGAAGTTAACATGACCTCTCATTTTTCAGAATTTGCGCTGGGCCTGCATTGGATATTTTTTATCTTTTAACTCCTTTTTGGAGATGAAATTTGAGAAATTTGCAATATTATGTTCGTGTACCTCATATCTCCTTTTATTGGAAAATTACAGCTACTCAAAGTTGAAGTACAGGCTCGAGTTCCTGTTTCAGGACCTGAAAGGGACGGTGCTTTTTTTTGTCCCACTACCAGAAATAGACACTCTAGTCCAGTCACACTTTTTGTGTATCTTGTAATTAGACTCATTCAACCGGAACTGTCTTGAGATGAATGTAGACTATTAATAGCGTGTTTACCTAGCTTGTATCGTGCAGTTTTTGTTGTAATTAGTCAAAGTGCTACCACTACTTTTGTTGTTTTATCTATCAGACCAACATGGCTATTTAAGTTTTTTTTTTAAACAAATTTTTACGTACAAAGAGGGAAAGACTTTTGTCCTTAATTGTCTGCCCAGTGTTGGTACGTGACTTACATGTATGTTCGATTTTTATTCTTCAGTTTTACTGCTTACAGTTTTAAGGGTTAGGAGTGTTACTGGCACAATGTTTGGTAAACTAGTTTTTATTCTTACTTCACTTTTAAGGCCATGTGTCTGTCTTTTGTTACCAATGTAACACTTTTCAGATAGCCTCCGAATTTCTAAAGGCTTTAGAGCAGAAAAATGTTGCTTCAAAAAGTTCTGCTAAGCAAGAATTAACAGGAAACCAGCAACACATGGTACATGTGACATGGCAATTTGGCTGGTAACTTTGTTCTGGTAAGCAGATTTTTTCTGCGCTTAGTTAGTTTTTGTGCTTGAGCAGCTCTATGAAACTAGGCCCTGGTAAAATGTCTCATGAGCAAAAAGTGGTGATTTGTGTTTAACAAACGGACACTATAACCCCAAATGTATGAAAGTTCCAAAAGAGAAATCTTTCGCAGGTTGATTTGGAAAAGATACCAATTTGGGGGCTAGTTTAGGCAGTCTTCTTACTTTACCTGTCTTATTCTTCCTCTTCAAACCCCAGGACAAAAGTTACCACCACTTCCTGTGTACTTGTCATCTTAAGTGTTTTGTGTTTCTCCTCACAAACAGAAAATAAAAATATTTTATATGTAAATGTTTAAATAAATAACTTTTTGGCTGTCTTGTCCAAAGTCTCATACATGTACATCAAATCTGAGTCCGAAGTTCAGATGGTCGAGTCCAAATTATTGACCATTGTGACTTGATTCCGAGTCTGAGTCAACGAAACTGTGGCTTGAGTTGGACTCGAGTCTTAGTCTGAGTCACAAGTCATACAACACTGGTGCAAAGACATTGTATCTTGAAAAATAGCATTTACTGGATCTGTGTGTTTCAAACTGCACAAAGGTCCTTTCTCAACAAAACTGTAGCGTGTCATGGCTGAGCGGTTCAGTGCATTGGACTAAAGTCCTGGTGGCTAAGTCATTGGGACGTAGGTTCGAACCCGGTCATGACACTTGTCTCCTTGAGCAAGACAATTAACTATAATTGCTTCAAATAGGGGAAGAGGCAGTTATGTTTGTCTCGCAACGGATTCATTTACCCCTCCCTGTTCTTTGTAGCTGTGCATGTCTTGTTTCTGCGCATTGGGGCAGGTTTCTATCCCTTCAAAAAGTAGCCCACACCTTGAGTGGCCTTTGGGCCTTGTGATAAGCGAATTGCATTGAAAAAAAAATAAATACATGGCTGGGATGTATGTCACACACCCAATGGCGCTGAGTTATGTACTTTCTAGTGAGAAATGCAATGTTGTTACAAAACAGAGGTACAGTAATGTTGCATTGAAGGGACGAACTATTCTTGTCCAGTAATCAAGTTTGATTTCTTTCTGTGGTCATTTTAACCTTTAACTTTAACAGTGAACAATTACAATGTAAATGCGAGCTTGCCTGTCACGTCTGCACCAATGGATCACTGAACACATTCAACTTACAGTGTGTACTTTTGGCTTCTCCAAAGCAATAAGACAGTGTATAAGTTTCTCATTCATCCAAGTGAGCAGTTAGATAGCTTTTTCAAAACCCTCTAAAAGATATTTGGTTACATACTGTTCAAGTAAAGAACACCTGTCAAAATGGTATCTACATACATGTGCTTTGAAATTCTTTACTCAAATTGCATCTCAAATGTTGTTAGCGCAGAACACTGAGACATAAATGTACATTAATTCAGAGAGTTATCTCAAGAAAGCTTTTAAGTATGCGAGGTTTTAAAGTTCAGCAAACCAGACTTAGGACAAATATCCCTATCCTTTCCTATAATCAATTTAAGCTCTTCCTTTGCTGTGTGTATTTTTAGAAATGTTCTTACCTATTTAATCAAATTGTTTATTTCATTCAATGAGACATTTATTCTGTACATTAGCGACGTACTCAGCATTTGAGTGAACGACGTCATGCTGCAAATGCAAAACAAAAATTGTCAAGACAACATTTTTAAAAATGAAGCTGATGAATCTATTCAAGAACAATGAGAGCAGGATGCTTTGAGAATAGGCCAAGCCTAAAAATATTTCAATAGATAGCTTCATTGTCTGGGTTTAAGTGCATCACTTGGAACCGGGCGTCGATAATACTTCTCACTGACATAATTTCAATGA
This sequence comes from Marthasterias glacialis, assembly GCA_911728455.2. NCBI lineage: Eukaryota > Metazoa > Echinodermata > Asteroidea > Forcipulatida > Asteriidae > Marthasterias > Marthasterias glacialis. The sequence goes on from OU452230.1 coordinate 8,037,661, forward strand.
AAAGACAAGATGCTCTCAAAAATAAACCAAATTAGCCAGGCTTTGAGGATACTTCTTACCGATAAAATGTTTATTTCTTAAAGAAAAGTTCTTCCACACAGAATGCTGAGTGTCTGAATTTGACTTCATTGTGTGGAAACAAGTTGTGAACAAAACTAAGGCGACAACTCACTTACAGAAATGAGGAGACAAGATGTTCCTTAGAATAAATCAAGCTAGCCTGGTTTTGAGAACAAAGGAAGCTGGTCAGGCTTTGATAATACATGATAAAATTTCAGTGTCTTCGAGACAAATTCTTACGGAAAGAATTTTTAATGTCTGAATTTTACCACATTATGGGGAATCAAATTGTGAACAAAACTGCTAAAGACGACAACTCATTTACAGGAATGAGGAGACAGGATGCTCCCAAGAATTTATATAAAATTAGCCAGGCTTTGAGGATACTTCTTACCGATATAATTTTAGTGTCTTAAAGAAAGGTTCTTCCAAACAGAATGTTTGGTGTCTGAATTTGACTTCATTATGGGGAAACAAATCGTGAACAAAACTATGACGACAACTCCTTTATGAGGAGACAAGATGTTCCTTAGAATAAACCAAGCTAGCCAGGTTTTGAGAATACTTCCAACTGACATAACTACAGATATCATTTTTAGTGTCTGAATGTTAGTGCATTGCGGGGGAAACAAACTGTGAACAAAATTAAGACGATAACTTGTTTACAAGAATAAGGAGACAAGATGTTCCTTAGAATAAACCAAGCTAGCCAGGTTTTGAGAAAACTTCCAACTGACATAATTACAGATATCATTTTTTTAGTGTCTGAGTTTTAGTGCATTGCGGGGGAAACAAACTGTGAACAAAACTAAGACGATAACTCATAATTCAGGAATCAAGAGACAAGTTCCTCCTGAGAATAAACAAAGCTAGCCAGGCTCTCAAAATACCTCTCACTAACAAAATGTTCAATGTATTTCAAGAAAGATGGAATTATCATGTCTGAATTTTACTGCATTCTGTGGAAAAAAACTGAACAAAAAAAAACCAAAGAATATGACACTCTCTAAAAGGAGAGCTAGATGCTTTTAGATAATTCTGAGATTATACAACAAATTCTCATAGGTGGCTTTAGTCCCTGAATTTGTTTAATGCATTCACAAAACAAAGTCGATAACTCTACAGAGAAACGAGGCGAGGTTTATTTACATGTAGACGTAGATGCTTTTAGGATAATCCAGAGCTTATTGAACCAGCTTTTTACTCTCCACTATTTATTACACTGGCTTTACGTATTCCATTTGGACCCTCTTTGTCAAGTGTTTACAAATTTTTTTGCAAGTTCTGCGTTAGTTTTTACTAAGTGGTTTTGACAAAGTTCTCCCGGGTGTTTTTTCAATTTCTACCTACAGATTAAAATGGAATCACTGATGGCGATGTAGTGGCCGTTCCCAATCCAGCTGGTGGTGAGGCCGTGCATATTATTTACACGTATATATGCTTTGGTGGCTTTAGTGCCCGTTGGAAATTGAGCAGCACTAACGCCAGTTGGGTGCACTCAGTTCCGCTTAAAAATCCAGCAACTAGTGAACGTGTCAGTCAGTGTGTGCAAGAGCAGCTCATTGTCAGGGTTGCCGTGTTCAAGGCCCCTGCTTGGAAAGTTTGCTGGAAATTTCGTCTGACTCTCCATCGTAGCTCGACAGAATCCCATCAGTGAGTTAATTATTCTTTTTTTGTCTCTTTTAAAATTTGCTGTTATCACATAATTTCCACCGACAGGTAGTGTCTTTGCTGTCGTTTATGGCAGTCCTTCAAACTAGTACACATTGCTTGCAAATAACTGGGTTTTTTTATGTTTTGCAATAAAAAGCTACTGTATATTGTTCTTAATGATTGTATTAATCTCTATACAAAGTTTTGTATGATAGCAGTGGTCAGCTGAAAAGAACTTCCTGTTTGACTTATTCAGTTGGACTGAAGGATTAAAAAGAAACTGAGTTATCTGACTTTTGTTTTTCAACGTTTTTGCAATTCAAATGAATCAAAAGGATGTTTTAAAGTGCAACTTCAAGAGAGCAGTCACCATCTGCTGACCGATTGATCCGTTTTGTTCTGGCATTTGGCCGTCTATATTGCCAAAAATGTGAATTGCTAATTTTTGTTTACATTTAAAAGAAATTAACAAATATGTGTTGTTTATTATTCTTTTTCTTTTTTGGTAATACGTTTTGGTAATACGTTTTGAGTGAACGATAGAGGGCGCTTTCAGAACAATGTAAGAGATTGAGAGCACACGCCTGCAGCCTCGTGGGATATGGGACGCAGAATAAGGGACGCAGGATATGGGACGCAGAAGCGCTATATTTTTTGTGTATTCCACTCGCTTTTGTGTGATAACTTGTAGTCTTATAACTGTACACATGTACGAATGTATATAAATATGTACGAATGTATATGTACCAATGTATCAGTTCAAGTACATGTACGTGTATACAGGGCAAGGAATCCAAAATTCACTTTGACAAGATTGTCCTGCATTGATTGATCAAACCATAAGTGCATGTCCACACCTACATTAGGGTTGGTCTGTGCAAAGAACGCTGGCATGTTATCAACTGAAGTGTCTCCATTTTACTGCAGCGTGAAGAACTCTTCAAATACTTCTCTTATTGTGTAATCACACCCACACTGTAAGCAACCTGTAACAGGACTGGTTAAAAGGATTAGTTATCTGTTCTTTCAATTTATCTCAGGAGACATCTGATCGCCGGATAGATAAACACAGTCATGTATTTTAAAGATGTGTGAAAGTGAAAATAGAAACAAGGGGGAAAAAGACGATATTACTGATAGAAAGATAGGTGAGGGAGAGGGATTCAGGTGGCTGTGAGAAGGCTGGCTAAGAATACTGAGCGGAGTTTCAAGATGTAGCCATTTTGTAAGATGCCTTGGGGAAGAAGATAGAAAAATTACTTCTTTTATTGAAGTTTGACAAATCATTTTGTAAAAATTCTCTTTATGGGAGGTTTCATCTGGGAAATAATCAGGAGTCGTTTGTATATATATAGGTATATATATTTATTTATTTATTTTTGTATAATTATAATTTGTTTTTTCATTTGTAGTGTGCCTCTCCATCGAAGACTCAATAACATTTTTATTCAAAAGTCATAAACAATATCGAAATTCAATAATTCAATAAAGCCGAAAAATACACACAGTGTACATCAAAAAATACTCTATCAGAATTCAGCATGAAATTGCATACATTTTTTTTCGATCAGACACCCTCATCCAGGCATGATATTCTTCCTACTCTAATCTGATTTACATTTTTTTTTTTTTTTTTTTTTTTGCCTCTAAAGAATTCAGTAAAAATGTTATTAAATAGCCTGAAAATTCTATTAAATCATATACCATATGTACATGTAGGTCAGCCCTTCTACTCAATAAAATTGTCCTACTCTTTTTGCAAGGCCTAAATATCATGCCTGCTCATCCCTAAAAAGGGGGAAATATTTTTGCAGAATTGAATCTGTACATGCATGACTGTATTAGAGTAATATCATAAAGCTATCATATTCTATTGATTTGACATAGAAATCCTATATACTTTCTTTAATTAGTTTTACTGTGTAGATAAGACAAGGTAAAATTTGTGAACAAGTTAAGGGACATTCATGCTAGACACTTTATTGTTGTGTCCTTCGGATGGGACATAAATCTGTAGGTCTCGTGTGTTGTGTAAAGCTCGTAAAAGAACTCAGCAAAATTATCGCTAAGAGAAGGGGTTCACCCTGGTGTTCTTGGTTTGATCGGCTGCAGACTGCGCAACAGCACCATGTAAACCGTTACGTGGTGCTGTGTAAAGGAACAGGTCTCATAGTTCAAAAACATAACTCAGCATACCTTGCAGAAAAAAATACTGAGCGCTTTGAAATGCCCATCGGTTGTTATAAAGCACTATATAAGAACTGCATATAATTATTAAACTCTACTTTGTCATTTTACTGGAAGACTGAACCCTAAAACTATTTGTCGTTGGAATCAGCATTTTCCTCCACTTTCTTTACTATCTTTCCACTGTCTTGTAATTTTTTGCATTATCCATATCTGTAACTTGCAAGGATTTTTTAAGATTTCATGATTTTACACAGCATCTGCCCTTGCCTTCAAATATTCTTGAAAGATTTTAACTTACCATCGAAGAAGAGAAGTAGTCTGAACAGTTTCAATGCAACTTGTTCTTCCATTTGGTGATGTAGAGAGTCAGAAAACACTTTGAAATGTAACACCCTATAAATTCAAAGTGTTCATCTCCACTCTCCAGACTGCTACCCATTTGCCATGATTTTTCTTTTATATATATATTAAAAAAAATGCCTGTAGATGTCTCCAGCTTAGTGACAATTTGTGTTCAGGCATAATACTTTGTTCTTGTTAGGGCAAGGTAGTTTTGCCCAATTAAAGGTCATCCCTGTGAGGGATATTTAAATTTGTACTGGAGGAGCATTTCAAGGGGCATCAGAGGCAATGACCAGGGGCATGGAGGCAGTTGCCTCTGTCGCTTCCATGAAGTACCATGTCCGTGTGGCATAATTTTTTTTTGCTCTGTCTTTGGGATTTGTCATATTCTGGGATGAGATTTCTTTCTCCGGATTTCTGGATTTTACAAAATTGCTGTTATGGATTTTTTTTCTTTTGTTTTTTTAAAGATAATAATAAACATAATGTCATTTACAACATCCAGGCCCTTGTAAAGCCTTATCACAGTACATGTACTGTATTTTGACTACACCAAGGTACTTGCCCCATCTACATTTAAGCACAGAATGCTGCCAATGATGCGGGTTATGGTGCGGTCGGTAGCCACCAAACCCTTCATGGATTTTCCATTTCATCCACTCTCATCCCGGCATATTGCAATAAAATGCAAAAATAAAATAATAAAAAACAGTTCACTAATACAGTTTGTCCAAGAGAACAGACACACAGTGCAAACTATTCAAAGCACGGGAGATCAAACTCGTGACAAAAACAACAGTGACAAGTGTTTTTTTCTTCAATTTCTCATTTTATCCGTTTGTGCTGATTGACTGCACTTTGTGGCGTCTAATCTGTGATGAGGACATTTATTCTCCCCCCCCCCCCCCCCCCCGTCCTGAAGATTACAAACAGTGCAGTTGCAGCCACTGTTTGTCTGCAACATTTGAAAAGAAAGTACAGAGTATTGTTCTTTTCGAGAGAGTTTTAAGATTACGAAGTTTTAGTTAATACAAGAACCATTAGTCCTGACAAAGGTTTTTTGTGTGATGGTGTTAACATCTTACTATAATTAATGCAATGTTGTATACGTGTGTGTGTGTACGTATGTACCCATAAAAGGCTCTCATTTTTCATCTGAAGGCCGTAAAAGTTGCATGAAGCGTAGATGATTTCTAAAGTCCTTATTTTACGGGTAGACAAATGCGTCTGCTTGTACATGTGTGTGAATGGCCGTTTCAATGGAAACACACTTGAAAATCTCTCTGAGAACAAGGTAGTGTATAAGGGGCATGTAGTACAGACCAAAAGGCTTGAGACTACAGTACTATTAGTGTAATTATTTTCTTGAAAACCTGCAATGAAAGTGCAGAGCATGAAGAGCGTGGGCCAAATTCATAAAGCCTGTTCAGCTTTAAGATTTTATGCTTACTGCTCAATTTGTATTTCACAAAGCTGTTTACCGTACAAGCAAAGGGTAAATGCTTCCTAACCCACGGGTAGAACTTGACGTGAAACAGTGCAAATCCATCAAGCACAGGCAGCGCAATGCAAAATTTGGTTAACTTGAGAAATTACGGGGAAAATTACGTGTAGCATTTTTCTGCTGCAAATTTTGCGTACCTGTCAACAGCTTCATGAAATTGCCAGAGACAGAATGATAATAAGGCTACATAGTGATTTACGAAATCTAAGTTTTAGGTGTACTAACTGCCAACGTTAAAATTTACTCATTCCGCAAGTGTGTTTAAAAGGATAGATAGACGTACTCCATGTGTACCATAGCACTTGTCCAGATGACAAGATAATTTTTCTCACCAAGTCAACTTATTTATCTCACCAAGACGACTGATATGGAGTAAGTCTACATGTCATGTAAATTTATTTTGCCAAGACGACTTATTTTATGGAATAATTCAACTTGCAAACTCAAGATAATTTATCTCACTAAAACTAAAACTAGAAGTCCGCTACCAACTGAGTTTCAGTTGGCTGAGCGGTTTAGTGCATGGGACTCAAGTTCTGATGGCTAAGTCATCAGGATGTGGGTTCGAATCCCAGTCATGACACTTGTGTCCTTGAGCAAGACACTTAACTATCATTGCTTCAAATAGGGGGAGAGGCAGTTATGTTTGTCTCGTAACGGATTCATTTACCCCTCCCTGTTCTTAGCTGTGCTGTAAAGAGACGTTTATATCTCTCCATGCTTTGTTTCTGCACATTGGGGCAGGTTTCTATCCTTTCAAAAAAAGTAGCCCACACCTCGAGTGGCCTTTGGGCCTTGTGATGGGCGAATTGCATGGGAAAAAAAATTGTTTGTAAATAAACAAAAAGTGCACTTGATAAGACAAATTATCACGGTAAGTTGACTTCTTAGTTTCAGTAGGTCGTTTTGTTGGCTAGAAAATCTATCAGGACAATTTGACACCTTAGTCTCAGTAAATTAGAATTGGTGAGATAAATTATCTCTGTATTTGGATTTTTTGAGAGATCTCAAACTGCGATTTTAGCCTTGAATTAGTAAGTTTAACTTGATTCATGTGATTTGGCTGCCTTTCGGTCATGTGCGGCGAGGGGCCTTTGGGGATTTTTTTAAAGTCTTATTTTTGTGCATTGTGTAGCTCTCTTCTGTGTCATTCTCCATTCTCCATTCTTTATGCAGTCGTCGGTGTCTCTTGTTAAGTGCCGGGCTGCATGCCTGCGGGTACTAGTTTACTTTTGGGTTTTGTAGTTTTGGAGTTTTGTTAATTGCTTTGCTTTATCTGATGTCTTTGTTACGTCTTTGTTATAACTTTATTTTTATCTGGTATGAATTGTCAAAAGGCCATACAAATTTCTCGAGGTGGGACAATAAATTGTTTTTCTTCTTATCTTCCTTTGCTTTGTACTTTGGTTCACAGTACATTTTCCGTTACCTAGTCAGTTTCCCTTGTGGTTTGTTACTTGATATTTGAAATAAAACGTCGCATCCCTGTTACTGCCGCTTCCCAAGTTATATTTTACACTTGGGTGTGATCCCTGGTTTTATGGCAGTTTAAGGTTGAATGGCTTCTGACTGGTACCCCGCGAACAAAGACTTAGACAAAACAGGGAGATGGCCAACATTAGGGCTGGTACGCTAATTTGGGGGTCGCAGGTTCAAATCCCGCTCCTGGCAACTGTTCTTTGTTCACCACGAAATTGAGTTAAAATTTACCCAGTCAGTTTCCTTTGTGGTTTATTTGCTTAAATAGAAGAAGGAGAATTGGCAATTAGTGTCCTTGTCTACAAGATGCTTAAATGAAACAACGAATGACAAAGAACCGTTTGCAACATAACAAACGTCAATCGAGAGTGCCATTGATAAGTAACTCTGTAAAATATTAACTGAAAAACAGATGGTTTGGAATGTAAGCCCCCAATCATCATCCTATACATTCGTTGCTAGCCATTGGGCGCACTCATTCCTAACATGTTTATTTACATTGTCATTTGTTGGTTTCCTTATTGGACAAGCAATCGATCATTTTGGCAGAGTAATATCAATGTATAATTAAGCTGCTCTCACAGCCTAATTAATTGACTGCATTTCTGAAGGACAAGACGGTTATAGGTACAGCACTTAAATCAATTGCCACTGACTTTTTTGGGTCATATCGATGTCGCTTGATTGATCTGTTGTGTGTTTACTGTACATTGATGTACTCTAGATTAATATAAATTTTGATCCTGTGATATTAGGCTGTTATGCATGAAACAAAAAATAGCAGGGCTCGAATTTTACACTGGACCTCAGGCCCGGGGCCAGTGATTTAAGACTCGGGCCAGTAAACTCAAGACTGGACAAGTCCGTCGGTCTTGTGTTTCTCAGTTGAATAAAAATACCTGACTGTGTAATATCTTTAACAAAAAGAAACATGAGAAATGATGTTCAAAATGTTGACTTTGAATCTGATCAATATCTTTCAATTCTGTTGAGTATCAAAATAAACTAACCCACAAGTGCTTGTTCAAATTAAAAACAGTTTCCATTTGAAACTTTGTAGAAAGTTCTTTCTCATTAAGATTCTGGTCTTGTAAAATAGATTCTGGTCTGGTAAACAGTTTTAAGCTACAAGCCCTGCGGTCTTGTGGAATTTTACCCCAAATTCGAGCCCTGAATAGCCTCTATGGTGTCAGCATTTCCAAGCAGGGACGAATGTGCTCCACAGGCAAAATTCCGTGTTTGGAAAAAATCACCATTTTGCATACTGCTTTTTCTGAGACTGCTCACTGTTTTCTCTTTTTCAAATTTAACACCAAAATGTTACAAATTCAATTTTCTTGATTGATTGATTTGAAACATAAAAAAGACAATGGCATTCTTGATGTTTGTATGAATTTCTTTCTGCACTTTGTCCTATAGCCTTACAGAATCCCCAGGCCTCACCCTGTTCATACAATGTACTGTACATGAGTTATTACAGCGCTCTGATGTGTGCATGTACGTCAAATTTGTTGGTTTCATTCTTGGGGCTTGTTGGTCACGTCCCTTGTCTGTCCCATCAGTTTGTTGTTTTTGTTTGTCTTTTAACTGTCAGACTATAATTACCCTTAGCTTGATAGTGTAACACTTTTTTCCCTGTGATATGGATGTTACACAGGTCTGCTTCGATCAAATATTCCAGACTGTTGAAGGTGTGCTTCAGTGCACTTCATCCTTGTCTATGATGACAGTGAACAAAATCTACTTGAGAAGAACTTTTCCTTTTAAGTTGGTTTTTGATTTCTATTGATTTTTCATAATTTTCTGACTTGTTGCTTGGTGCATCTGTGGGTTTGTGCTACTTTACTTTTTAAAATTTAGTTTTTATTATTTATTTTTTTATTTATATATATATATAATATATATATAAAACTAGTAGGGTTGATGGTCTTAGCTTTCGATCCAAACCGGACCTTTGTCAGAGGCAAAAACAAGCACAGACATAAAAACAGATCCATTTATTGAAAAAAGGGGGAGTAAAATTGTGGGATGGAATCCAGACTAGGCAGGAAAATGAAAGCCAATGAAAATGAATGCATTACAGACAATGGTCCAATGGTTGGTAGTACAAAAGGGAGATTAATGAACTGAACAATGGGGCAAGCTGCGTCATGGGTGATGCGGCTAACATGAAAGGACAGGATTAATTACTCAGTATATTAGTATATTACTATTATTATTATTATTATTCAGGGTTCTCCCCATGCACAAGCTAGCGTATCGGGGCGATACGCGCGAATTAAGGGCCAATACGCAGAAATTACGGCCGATACACCCCAAAAAATTTATATATATATATATTTTTTTTAAATTAAATATCAAATTCAAACAAAAATCCTAACATAAAACCATTTTAAATGTTCCAGATTGCACAGTAGAGCTTTTCAAACGAAACATAAACATCAAATCAAAACATTCCAAGGACCTGTTACCAATTCAGCGTGCTTCGGCCACACTTTCAAAATTTGGGTCCAGATGCCCCCCAGTTTTGAAAAATCCTGGGGAGAACCCTCTTATTATTATTATTATTATTATTTTTTTTGTTTATTTTTTTATTTATTTATTTTTTTTTTTTTTGGGGGGGGGGTTACATGTACAAGTCTTACTCTTTCTCTAAAAGATAAAAGTAACCCGTAAAGCAACTCCTTGTATTTTTATCGGTGGTAACTTGAGGATTATTGTTACACCCATAGTTGATTCGGGGACCCCCGTCTCCAGACCTGCAGCCAGCCATGCTTCCCATTTATTTGAATGTTTCAAGCATTCAAATGGTCAAATCATGGCGCAGTCCTTCTGTAAGATGCCGTATCACTCCAAATGATCTTAGAACAGTTCTTCAAGTGGAAAAAAAAGGCGAGACTTCACGCCACTAATCAGAGAGGGCCTTGAGGGTTAAGTTGGTGAGAAAGTCTTTCGAAAGTCTTTAGAATTCCTCCGGCTTTCTTCTTCTTGCATGACACCTTCGGAGCCTCTCAAGGCAATTACGGCTGATCAGCATGTTATTTCTTTGCTCAGGAAAAACAAACTAAATCCCCGCAGATTATCGGTAGAATCCCAGATAAGTAGCTCCTATCAATTTAAACCACGGGGGGGATGAAACATAGTCGGCCAATATGAAGTTCACCTTTTTTTCTAAATGCATATATTTTTTTGCGAGGGGAGGGTTGTAACAGTGTCTTTATGCATATACTGCAACATGAAGAGCAGAAGGTGATTACACTGCGCGCCCAGGACGTCAGTTGCATGCTGTTTTAAAACAAGTTTTAGTTTACATCTTGAATTTGGCTTTCTTTGATTGATACAAGATTTCACAAGAGGGATGAGACTGATCTTAACTCTGAATCACTCTTAATTGCTAAGCAAAGGGTGATGTCACAGTACAAATCATTATGGTAATACGGACGACTCATCTTAAGATGAATCTTAGTGCTGTGTGAAATGGACCACTGATACACATGTGCAGAAATGCCATTATATCTACCGAGTGCAAGTAGAGGATTTTCAATTGATGCTGACAATATGATTATCTCGTTCCATTCTAGCGCCACAATCTCTAAAAACCTGTCTAAATAGACTGTTCCTTGAAAATACAGTGTAATTCCCATCTTGATCTTGACACTTTACTGCACAAATCTCCCCAGATGCGGCTGTTGACGTGCAGTCCCACATGCATTGCTAGATTTTGCACGTTTCCAAAATGATCTTAAAAGCTGGGACATCTTGAACCATTTTTAATTCAGGTGGTAATGCGTTCCGCTGGGGAATTGTGTGCGGGTAAAGAGATTTTCCGCAGCAGCCCTTGTTAGATTGTGGGGTTTTGAAATGTAATTCATGAGCTGAGTGAGTGGATTTATTCATCTTGTACAAGGATGATGTTAAAGCTGTGCCAAAATCAGGCAGTACTTTGTAATAGATGCTTTTGAATTTTGATTTTTTTTTTAGTTTACAAAATTACCATCAACACACAGAGGCTCACTGGTGGAAGAGATTACACAAAGCACTTGACCTGGCATCAAATCTATGTAGTGAAACTCGCCAATGTTTTCGAGTTGTACTGCACACTGTTCAACTTTGCAGTGTTTGAAGATTTGCCTTAACTTTTTTCTTTCTCCAGCATTGTCTCCCATGTCTTAAAAGTTCCCTTTTGGGTCACAGGCAATAACTTTTTAGTTTAGATGTCTTTTAGAGGTTTGCATGGCGGAGAGACAACAATAAGGAGATACTAGTGGTAGAAGCATGTAACACTCTTTTGGAGAGGTGGTGTCTCTGAGAAGAGCCATTGTTTTCTCAACGTTTCGGATAGCGTGCAAAGTTTCGGATAGCATGCTCTATCCTTTGTCAGGAGACTGTCTTCTGACAAAGGATAGAGCATGCTAGAAACCAACGGCTCTTCTCAGAGCCACCACCTCTCCAGAAGAGTGTTACATGCTTCTACCGCTAGTATCTCCTTATTATTAACAATAGATTTAGTTTGCAAAGAGAAATTGATTTCAAAAGCTCCATGGACAATCTCCAGAGAAAGAGCATTGTGCAAACCAGCCCCCACAGTCATCGTTTTTTAATTAATCTACCATCAAGTTTGATCACTTGAGGAGAAGTTCCATTAAAGTAGTCTTCAGCTCAATCCTGAAGACGAGCGGAGCAAACTATTTAATAACAATAGCATGCAGTTCTTATATAGCACTTTATCACACCCGATGGGCGTCTCAAAGCGCTCAGTATGTTTTTTCCTGCAAAGAATGCGGAGTTACGTTTTTTAAGTATGAGAGCAGGATTGGGTTTCATGAAACTAGTCCTAATTTAGGACTTGTGCTAACTTATGACAAGTCCTATAAGTTAGGACCAGTTACTCGTCCTAGCTCAAGATAAGACTTGTCCTAGCGCTTTGTGAAATCCACACCTGTTCCTTTACATAGCACCATGTAACGGTTTATAAGGTGATGTGGTGCAGTTTGCAGCCGATTAAACCAGGAACACCGGGGCGAAACCCTTGTCTTTGCAATTAAATACACTGGGTTCTTTTTTTTGTGCATTACACAACACATGGGACCAATGGCTTTACGTCCCATCCGAAGGCACAGCAATAATGGTCAAGAGTCTTGCTTAGGGACACAAGTGTCAAGACCAAGACCAAGACCGGGACTTGAACCCACACTCTGCTGATCAGACACACCAAAGCTTGAGTCTGGCGTTCTTTCCACACGGCCATGACATGCCACCGAAGTGTCGAGATTCATACTACATGGTTATTATCTCTACCCTGAGTCTGGTCAGAACCAATACTTCTCAAAAAAAAAAGGAGATTTTAATCACATTGTTACTATCCAGCGTAAAACCTACCCAGATCTTATTTCATACACCATGCAAATCTCCAAGTCTTACTCGTCTTCCCAGCTGTTTTAAAGTTTAACTATTCATTGGCCAGCATATTACTGATGATGAGTGGCTGTGTGTGGGGGAGGGGGGGTGGGGGAAGTATTGGCACTTGTAATTACTCCAGAGCTATGGTACCATACTTGTCAATAATTAAGTGCAGTAATAAAGTGCAGTAACAAAAAAGCTTATGATGGTATTGAATGGAGATGCTTCATAGCTTTGATGGCCTATTTTATTATTGGGTTTTTTTTTTTATGTAAAGTAATTTCCTTCAAATAAAATCCATAATGACATTTTAATACTTATGTGGAATAGAAGTAAAATAAGTTCATTATGTGAGTCCTTTGCATGACCATGACCACACAGTTTTTACAGCCTTTTATGGAATCTTCTTTGGAATTTAGTCACAGTAACAAAGTTGCCGCGCTAGCTTCCCACCAAGATTTTAATACCAGGTTGATCCATTGTTCAACCCCCATAAAATATTTGGCAGCTTGCATTTTTGTAGCGTGTCGTGGCCGAGTGGTTTAGTGCATCAAACTCAAGTTCTGGTGGCTAAGTCATCAGGATGTGGTTCGAATCCCACTCATGACATTTGTGTCCTTGAGCAAGACACTTAACTATAATTCCATTAAATAGGGAAAGAGACAGTTCTGTTTGTCTCGCAACGGATTCATTGACCCCTCCCTGCTCTTAGCTGTGCTGTGAAGAGACTTGCGTATATATTTCATGTCTTGTTTCTGCGCATTGGGGCAGGTTTCTATCCCTTCAAAAAGTAGCCCACACCTTGATTGGCCTTTGGGCCTTGTGATGGGCGAATTGCATATAAAAAAAATCTTTTTAAAGGAAAGGTTGACTTTAACTTGTATGCACCTTCAGTTATGATATCCAGATGTCGTATCCAGCAATCCAGGCTCTGTCAGAAAGTTTGGGGAAATAAATCCCTGATTCAATATCATGGAAACTCAGTCTGAGACTGTGTGTGTGATGACCAACATCAAAATCATAAACTTCTCAGAAATAATGAAAGGATATCAATGGGATGTGATGTCTTCAGCAATCTGTATGTTGAAAAATAGTTATAGGCCCTAAGTAGGTGTTATTGCTCCATCCATAGCCAAACCTTCCATGTTTGGAAAAAAATGCAGTTGAAGTTGAACTAGTGTCTGTTTTTTAATGTTTTTTGTTTTGTTTTTTCCTCTGCCCTTTCTGCGATGTCTTGTTGTTTGTATTTTATCTTTTATGTATTTTTATATTACGATAGGGCCCCAAATGATCAGCTGTGTTGGATGGGTCACCATTTTTTGAAATGCAAAAAAAACCTGCTTGCTTTTTTTCTTTCTTAATTCTTTCATTTGTATAGAACTGTCAATGTGTTTTCAATCTTATAAACAAAACAATGTTAAAGGCCTCACGTTTCCACAAAAGCAGAGCCTTCCTCAAATGCTCTGCTGGGGTCAAAAACGTGAGGCCATTAACAATGTCTTGCATTTATACAACAGGTCCTTTTGGTTGGTAAGCAGTTTGCGACAGCCAATTTTATTTTTTCAATCTTTTAAAGACATAGGTCTCTTTGTGAAAATGAAAAAAAGAGACTTGCCCGCAGAGCACTGTGTACAATCCAACGCATGTTGAGATTTGTCACTTTGAGAAAATGCAAAACTTAAAATAGGTCAGTAGATACGCCACTTCAGGAAAAGGCAGAAAATGGCAAATCTGGTGATTACATCCAGTGTAGTTATCATGCTAATTAGTGTCATTTTGAAACTGTTATGTGTTGGGTCCTGAATCTTGCTGAAAATGTTAATTACAATGACGTTATTAATTGTTTGTACAAACAATAGTTTGCCAAATTTGTTACTTTATGACAAATACGTCACTTTGTGAAACGGTGACAAATAAACCCAGTTTTGAGTTTTGGCCTCGGTTCTGGCATGGAGCATGACATTTCTTTTCTAGTCACCCTGGTATGACTTATTTTAACCACGACCTTGCATAATTTACATTACTTGTCATTTTGGTTTTTTTTATCAGTTTGCAATCGCCAAGCCCATCTACGTGTAGATGTTTAAGTTGATAAATAAATCAGGTACACCTGTATGAAGTGTTTGATCTTTCCCTAACCCCTGCTTTGTTGGCGAAAGCAAGATCGTTCAAAATTGGAAGGGTCACACATGAGTAGCCCGTTTTACGTGTCAATGATGTACAAGTAGGTGTGATGTTTTCACATGTTCATCGAAAATTTATGATTGAGTAACTATAGCAACAGTCTTATTTCATGTGCATTTATTATGCTAAAAAAAAAGCAGAAAAGATGAAAACAAGAAAATTCTAAGGCCTTGGTCGAATACATCCCTTGTTCCGTTGGGAAATTGGAATCCTGGTGAGAACATTTTTTATGAGTCACTGGTGGGCCTTCATCAAATTTCAGGATTGGTGCTAGCAGAGATACTAGAAACACAAGATCAGACACTTGTGCCGTTTTGCACGGTAGCAGATGTAACACCGTTATACCTACCAACCACATGGTGGCGCCCTTCCCAATGTGTCAGTTTTGCTAGGATTATTGACACAATTTATTGCCGAACACCAAATTTTCGATCTGCCTTCACCTCTTTTTTAGTTGGTGGGATTGTTTGGCTTAAGTTTTTCCATTCAGTAGGCCCTACTTATTGCGCAGACGATCTTTGGTTTTACCTACCAAAGGACAGCGGGTGCCCCAATTTTGCGTTTTCTGTTTCTGAATAGAGTGTCCTGTCTTGGTTTTGTAGCATCTCTGGTGCTAGACATTCTTAAGTATACATACACTGCACATGAAGCCCTGTACTCCACACATTTACTCAAAATCTTCTTGAGAATTCAAATTTTCTTGAAAGGAGTTAAGCAATCACCAGATGCAGAAAGAAATAGTCACCACTGTGTTGACACCTGTAGTTTTGTATTCCTGGTGAGGCACAGAGTCTGCAAACCTCCTGAATTGTAACATCTGGGAGGTTCCGGGTCTAGAATAAGGAGAAACCCATGCCTGCAAGCCATTTTCAGGAATTTTCACAATTGACAAAGTTCATCCCTGTGTGAGATGTTCTCCCTTTGTACTGCTGCACTTTGGACCTCCCTTTACATGTTGTTTATCTTGTTTTCCACCATCTTACAATCTGTCACAGTTCAAGAGAAACCTGAACAGATATCTTGTCTTCCTTTAACTTTTCTACATTGTCCTTGTTGTAGCCCTCACCAGGAGTAGCCTTCTGGCTGTGTGTTGGACAATTTTGTTGTTAAAAAAAACATATAAAAGATAAAAAAAATAATTTAAAAATCAATGCTTTATAGATTCTTTAAACAGCTTAACCAAAACCAAAGATTATAGAGCGCTGAAGGCGCAAGATGGGGAGTTCTGGCTGCAATGTAAAATCCCTCAGGATGCCACTTCAGCAAGTAACTCTTTTGATACAGTAATTGATTAGTGCAGACAATGACCAGTCCTATCAATGGAAAACAAAACATTCATTTGGCGAAATGGGGCCCATGCGTATTTTACATTCCTACAAAAGATAAAGCTCCAGTTCCTCATCTTGTGCCTTTGGCGCCCTATAATCTTTGCCGAGACGAAACTTCTTTCAAGCAAGATATTTTGAGGAACAACTGCACTTGAAGTCTTTGCATGTTAGCATTTGTTGAAGTTTTTTTTTTTTTTTCTTCTTCTTTTTTTTTCTTCTTTTTTTCCCCCTTCCCTTCGTGTAAGGATGCCTGCATGACGGAGAGTCTGCATCCATCCCCCATAAATCCATCAGGTTGCTGTGCTGCATCTGGTGATTTCTGGCCGTCTCACAAACCGATTCATCACATTCTTGTCACATAACTGTGATCGATAAATCTAGCCTGGCCGATCATACACGCACTCAGCAGACGAGTCGTAGAACGATGACAATATGGCACGGGCAGGGGGAAAAAAAGGGAAAAGATGACCTGGAAATTTAGTCACACATCGCAGGGCTTAGTTTAAAGGGTGTGCAGTGGTAAGATTGAACAACTTACCTGGTTAACAACTTACATGGCCTAAAGATGGTCATGGTGGACAATTTCCCATGTAACATTCTTGCCTGAATTGCCATTTTTTTTTGAGAAATGTGTGAAACAGTTAGTTTTGATCTCACAAGTCCGAAATCTGATGTTTGAAAACAGTGGTGGGGTTTTCCACTATTTTCTTGTGACTCCGATGACCGATTGAGCTTAAACTTTCACAGGTTTGTTGTTTTCCGCATACGTTGGGTCACACAAAGTGCAGATACTGGTCTTTAAGAGTTACCAATGTTGGCAGGGCTAGAATTTGGGGCAAACTTTCACAAGACCTCAGGGCTTGTACATGTAGCTCAAAATTTTTACCAGACCAGAATTTATTTTACAAGACCAGAATCTTAATGAAAAAGAACTGTCTACAAACTTTAAAATGAAAACTGTTTTTATTTGAACAAGCACTAAGAGAAGATTTGTCTCATTTTTGGTCTTGTGGGTAGGTACATTTTGATACAGAATTGAAAGATATTGATCAGATTCAAAGTCAACATTTTGAACATCATTTTCATGTTTCTTTTTGTTAAAGATACTACACAGTGATGTATTATTATTCAATTGAAAAACACAAGACCACCAGACTTGTCCAGTCTTGAGATTACTGGCCCGATGCTAAAATCACTGGCCTCGGGCCTGTGGTCCAGTGTAAAATTCGAGCCCTGGTTGGTCAAGTGCTGTAAAGAAATAAGACTGCTTGTCATGCTGTCCAACATCTCCATCAGGTTGCTATGTATTTGATGTTTTCAGGTCATCTGACAAACTGATTCGCTTCGTTCTTGTCACATCTACATGTTAACTGTGATTGATAAATTCCAGCCAGGCTGATCATACACACTCACTCAGCAGGGTTAAGCTGCCGTTGACTCTTACAGCATGTAGCAATAGTCATGAGTGATGAATCTCATTACACAAAATGTTTCCATCTGAACGTCTGTGATTTCTATCCTAGTAGAATGTGCATGAATTGACTTTTCATGTTTCTTGCCTTTGTGTAAGGCAAGCTAGAAAGAAACATATCTTTAATGTACAGTGAAAAATATGTAAGAAATACAGGTATTTTTTGTTTTCTTGAAAAAATGATACCGATTTCAAGGAAATGTTCATTGTGTATTATAGATGGGTTGTACATGACGTCAACAATGGGAAAATTCAACCATCTTTGATGACTTTAATTGCACATTTTTTAGCGCACAACTGTGCGTTACGCGTAAGTACTGCACGCAGGACACGTGCATTTCATAAACTCCTTCCATGATTGGTTGGTAAGCAACTCAAGCTGCGTAGAAACTTACAGAGTTCAACGCGTCTACAGGCCAAAATAGACATTGTCATCAAAGATGGCGTCTATTGCAACCGATCTATTGAAATAGTCCTCATAAAAACTTTAAATGCAACGATGTCCCTTCCGTTAAACACTCGTCTTGAATTTCAACAGTAACTCCCTTGAAGTACAGCGTACCGGCAACATCACTAGACAGTTATTTTTGGACCTTGCCATCAATGAAATCAATAAAGACCGAGTATTTACCCTCCTCTGACCACAGACTAAGAATTCTGCTGCTCAGATCAATGTAAGCATCTGACTATTCTGTTGGAATTTATAAAACACAAGCTCGTCCGACCTGGGGCAGATTTTCATAACGCTGTTTAACGGTGCTGAAGCAAAAGTGGACATTTTATAATCGGTCAGGAAGTTTTTCACTGTGTACATGTATGTGCATTCACAGTGGATTTACATTATTGTTTTACAACCCATCTGCTTGCACGAATTGAACATGAGCATGCATTTTGCATTGCATACAGTAAACAGTGTGTTAAGACAGAGAAACTGTGGTTAAAGGCACTTTCTTCAGCAGAAATACGCCCTCCATAAAATTACACCCTGGATAGCCCCTGAAAGTTGCCCCGGATTTCCAGGACAACCTCTGGACAGCCCCTGAAATTGGTCCCTGGACAGCCCTGAAACTGGTCCCTGGACGGCTGTTGAAATTGGCCCCTGGAAGGCCCTTGAAATTGACCCCTGGATGCCCCTGAAATTGGCCCCAGGACGGCCCCTGACATTGACTCCTAGAAACAGAGATGGCTTCTCTTGCCCTGGACTTGGCCTTGGTGCCCCCTGTTTCCTTCGACATTCTGATTTTCTTCGGGAAGTGTTCCTCTTTAAAGAAAAATAGGCCAACCCCTACAAGACTCAGATTTCAAGCTTGACCTGTATTTAGTCTCGTTTGTGATTTGAGCACTGTAAGTACTACAGTGGTGTTTTCATTCTTGCCTATGGAATATTGATTTGAAAGGAAAGGACGACTCAAAATTGCAGGGAAGATCAAAAGATTAATGCCGAGCGTTGGTTTACCTTGAATTTCCCTCAAAACATTTGATTCTCTACACAGTAGCAGTTCTTTTTTTAGAGAACTCAAATAAACAAGATGACGGAATGTAGTTTTAATCTTCTATGCTGGTGTTGTTTTTGTCTCTTCTGCAGGAAATGTTTGTTGACTTGGTCTCTTGCGTGCAGTCTACTCACTCCGCAGATGTGCCACTAGCCTCCTTTCCAGAATAAGCAATACAGGAGGCCACTGGGGGAAGGAAAGAGGCGTGTCTAGGAAGCAGTGAAGAAGAATTATTTCATCCTCCACAACTCAAAAATCGTTCCCAGCTTACCAAAGGCTGCCCTAAATTCAAAGTAATCTTTTCGGACATTCCAGAACATCAAGAGCGGGAGACTAGATGTAAAAATAAAAAGTACATGCAGTCACAGATGAGGGAAGATCTTTGTCAGACTGTGACGGATGATGGGCTTTGCAGATGAACTGGAATTTAAGGAAGTAGTTAATGAGCCGCAACCGAAGTAATCTTGACAAGCTGAAACACTCATTATTCGATAGCAGCTGGGACGACTTTTTCACGCCATCAAGGAAACTATCAACAAGCTCAGCCATCCGAAGAAGTTTTCAATTTTTTAGTGAGGAGCATAACGAATAAATTGCATAAATGCATAGTAAGTACAGATACGATGACTCCCCCCCTCCTTTGAGTAGTGCAAGAAGTCCGATCAGTCGGAAGGATATTATCACCTATGAACCTACACCTAGCAACCGGACTTTTTACCTCAGTAAGAAGACACGACATGGCTTCATGGTGTTTACCATCGCAGTGCTTGCATTTGCACTGCTCGCCTGGTACTACGTCACCCAACATGGCCGCATGTCTGTGGTGTCCATCGGACCGATGTACTTCGATCCAATCGGGTCGAAGCTTCACCTTAGGGACAGTGAGGACAATATCGTTTTCAAGGATAAGTTAGGGAGGACCTTACCGTACGGAGTGAAGCCGGTGAATTGCATCCGGGAAATCAAAGACGTGAATTCCGTGTGCATCCACTGGATGAACGTAACACTGCAAGACGAATCGCCCGTCGTGGAAATGGTCATTGAGTACGCATCCCAACCAAACGATATTAAGTGTGTCAATATTAAATGGACTGCTCTGAGGCTGGATTTCAGTCCACAAGATTGTTTTTCACTGAACGATTCCCACTGGTACGGCGGAAGCGAGGTCTACTACCAACACTGGTTGGTGGAGGATTTACGCATGCCCATGCAGCCGTACGTTTCTAGGGACATCATTGCCGAGACGGACGTATACGGTTCTGTCTTGGAGCGGTACTGGCTGTCCTCCCGCGGTGTGGCAGTCATCGTCGATAAAGACACCCCACTTCATGTGTCCATCAATGAAAAACAGACAAGAAATGAGATGTGCTTGAAGGGAGAGTTTGTGAATTCTCCGTATGGCCTTCCCAATAGCAAATACGCGTATGCTTCGTTACACTACACTGTGTGCACAGGGCAGAATGTAAGAAAAGTGCATGAGTATGTCCTCCAGAAATATTTCAAGAAACCACCACATGAGCCAGATGAACTAATGTTTAGATATCCAATATGGTCGACGTGGGCGAGGTATAAAAAGAACGTTGATCAGTTGGCTGTCATAACATATGCTCAGGAGATTCAAAATCACAGATTTCCAAACAGCCAGATAGAAATTGGGGATATGTACACGTCTTTCCACGGGGAGGCAGACTTTGCTCAAGCGAAATTCCCCAACGCCACCCAGATGATCCTCGAGCTGCATGCCATGGGGTTCCGCGTGACGGTCTGGACCCATCCGTTCGCTAATATCGACTCGCCGACATTCCACGAAGGCGTGAAAAACAACTATTGGATGAATGGGCCCGGCGGGCGTGTTCCTGCCTTGATTAAATGGTGGAACGGTGTCGCCGCCACTTTGGACGTCTCCAACGAGCAAGCAACTGAATGGTTTATCAATCGCTCGAGGGAGATGCAACGGGAATATGGCGTCGACTCCTTCAAGTTTGGGGCAGGGGAAGTGTCCTACGTCCCGCGCTGCTACAACGCTTCTGTTTCATTCCACGATCCAAACTTGTACTGTACAAAATACGTTGACATGGTTGCCACGATCAATCGGCAGATTGAGGTCCGCTGTGCCCATCAAACCCAACACCAACCCATTTTTGTACAAATGATGGATAAAGATTCCACCTGGAACTATAACAATGGGCTCTTAACGATGATCCCCACAGCCCTCTTAATGGGCGTCTTAGGGTACCCCTTCATTTTACCATACATGATTGGAGGTAATGCCTACACAGACAATGACTTCCATAGTACTAACAAACCCGAAAGGGAATTGTACATCCGGTGGGTAGAGCTTACCGCCTACTTGCCTGCAATGCAGTTTTCTATAGCGCCCTGGCAATACGACGAAGAAGTTGTCAACATCTCTAGAGAAATGGTGAGAACTCATGAGGAACTGTTCAACAAGTTGATTCGCCCTCTGTTGGCTGATGCAGTAACAAAAGGTGAGAAGTATTAACAGGCTAAGAATACACGGAGGCCATGGTCTCTGTTGCCCCTGGTCTCTGTTGCCCCAGGTCCCTGTTCCCCCTGTTGCCCCTGGTCTTTATTGCTCCTTATCTGTGTTGCCCCTGGTCTCTGTTGCCCCTAGTCTTTATTGCCCCTGGTCTTTGTTGCCTCTGGTCTTTATTGCTCCTGGTCGTTGTTGCCCCTGGTCTCTGCTTCCGCTGGTCTTTATTGCCCCTGGTCTTTATTGCTCCTGGTCTCTGTTGCCCCCTGGTCTCTGTTGCCCCTGGTCTCTGCTGCCCCTGGTCTCTGTTGCCCCTGGTCTTTATTGCCCCTGGTCTTTATTGCCCCTGGTCTTTGTTGCCTCTGGTCTTTATTGCCCCTGGTCATTGTTGCCCCTGGTCCCTGGTCTTTATTGCTCCTGGTCTTTATTGCTCCTGGTCTCTGTTGCTCCCTGGTCTCTGTTGCCCCTGGTCTTTATTGCCTCTTGTCTTTATTGCCCCTGGTCTTTGTTGCCCCTGGTCTCTGTTGCCCCTGGTCTTAGCCAGTGTTCTAGAAATCCAGACCAGGACTTCGGACTCAACTGGACTTGAGTCACATTGGACTTGTACTGGACTATCATGATTCGGACTTGACACTGAGGACTTGTGACTCACAAATCATTTTTCCCGACATTAACATTTACCAAAACAATATTTGAATCTAAATGGTGTCTAAATCAACTCATCTTGAACTGTTTTTTCCCCTAATGATTTTGTAAAGTGAGTTTACAGTGCCTCACACATCAGATAGTGCATCACTAATCAATCACGATAATACAATATATTTCTTATCATTTATACATGTTTAGGGTACCCCATCATCCGGCCACTATGGTGGATAGCCCCGACAGATCAAACAGCCCTTTCCACCGACTCCGAGTTCCTTATTGGTGACACTTTCCTTGTGGCTCCAGTCTTGAAGAAGCACGCTTTAGAAAGAGACATTTACCTACCACGGGGATTGTGGAGAGAAAGCTTGGGCCAACAAAGAGTACTGAAGGGAGCAGTATGGCTGAGGAACTATGCAGTAGCCCTTCATGAAGTCGCTACGTTCACGTTCACTAACAAGACAAAACAGAAGAATTAAGAGTAGGGAACGGCGTTTAGTCAATACTCGAGAACAGAAACTACCTTCGCAATAATAACTGGATCTATAAAAACCCAAATAGTGTAAGCATACAGGACACTTTGACCCCAAAAAAATGAAGTGAAAAGAAACAAAACAAGGGACGACTGGCTACGATTTAAAAAGAAATACAAGTCATTTGGTTGGGGGTATTTAGGCTGTTTTGAAATGGGGCGATGAACACTTCAGTGTGCAAGCAGAAATGATGAGTTTGTTCGGATCGTTTATATTTACTTAGTCACAGAGGGGTAGCCAGTGTCCCCCCCCCCCCATCCCCGCAGGTGCCCCATCTCCCCATGAAAAAATCCAGATAAATGAATTTCATTTAAAAACATAACACCTGCCCCCCCCCCCCCTCTGAAAAGCAATGCCCCTCCCCTGTGCCCCCAGAGGAGAAATCCTGGCTTCACTGCTGGGGGTAGCTCAAATCTAACTGCAAATTATGAAAGAAACTACCTTTCGTCAAAATCAAACGCCAAAAAAAAAAAAACACATGCATTCATAAGCTTTACACTGCTAACTTTTTCAAAAAGAAATTAAAATTAGGGACAATGTTGTTTGGGTTTATTTAATTATCACTGCTGTACCTTTCTTGTTTTGCAACAAAGCAGAACAAAAGACAATGGTGTATTGTTTCTTTGGTTTAGGAGGGGCGTGTTTTACGAACCCGACCAGAAACAACTGTCTGATATAAAACTCACTGACTTAGACAAATTCTGAGAGCTATACGAAAACAGAAACAGTTTGTAATGAAGTGCATCTCTCCAGAATTAATGTTTTCAAAATGTACAGCCTTTATCTACTTTCAAGTGAGGAAACTTTCCTGTCACTATCACTTTATCACAATATTTTGATTAGTATGCTTCAACAATATCAAGGAATTCGGTAGAAATTTTTCATTCATTTGTAAAATCCGCAAAAACAAGCTTAATCGAGCTGATAACTTGGTTTTGGTTTGGTCTGAACAGCTACGTCACCATGGCTGAACCAAACTCAGAAACACGCTTAACTGGTGACTGAAGCTCTAACATGTTTATGATCTTTAGAAAGGAAGAAATGTGAACAATAATTATTAATTAAATTTATTGATTTTAAAAGCGAACAAAAGCCACCACATTTTATTCAAAAAACACAGAGTATCTGTTATAATGTTTTGAATATTTATATAATTTATTGCAAGATGTCTACCAAAGAATATTTATATAAAAATACGAAGTTCAAGTATCGAACTTTGTGATTAATGATTATTTTATAAATTAAAACGCGTGCTTAATGTTTTTGAAGCCACCATGCGCTAAAGACAAAAGATGTTTGCAGATTGTGTGATATCTGTAAAACCTTACCTTACAATAGGTTTACTTCTGAATGACTTGGCAACCCTGGAATTTTCTTTTTAAAGGGGCAAGGCCATTTTCATTTCCTCAGGGGCACTTTCATTGGAAAATCTTCAAAGTCTACGAGAATATTTTTGAGAGGGCACCAAGGCCAAGACCAGGGCCAACAGAGGCCATGGGCTCCCTGGCTTTGTGTGTTATTCAAGGGTTGACTGGTAGCAGTCGGGTTGTCTTTTTCTTTCTCCAGTAGAATCTGTATTGGTCTTTAAAGCAAGGACTAAAGCAAAAACAGCAGATAGAGGATTTCATTTCTGTGTTAAAATCAAGGTGTCCTATCCAAATTTAATCTAATTTAAGATGCAAAGTTTGCTTAATATTCAGCGCGTTTTGGTTTTTGTTTTTCTTTTTCTAAAATCACTTTTTAATGTTTTCACCGAGGCTAAATAAATGGTGCAGATTTAACACAATGAATCAAATGTTTGAGTTCTACATCTGTAAATAACTGCTTATTTTGTATATGTGCCTTTGTTTAGTTCTCATAAAAAAACGACAAATTTTCACTTTCTATTAAAAAGATGTTTTTCTATGCACTTTTTTCTAAACTTGTTTTTTCAAGTGCGGGTTTATGAAACATATTTGTTTTCCATGTTTAATAACGATTTGTATTATCTCTCCAGCTTTACTAAAGAAAGAAAAGCAAAACTTCACATGGGCTTTCAGTTTATTCCCAGCGTTAATTGGAATATAGCGTACATTTTGTGCATAAATAAATTGTACAATTATCAAACAATGTGTTACTTTCCATAAGGTAATTGATGAATTCATTAGATGTTCGTTTTTGTTTTTAATGTTTGATAGGATACAGTGTTATCAGTTGGACAGAGTACAAAATATTGTTCTAGTTTAACGTAGAAACTTACTGCAAGGCTAGTAATCTACCCTAGACATAGGCTTGTTCAAAAGTTATTCCAGTTTTAGTTCGAAGAACAAACTAATTTTTCAGATCAATTCTTAACAAAATAATACATGCACTGTAGATCCAACAATTATGGCGTGTCTTGGCAGAGCTGGTCCAGTGCATCGTATTCAAGCTCTGGTGTTTCTGATCAGCGGAGTGTGGGTTCAAGTCCAAGTCATGATGCTTGTGTCCTTGAGCAAGACACTTTGACCATTATTGCGTGGTCCTTCGGATGGGATGTTAAGTCGTTTAGTTTCCGTGTGTCAAGTAATGCACATTAAAGAACCCAGTCATAGCTCTAATATGTTGGCAAAATCCACCAGACTGCATGGCTTGTAGCTCACAGTTTTTTACTGGACCAGAAATTTGTTAACAAGACTAGAATCAAAATAAGAAGAAAAAAAACGACCTTCACAGTTTAACATTTAAACTATTTTTATTTGAACAAGCACTGAGAGAAGATTTATCTCTTGTGTCTTATATCTAGGCAATATAAGTGTACTTCAATACTCAACAGAATTGAAAGATATTTATTAGACTTAAAGTCAACATTTGAACGTATTTTTATGACAGTGTGTATTAATATTATTTCTGGCATGTTGGTTGCAGTGAAGTAGCGTGTCGTGGCTGAGCGGTTTAGTGCATCGGACTCAAGTTCTGATGGCTGAGTCATCAGGATGTGGGTTCGAATCCCAGTCATGACACTGGTGTCCTTGAGCAAGACACTTAACTATAACTGCTTTAAATAGGGGAAGAGGCAGTTATGTTTGTCTCACAACGGGTTTATTTACCCCTCCCTGTTCTTAGCTGTGCCGTGAAGAGACTTGCGTTTATATCTCTCCATGTCTTGTTACTGCACACCGGGCAGGTTTCTATCCTTTAAAAAAAAGTAGCCTACACTTCGAGTGGCCTTTGGGCCTTGTGATGGGCAAATTGCATTAAAAAAAGGTTAAAAATTTTTTTTTAAAGAGTTCGTCGAAAGTACCTTGTAAAAAGGTCTCGTAATTCATAGCTTTGTATACCTGGCGTCTAAAATAAGCACCCATCTGTGGCGGATACCTGCACTTTATAAGTGTATCATCATTTACATAGAACTCCATGTAATTAAACTACGATCAAATCAGTTTTCTACATTTTTTGTTTATTTCTTTCTTTCTTTGTTGGAATCAGCATTAAAAAAAAATCTGATCAAAATACTAAAGAAATTCAGATCATAAAAATCAAGCACCAGTTTTCACCACTCTTCTTAACCATAAAAAAAAGAATCGTTGCTCACAGTAAGCAGATCTAATTCACAGGATGAGAAGTTTTGCATACATAGTTCATGTCACAAAGATTTCTGTTTTCCCCACATCTAACACGTTAAATTCGGCAGAAGCCAAGTTGCAGAGTAGTAAGAGAAAAATGCAATGTGGCACTAATTTCATTTAGCTGCTAAGCACTAATGTCAAGTGCAAAAATCTGTGAACGGCTATTAATCTTGACTTGTTGCTCGTTGATTTCTGCTTAACAGAATGGAATATTGTTAGCGGACACCCTCAAAACTGATCAAAACACTGTATTATAGGCCAATACAATAAAAACAATTTGCACAAGGCAGATTTGAAACGGAGAATACAACTCACACGTTTATACACTAGATGATGTGTACAACTGCTCCTACTCTGATTTTATTTTATTCCAAATAACTGATAGTGCTACTGGTAGACTGTATCAAAACTGTGTTTGCACAGTGCACTGTAACTCACACAAAATGATTTTGCTGTAATTGAAGCTTGGGCCAAAATCCATGTCACTGCTTACCACGTAATGCTGCGCTTACGACACTGTACAGGCCACAGAATCATGCACTTTACCGGGGGCCTGATAAGCGCAGAGTAGCGCCAGAGATTGGTCCCTTCTGGTTGGACATCTGTTTTTGCTATTCTAAGACCAGTGGGTAGTGCAATAAAGATGGACTTGTGTATTAAATTTAGGCAAATTGTCATTGTATCTTGTATCAAAAGCAAATGTGTGTAACATCATACGATGAAATAATAAAAATGCCTAAATGTAACTAAACTGATGAACTTGAGCGTGTTGAATTTCTGGCCCTGAATGTCACCACTGTTTCCGTTCTCTATGGTCGTGGGGTACTTTTAAAAGAGAGTGACGTCTGAAACACCATCAATTTGTTGAGGACATTTAAAGGCATTGCATACGTTTGGTAATGACTCTGAAAATTTTTGGCAATAAAAACTTACTTGGTAAGGAGTACGGCAGCTTTGGATAGTATAATGCATTTTGAGAAACGTTTCACTTCGAAGTACTGCAGTTACGGAAAAATATATCACTTTTTATCCCCCAAAAACTTGAATCTGAGAAGCGTTATGGCCGTAACGCTTCTCAGAATGTGTATTCCAATGACGGATACTTCTTCTGCGTGAACGCAACCGCTCCAGATTTTTGGCGATATCTCAAAAACGCTGCCACCTTTTGAAATGAAATTCACACAGGTTAGTTTTATGGTATATATCTACAATTATATAGCATCAAGGCAAACGTACGGTTCCAAAAACCAAAGGTATACTTTGCCTTTAAATCTCCATCGCACAGACTTGAGATTGTCTGGAGTCTTGAACGTGTTCACATAGTTACCATGAGTCTACTCAACGGCTCCATGATGACCCAAGGAAACCCCAGATACTTCACAGAAGCAGTGGAGGCAATTGCCTCACTGCCCCTGGTACAAATGTCAATTTTCCCTCCTTATGGTACCCTTGTTAAAGGAAAGTGCAGTGCCTTGCCCTCACAAGAATGAAGTACTGGGGCTCGACTTCACAAAGAGCTGAGATTGATTTTAACTGCCTATCAATCGTAATTGCTAGACAGAGTGTGATGTCACAATGCGAATCTCTATGGCAATGCAGCTCGTCTTAAGATGAATCTTAATGCTTTGAAATCAAGCCCAGGCCTTGTAACAAAGGGTTTGTCACTGAAATATGGACGACATTTGTAAGTGCACAGATTAAATTAATTGAAACTTTTAGTGACACCTTGATGACTATGGAGGTCTACTGCAGTATAATATGCATCAAGGTGTGTGTACTTTCAGACAGTGGCTCTATTAGGGTTGCACAAAGACTATAAATTATGTTGGGTACATTTTCAAGTACCATGCATTCTTGAATACTAAATGAAGTAATCCACGCAATTTTTTGCACAGAGTTGTATGGCGTCTCGTGGCCGAGCGGTTGCGACCACCGAACTCAAGCTCTGGTGTTTCTGATCAGCAGAGTGTGGGTTCGAGTCCCGGTCATGACACTTGTGTCTTTAAGCAAGACATTTAACCATTATTGCTTCGCCCTTTGGATGGGACGTAAAGCCGTAGGTCCCATGTGTTGTGTAATGCTCAGAAAAACAAAGTACACTTATCGTTAAGAGAAGGGGTAAGACCCGGTGTTTCTGGCTGCCTCCAGCTTTTACTCCCTTGAGTCCTAGGAGGTTAATAACTACAAGGTACAAAGTATTACACATTTCCAGAACAATCACAGATATGGGTAAGCGAGAATAGTTTCTCCTAGTTACTTGGTGCATGATCATCTTCACGAGAAGTAAAGTCCAGAGTAAATTTATTCCTTTAAAGTAATTTACACTTCAAAAACACATGCCCCCTTCTTTTTCACTGTTGGAACCGTTTTGAATCTCAAGATTGGCAACACCCTCCGCAAATCTCTAGAATTTTCCATGCCCCCCTCATGCTAATGCTATTGTCAACTGCATGTAAAATCTGACAATAGAGGGCAGTATTTCATCTTGAAGGCACTACTTTGGTGATTTTTTTTACATTCAACCAAGAAGGGAAGAGGGTCAGTGGTAAAACCAGGAAGCGTGGTGTCAAGAATGAAGAGGAAAATGAGTCACGTTCATAAGATATTTTAATGCTTTTATTTGATGTAACATTCCAGCAATTGTAAGCATAACTTGCCTTTCAACTATGCACCCAAATAAAATGTGAAACCTCTCTATATAATGTGTATTTTACTAAAAAGTTTACTGGGCCACACTATGTTTCCTGAAGCATAGAGCAAGGACCTAAAACAGTACAGAAGTGGCATACCCAAGAGGGGGAAGGGGGTGCCACTGTAGTAATCTCCAGCACAAATAGGAATTAAAATTCAAAGCTTTTGGGAGTTACATAGTATGATATTAAACGAAATTTCTGAATATTTGCATCGCATCCACAATGTACAATATGTATATTAGAATTCTGATTAACAAAATCTAACAAACAAATTTAGTTTATCGGGAAAATATGTAGATACAAAGTCGATGCACTACTGTTTCACATCATTTCATTTTATATTCTAAAGACCTACATGTATTTAAACAGAAACAGGGGATTAAGATTTGGTGTTGTGTCACTGTCCGTCATTTTCAAGCCATGCTGAAAGCACACTGCTTTGAAATCAGTATCCTGCTAGTAAGACAAGTGGCTGCATCACAGTGTTAGTGCACTGCTGCATGCCTAAAGTTTTTGCTACTTTCGGCTCCAAAGCTGGCGTACGTTTGTGTGGAATTTTACCCCAAAAAATCACCATTTCATCATTCAAAAGCGTTTCTTATGAGAGAAACTTTTAATTCTGAGAAGACCTTAGTCTTTCAAGAACGTATGTAACAGCCAAGTCCAATTATTAAACTTTTCTTGCACAAATCATCACAGAAAAAAACAAGCTAGCTCAATGCAATACCTTCAGGCTTCTGATAACTGCTGGAGCCAGTTTGTTCGAAGTGGGCGTGGCTTACAGTGGAACTACAGTACATCACACTCTGAACAGGATAACTTTATCAGGATCTAATTTCAATCATCATGGAGTAACTTCGGACAGCAAATTACTTGTAACTAAAGTAACGTAGTTGAGTTTACTTGTATGGTCAAAAACAAAATTATCAATCCTTAATCTCTGATGCATTTATTACATGTACATCTGTTACAGTAGTTGTGTTTAGCTTAGCCAGTATTCACATACATTTAAAGGTAACCAGTCAAAAAAAATATCTAATTTGTGACTCTCTTCCAGCAAACTTTTTACTTCATAGAGAAATTACGGAAACCGTATTTTCTGCTTAACAATTTTATGATATTGGGCCTGGAGCCTAAGGAAGGGTTTAACAACTATTAATATACTCAAAAGAACAAACGTTATAGATGACAACTGTTTTTTGCAATTGTCAAGACGTCCTCAGGATTGTTTTACAATTTAAAGAGCTATAAACAAAATACCTATTTATGAAATAGATAACGGCAACAAAATATATTCATAAATTTAATTATAACACATACTGCAGCAATCAAGCCACTTAAATATTAAGTTAACAGCAGGCATGATATTCTTCCTACTTCTGATTTCCAATTATTTTGCCTTTAGAAAAACCACAAAAATTGTGATTAAATAGCCTGAAAAGTCTAATAAAGCCTAAACCACATATACATGTGGGTCAGCCTTTGTACTTAATAAAATTGTCCCACTTTTTTCCAAGGGACAAATATCATACCTCCAACAGGTACACTTCAACTGTATCAAATTGTATCCATTTTTCAGATACACCACTAAAAAACTCTTTCCAAATACAAGAAATTAAAAAGAGCAAAATGTTTCATTGACTGGATGGAGTGAGAAGTGAAACTTCAATTATCATGTCACATCAAGAATTTTGATGACTGGGTATGCTCAATACATGTAGGTGAAACGATTGTTAAATTAATCAGGAGGACGGTGAACATGTGTTGGTTTCACTTTGGGTATTACATACACACGTACATGTGGCTGAAAATCTAAAGTGTGATCGGGTCGGGAGAAATGGGTTGGCCTTTAGTTTAATCACCCTGCTGACAGAGACTAGAGTAGGCTAGACAATTTGACAAATGTGAAAACATGACAATAAAAAAGGTTTAAATACTGCACTATTAGCCTTGATCACGGCGCGCCAGCCAGACGGAACAGTTTAGTCGCATTTCTTTTTTATGCTTACGTCCCATCGAGTATGCTGTGCCCAAAACTTCCAGCACACGATGTACAGCACTTATACAGTACACAGTGTGTGTGTGTAACTATTCATTGACTGTGTGTGTGTGTGTGTGTGCTCGAATTCGCTCCCTTGTGGAGTCCTATAACAAAAGGGAAGCGCAAGAACAATTGGTCTCCACAGGGGAATTCTACAGAGAGGGATGCTCCACAAGGAAATTTGTGTACAAAGTCTATGAGAAAATATTAAGTACAGGGACAAAGGAAAGAACAATAGAGTTCTCCACAAGGATGCAAAAATGAGAATGTGTGTTTGACTGCGTATCGTCGTTATACGGACTCCGTGCGTGGATAACTCTGGGCTAAGGGAAAGCGCAAAGACACCCTTGATCAAGGCTACACTGCACAGGGACAATGAAGTTTACTGAATTGAGTGGAATTGCAATCCAAATTACGTGTACTATGTCTGCAAGCTGCAAATCTTAACAGTGAGGTGATGATATCTTTAAAAAATTGCAAGGGTTTGAAACCCAAATCAATACCGATTCTCCACACCATGCCCAGCCTCCAAGATCCTTCAGATCTACAGTTGTAAACATAAATAAATCCAAACTAATAAACCATTTCCTTAAATACTACTGTAAGTTAATTGACATTGAACAAACATTTCTTAGATCTGTTGCAGCAAAAACTATGAACTATACAAATACATACATGTAATGTAGGTTATGCAATTTAGAATCATGGACTTAACCAATCGACCTTATGCACATGACATCATTTGAGTAGGGCGCCCTCGACCAGAGGTCAAAAGAAGGTTGCTCATTGGCCCATCCTGTGCTCCATATGTACATTTACATTGTTTCATCGTCTTAGATGGCAGCTTGATGACGTCAGTGCATGAGGTCCATTACAAAAGTAAAGGGCATCTCTATATCAGGGAAATACAGATTTCTATTGGAAACATCTCAATCCCAATCATGCCAGTTTGTTGAAATATTTGTCTGGGATGAGAATTTTTTTTGTGCATATAATTTTGATTTCAAAAACTTGTTTTTTGTGTGTGCTAAATTTCACCATGACATAAGAAGGAAATTTGAGGTTTTCGGAAATTTTTTATGAGTCTATTGCAATTTCGTTCTACTTAAAAAGCAGAAAAATTTAGTGTACTTTGACAAATTCTTCCAATCGTTCAGGTATGATGCCCTTATACTGTATCTTGTGCTTCATAATTGTTCTTGCAGCTAAGCACTGCAATGTTGTATAGTTGATTTGTGAAACATCACATAGATCGTCTCCCATTAGATCAATGAACGTGTGCCCGTCTTGATTGCGTGCATCAATGTGAGCCCCTTGGTTCAGAAGCAATGTCATTATCTCTCCACGATCGTGCTTGACGAGGCTATCCGAGGTGCTCTTTGCAGCAACGTGCAGGGATCCGTTCCCGTACGCATCAACGGAATTCACTTCAGCACCGCACTTGAGTAGCAACCGCAGTACTCTGTTGTCGGGGAACTTGCACACCGGATAACGTCCAACCGACGAGGTCGTTTCCTCCACGGCGAGATGTAAGGGCGTCGCGCCTTTGCTTCCGGTTGGTTTGAGTTTGAGAAATCTGTAAGTAGCTTGTCTGACTTCTTCCTCTTCTTCTTCTGTTCCTTGGAGTTTGGCTATGAGGCACATCAGATGCATCATTATGAGGAGGGCGCGGTTGAAGTTCACGGCCTCTTTCTCTGCCATGGGACCGATGACCACAGCCTCCATGCCACGCTTGATCTCCGAGATGCCCTTGAGGTAGACTACAGACACCGTGCTGTAATCTAGATTATTACAAACCCTCTCCCCGTTGCGATCTGACAGCATGTAGGCAAAGAGTTCTGCAAACGACAGCAAGCTGCTTTGCGTCATGGGATTCAAGGGTTCAAGCGCTTTCTGCTGCATGTCTAAGGCGTACATCCACAGCAGAATGCACCGTTCAAAGCTACCCGAATCGGCGTACACTGCTCCTCTGTATCGAATATAATAAGTTGTGTCAGGATGCGTGGGCCCTAGGATGCGTTCCCGAATCAGTAATGCTTGCATGCGCATTTCATCCGGATCTCCGACCATGTTTTCCAAATCTTTTGCGCAATTCACCTCAACTGAGCATTCATACGCTGGTATGGGTTTGGTGGGTGGCTTTTTAATAACGTTTGCCGGGTCACTGTTCCTTTCATCTAAGGCACGCTGCCAGTACCTCAGTGCTTGATGCATATCTCGTTTCTTGTCTACGGCAGTTGCACCGGCCAATTCCAAGGCATCAACCTTTTCTGTCTTGGGTATATTTGAACGCGTAACTAAGTAGTCAACAATGTTGTTGTGCCCAGCAACGGCAGCAGCTTTGAGTGGGGTCATGTTGTAGGCATCAACGTCCATCACTGCGTTGTGTTTCAGCAACAGCTTCATGATTTCAAGACTGCCCGACTCGGCGCAATCATGTAACGCCGTATTTCCTCGGATGCTTTTGCGGTTGACGTCCGCCTTGAGGGAAAGCAGATACTCGGCGATGTCATAGTGTCCTTTGTAGCAGGAAATCATCAGACAAGTGTGACCGTGACGATTTGCTAGTTCAATATCCGCTCCGTGCTGAATGAGGTGCTTCACGATGTTAAAATGGCCGTCGAAACAAGCAGCTCGCAGTGGCGTGGAATTTGAGAAAGTCGTCTGATTGACTCTGGCACCATGTCTCATCAAACTCTGCACCGTTGAGAAATGGCCCGCGGCTGCAGCACACCAAAGGGGCGGAGCTCCATCTATCGTCTCCCCATCAAAAGTCACCGACCCGACCTGTTCAACGCTCGCTTTACATTTCTCTAAAAAATAGTTCACAATGTTCAGGTGGCCATTTCGACTTGCCACGATCAGTGGAGTCGTTTTTTCTACAGTTTGAGAAACGAGCCATTTTACTTCGTCTTCGCTGAACGATCGGAGACATTCCTCAATTCTTTGAAGGTCGCCCTCTTGTGCCGCTTTGAAGACCGGAGTCTTAAAACTCTGGTAAAAATTTGGGTCGGTTACGTCTATAAGATTTTCACCATCACTCATTTTTTAAAGAAACTGTGCTGCTCAATCAGTTCCCCAACTTCCAACCACTTTCGTGAAAAATTACCTTGAAAATCAGTAAGAAGATATCAAAATTTCCGGGTTGTGTGTCCTCTCCTCGGCAGTTTTCTACCATGTCATTATCGATGTCAAAGTTCATTGTTCAGTAGCAAAGTGATGAGTGTACTATTTACATACGTAAACGTAATGCTTATGGGTATTACACTGGTTGCCTTGTGGTAAGCATACTTCCCATTTACTGGCCAGCGGGTACCAGTCTATATTGTGACCTCAAACTTGACGAACTTGTCCACATTTTACGCAATTTTAGTGTTCTTTGCCTTTAGAGTTTGATAGGTTGACTTTCATCAAAATTTATTTAACTTAATTTTTTTTGAAAGATTTTTGACAGATGATGCTTTTTCAGAACGATATAAAAAAAACTTTTGCATATGCCACAATGCACAAAAACATGTAACTAGTGATGCAAAAGTTGGACGTGATTTAAAGTCGAGATAGGGCATATAGGATCTCGACAGTAATTCATTTTTAGTTTTTAATTAAATACCACTACTCATTGGCGGATTCCTTCCTTGTAATACCTTAAATGAAAGCTTGTAACTTTCTCAAGTCGATTAAAATAGCTATTTAAATTTAAATCAAGGGAGTTTCGGGTAAAATCTGCCAAAATTCGACCAAGCAAATAGCTATTGCCCTGCGGTATGATGCCGTGTACATCCACATTGTACAAGCCTATGTACATGTACATGTACATGTACATACATGTACATAGCGGACTCGCTGTCGATCACGCACGGAGCGGGTCAATAGACAGATTGCACGACTATGTTGACATGTGGTCACGTGACCCCCTATTGGGTGTAACGCCCCACAGCTGATGGCAAAATACGTGTAAATAGATAGACCGTGACACAGAGTGAGTTCGAAAACAGTCGATTTTACTTTTGTTAAGTGATAAATTAGTTAATTAGCCCCTTTATTTATTAAAGTAGTATGTTGTGGCATTAATTTAAATCACATCTCTGTTTCATAATTTAACAAAATTCTACTAAAAATATTTTTTTAGCCATACACTACCGGCGTCGGATGACTATTATGTAGTCACCCGTCTGTTATTTTGTTTGTAATGTAGGCCTTACATCACTGTAAAAAAAGGGATAAACAACGTTGGAAAAGTTAGCATTAAAGCTAGCCTTGCGGAATTCCAAATAGGCAAAGGAATCACACAGTTTTGGAAAGCAATTTCTTTGGAGGATTTCAGCTTCAAAACTTTGAAATTTTTGTGTTGAAAAGTGTGTGGTGATCGCGGTCGTCTGGCCTAACGTTCCGTCGTGCGCTGTACACATCGTGCACATTCATACGGTACTTTTACAATTTTCAAGACTTGCTGGAACTGTCCTTACTGGCTTTATTCAGCCACTTGAAGGTCTCTGGTACAAACTCTGGAATATCTTTCACAGATTTCGAGCAAGAAAAGCCATGATCGCCAAACTAAATGCATTAATCATCGTGTACCGTACCACTATGGAGGGTGTCGTGTGTGTTTACAGTAGTCTCTCGTGACGCGGGTCGCGCAATCGGTCTATTGTATATTAATACCCACTTAACTTATGGTTGCTGTGGTGTGTAAACTGATGATTGACCAGTGTAAATGAATGGTCTGTGCCATTTTCTCAATGGTCAAAAATGCTCCTTGTCGGGCCGTGTCACATGGTTTTGTACGCCTCTAGTTCTTATATAATCTTTGCCTATGTACGGCGGTTGTACGGCTTTCTACTGCGTCATCAACTCAAAAAATGCGGTAGCAAGTGAACGCATCAATCCACGTGCGTACGAGAGACTGCCGCGTACCCCTACCCTGTTGGCTTACGTACGCCAAGCAAAGTTAACGCACGTTCGCCCTTTGCTCTGTGCCACTGACGACGTGGCGACTTTTTAAAAATAATTCATTCTTGCGCCATCTCATTTTAAGCAGATTTTGTTTCCCCCTTGACATCTCACTGATCTAGTGAAGCCTAGTCCCAAATAAACATGTAGTGCTCCAAATTGTCAGATGTGGGTAAAAAGCACTACATTCAAATTGATGCGCACTGCACAGCCACTGAAGAAAACTGATTCCCAAATAAAACGTCCCAAAAAAAGATTTATCGTGCGTGAGTGATGACGCGGATGTGCGCGTATGAGCAGTCGTGTACACTGTACTGGCGCTCGCTCCTAATCATTGATTTCCATTTATGTATTAAAATGTCAGTATTAATGGAGATCAATGCTCCTCACGCACAATTTTTGCTGCCAATTATGTTCTCTTCAGTTTAAAATTATTCTGTGGTCAGTCAGTCACGCACGTGAAACATGTCATGCGCCCACAAGTGTCTTCAATAAAGACGTTTTTGCGTGTAAGCACCCGTAAAACGGGAAGTTGGGCTGAGGTTGAAGTTTGAAGGGGGAAAAGCAGGCTGCAGCAGCGCACCAGGAAATACCGTTTTACTGTAAAAAAAAAAATTTAAAAATATTTTTAAAAACCAATGATATCTAATTAAATCCTACTTCCATCCTTTAAAATAAATAAAAATGTTTTGCGAGATCAGTGGTTTTGTGGTTATGACAAAAAGAGGTCATGACAAAAAGTGGTCATGAATTATCTAAAGAGGGCGCCCTGTTTTTTGTATAGTTCCTCTGAATTTCAAAGCTAATTGCTAACAAACTGACGGAGGGAACCAGACTATTTATAACATTGGTTGTGTACCGGCTGGAAGTCGCTAACCGTTTATTTGGCGGAACGGTCAAAATTTTAACTTGGAATTTTCACGAAATCATTATGTTTTCGAACTAACTGGTGAGTATATGGCACGGGGCATACTGGGAAGTTTTTTATGGTAAATTTTGATTTTAGTGATCTTCCAAAATTGGCAAACAGACGTTTTTTACGGTTTGTTTATATTCGACGACCGCTCATCGTCATTGTTGTTGAGTGTTTTATTGTGTTTTTGTTTTCTTGTTGTGTAGTTTGTAAATGATTCATGCAATCACATTCACAATTCCTGCAGACAACAAACATCATCGTGAATATTTTTCGATTTGCTGTACTCCTGAGTCTTTGAACTGGCTTAGGGAGGCTGAGCTTGGGCAACCACCTCCAGTGGAGCCACTAACTTATACTTGACTTGGCCCAGTAACTGGGGCACTGTACGCCTTTTTTTTTTTTTTTTTTTTATGTTATCGGTCGTTCTAGCGCCACAGCAAGAAACATATAGCAACTGGACCAGCCTGTTAAATAAAATACCTAAAAGTAAGACTCAACAGAATTGCTGGAAAACAACTACTGGAGTACTCTTCTCAAGATACCAATATGAAATAAAATGCATAATTTAATTGTACTCATGATAATTTTCTGTCCCCTAAATCGATGATTTTTTAAGCCAACTAAAAGTGCAGTCGTTGTGATCTGCATTTTACTACTACGTGACATCAACTACTGTTTCTTAACAAAAAGCATAGTGTGTTAGCTGATGCCCTGACTTGCATTGTTTTGCGCAGTCACAACAGTATACCAGTCCCCATACGCCTACGTGTAATCCGCACTGTAAAGAAGTTCCATTGGACATGATTGGCCATGTGCACGCTCTACAAAGCTGGTATCCTGTCTTGACTGCGCAAAACAATATGCAAGTCAGGGCTTAAGCGAACACACAGTCATTTTTGTTAGGAAATAGTTGTCGATGTCGCGTAGTAAAATGCAGATCGTAACGACTGCACTTTTAGTTGGCCTAAAAAATCATCGATTTGGGGGACAGAAAACCATTGTGAGTACAATTTAATGCATTTTTATTTCATCTTTGATATCTTGAGAAGCCTGTAGGTGATTTTCCAGCAATTCTGTTGAGTCTTAGGCATTTTATTTAACTAATGCGTTTTAAATCCGCCTGCTGGTCTAGTTGCTATATGTTTCAAGCTGGGGCGCTAGTACGACCAATAATGTCAAAATCTCAAAAAAAGGAGTACAGCACATAACTCATTCTCATCATTCACATTTATTGAGCTAGTTTCGATAAATAATCTCAATCTTTGACTTAGCCCCATAAATAGTGCTAATACGCTGGACTACCTAGAAGTGGAGGTAGTTCAGCGTATTGGCACTATTTATGGGGCTACCTTTGACTCTGACAAACTGAGGGTTACGAAAAACCATGTGGAAAATTTGATAAATTTTGTTGATTTTGTTTTTCACATTTTAAACTTACTCAATAATATTTGGTACACTTAAAAAGTTGAAATAAAAGGTCATACACATTTGCCAAATTTTTAGACATGGTTCGTCCTAACCCTCCAGTCCTTGGGCCGAAATAAGTTCTACTTCTGGTTACCAACCTACCCATAATTTTATGGCACACCCTAAACTTTTTTATTGGCTTAAAAAGAAACAAAAAGGAAAAAGTCTGGGAAAATGTACAAATGAGAACTCCTTTTATTTAAAGTGTTAGCCCCAGACATTATCCAGGGAGAAAGATTTACAATCCTTTTGTTGGTGGAATGTCCCTTTTCTTAATCCCCTACAATTTGTGCTTTGTATGCCTCCACCACCACTGAAAACACTACACCTACAGACAAAAGATGTGCAGCCACACTGTGGGTTTGAGAACTTTCAATACTGGGTACATACTGTTCTATTTATAATCCTGGAAAGTGTGTTGACTCCTTCTCCTTTTACAGGTCAGCTCAAAATATCGCTGTGACCCCTGCACACTGTAGTTCTGATTCTCAGTTTAGATCGTAATTGGTAGAAATTAATAGTTAAACCGTTTTGTAAAATAAACATAGATGCACAACCCTATTTATGCAGGTTTGATTGGTGTATGGTTCATAGCACTTGCAGGAAATTCCTCATGGTTTTTGGTCCAAACCTATCAGAATGAAAGAAAGAAAGAAAAAATAAATGAATGAAATAAAATAAAGATAATTAATATAAAATTCCCAACCAAGCGACCCTGTTTTGAAATGACTTGTAATCAGAAGCAAAAACCTTTTTTTGGCCTTAGATGCTGTCATCCTTGATAGGTTAATATGCATACCAAACAGTCAGAATATAGGCCTATTAATGTTAAACCTCAAGACCAAGTCAAATGCTTACAATTTACAGTGTGACTTAGACTAGAGGATTACAAACAAGAAAGTTGTCTCACAATTTCAACAGACCTGTTCTTGTTTCTTCTGATTAATAGGCTCAAAAGACTCGAGCAGGTTGGTCAAGTTTTTAAATTAACACTTAATCTTGTTCTAGTTTTGTAGTATGTAGCACTAAGTATCAGGTGTTTGGGTATTCTACAGGAAATCGCATAGTTCGTAACTTTACCTGCTTTTATACTTTCAACATTTGAAGGACCAGCCGTTAGAGGGCTAGACATGGCAACCAGCAGATCGTTCATTGATGCAGACAACCACCGTACATCATCTCCATTTCTTCAAGATTTGGAAGCGACAGAGGAACTACGTCAGTTGAGACTAAAGATTGGCCGGTTGCAAAATGAGAACCAGGCCGAAATTGGTAAGTTCCTCACAACACCCTCTTGAGTTGTCCAGTACAACTGGCCAATCAGCAGCAGGAGAGTTCAAAATTAATCAGTCCAATTTATCCACAATTAAAAATGAGTATTTATGATGTTTTTTTTTTTTCTTCTCCAGATTCAAACAATGAGTTGAGAAAGCGAGTCTCTAATCTTGAGAATGAGAAGCTAAATCTCACAGCAAACTCAAACGCAGAGGTGAGTTTCCAACGGCTCCTTGGTGTTACGTTTCAAAATAAAGCAACTAGTGGGTTTACTCTAGGGGCATATTTCAGCGCCTTAACAGGAATTGCTGCTTAGCAAAATAATCTGCTTACCAAAAGTTTGCAAGGAATCAGTCACAAACAGTGAACAGGACACATTTTGGCTGGTAACCTGATTTTGCCTGGTAAGATTTATCAGTGCTGGAAATTGGCCACTGGTTTGGGTTGTCATGTTGCTGTTGTCTTTGAACATGACTCGGGACCATAATGGTTGTAGTCTTCAGACTGGGGCCAATTTCATAGCGTTGCTTAACAGTAAGCAAATTTTCGTGCTAACTATAGCAGAAAGCGTTAAGCGTTAGCAAGAAAATGAGGCAGCCAGCTTGCGCGTTCACCATGGATTTGCATTGTTACGCCATTCATTTTCCTACAGTAAGCACCGGAAGGTTAGGATGCCGTTTCGTGTGCTAATACAGTTAGCAGCGCAATGAAATGGAAATCACGCAGTAAGCACAAAATCAGCTGTTAAGCAGCTCTATGAAATTGGGCCCTGGACATCTTTCATGAAGAATTCTGTTGTAAGCAGAGCCATGAAAGTGGACCCTGGTGTGGAACCTCCGACCTCTTTTCATTGTTTTGTTATTTTTTTCTATCCACAACCAGGCCAACCAGTTGCAGACTCAGTTGGCTAAGCTTCGTGCTCAGGTAGAGAAGAGCGAGGCAGTGAGGCAGCAGCTGGAGTATGAGGTCGTCGTGGCCAAGAGGGGAATAACCCAAGAGAAGAACGGTGCAGTCGAACGGGAGGAAAGCCTCAATGGAATTATTGAAACCCAAAGAGGTAATTTGAATTCAGTATTCTTCAACAAATTCAGCAACAACAAATTTCCTGTACAAAAGACCAAATTCAAGAATTTTCAAATCAAAAGACGAAATAGGAATTAGATATGATTCATGAGAAACAGACAGTTTTCACAAATGCTGTTCGTTTTATAGAAAATTATGCATTGAAGCTTATGAAAGAACTTCTTTGCGAAGTTTGATTTTATAAAAAGGTTGAATTCTTATTTGGTAGTTCATACAAGTACCTGATGTAACAATCTCTTCAAAGAAGAGGGAATGATCCTGACAAATGCCAGTTGGTTTTACAGTTTTGTCGCATCACCTTTAATTATCAGAACTGACAGTATGTCTGTGTGACACCTACCATTATCACAAACTTCAGGTTTATGATTTGAACCACATAAAAACTCCTCACGTCAACAAAAACATTTGTGCAACTTTTTGGGGTACGAAAGCCAACAAACTTTAAAATATAACTCCACAGATTATCTGTTGCAGACATGCGATCCTATGTCAAGACTTAAGTTGTGTCAAATAGTTTTGCAAGTAAAGTTTTGCAACAGGAGCATGTGATCAACTAGCCCTATATAGGACTCTTCCTCTGTTCACCGATACAGAGTCCTAGATGTGAGGGCCCATTTCTGGAGCGGAAAAATTTCAGAGCTCTATAATTCAAAACTTACCTGTAAGAAGCTACTAATCTCACCGGATTAACATTCCATGGCCGCATACAATTTTTGGCGGCGGGTGTGGAGGTCAGAAATTCCTCAGAAATCTCTCATTTTCGGGTAATAATTCAGCTTTCAACGTTAAACTTTTCTGCAATAATTAAAGACAGTTCATCTCGCGAACATAGTATGTGTTTCTTGGCGAGTCGCCGTACACTGACCACACAGCACTAAACATACAGACACAATACGCACAAACATCCTGCGCCAACACGCAAGGTATGCATATGCATGGAAGGCATGTTTGAGAGAACGAACAAAACAGAAAATTTTTAATGTTGAGAGCTGAAATATTTCCCGAAAATGACTGATTTATAAGGAATATCTGACGTTTACAACCCGCCGCAAAAAATTGTATGCGCCCATGGAATGTTAATAGCTTCTTACAGGTAAGATTTGAATGATGTAGTTCCAAAATTTTTCCGCCCCAGAAATGGGCCCTCAAGTCCAGGACGTCAGTGTAGTATTTATACGAGAGTGAAGGCATCCAGGGCTAGTGATCAACATGCAAATTAGGTCTTTGATGTTTACTGACCGGTGTGTGTAACGGTCTATTCATAAGGTGAAGTCACTCATACATGGGCATGGCTGTCACCCCGAAAACTAGGATATGGCTCCTAAGATCTTATTGCAATGCTTGAAATCTTAAGAATAAACTATTAGCTAGTAAACTTGCGGGTACAACCATGTGTTTGAATCTCTTTTGTGAGGAGTGTTGGCTCTGAAGAGAGCCGGAGTGGTCTTGACGTTTCGATCAGTATACTCTGATCGTCTTCATCTCGACATTTCGGTCAGTATACTCTGATCATGATCCGCTTCATGAGAATGAAGACGATCAGAATATACTGATCGAAACGTCGAGACCACTCCGGCTCTTTTCAGAGCCAACACTCCTCACAAAAGAGATTCAAACACATGGTTGTACCCGCAAGTTTACTAGCTAATAGTTTATTCTTAGTCTCCTACGCCATGCAAAGCTTCAAACATCGCTTGAAATCTTACTTGGTTTTCCAGTTCAACTAGTTTGATTTGGGGTCAGTCATAGTCTCAGTTTATGTTAAAGTGTGATTTCTTTAGGTCTGATGGAATTTTTTTTCTTCTTTCACCCGTTTGAACTTTTTCGTTTTTCATCAGAGAAAATTAATGAACTGGCCTCCAAAGTTGAAGACCTTCAGTCTGGGCTGCAGAGTCAGCGTCGATTTGGTGATCAAGCAGAAATCAGGCACAGGGGCTTACTCGAATCCAGGGAGAAGGAACTTCAAACAGTGATTGCTGAGCGAGATGTCATCCGTGCCGAAAAAGATCAACTCCAACAAGTCTTCAATGAACAAGAAAAGTAGGTCGATTTTTTTTCTTCTGAATTGACGTTTTCACAATGAAAGTGGGCAACAGAGGGGATGTCTTGAGTTTCGGATCATCGAAAATATTATTGAAGATTTCCGTTGTTTCAAGTTGTGAATTATCAACAGGGCCCAATTTTGCAGAGCTGCTTAAGCACAAAAAGTAGCTAAGCCCAATAAAATTCTGCTTACCAGAATAAGGTTACCAGCCAAAATACCATGTCACATGTACCCATATGTGACTGGTATCCTACTTATTTTTGCATAGCAGAACATTTCTAAGCAATATTTTCTGCTTAAGCAGCTCTATGAAATTGGGCCCAGGCCTTTTATACATGTTAGCAAGATAATCTCCCTCAGTCTCCTTGACCGAATTTCATGAAGCTGTTTAAATGAAAATGGTGCTTAGCAAATTTTTCTGCTAAGCAAAAATTAGCAAGGAACCAGTCACAAACAATATACATTACACAGTATTTTGGCAGGTAGCCTGCTTCCGCTAAGCAAGATTTCTCTGTGCTATGCTATTGTTGTGTGTAATTAACAGCTTTATGGAATTGAGAAAATTGTTTTTTGTTAACAGCATCTATGCAGATACAAGAGAGAAGTTAAGCGAGTTACAGTCAGAGAGAGACACCCAAACAAACACAGTCAGGCAGCAGCTGAGAGATCTTCAGTTTGCGGCAGAGAGGGAAGACAGGCTCAAGAAAGAACTCGAGGTACTAGATATGCAAATTCAGGCTCTGGCAAATTCTTCACCACGACTTGCAGGGTGTTCTGCTCCGGCTGAAAATCTGCGTGTCTTTTTGTTTGTTGAAAGAGAAGTCCCCTGGATCCACTAAGCGAAAGTTGTAGTTGTTCAGCTGTTGTAAAAGTTCTTGATTTTATGTGGTAGTTATTGATACAAAATGTAAAATTTCTCATATGACCAGTGCAGTATCTTGCCCTGGAAATGCCCTGGAAAGCACAAGGTGACATGGCCTGTATGATATGTCCTTACAGGTTGCCATTGGAAAGATTAAGACTCTTGAGGAGACGGTGGAAGCAGAGAGAGCTGCTCATCTGGAGTCCAAATTCAACTCGGAGCTCGTCCAGGTATGATACTCAATGATGAATGATGTTGTGATGTGGTCGAGCAGTTAAGAACACCAGACTTTAAGCTCTGGTGTTTCTGATCAGCAGAGCGCGGGTTCGAGTTCCGGTCGTGACACTTGTGTCCTTAAGCGAGACACTTAGCCATTATTGCTTCATCCTTCGGATGGGATGTAAAGCCGTAGGTCCCATGTGTTGTATCAATATCTATCAACACACATAAAAGAACCTAGAAACACTTATCGCTATGAGAAGGAGTTCGTCCGGGTGTTTGTGGGGTGGTTAGTAGCTGCAACCGACTCCCACAAGTTGGTGAGATGTTTCCGTAAAGATGCTTTGCCAACATCTATGATACAGATACAGATGGCCAATCAGGACGTTTTGTCTCACATCACATGACAACTACTTTTTCATGCATCTGACCTGTCATCAGGCCTGTGATTTATCAGCTTTTTTTTCCTGATTTCAGGATTTTTTTCCTTGACCACCCTTGGCCTTCAGATTTTCTTGAAAGAGGCTAGCTCACCGTCATGGAGACGAAAGACTCGTCTCTTATAATGATCAAACCTGTAGATTTCTATCAGTGGTGATGTAAAGACTCTATGAACCTCTGAAATGAAACATCCTCTTTCTTCAGGGAGTTTCATCTCCAAACCAAGAAGATTATTGTTATCCAATTTTTCAGTACAATCTCATAAAACATTGAGTGTTTGGTCGGCTAGTGATAAAATGCTACACAAAAA
This sequence comes from Marthasterias glacialis, assembly GCA_911728455.2. Lineage (NCBI taxonomy): Eukaryota > Metazoa > Echinodermata > Asteroidea > Forcipulatida > Asteriidae > Marthasterias > Marthasterias glacialis. The sequence goes on from OU452230.1 coordinate 8,082,325, forward strand.
CATTAATTGTTATAATAGTATATTATTTTGTAGTGTGTCCTGGCTAAGTGGTTAGTGGATCGGGCTCAAGTCCTGGTGGCTAAGGGTTCGAATCCCGGTCATGACACTTGTGTCCTTGAGCAAGACCCTTAAACACTTAACTATAATTGCTTCAAATAGGGGAAGAGACGGTTATGTTTGTCTCACAATGGATTAATTTACCCCCTCCCTGTTCTTAGCTGTGCTGTGAAGAGACTTGTGTTTATATCTCACCTAGTCATGTTTCTGTGCATTGGGGCAGGTTTTTATCCCTTCAAAAAAGTGGCCCACACCCCGAGTGGCCTTTGGGCCTTGTAATGGGCGAATTGCATAAAAATAAAAAGTAATACAAAAAATGTATTATTACAACTATTAAATATTCTGCTTGAGAAAGACATCAACAGGCAGCTTTGATTGACATCTGGAATTCAACTTTAATTTGACAGCTCAGAGTGAGAGATCTGCAAGGTGCTCTGGAGGTTAAGCAGTCTGCTCACTCAGAAGTAGAACATAATGTAGAGATTATGATGCAGCAGTTGAGGTAAGTTTATAACATTTCAAAATTTTTCTGAACTCAAACACTGGCACAGATGAAAGAGAGTCCACGGAGACCCAGGCCAATGGGAAACTTTTGGGAACACTAGGTGGCAGCAGTCTTACCAGGTACATCCATTTTTCTTGGAAATGTGCACACGCCTAGAACTACCCATACAATGGAAATTTACTTGGTAAGTCTGCTGCCACCTAGCATTTCAGTGTCTCCAGTTGCCCTTTTGTATAAGCTTGTTTTATTTGTTATCAAAATTCACACCAGGAGAGTTTCTTTTTTCTTCCTTTAGGGATCTTGAATCAGGACTTGAGGAGGAGAGGAAAGCTGCAAGTGACTTCAAACAGCAAGTCAACAGGTTGGTCTAATTTTGTTCTAAAAAAATTCAGGCCTCTGATTTGTCTAATCCTAATTTCAGAATTGTTTTTTAATAGACATTCTTTTGACTAAAAACTTTCTCAAAGATTTGATTTTGTGTCAACCAATTATTAGCAAGTTCGCACTTGGACCATTTGTCAACTGGAGGCCGATATTGCCTGGTACCCATCACATGTTTTTTGTTAGCATTACGAGTACCAGTTAATATCAGCCTCTAGTCGACGAATAGTCCTTGTGTGAACTTGGCCCTAGTTTTCCATTTGTAATGAGGTAGAGAGTCTTTATTATCCATTACTTTATCGCCCTGGAAGTTCAGGAAGTTTTCATCTCTCGACCAAGAACAGACCACAACCCTTCTTTTAGGTTTCTTAATTTTCATGCAGTCCTTTGTACTTTATGCGTGCGGACCCACCCAGTCTATGAACCACATCATCTTCGGACATCCAAACAACCCTGCTGGCCTTGATGACGCTATTGTTAACTGGCTCTCCTCGGACCTGCCAGTCTAGATGATTGATGGTGACCATACAAATAAACAATCCACTTTATGCTGTTGATATGCATACAAGAAATTCCACAGACAGTTTTTCCCCCCAAAAACATGTTTAATTGTTTTCCGAGTGAATGACAGTTTGATTTATAGTTTTTGCTGTAGGATAAATAGTGGGCTGCGACCACTAGAGAGAGCAGATTTCAATTTTACAAAGAGCTCAGAGTGATCTTAAGATGGGTATTAATCTTAAATGCTGATCAAAGTGTGGTGTCACATTACAAATCACTGTGGGGATATTGACAACTCTTCTCAAAGGGTGTGCACAACATTAGTAGAGTTGAACAAATAAATGTTCACACATTTTGCACATAAATTAAATGGTATAAATATGGTCATGGACGAAAACTTCCCTTGAAATATTGTTGATAGAAATTTATTTTATTTTTTTGAGGAATGAGTAAAACATTTTGTTGTGATCTTGCGAGACCAACACTTGATGTTTGAAATTAGTAACAACATATAGTGGGGGTTTTCCCCACTATTTTCTCATGATTCCGATGACCGATTGAGCTTAACTTTTCACAGGTTTGTTATTTCATGTACATGTTGGTTCACATAAAGTGCGGACACTGGTCTTTGAAGATAACCAACGTTGTCCAAGTGTTTTAAGATGAATCTTAGTGCTTTGTGAAATTGAGCTCAGACAAACCAAAGGCGTGTTTCCTGTACTGCACTGACTTACAAGAATGTTTAATGTTGTAACTATCTGAGGGGTTTATGAATTACAGTCTGAGCAGAGAGAATGAATTGATCAAGCAACAACTGAGCGCTGAGATTGACTCCAAGAGGACGATCATCTCCAACCTCTCCACCCAGCTAGAGATTCACCAGAAAAACTTTGATGAGCTCAAAGAGGAACTAACCAAGGTAAATATGGCCCTTTGATCGGGTAGGATCTATGAGAGGCTTGGTGGGAGCAGATTTATCAGGGTGTTGTTATATCATTTCACTCTGGATGGATTGTAAATCTGTAGCAGCTGTGTGTTAAAGAACGCATGTTAAAGAACCCAGTACAATTATCGTTAAGAGAAAGGGGTTTGCCTCTGTGTTTCTGTCATGATGGGCTGCAAAGTGCCCCAAAACAGCATGTTGTCACCATTACGAGGCACTACATAAACAGGTCTCATTACCTGTCAGCAGCCACTTTGAAACGCTCATAAAAACAAAAACATAAAACAAGTATAATGAATAAGACTTGAAGGTCTGCATGGCGGGAATACAACAAATAAGGATTTGTGGTGACACCATGTGGTTTAAATCTATTTTTGAGTTGATGTGGTGCCGAAGGAACCATTTGACTCAACCTTTCAGACAGTATACTCTGTCCATCGTCAGGTGTCTCATGACGATGGACAAAGGGTATACTGTCCGAAACGTTGAGTCAACCGGTTCCTTCGGAACCACATATGGAGTTTTTATTTTACAGTTTTACAATGTAATCAATGTAAGATAATTGCTTGGAAAATTTGTATTTTTAATGTATTGAAATAATTTTGTACTTTCAAAATTGGAATTAGTATAGTATCGTGCCCTCTTGCTGTCAAAAATCTGGCTTATTGCAAGAAGAATTTTTCATATATTCTGAACTGCAGGCCAAGAAGCGTCAACTGTACATGGAGGAAACATACGGTGGTAGCATGAGAGAATTGGAATTGCTCCTTCACAACTTCCAAATCAACGGGGAGACCAGCACGACCAAGAAGGGAAAGAGCAAGAAAACAGCAACTCAGAAGAACGAGAACTTGTCACCGATGCTTGTACTGGAGACGTTACGTCACACATTGAAAGATTACCAGAATAGAGTGGATAGCACCTCACAGGAGGTAAAGTAAATTGTTGTTATTAGTGTGCAACAAGAAACTCACTGTACCACTTTGCTACCGTCACGTTAACAGTTTTTCCAATGGTTGCAACTTTTATTTGAGTACCTGAAACCACCTTAAAGTGTTTTAACATATGCATGGACATGCAGGCTTTTACTGAAAACAATTTGATTTGATTAGTATTATTAATTTTTTAATTCCTCTCAAATTTGAATCAAAAAATGAACGTAAAAAAATGCAGATAATTTTTTCCGCACATTTTTGAATAAAATTTGAGGATGATTTAAAAAAAAATTTAAAAATCAACAGATGAATAAATTCAACTTATTTTCAGTATAAGCGTGCATGTTCATTCATTTGTTGGAACACATTTTGGGTGGTTTCAAGTACTTAACAAAAATATTACAACTATTGGAAAAACTGCTAACGTGACGGATGAAAAGTGGTGCCCTTTATTGTGTTTTATTGTCATTAAACATTTTAAGAGATCATGGATTTCTGTATGGTCATTGCCATTTGCCCAGACGGGCTGGTTTTTGCTGTTTTTTTTTTACCCTTTTGATAACAAAAGGGGTGTCTCTTCTCCTTTTTGATTCACTGAAAATGAATAATTTAGGCACCCTGATTTTGAATTTTCAGAAATTTTGGACACATACTAACTTATACCATCTTTAGAAAATACCCTATTCTAGTGGAAACTTCAGCAAAAATATAGCAACTTGGTTTGGAGCTAAGAAAGATCAGATAGGTAATTAATAATAATGAACAAGACTTGCCAAACTGGCTTGTTTTTTTAACCATATACAGGCAGAAGATTTCTCAGGATTTTTCCTGATTTCAGGATTTTCTCAAAACCTCCTTGAGCCTTCAAGTTTTCTTGAAAGAAGTAAAGCAGTCACCAAAGGGAGAAAGAAATAGTCCACATTGTGTCCAAACCTGTAGTTTTTGTATTCCTGCTGATGCACATGGGTCTGTAAACCTCCTGAATTGTAACATCTGGGAGGTTCCGGGTCTAGAATAAGGGGGAACCCAGACCTGCAAGCCATTTTCGGGAATTTTCACAATTGGCAAATCTCATCCCTGCATATAGCTGTCCAGAATGAAATCTAGATGCGAGAAGATGACGAGTGAATGCGAGTCGTATAAAGAGGTTACATGGACAAGAAGCCAGACTATGCAGGTAGGTAACATACAAATATTGACTACTTCGAGTGCTATGGTTAAAAGGTGATTCTGAAGCCGAGGGAAAATAGAATGCTCTGGGGATCACTAAGTGGGTCGTATTTTTAACCATAGCCTGAGTTATAGCCGTCAATATTTGTTTTATAACCCCATTGTTTTAATTGTTTTATAACCCCATACATATATTATGGCTAGTCGTCTTAGAAGAAATTGCTATTGCCATGAGTATAGTATATTGGTTGCCATGGGATAGTAATTTGGTTGCTATGGGTATAGTGCATCATGTTCGTGTGGCTTTCTTAGTAAAAATAAGACATATCATGTGACGCGCTCTTCGCTAATCATAAGGCAGAATCTTGTAAGGAGTGTCATAATAATAATTGTAAACAATTTTGATGTAATTTACATGGTATAAAGATGGTCATGATGGGAAACTTCTCTTAAAATATTTTTACTTGAAATGCAAATGGTTTTTGAGGAAATGAGTAAAATTAGTTTTGATTACGCGAGTCCAAAACTTGATGTTTGAAAACAATGAAAACATATGCTTTTTTCCCACCTATTTTCTTTTGACTCTGATGATCAATTGAGCTGAAATGTTCACAGGTTTGTTATTACTCGTATATGGTGGTTTACATAATGTGTAGATACTGGTCTTTTAACAATAACCGATGTTGGATTGTATACTCAGTGCTTTCGAGTCCTGTGGAAAAAAATCCACAGGCAACTCGGGTGGGATTCGAACCCACGACTCCCGCATGACTAGAGCAGATGTCTTAACCACTAGACCACCGAGCACGCCCGGTGACGAGGGGCCAGTTCGAATCCGGTATTAATAGCGGCAGGTACCACAAACAATTAGATTGATGTTAATATGGTTGCCTGTGGATTTTTTTTCCACAGGACTCGAAAGCACTGAGTATACAGTGCTTATCACACATCGGTGAAAGGCAAGTTGAAATTTATTTTCTTTCCCCCGATGCAAATATTAACATCTATCTAATAACCGATGTTGTACACATGCTTTTTAAGGATCTTCAGAAGAAGTTTGCTGCCAGCTGTAAGGAGCTGGAACAGCTCCGTCATCAGCTGAGTGAGAGTCAGTCTCAAGTGACTACTCTCAAGATGGAGGTCCAGCGAGCAACTCACGAGGAGGAGACGGAGAAGTCTCGGGCAGCTCAGATGATGGAGGAGTTCGGGAGACGGATTAAGGAGAACCAAGATGAAGAGGAGGTTAGTAAGATCAGACCTGGGTTCGATTTCACAAAGAGCTGAGATTGATCTTAAGTTATGTATCAATCTTTAGTGCTAAGCAAAGTGTGATATCACAATGCAATTCACTATGGTGATAATTAACAACCCATCTTAAGATGAATCTCAGTGCTTTGTGAAATCCAGCCCCGGTATTTTGTTTCTTGTAAGGGCAAGGCTGTTTGTCCTTAATAGGAAATTTCAACTGGAATATTTCAAGGGGCATGTAGGCAATGACCAGTGGCACCAAGGAAATGACCAGGGGTACTAAGGCAATGGCCAGGGGCAAGGAGGCAATGACCAGGGGCAAGGAGGCAATGACCAGGGGCAAGGAGGCAATGACCAGGGGCACCAAGGAAATGACCAGGGGTACTAAGGCAATGACCAGGAGCAAGGAGGCAATGACCAGGGGCAAGGAGGCAATGACCAGGGGCAAGGAGGCAATAACCAGGGGCACCAAGGAAATGACCAGGGGTACTAAGGCAATGGCCAGGGGCAAGGAGGCAATGACCAGGGGCAAGGAGGCAATGACCAGGGGCAAGGAGGCAATAACCAGGGGCACCAAGGAAATGACCAGGGGTACTAAGGCAATGGCCAGGGGCAAGGAGGCAATGACCAGGGGCAAGGAGGCAATGACCAGGGGCACCAAGGCAATGACCAGGGGCAAGGAGGCAATGACCAGGGGCACCAAGGCAATGACCAGGGGCAAGGAGGCAATGACCAGGGGCAAGGAGGCAATGACCAGGGGCAAGGAGGCAATGACCAGGGGCACCAAGGAAATGACCAGGGGCACCAAGGCAATGGCCAGGGGCACCAAGGAAATGACCAGGGGCACCAAGGCAATGGCCAGGGGCACCAAAGCAACGACCGGGGGCATCAAGGCAATTGCCTCCACGAAGTATTAGGCCTTGAATCAATGGTTTTCATTGTATGGATGTGCCAACCTGATTGCTATGTCATTGGTTAATTTAGTTGAACACTGATAATGATTGGGGATCAGGTTGTCTCAGTGGTTTCTTTCCCTGCCTTTCACCTCTGTGGACCCCGGTTTGAATCCCATCTCAGCCCTGGAGCCCAGCATGTGGATTAGGTTTTCAGTCCCTACCTGATTGCGTGGGTTTACCCCATTTGGGGTTTTCCTCCCACATCTAAAACTGAACATTTCCTCTCGTTTTCTATGCATCCTGTTACTGGCGCTAGTTGTGCTGTAGGATGTGTAATGAAATAAATAAATACTAGTGGCACTAGCCTACATCATCACTTGGCAGCTCGTGGAGGATTTGCTCTGAACTTTTTCAATGACTAGCCAGTGGGACCAGTCAGCTTGTCATGTCACAAAACTGCTTTTTGAATTTTTGCGTAATGTTTTTGTGCACTTTTTGATAAAAGCACAACATTTAGTTCAAAGGTAGCCTGATACATTTTGACAGAATTTTCATAATGGGACATAAAAAAATGCCAAGAGGTTTGGAGTCAATAGACCGAACTATTAAGCTCCGCCCCCTTACATGTTGACCAATCCCAGCCTTGGCTATGCCACCGAAAGTCCGACAAAAGTCTGACTTGATAAAATCCTATTGGAAAATGTAAACAAGCATGCGCGTACTTATAACGCGCACGTTCATCTAGTGCAGTGTGGCATTGAAGAGACGCACATTGTGCTGCCAATGTGTACAGTGGTGATGTAGCCAATGCTGTGATTGGTCAATATATTTAAGGGGCGGGGCTTAATGGATCGGTCTATTATCGAAGTGCTGTTTTTAACCAACAGAAACGAAGGATTTACCTACACAGTCTATATCAACGCATCATGGCTGGACGCGTGGTCTTAGACCCCAAGGAACCGATACTTAGTAGCTTCACATGGGAAGAACTCAGCATTGCTGTTCAGGACCAGATAGTTGGCTTGATGACTGGGCTCAACCGGGCTAATGAGAGGGTAAGTTTGTTTAATGATTGGGCTGAAGTGGGTATAAGAGGGAATAACTGGGTTTATCAACTAGATTAGAAAACTGTTTTTGTATGTGGTGTTGATGTTTCTTGCATGGAAAATTTTTGCACACAACTTCAACTGTACCATCATTTCAAATCGAAACAAAATGTTAACAAAGTGATTAAAAATAAACGAAAACATACCTTTGACCGATAATTCCTTTAGTACTTACAGATAACAATTAAATTGTTTTTAATGTACAAGTCATTTAAAATGCGGGTATTTTATTTTGTTTAAAAACGTAGCGAAAGTAGGCAAGGTCACCATTGCTGTATATATTATTGTGTTCAAAATGCATTGTACAGTGAGTTGATGGCCAGGTGGTTTTGGGCAAAGCTTAAAGAGTACCGAAGGCGCAAGATGGGGAACTGGAGCTCTATCAATTGTTGGAATGTGAAATACACATGGGCGCCATTTCAGCAAGTAAATGTTTTGTTTCCCATTGATAGCAATGGTCATTGTCTGCACTGATCTGCACTGATCTATTGTTGTATCAAAACAGTTATTTGCTGAAAGGCAACCAGTGGGATTTCACATTTCAGCCCGAGTTCCTCATCTTGTGCCTTCGGCGCTCTGTAATCTTTGGTTTTGGGCAGTTCAGTGAATAAATGGATTTAAAGGGGTAACGCTGGAGACTGTAAATTCTTAGTAACAACAAGAAATCCGTGCATTGGTCATGCCAAGTATGATTTTCATCCTTTAGGTATCTCATTTTGAGACAGTGATACATAACAAGGATGAGCTCTTGAGGGAGGTGCAACACTCCCATGAGGAGAGCTTGGAGAGACTGGCTGATGCAGGACGAGAACGAGACAGGGAGAGGCAGAGACAGAGAGCAGAGCTGGAACAACAGTTCAGCCAGCAACTGGCAGACCTACAAGTCAAATCACAAGTATGTTGTTTGATGAATGCAGTGTGTTTGTTTTATTTGTATTCAGGCATGCAACTTTTCAGCGGATCAGCTGATTTCCTCTTTTTTCTTCATTTTTGGTGTCATAGAAAATTGAAAAACACTGTACAAAATTATGGGTGTTTGGCCATTTCCTCTCTTTTTTTAACTTCCAAGTTGCATGCCTGTTGTATGGATCGTGTTCGACCTATCAGTAAAAGTCAAAAAATGGTTTCTGTGGTTAGTTTTGGTAAATGTAAACATCAAGTAATCTCCACACTGTTTCAGAAAACTCAAACACTTGCCGACCAGGCCTGGGAGAAGGCACGCTTGACTGGGACAGTGAAGCAAGGTCTTGAAGCGGAGTGCGCTGAGCTTCAAGCCGAACTTTCGCGGGCTCAGCAGGAGCGCTCGTCTCTCCTCTTGGCCTGCTCACTTCTTGCCGGATCTCTCCTGCCGATGTTCTCAAGAGTCAACCAGCTAGCGGCTCAGAGGAGCTCATTAGAGGATCAAGTCAATCAGCTGGAGACGATGAGGTGAGCTTGGCATACATACACCTGTAGAGGGTATATCATCAAGGGATCAGGCATGTGAAACTCAACTTAAAACAAAAACTGTGATTGATCTAGCATGCATTACAGCTGGCTGGGCCATTGATTGACTGATTGACAGAAACATTTATTTCATACTGACTCAACAAATAAAATACATTAAGCAAGTAATTAATCAATATATTACATTACAATTATTAAACTGAATTATATATACATGAGTCAATATGTAGGAAAACAGTGAAGTCAACAATGTTACTTTTGTACTTTTCCCTATTTGACAGACAATTCAGACACACACATACAGATAGGCTGACAGCCGGAACCAAACAAAAAAAGACCGAATAAAATATGAAATTATGATGAAATTACAAATGTGTATCTAACAGGTAGTTTTTAAGTGTTCTTGAAAATGTATCAATTGAAGCAGGTTGCTTAAAATGCCACTCATGCTCAAATGCTTTTGGTCAGCAGGCTTGGAACGTAATGTTTCTTCTGCTTCTGCTCAGTTACTGGCAGGACTATATGCCAGGTGCAAGCAGGGGGTCGTATGGGACTGTTTATACTATTTGAGAAAGTTCTGTTTGAAATCCAGTGATAGTTGCCGATTGGGTTGCAGATTCCGGTCATTGGTTCCAGTCTTTTGATTGTTCGCAGGAAAAAAACAAAGTACTTGTAGATGTTGAGACGGGCAGATGGTACTTGGTAATTTGAGGAATTATTTTGTCGGAGGCAATGCCGGGTTACAAGTGTTAGGTACTGGTCACTGGGAATGTTGACAATTACATTGTTTACGCAAGAGGAACATAGCCTGTACTAAAACAGAGAGCTGCATTTCATAAATGTTGGCTGTTTTGGTGGCGGGTTATTTGGGTGCAGACTTGCCAGGGAAGTATGGGGTGGGATTTTCAGGCTATAGTTGGCATAGGCGTTTTATGCACATTTTGAATGCACAGACACTGACCTACGTGTGGTATCACGGTGTGACAATGGATCCCTCTTCTCAAAATTGACCCGCTTCTTTTTTTCCCTTTTTTTTTCTCAGTGTTTTTGTTGAGAAGCGAAAAACAAATTTTTTATTTTAATACATGTTAATTTTTGCATCAGGGATAAAAAACATTATTTGTGTTTTTGCCTTTACACCGATGTGTGTTAAGCACTGTATACCCGATTCCTTTGAAAAAAGTCCACAGGCATATTCCTCGGGTGGGATTCAAAACCACGACCCCCCACCATTCTAGAGCAGATGTCTTACCAACTAGACTACCGAGATTGCCCGGCAGCTAGAGGCAGTTCAAATCATAAAAACACAAATTACATTTTTTATGGAAATGATTAAAGGAACCTTTAGCATTTGAGCATTGAATAGAAAATGCTACAAAAAACATTTGAGAACCCAACATTGGCAAAGTATGTAAATCTAAATAAAGATGTCAAGTCTCCACACTACTGAATGGGGACCTCATAAGAAAATACTCAAAATCATCATTTCTCAAACAAAAGCTCGGTCTTGGTTCTGCTTGACTTTATTTTCTAAAGAGAAAGAGAAAAAACTTCTTTTGTTTGTATAAACAAAGTCTAATTTCTCAGAGTTACTAAGGTAAGAATTCAGAACCAGGCACAATCAATATAAGTTTCATGGCGCTTTAGCTGGTAATATATTAAGGTCGCTTCTGTGAAGTAAAGTTTACTTGTTTTTATCCAAAATGCTGTTCTTTATTAAGAAAAAGAAAAATTGAAAATTGAAATGAAAATGTTGAATTGATCAGTTCTTTGAATTGATTTGTCTTTCAGAAAGCAAGCTGCCGAGCTAGCCACTACACTGTCCATGGAGGTGGAAGACTTAAAGAGAGAACCACAGAATGGTATCGCCGTCCTCAGGAACCCTGTCATGTTGTTCAGAAAAGCTGCCATTGCAGTCATGGCTGCAAACAGGTAAATCTAGTTTCTTTTTTTGTAAACATTGACTGTCATTTTATACATATGGCCATGAGTATGCGAAGATTTCAAAAGTGCAGGCAACTCATTTTGTTTTAACCAGTTGTTGCCGGGGATCTTCCATATTTTCCCGTCCACCCTGATGGGATTATTTTTCTTTGAGAGTACCGCTGGCACAAAAAAACTGGTAGAACACAATCTCCTTGAAAGTGGGGCTATTAAACATGTTGCTAAGGGCAGCCTTAAGCCCGGTTCATACTTCACGTGAATGCGAACACGAAGCAAATTTGACGTCACTCTCCTACATTCGCAGTGAATTTCGCAAGAAGTTGAACACATTTTAACTGGGGCGAACTGTTTGTCGTGAATTTGTGACATCAAATTCGCTTTGCCTTCGCATTGGCGTGAAGTATAAACCAGGCTTAATGCTTCAACTCATGTTAACGTGGTAATACAGCTGCAACCGCTTAATCGGAAACAACCTGACAGCTTTTCAAACTGCAATATTTCCAAAGATGGTACAATGTCAATCTTTACGCTGAGTGAGCATTCAGATCAAGCCTTAAAACTTATTTTTGTCAGATGTGATGCCCCATGCCAGAATCGGGCACTTCTTTGAAATAGTGAAATTAAAAGTGAAGACGACTGAAACAGCAGCCTTGATATTAATGTGATGTGGGATCTTAAACATTCTATAAGTTACTGGGAAAAACATTAAAGGCCTAAATTATGTTATTTGAAAGATCTAATTCTCATCTTAAATGATCTACTTGATGAGCATGTAAACCCAGTTTTTTTTTTAGTGTTGGCTGGAATGGAGTGTCACAAATCGTTTGTGTTTTCACGAAGCGACGGGCATATACCCGTCGCTTCGTGAAAACACAAAAAGCGTCATTTCGTGATGCCCGTCCTTTTCATAATTTCTCGAATAAATCATAAATAAATTGATGAATTGATCATATAAAATTCACATTTGATGAAAGTGTAACTCATGATAAATCACAGGAGGAAAGTACAGACTTAAAAGAATAAGCATTGTGCTTTTGTTTTTGCAGTTTTGAAGTGTGATGATGCTCTTGTGTGATTATCTCCAAACACGATTTTTTCCCAATTTGACATGCCCGTCCCTTCGTGAAAACATTGACGAAATGATCACCACTCCCATGTATTGAGTATCATTTCTTGTTTGTTCTTGTGTTATCTTTGATTAGATTGAGTCATTTAGGTCGATGTAGCTGTCGTCTCTTCACTGCAGTAGATAACCCATCTGGTATTCATTCCATTCCTGTATGTCTTGGTCATCCCAAACCACCTCAGAGACAGTTTGCTGGTAAGAAACCAACGTTATCTTTACTTTTGTAAAACCACCCAGTTCAGTTTATAGAGATATACATCCAGCTCCCCCCCCCACAACTCCTAAAACAAAAACCTAAAAACCAACAAACAGATAGAGATGTATTTTGTAGTTGAACCATTCTGTAACTAGTGCACAACTTGTCATCTTTTTTTTACAAACAAATGTGTCAAAAATCTCAAAATTTTGCTAATCGATTTTTGTAGAAATTCTTGATGTACTCAATGCTGTTAACAGTTTCACGAAGTATCAGGACATACTACGTAATAGTTTCAGAATTACAATAGTTAGCATAATCAACAAATCATATATTTTCTGTTTTTTTTTTTTTTTTTTCTCGAAGTGACAAATCAAAATTTGCCACTTTGATCCGTCAAAACACAGTGCTGGCACAGTGCCAAAATGGGCATGTTTTGACTTTTGCATTTTTGTGAAGTGACAATCCAATCATTTTGCATTTTTACGAAGTGACAAACTAAAATATGCATTGGGTTGAACATAGTGCTCTGCGGGCAGGTCTGTTTTGTTTTTGTTTTTACGAAGTTTTTATTTGTGTTTAGGAATTCATAACTCATCAGAACAGTTGCAAGATACCGACAGTTTTGTACGACTGAAGAATTGATCTTTATTTTGATAGTAAACTTTTAAAGAAAAAGTAGTAAATAGTCTTTTAAACAAAAGTTTGAAAAATAGTTCAACTTCAACGTGATTAAAAAAAAACACGTATTTTTGGCTGCGAGGCTACTTCGTCACTTCATAAAAGCAGCAAGATTCACTGAGAGAAACCAAATAGACTTCATCCAGGAGATCTTTATACAATAATTACATTAAGAAAACAAGAAGTAGATTGTGCAAGTCTTGATGCTCTTCAAACACTTTTGGAACCTTAAGTTCCTGTGTGTATTGCTTTATATTGTGAAGAATCTTTTTTTTTACCTAGTGCCATTCGTCTTTTTAATTAACTTTTTTACAAGGTAATCAGCCATATACTTGTTTAGACAATGTGTTCATCCTTTCAGAAGTCCCCTTTTGACATTCTCTTTTTATATTGAATGTTTTTTAGTGCACACCTGGAAAACAATTTTTTAAACTGTGATGATATAAATACAATTGATTTGAATTAAATTGAATTGAAGAAAAGAAAATCACTCACTTAACGCACAAGACTTTCAGTCTTTAACGCACAATCTTTAGTGTGGTGGTAATGACAATATAAAACAATTTTGAACCTAATCACAGCAAAGCAAGTCTTGACGGAAAAACTGGAAATTCGAGCTGCAAAAGATTTATTTGAGGTGAAGTGTTTGCTGCAAACCTACGTGTAGGAAATTTCATTCAGTTATATTTCGCCAAGGAAGAGATGACCTAGTTGCTAATGAACTACGCTCTAATCATGAGTGTGTATTTATTTGATTTAGGTTTGAGCTCAAGTCAAGACAATCAGAACCACAGGAGCTACGTTGAGAGACACTTATCAAAATGGTTTTCTGGCAAGTTGCTGCTCTCTGCTGTTGTAGATTCCTGTGCAGAGCTGCAGGAGGTACTAGGTAAGACAGCTCTGTTTTTTGGTGTGATTGTGTGTAAGTGTTTTGTACAGATATTTACAGGGTTATGATTTGTCAGAATTTTACCTGATTTCAAAATGTTTTTTTTATAGAACTCTCTTTGTCTTCAAATTCCCTTGAAAGACATTTACTTAAACAACCAAAGGAAAAAAAGACATGGCCTTATATTGTCTCTAAATCTCAAGTTCTGACATTTATTTGTCAGCATTTTCCAGTTTTTTTGTATAATCACATCCCATGGTGATTGTATTAGTTATTGCTTTCGGCATATCAGCAGGCCCATCATCGTTACCAATAGTGACTGTTTTCAGTATTAAATCAAGGCCCAATTTCATGGCTGTGCGGAATTCTCTGCTTAATGTTACCAAAGGGTAAGCGATGAATTGCTGCGCTGTGGAAGCAGAGAATGCTTTGTAACATGCTTTACGCCTGCTCACAAACAAAAAATCCTCGCTAACGTTTCGGTTAGGGTTGTGCGGATTTTTATGCGTCGGTTTAAGCGCAGATTTGTATGCTTCAGTAAGAGCCAATTTTTGGAGTACAGTAAGTAGAGCCATGGAATTCAGCCCTGATGCCGGAGTGCCCACCAACACAAATGATACTTGTCATCTTATTTTTGTCTAGATCCGTCCAGCCATTCTCAACCTCAGGTCATCACCAATGCCGCCAAGTCTTGCTTCGTCAAACTCATGTCCAAGTTGAGTCCCATCTTCCAGACGTCACCCCTTCAGCCCTCGAGGAGTTCCTACGGGAGCAGAGATAAAGGGATGCTAGTCCGACTTCTTGGGTATGGTTTGAGTCAAGGGATTGCTCACTCAAGCATAGATGGAAAGAACACCTTGGGATCATCAAAGGTACAAAAAAATACTCTTTAAAAGTTTGCAATTTGGGAATACAATTCATAGATGTTTTGGGATGCACAAAAGACCTTTCTTTTGCAAAGTCACAGCTTGAGTTTTTGCCAACCAAGATGGAGAAACTACGGAGAGCCATCAATGCAAAGCAAAAACAGATAATCATAGTTTGCAAAAATGTTACACAAATATTCTAAAATTGTTTAGAATTTGTTTGAAACAAACCAACCAATAATGGGATGTATTTTCTTTAAACAGAAAGTTTGCAAAAATGTTGAATTTTGTCACAATGTCTGTCAACAAGAATTTAATGTTTTGCTACATTTGTCCGTCCATGCTAACCAGCGCGGTTTGTTTATGAACAATAGAAACGTCTATAACTTTTATTTGAATTTGAGACTTTTGGGGACACTAGGTGGCAGCAGACTAAAATTGTTCTTGGAAATGTGCGCATGCTCAGAACTACTTATACAATGTAAATTTACCTGGTATGTCTGCTGCCACCTAGGGTCCAAAGTCTGTCATTGAACACTTCTTACCTCTTTGATGAAATTGTTTTGAATAACCCTTTTTCCTTTTACAGCAGATAATGGGCTGCTTGCAGCGTAACATCATCTGTTTCACTCAGCGCCTACACACTGCGGAGATAGAGAGACGGTCCCTCAGGGTGGAGGCAGCAAAGCTCAGACAAGAAAACACCCAGCTACGACTTGAGAGCGACCGCACTAAGGGCATGGAGAGTGAGATCACACAACTCAGAGATATTGTAAGCATTTCTAGATGAGCTATTGCCCCAAAAACCACAGTTTTAAGTAACCATTGCCAAATTTCATACAGCAAGTACATGTATTCAGAAACATGTGCTTTAATTGACCCAATTTACCCAACATCACAACCCTTGATAAATCTTATAAAACATAATAATTTTGTTTTACAAGAAGGCATTTTGCTTTCTGGCATTATCGAGCTAATGTTCACCTACAGGATCCAACTTTTCAGCCTTCATGTATCATAGAGCAATGGTTCAGGTTGGCTCAGTGGTTTCTTTCCCTGCCTTTCACCTCTGTGGATCCAGGTTCGAATCCCAGACCGGAGCCTGGCATGTGGATTGGGTTTTCAGTCCCTACCTGATTCCATGGGTTTTCCCCCATTTGGGGTTTTCCTCCCACTTCTAAAACTGAACATTTCTTCTCGTTTCCTAATCACCATCCTGTAATTGGCGCTTGCGCTGTTGGATGTGTAATAAATAAAATAAATTAAAAAAATAAAATAAAATAAAACTAATACAGCTTGCACCATCAGGGTCCAGATGAGGACTTTACAAAGCATTAGGACCAGTCTTATCTCGAGTTAGGACGAGTAACTCTCCTAACTTGTAGAACAAGTCATGGGTTAGGACTAGTCTTAAGTTAGGACTAGTTTTGTGAAATCCACCTCAGCTTATCCTGAAGACGATCAGAGCATACTGTTTCAAACCTCAAGATGTTACACCACCGGTTCTTTTCAGAACCACCACATCTTATAAGAGAAATTCATGTACATGGTGTCTAGCAAGGTTTGTGGAGACATCATGTACATGAAATACTCTCTCTATGAGTTGTTGTGGTTCTGAAAAGAACCGGTAGTTTTGACAACTCAGAACCACCACAACTCATGGAGAGAGTTTTTTATGTACATGATGTCTCTGCAAACCTCACTAGATTGTATTTTCACCGTGCAAAGTTTCAAATCATTTTCTCGTACATGGTGTTACTGCCAGCCTTGCTGGACTCATTTTGCTTGTTTTCCCCCCGTGCAATTTTCAAATTCTACCGACAAGTTCCTTCCTCTTCTTTCAGAGTCAAAACATGATCAAGAAGGAGAAATTTGACAGCATCTGTCAAGAACTGAGTAAGGCGTTGTCGCGGGAACAGCAAGCTCAGGAGTTACTGAATGAACAGAGCAGTCAACTGGAGGAGCTGGGGATGAGGTTGAATATGTACACCACGGAGGAAATAGAGAAGGATGCAACAATCACTGAGGCAGTCAAGGTAAAAAGCGTTCTGTACACTGACTTCTCTAGTTTTTTCCTGGATGGAAGCACTCTTCAAACTGGCTTGTGGTCGTTTGTGTTTATTGATTTCTTTGGAATGTTTTTGGTAATGAAACCAAGGGATTTGAACTAAAAAGGGACTAGCACTGTATTCTGTAGAGCTAAAGATTCCTGTGCAGAGAAGATGTTGAAAAAAATGTCAGTTTTAGATGTTGCAGGAAAACCCCAAGTAAGGAAAAACACATGAAAATAAGGTAGGGACTTAAACACAAATAACATGCGAGGCTCCAGAAGAGTACATTCATTCCAATCCTCTAGTTCTCTACTTCTCAAAAAAAAAACAACACCTCATTCATCAGACCTTTGTAGATTTTATCAAATTAAGTGTTTAAAGGTCCCATGAATTATTTTTTTTTATTGGTTAAAAAAATAAAGTATGCCTATTATAGTATATCTTTACTTTTTTCACATTTTTTTACATGCGTATTAATTGTAGAAATAACGATTTCTAAAATTAGGGGGGTTGCCGTGCTCTGCCCACCCTTCCTCTTTAACATAAAATCTGTGATGTAGACAGTGGAACGGCTGACCAGGGCCATGTGTGTGACAATAACATACAATGCATTGTTGGCCACTCGGCACCAGAGCCGCCTTTGAAATGTTTTACCACAGCCTACGTCATGGATCATTGCGCAATCAGATGGCACACATTTTCGGGGCTCAATTAAAGTGTATTAACGCATAACAGACACATCAAAATAGTCAATACTATGTTTTGATAATTTCAAACCATATATTAAGCCACAAAAATGTTCCGTGGCAAAAAACCTCTTCATGGGCCCTTTAAGAAATCACTAAATTCTAGGATATGTTGCATGTTCATATGTGCTTATTTTTTTATTTTTTTATTTATTTTTTGGTAAATAAGCTACTTAATGTTTGGGGAAAATTTATTTGCAGATCACAGTATTTCACATGGATAACATTTCTCAGTACAAACTAGCATTTCGTCTACGGGTACACTCGATGTTCGATTGGTTAAGATATCTGCTCTAGAATGGCGGGGGTTGTGGGTTAGAATCCCACCTGAGTATCCTGTGGATTTTTCTGCAGAATTTGAAAAGCACAGAGTATGTGGTGTAAGGATAAAAAATAAATAAAAATAAACCCAAATAATAGGCTGAAATTAGTTTGTAAGTTTTTATTTTGGTCATCAGTCATGATTACTACCTGTAAAGTAACAATGTTTAGTAGGTTTACACCTTTCCTTCGATTTAACTTGATTATGCTCAATGATTTATCTTGACCTAAAAGGGTTTGTCCGAAGCCAAGATGGAGTTACGGCGTAAGGAGCAATCCATCCGTCAACTGAGCAAACAGTTGTCACATCTTGAAGAGGAGAAACGATCTCTTAAAGACGGGGTTCAAGATGTTCAAGATGTCTTACGCACCACTCACAAGTAGGTTCACATTCATAGAGGATACATTTTCTGTATGTAATTGTATAGTGTGGCCACGCAGTCTAGCATATTGAACTCAAGCTCTGGTGGCTGAGTCTTTGGAGTGTGGGTTCAAATCATGGTCGTGATACGTGTGTCCTTGAGCAAGATATTTAACTAGAATTGCCTCTCATCACCCAGGAGTAAATGGTGATCTGTGAGGGTAGAGATTGTTGCTATATATTATTTGCAACTTGTCTGCCCAATAAGCCGATGGTGCTGCATACTCATAAGGAGTTGAGATGGTTTTAGTCTGTGCGGTATATTTTATGCAGTTGTTGATGTTGTTTGACTTGTGGAAAGCTAGTGTTGATTTTTTTCTTCTTTTTCTTGATGAACAGAGAGAAAGACAAACTGGCAGCTTATCTGAGATCCATTCAAGCGGCTGTGGAAGAGACTAAGAGACAGCTGATTGGTCGATCAGACAACAGAACCATCGATGCAGCACTCAGACAGGTGAGCAATCTTTTAGTTTTTTTAGTTTTAATTTCAAGGCATATCTAGGCATTAACAGTACTAAGTGTGAAACCTGCACCACGCGCAGAAGTTAAATGAATTTTAAATTGGGTGGTTAGTACACCTAAACAGATTTGTAAAATATTATGCGGTTCTAATATCGTTCATCCCTTGTCTCTTCATTATGCATTATCGCGATCTGATTATGATTTACTGTACAAAATGACCAGTTGATAACAAAGTCGTGATGTTAGCAGATCACTGTAGGTCAAACAATACAGGTATGCAGAGCGATGTTTAAATTATAAGACCCATTTATATAGCATACAAGGTGATGCAGCATAATCTGCAGCCAACCAGGCCAGAAAACACCAGAGCAAACTCGTCCTCTGAACAATAAGTGTACCAGGTTCTTTTACTCGCCCAACACATAGGACCTAGGGCTTTTATGTCACATCCGAAGGATGAATTAGACATTTCCTCGGTTGAGAAACAAAATGGGCGATCCAATAAAGGGAATCTTTGTTCTCTTGGCATTGTCAAGTCAGGGTTTCTTTGTGCCAGCTGGACCCTCGAAGAAAAAGAATTCCAGCAATTCCGCCAAAAGAATCCCGCCAGGGGGACAGGACAACAACAAAAATAATCCCGGCGGCAACTGGTTAAGGAAGTGCCATTACCATCGGAATCATGTTTGCAGGTATACATTTTCCAAACAATCTGTGCATGTGGTTTGTTGTTACAGGTGTTGATTCAACCAGAGAGACATGGTATTGAAGGCATCAGTGCAGAGGTCATTGCAATCAAGGTCAGTTGTTATGTTATAAGAACACACCAAGGGAAGAAAGAAGTGCAGTACTTTTCATTCAGTGTGTCTTTAAGTTATGATACTACCAATAAGCCATTTGCAAGTTAGATTTGTCTGCTACAATGACTTGCTTAGTCACAAATTTGAATTCCTCAGACCATATCGACAGTTGCTATGTCATTTGGTTCGTGGCAAGTTTTTTTTTTATAGTAACCTCCAGATGGGCGAACCTTGGAGCAAGTTCAGGTGCTGACTTTTAGTCAATTTGTGATTTGAACCACGCATGCGTGATCTGTTCTTCACTCAAACGCATGTAGTCAAACGACTAGTCAATATAGTAAATTAGTAAGTCAATGTATGCTTGTATTTAGCAAGTTAGCACGTCATTTTCAAGTTCATTGTCTATGTTTCCCCCTCCTATTTTTATCTCTACGTGCAATAACTAACTAAATATTTCACTGCAAAGACAAATTATTGTCATATTCAACCAAATCCCTCTGTTATCGTTGAACTACTCATTAACTGTGGCGTAACACGTGAATTGACTTAAGGAACAGTGCTCCGGGGCTGGGTTGATTCAGTTAGTGGACTAGCTAGTCAAATCACGTAGCGTTCGGCTGACATCTAGAGCGACTATGGTTAAGTCTAGTCGACTCTTGTCACCCACCCGAACTTGCTCCTGGCTGTGACTTTGCAATAGAAAGGTCCATAGTTATCATAAAACAAAGTGAATCTTCTCTCTTTTTTTTTTCATTGTACATTTATTACTTTTTTTTTAAATTCCAGAATCTTATCGCCTCATTTGTGGATGCAGTGCAGACTTCATTGTCTCGACTGACAGCCTTAGAGACAGAAATCACATCTCACAAACAGCACATCATCACGTTGAAGGAGGAACTCAGTGCTGCCTGCAGAAGGGAGTACCCCGATGAGGAGGTGGCTAGTTTGTTTTTTCAATCTTATTACTTTTCAACGTGGTTTATTAAGTAATCATGAATGGCAACTACAGCTGAATTGCACATGATTTACATTACAAAGATATTTAAAAGGGAATTACAAAACATCACAAGAGGTTTAAAAAATTAAATAACATATATACAAAAGAATATAAGAAACACCAGGGCACCATAAAATATTAATATTTCTAAAAAGGTTTGCAAGATTAATAAATGAAAAATTTACAACCTATAACAAATTACAATTTCAGTAACAATTATACAATGAACAAGATGGGGGAATAGATGAAAAAACAAGATGAAAAAAACAAAGGCATCATGTGATATTAACATGATTCACAAACTCACAGTTGGGAAATTATAAAATACAACCCTAAATACTAAATAATTTAGGTTAAATAATTAAGGTTGTAGTGTCAGACAATCTTATGAAGATGCTATTATACATTCCTTACAGTGAAATACTTCATCCCCATCTTACTTAGTAGGTTGTAGTGTCGGACAATCTTATGAAGATGCTATCAAACATTTCTTACAGATATTTTTCATCCCCAATTACTTTAGTAGGTTGTAGTGACAGACAATCTCATGAAGACGCTATCATACATTCCTTACATTGAAATACTTCATCCCCATCTTACTTTAGTAGATGTAGTGTCAGACATTCTTATGAAAACGCTATCATACATTCCTTACATTGAAATACTTCATCCCCATCTTACTTTAGTAGGTTGTAGTGTCAGGCAATCTTATGAAGATGATATCATACATTCCTTACATTGAAATACTTCATCCCCATCTTACTTTAGTAGGTTGTAGTGTCAGACAGTCTTATGAAGATGATATCATACATTCCTTACATTGGAATACTTCATCCCCATCTTACTTTAGTAGGTTGTAGTGACGGACAATCTTATGAATATGATATTATACATTCTTTACACTGAAATACTTCATCCCCATCTTACTTTAGTAGGTTGTAGTGACGGACAATCTTATGAAGATGCTATCATACATTCCTTACAGTGAAATACTTCATCCCCATCTTACTTTAGTAGGTTGTAGTGTCAGACAATCTTATGAAGATGATATCATACATTCCTTACATTGGAATACTTCATCCCCATCTTACTTTAGTAGGTTGTAGTGTTGGACAGTCTTATGAAGATGCTATCATACATTCCTTACAATGAAATACTTCATCCCCATCTTACTTTAGTAGGTTGTAGTGACGGACAATCTTATGAAGATGCTATCATACATTCCTTACAATGAAATACTTCATCCCCATCTTACTTTAGTAGGTTGTAGTGACGGACAATCTTATGAAGATGCTATCATACATTCCTTACATTGAAATACTTCATCCCCATCTTTAGTAGGTTGTAGTGACAGACAATCTTAAAAAGAATCATACATTCCTTACATTGAAATATTTCATCTTACTTCTTCTGCTCGAGTCCCTTCTCTGATTAAACTCGTCCTAACAAATACTGGACTCATGTGCTTGCATTTGGCGTGAGTGTAGCTAGGTCAGCTTGAGTACATGGGCTGGGTAGAAGCGGGCACTCAAGGAGATGACTCATGGTCTGTTCCTCTCCACATTCGCATACTTGTCGACCTTCATCTTACTGTAGTAGGTTGTAGTGTCAGAAAATCGTACAAAGACGCTATTCCTTACATTGAAATACTTCATCCCCTTTTGGTAGGTTGCAGTGAGAGATTCCAACTTTCTGAGCACCCCGGTTGAGTCTTCTCGAATGCCAGAGCGAACCTTTGGGAGGCTGCAACCTTTATATGAGACAGGCAGGAGCTACAAGGAGGAATTTGTACCTCTCAGGTAGATATAAAAACCAAGGTCCACTTATTAGTGTGAGGGAAGCTATAGTACTGATGCCAACCTGTGTCAAATTTCATAGAGGTTTTGATCATTCCGATAAGATACCATCGTGGAACGTTTGCTGAATTGAAATTAGGCTGCACATTTCCTAACAATGTTTGGGCATAAGTGTATGCTCAATTTGAATTCCTCAGACTAAATTCAGTCTTGTTGTGTCACAATGAAAATTATGTGTGTCGTCTCTTAAGTAACTAAGAAAAAGCTTTCTCCCTAACTCTGTGACTGGGTGTAGTCTGAAGAATTCAAATTGAGCATACACTTGTGACCAAACAAGGCGTTCAAATCTAATCCGCCAATGGCTTATTTTCATGCCTGTGACTTGTTATGAGTTTTGCCTAATTTTAAATGATATTTACGTATCTTACCTTCAAACTGTCTAATAGATGTGAATTTTCCATCAAGTTGAGAACTAAACATAGCAGCATTGTTTCCAAACCCAAAGTTTTTAGATTTGAGGTGGTATAGAGAGTGGTAAAAATGTCTGAAATGTACACCCTTGTCCTTTCAAAAGTTTCCTAGAGTGGTATCCATTTGTCAAGATGTTTTGGTTGTATTCAGTTATGTTCACTTGTAGTAAGTTTTTTAGTTGCTTTGAAGTATTGTTCATGAATTTGACATGTAACAAAGTTTACCTTTGACTGGACAGCACTGCTTAACAACTTGCTGCTTAGCGAAAATGAGCAGCATACCAGTCACAAACTGTACATGTAACATGGTATTTTGGCTGGTAAGAATAATATTTGATTGCTTAACTAGTTTTTCTGCTTAAGCAGCTCTGTGAAATTGGGCCCATGTTTTACATCCACTATGATAAGAGATCACAACAATGCTTGCTGGAAAAAGAGGTAGGAAGTGTCAACGCACAAATGTTGTTTTTAACAGACATGACAACGAGAACTTTGTCGGATTTCTTTTCAGGGAAGAACCAGATTTCAGCATTATGTCACAAGAGGGTGCTAGTAGAATGAAAACAAGGTAAGGAATACCAGTAGATGACTAGGATCCTGTTTCTGACTTCAAAAATTCAGTGAAGAAAACAACTTCAGAGACGAAGTATAATCTATGTCGTCACTCCTAACTCATGCAAAGCAGAATGCACTTACTACCAGGCACAAGCCTGGGCCCAATTTCATAGAGCTGCTTAAGCAGTAAAACTTGCTTGACAGTTTTCTGCTATGCAGAAATGAGTAGGATACCAGGCATAAATTGCACATGTGACACGGTAGTTTGGCTGGTAACCTTATTCTGGTAAGCATAATTTTCTTGTGCTTTTTTAGCTACTCTTTGTGCTTAAGTAGCTCTATGAAATTGGGCCCAGATACTAACTTCGTTCTTGTAAGCGCAAGGCAGTTTTTCCTTAGTAAAAGGCACCTCTATGATTGTAATGAGGGAAGTTTAAATTTAGACTGGAACATTCCAAGGGGCGACAAGGCAATTACCATGGGCAAGTATCAGGGCAGCATTCAGGGTGTCCTGGTTTGATTTCTAGCATCAATGCTGTAATATTGTGCTGTTATAAGATAGACTCAGACGGATGCACATGTAATGTGGGTACACTGTTTTAATCAAGTGACTAGTGTATGCATGTGATATGCACATGTACCGTATATATGACCTTAGTTACTTCTATGGAGTGCCTAGTGTGACGATACTACAAACGTCTGAGGGCACATGATCTGCATAGTTATTGTGAACTGAACGTTTGGTCTGTTATGGTTTTTGTTTTCAGCTTATACACACCTGCCACTACACCGCTAGCTACCAGCACCCAGAGAAAATCACCCAGTAAAGCAAGGAATTACAACCACCATTGATGAAAGTACTTCCTGTTTAACAGGACTGTTCCTTCTGTACAAGAGATTGTATCAGACATTTTTTACTTGGTTGGTTGGGCGGTTTGGGTTGGCGTAGTGGTATATTCCTCCCCTCTAGCACCCCGGTTCGAATCCCACCAGGGGCACTATGTGAATTGGGTTTTTCAGTCCCTACCTGATTGCGTGGGTTTTCCCTGGAATAAATCTGTGGGGTTTTCCTCGGAAATCTAAAACTGAAACTTCCTTCCCTTGTCTTCTCTCCATGGGGTTCATGGCTAGTACAGTGATTAAGTTTGCTTTTCTGAGAATCCTCGGTTTCACAACCAGACATAATAAAATGAAATGAAACTCTAAGCCTAATGATATTCCATTAGCCTCTAACAGCACTATAAATCACTATCCTGCTTCCAACCACCATCTTTTTCTCTTGGTCTATGTATGGTCAAAGTAATAGGAATCCCATAAAGTAAGGATTTGCGGTGACGCCATGTGGTTTATATCTCTTTTGAGTATATGTGGTTACGAAGGAACGGGTTGACTCAATGTTTCGGACAGTATACTCTGTCCGTCGTCAGGAGACTGCAGGATTCCAACTTGGCCTGTGGCTTATAAATGAATCCCATTGTATCAGAAGGGTTTTAGTCAATGTTCTTCCTTACAGTGGTCCGCTGGCCAAATTCTTGTCAAAAAACCTGATGACCAGTCAAAATGGTCTAGCTGGCTAGTTCAGTGTTAAAAAGCTTCCCCAAATTACATGAAATATCGACTGGTAAAAAAAGCTGGGGGACTCGTGAAATGATAAAAAGTTGTTTTTTCTTCTTGCTTTGCCCAAATTTTCCCCACTGTTTTACCCGAATGTTGGGGGGGGGAACTGCCCCTTGCCCCCCTGGCTTGTACGCCTATGAGTGGGACTCTTCCGCTGTGTTGTATACAGATACGCAGTCCAAGTCAGAAAAGGTCGGACAATTTTCAGCACGCTTTTCGTTAAACCTTACCTGTAAGAAACATGAGGCGCAGGGGTTTGGATGTCAAATATTATTCTGTAATTCCATGAAATATTTCAACTCCGAACATTACATAATTCAGCTGCTTTATTACACTCTCCATCACTCAAGCCCATAATGAGTGTGTTTGAATGGGCACTGATAACCCCCAGTACACACCAATTAAAAATATATTGCAAAATATGCACAGCCGATAGTTTTGACATCAAACTCCAGCGCAAGAGCTGTTTGTAATAAATGTCAGAAAGTCACCAACAGGTGTTCTTTGGAGATCACATTTTTCAACATACTTTTATTGGTTTCTAATCAACGTGGGGCACTTCAGACGAAATAATTTTACAAGATGCTTACTAAACATTACCATCTTTATAACAAGTAGGCTTTCGGACAAAAAATGTCAGAACAAATTTGGAGGTCATTACCAAAGTATGACCCTACCTTTAAGGAATGACTTTAACCTATTAACGTCTTCAGTGTTGTGCAGTGCAAATGTGCTTATAGTAGACTAGTAGACATGCTGCCTTGACTCAGTGTCTTAAAATATTCATTCTTGTATCTAGATCTCTTTCAGAGGTATCACACTGCTGCCTTGTTTTCCATTTTTGGCGTCAAACATAGAGTTATTTAAAAGAACTAGAGGGAGCACTCGCTATGTCACACACGGAACTCCGCTGACCCACCAAGGACGAAAAATACCTATGGGTCAATTGCATATGAATGTCCACTTTGAAAATGTTTGCTGTGTAAACTGATGAGTGACCAGTGTAAATGAATGGTCAGCGCCATTTTCTCAATGGTCAAAAATGCTTCTTGTCGGGCTAGCCCATGTGACACAGCCCGGGCTGTGTCGCATGGTTTTGTATGCCCTCTAGTTCTTATATATAACTCTATGGCGTCAAATCACAAAAGGTATCCTGAGGGTCAAGCCATCAAACTTGTGCGTGTGTTGTGTTGATAATTCCAGCAATTGTGCCAGTTTAAAAAAAGGTACATCCATTTAAAGACCATGTCACCTTGTTTACAAATAGAGTGACCTTTTACATTCCAGGGCATTTCTTGGAAGGGAAGATACTACACTGGTTATATGAGAAATTTCACATTTTACGTCATGAAATCAACTTTAAGAATAATATTAATAAATAATAATAATAGAATTTATAAAGCTCTTATAATGTGGGTTTCAAAGCGTCGTACAAAATGACCTAATAAGTTCTGAAAGTTGATTAAATTCCTACAGCACAATTTCCATAAAAAGGAAATATTTGATGTTTTTCTCCATTAAGCTGTGTGCAGATTGTGCCTACAGGATGTCCAGGCTCTGTTACAAGATACATTGGCCCAATTTCAAAACTCTGCTCACTGTAAGCGAAAAATTGGCACTTACGGAAGCAGACAAAATATGTACTTAATGTAAGTTTATTTCACAGGTTAGCAAGGAAGTTTTGTTTGTGCACAAGTGGACATCACGTTACTACACATACTTTGCTTTCCCTGCTCAACATTGGTAAACTGACTGTAATGCTTCCATTCTTTGCACAAACCAAGATATTTGTAACAAAACCAGCCTGTGAAAATGTCAGCTCATTTCGTTGTTTCATTTGCGAGAAAACGGTAAAAATGCATTCAGCATTTTTGTACGCATTCCTACCAGCAGAGTTTTCGTTTCACTGAGAAAAAAACTAATTTTGGATCTTATTTCATTTACTTTTCAAAAAGGATAACACTTCAGGTAGAAATATTTCAAGGAAAGTTGTCTACCATCATTATCTTTATACCATGTAAGGTATATGTAAATCTCTGAACATTTATGTTTTTCTCCTTGCCAATGTTGAGCTGGGGCTTTAATACACAGCTAGCGCAGAACTTTGGCACTGAACCTGTAAGCAGAGAATGGTTCATGCATTTGCAGAATTCCGGGTTTAAGCAGAGCTGTGAAATTGGGTCATGGTCTAGACTTTCAGTGACTGAATCTAAGCTAATACAAAGTTGTACCTTTTATACTTGAGCTCTCATAGTGAAGAATTGCAGTGGTTTTCTACTTGATATAGTCTTTTTTCATCTTGCCTTGATATGTGCTGTGGATTTGAACAAATCAATAATGTATTTTTCAACATAATACAATGTTTGAACAGATGTTAAATCGGGGATAAAGAATATTATTTGTAATTTTTACCCATACATCGATGTGTAATAAGCACTGTATACTCAGTACTTTCCCAAGTCCTGTGAAAAAAAACCCAGGTATATTTACTTGGGTGGGATTTGCCATTCTAGAGCAGATGTCTTACCAACCAGACCACCGAGAGGGTAATTTAACATCTATTAAATCATTGTGGTTCGTGCTGCTGAACTATAGGATCCGAACTGCCTTTAGATTGATTATTTGAAATAAAGAAACCTGGCTCAATTTAATACACTATTTACCAGGGTAACTATTGTACTCTATGACATGTATTTTCAAAATGTTTTTAAACTCAAAACTGCAAAAGTGCCTGTATTCTTTTCCTAGTTTTTAATTATTATATATGATACCCCTTATTTTCAAAGCTCAGAAATTTCAATCCCTTGAATAGCATTACTAGCAGTGTAACTATTTTATACTGCCATTTTTTACAACCAGAAATTGTTTGAAATACCTAAATTGAAAGATTTTTTTTATCGTATATATCTGTTCATTTTCATAGATCAAGTTGTACATAATATGTAAAATATTGACTGCCTAAATGATCAAAATAAACGTGTGTCAAGGGTAAACAATTCTTGTCTGGCAATCTATGTTTATAAGTAAAATTACAACCACCATTGATGAAAATACTTCCTGTTTAACGGGACTGTTCCTTCTGTACAAGAGATTGTATCAGACATTTTTTACTTGGTTGGTTGGGCGGTTTGGGTTGGCGTATTGGTATATTCCTCCCCTCTAGGACCCCGGTTCGAATCCCACCAGGGGCACTATGTGAATTGGGTTTTTCAGTCCCTACCTGATTGCGTGGGTTTTCCCTGGAATAAATCTGTGGGGTTTTCCTCCCACATCTAAAACTGAAACTTCCTTCCTTGTCTTCTCACCATTAGGTTCTTGGCTAGTATAGTAATTAAGTTTGCGTTTCTGAGAATCCTTGGCTTCACAACCAGAATTAATCAAATGAAATGGAACTCTAAGCCTAATGCCATCCCATCAGCATCGTTCTCTTGGTCTATGTGTGGTCAAAGCAATAGGAATCCCATTGTATCAGAAGGGTTTTAACCAATGTTCTTCCTTACAGTGGTCCGCTGGCCAAATACTTGACAAAAAACCTGATGACCAGTCAAAATGGTCTAGCTGGCTAGTTCAGTGTTAAAAAGCTTCCCTGATTTACATGAAAGATTGACTGGTAAAAAAGCTGGGGGAATCGTGAAATGACAAACTACCTGGTCCTGCTGGCTAGTCATTGAAAAGGTTAAGGGCAAACCCTGTCAGCCCTAGTGGGACCATAGGTATAGGGGGACTAGTTGGTTAAGGGGGGGGGGGGGGCGAGGGGTTGATTTGCCCAAAATTTTACTCTAATAAAAAGTCATTTTTTTTCTTCTTGCTCTGCCCAAATTTTCTCCACTATTTTGCCTAAATTGTTTTTGGGGGAGGGTGAGCAACTGCCCCCCTTGCTCGTATACCTATGATGGGGACTTCCTCTGTGTTGTACACAGATACACAGTCCAAGTCGGGAAGGGTCTGGCATGAGCTGGACTATTTTCAGCACGCTGTTATTTAAACCACTACTTTGACTGTAAGAAACCACTAATTTCACCTCATGAACATGAGGTGCAGGGGTTTGGATGTCAAATATTACTCTGTCATTCCATGAAATATTTCAACTCTCAACATTCAAAATTCAGCAGCTTTAAACACCCTTCATCACTCAAGCGCATAATGAGTGTGTTTGCATGGGCACCGCTGATAGCCCGCAGCACACACACCAATTAAAAATATGTTGCAAAATATGCACAACCCATAGTCTTGTGACTTGCCACAACTGGAAATGAAGAGATAGATGTACATGTATGCTAGAATTGTTTTTTATAAAAATGAGAGACTAGAAATTAAATTTTGACGTCAAAACCCTAGCGCCCCCAAAAATGTATTCATCCAGGGGAATATTCAGAAGGTGAAATCCACAGCTTTCGACAGGTTAAGATTTTAATTATAGATTGAACAAAAAACGTCCACCCTGGAAATAATGCCTGATATTTAGGATATCACTGTAGTTTCTGTACAAAAGTGAAGGTCTTCCAGAGCTACATAAGGGGCCAGAAAAATCTGTTTTAGTCTTGATTTGGTTCCATCAGTTGCAGTTGGTAATAAAAAAAGTAAGCTGGATGTAGCATAAAAACTTACCACTTTGTTCAGAAAAATGAAAAGTGCATATGGATTTACCTTTAGTTTGGTCTTAGAGGTAGGGTCATCGTTTGTTTTTTGTCAACGTAATACTGATTTTTAAGAACGATACAATAAAAGTCACCTGTGAAAGTTTTAGTTGAGTACAGTGTGTAGTAGTTGAGAAAACAGCAAAAAACTATCACGGTATCTTCATCAAGCACAACAAATCCATTTTTAGCGAGATGCAAAAGCAATGTGGTTTTCGTCCACAGCGGGTACCAACCAGTGTGTAATCCAATGAATTTACGTATGCCAGTCTGCAACCAGTTCACAAGAGCTGTTAATAATGGGTTTCAGAAAGTCGCCTACAGGTGTTCTTTGGAGATCAAATTTTTGGACATACTTTTATTGATTTCAACAGGGGCACTTCAGACGAAATGATTTCGCAGGATGCTTTACTGGACATTACCATCTTTCGGATAAAAATTACCAAAACAAATTTGGAGGTCATTACCAAAGTATTACCCTACCTGTAAGGAATGGTTTTGACCTATTAACATCTTCAGTGGAGTGCAGTGTAGATGTGCTTATAGTAGACTAGTAGACATGCTGCCTTGACTCAGTGTCTTAAAATAGTCATTCTTGTATCTAGATCCCTTTCAGAGGTATCACACTGCTGCCTTGTTTTCCATTTTTGGCGTCAAACATAGAGTTATTTAAAAGAACTAGAGGGAGCACTCGCTATGTCACACACGGAACTCCGCTGACCCACCAAGGGCGAAGAATACCTATGGGTCAATTTGCATATGAATGTCCACTCTGAAAATGTTTGCTGTGTAAACTGATGAGTGACCAGTGTAATATGATTGGTCAGCGCCATTTTCTCAATGGTCAAAAATGCTTCTTGTCAGGCTAGCCCATGTGACACAGCCCGGGGCTGTGTTGCATGGTTTTGTACGCCCTCTAGTTCTTATATATAACTCTATGGCGTCAAATCACAAAAGGTATCCTGAGGGGCAAGCCATCAAACTTGTGCGTGTGTTGTGTTGATAATTCCAGCAAACAAGGCAATTGTGCCAGTTTAAAAAAGGGTACATCCATTTAAAGACCATGTCACCTTGTTTACAAATAGAGTGACCTTTTACATTCCAGGGCATTTCTTGGAAGGGAAGATACTACACTGGTTATATGAGAAATTTCACATTTTACATCATAAAATCAACTTTAAGAATAATATTAATAAATAATAATAATAGAATTTATAAAGCTCTTATAATGTGGGTTTCAAAGCGTCGTACAAAACGACCTCAATAAGTTCTGAAAGTTGATTAAATTCCTACAGCACAATTTCCATAAAACGGAAATATTTGATGTTTTTCTCCATTGAGCTGCATGCAGATTGTGCCTGCAGGATGTCCAGGCTCTGTTACAAGATACATTGGCCCAATTTCAAAACTCTGCTCACTGTAAGCGAAAAATTGGCACTTACGGAACCAGCAAAAATATACGCTTAATGTCAGTCTATTTCACAGGTTAGCAAGGAAGTTTTGTTTGTGCACAAGTGGACATCACGTTACTACACATACTTTGCTTAAAGCCCAAGTTCAACATTGGTAAACTGACTGTAAATGCTTCCATTCTTTGTACAAACCAAGATATTTGTAATAAAACCAACCTGTGAAAATGTCAGCTCATTTTGTTGTTTCACTTGCGAGAAAACGGTAAAAATTCATTCAGCATTTTTGTACGCATTCCTATAGGCAGAGTTTTCGTCTCACTGATACGAAAACTAATTTTGGATCTTATTTCATGTACTATGGATAACACTTCAGGTAGAAATATTTCAAGGAAAGTTGTCTACCATCATTATCTTTATACCATGTAAGGTATATGTAAATCTCTGAACATTTATGTTTTTCTTCTTGCCAATGTTGAGCTGGGGCTTTAATACACAGCTAGCGCAGAACTTCGGCACTGAACCTGTCAGTGGAGAATGGTTCATGCATTTGCAGAATTCCAGGTTTAAGCAGAGCTGTGAAATTGGGTCATGGTCTAGACTTTCAGTGACTGAATCTAATCTAATACAAAGTTGTACCTTTTATACTTGAGCTCTCATAGTGAAGAATTGCAGTGGTTTTCTTCTTGATATAGTCTTTTTTCATCTTGCCTTGATACGTGCTGTGGATTTGAACAAATCAATAATGTATTTTTCAACATAATACAATGTTTGAATAGATGTTAAATGGGGGATAAAGAATATTATTTATAATTTTCACCCATACACCGATGTGTAATAAGCACTGTACACTCAGTACTTTCCCAAGTCAACAAGAAAAAACACACAGGTATATTTACTTGGGTGGGATTTGAACCCACGACCATTGCCATTCTAGAGCAGATGTCTTACCAACCAGACCACCGAGATAGTAATTTAACATCTATTAAATCATTGTGGTTCCTGCTGCTGAAGTATAGGATCCGAACTGCCTCTAGATTGATTATTTGAAATAAAGAAACCTGGCTCAATTTAATACACTATTTACCAGGGTAACTATTGTACTCTATGACATGTATTTTCAAAAAGTTTTTAAACTCAAAACTGCAAAAGTGCCTGTATTCTTTTCCTAGTTTTTAATTATTATATATGATACCCCTTATTTTCAAAGCTCAGAAATGTCAATCCCTTGAATAGCATTACTAGCAGTGTAACTATTTTATACTGCCATTTTTTACAACCAGAAATTGTTTGAAATACCTAAATTGAAAGATTTTTTTTATTGTATATATTTGTTCATTTTCATAGATCAAGTTGTACATAATATGTAAAATATTGACTGCCTAAATGATCAAAATAAACGTGTGTCAAGCATAAACAATTCTTGTCTGGCAATCTATGTTTATAAGTAAAATTACAACCACCATTGATGAAAATACTTCCTGTTTAACGGGACTGTTCCTTCTGTATCAGACATTTTTTACTCGGTTGGTTGGGCGGTTTCGGTTGGCATAGTGGTATATTCCTCCCCTCTAGGACCCCGGTTCGAATCCCACCAGGGGCACTATGTGAATTGGGTTTTTCAGTCCCTACCTGATTGCGTGGGTTTTCCCTGGAATAAATCTGTGGGGTTTTCCTCCCACATCTAAAACTGAAACTTCCTTCCTTGTCTTCTCACCATTAGGTTCTTGGCTAGTATAGTGATTAAGTTTGCTTTTCTGAGAATCCTTGGCTTCACAACCAGAATTAATCAAATGAAATGAAACTCTAAGCCTAATGCCATCCCATCAGCATCGTTCTCTTGGTCTATGTGTGGTCAAAGCAATAGGAATCCCATTGTATCAGAAGGGTTTTAGCCAATGTTCTTCCTTACAGTGATCCGCTGGCCAAATACTTGTCAAAAAACCTGATGACCAGTCAAAATGGTCTAGC
Source organism: Marthasterias glacialis (assembly GCA_911728455.2). NCBI lineage: Eukaryota > Metazoa > Echinodermata > Asteroidea > Forcipulatida > Asteriidae > Marthasterias > Marthasterias glacialis. The sequence continues at coordinate 8,115,465 of OU452230.1, forward strand.
TGGCTAGTTCAGTGTTAAAAAGCTTCCCTGATTTACATGAAAGATTGACTAGTAAAAAAGCTGGGGGACTAGTGAAATGACAAACTACCTGGTCCTGCTGGCTAGTCATTGAAAAGATTAAGGGCAAACCCTGTCAGCCCTAGTGGGACCATAGGTATAGGGGGACTAGTTGGTTAAGGGGGGGGGGGGGCGAGGGGTTGATTTGCCCAAAATTTTACTCTAATAAAAAGTCATTTTTTTTCTTCTTGCTCTGCCCAAATTTTCTCCACTATTTTGCCTAAATTGTTTTTGGGGGAGGGTGAGCAACTGCCCCCCTTGCTCGTATACCTATGATGGGGACTTCCTCTGTGTTGTACACAGATACACAGTCCAAGTCGGGAAGGGTCTGGCATGAGCTGGACTATTTTCAGCACGCTGTTATTTAAACCACTACTTTGACTGTAAGAAACCACTAATTTCACCTCATGAACATGAGGTGCAGGGGTTTGGATGTCAAATATTTTTCTGTCATTCCATGAAATATTTCAACTCTCATCATTAAAAATTCAGCAGCTTTAAACACCCTTCATCATCAAGTGCATAATGAGTGTGTTTGCATGGGCACCGCTGATAGCCCGCAGCACACACACCAATTAAAAATATGTTGCAAAATATGCACAACCCATAGTCTTGTGACTTGCCACAACTGGAAATGAAGAGAGACTAGAAATAAAAATGAGAGACTAGAAATTAAATTTTGACGTCAAAACCCAAGCGCCCCCAAAAATGTATTCATCCAGGGGGATATTCAGAAGGTGAAATCCACAGCTTTCGACAGGTTAAGATTTTAATTATAGATTGAACAAAAAATGTCCACCCTGGAAACAATGCCTAATATCCAGGATGTCACTGTAGTTTCTATACAAAAGTGAAGGTCTTCCAGAGCTACATAAAGGGTCGAAAAATCTGTTTTAGTCCTGATTTGGTTGCATCAGTTGCAGTTGGTAATAAAAAAAGTAAGCTGGATGTATCATAAAAACTTACCACTTTGTTCAGAAAAATGAAAAGTGCATATGGACAAACCTTTAGTTTGGTCTTAGAGGTAGGGTCATCGTTTGATTTTTGTCAACGTAATACTGATTTTTAGGCAAGATTTTCAAGAACGATACAATAAAAGTCACCTGTGAAAGTTTTAGTTGAATACAGTGTGTAGTAGTTGAGAAAACAGCAAAAACTGTCACGGTATTTTCATCAAGAACAACAAATCCATTTTTAGCGAGATGCAAAAGCACTGTGGTTTTCGTCCACAGCGGGTACCAACCAGTGTGTAATCCAATGAATTTATGTCAGCCAGTCTGCAATCAGTTCACAAGAGCTGTTAATAATGGATTTCAGAAAGTCGCCTACAGGTGTTCTTTGGAGATCAAATTTTTCGACATACTTTTATTAATTTCAACAGGGGCACTTCAGACGAAATGATTTCGCAGGATGCTTTACTGGACATTACCATCTTTCGGATAAAAATTACCAAAACAAATTTGGAGGTCATTACCGAAGTATGACCCTACCTTTAAGGAATGATTTTAACCTATTAACGTCTTCAGTGGAGTGCAGTGCAGATGTGTTTATAGTAGACTAGTAGACATGCTGCCTTGACTCAGCGTCTTAAAATATTCATTCTTGTATCTAGATCTCTTTCAGAGGTATCACACTGCTGCCTTGTTTTCCATTTTTGGCGTCAAACATAGAATTATGTAAAAGAACTAGAGGGAGCACTCGCTATGTCACACACGGAACTCCGCTGACCCACCAAGGGCGAAAAAATCCCTACGGGTCAATTGCATATGAATGTCCACTCGGAAAATGTTTGCTGTGTAAACTGATGAGTGACCAGTGTAAATGAATGATCGGCGCCATTTTCTCAATGGTCAAAAATGCTTCTTGTTGGGCTGTGTCGCATGGTTTTGTACGCCCTCTAGTTCTTACATATAACTCTATGGCGTCAAATCACAAAGGGTATCCTGAGGGGCAAGCCATCAAACTTGTGCGTGTGTTGTGTTGATAATTCCAGCAAACAAGGCAATTGTGCCAGTTTAAAAAAGGGTACATCCATTTAAAGACCATGTCACCTTGTTTACAAATCGAGTGACCTTTTACATTCCAGGGCATTTCTTGGAAGGGAAGATACTACACTGGTCATATGAGAAATTTCACATTTTACGTCATGAAATCAACTTTTAGAATAATATTAATAAATACCAATAATAGAATTTATAAAGTGCTTATAATGTGGGTTTCAAAGCGTCGTACAAAATGACCTAATAAGTTTTGAAAGTTGATTAAATTTCTACAGCACAATTTCCATAAAAAGGAAATATTTGATGTTTTTCTCCATTGAGCTGCATGCAGATTGTGCCTGCAGGATGTCCAGACTCTGTTACAAGATACATTGGCCCAATTTCAAAACTCTGCTCACTGTAAGCGAAAAATTGGTGATTACGGAAGCAGAAAAAACATGCGCTTAATGTAAGTTTATTTCACAGGTTAGCAAGGAAGTTTTGTTTGTGCACACAAGTGGACATCACGTTACTACACATACTTTGCTTAATACACAGCTAGCGCAGAACTTCTGCTCTTAACCTGTAAGCGGAGAATGGTTCATGCATTTGCAGAATTCCAGGTTTAAGCAGAGCTGTGAAATTGGGTCATGGTCTAGACTTTCAGTGACTGAATCTAATCTAATACAAAGTTGTACCTTTTATACTTGAGCTCTCATAGTGAAGACTTGCAGTGGTTTTCTTGTTGATACAGTCTTTTTTTCCATCTGGCCTTGATATGTGCTGTGGATTTGAACAAATCAATAATGTATTTTTCAACATAATACAATGTTTGAATAGATGTTAAATCGGGGATAAAGAATATTATTTGTAATTTTTACCCATACACCGATGTGTATTAAGCACTGTATACTCAAGTATTTCCCAAGTCAACAAGAATGAAACACACAGGTACATGTATATTTACTTGGGTGGGATTTGAACCCACGACCATTGCCATTCTAGAGCAGATGTCTTACCAACTAGACCACCGAGATAGTAGTTTAACATCTATTAAATCATTGTGGTTCCTGCTGCTGAAGCATAGGATCCCAACTGCCTCTAGATTGATTATTTGAAACCAGGGTAACTATTGTACTCTATGACATGTATTTTCAAAATGTTTTTAAACTCAAAACTGCAAAAGTGCCTGTATTCTTTTCCTAGTTTTTAATTATTATATATTTTTTCGAAGCTCAGAAATTTCAATCCCTTGAATAGCATTACTAGCATTGTAACTTTTTACATTTTTACTTTTTTATACTGCCAATTTTTACAACCAGAAATTGTTTGAAATACCTAAATTGAAAGACTTTTTTAATTGTATATATCTGTTCATTTTCATAGATCAAGTTGTACATAATATGTAAAATATTGACTGCCTAAACGATCAAAATAAACGTGTGTCAAGCATAAACATTTCTTGTCTGGCAATCTATGTTTATAAGTTAGACAAAACGTCTTATGCAGAAAGTAAAGTTTTTGTCAAATTTTAAAATATAAATTGATGATTGATAATGTTTCTGGAGGATGTATCTAGTAAATGTTATTTTGACTGGAAGCCTATTACATTATTTCAAAATGTTTTTGAACAATCAAAATTTATGCGAAGAGGAAGCAAAACAAAATATTCATAAAAAAATGAATATCCTGCAAAATATTAAAAATATCAGGGTTATATTGAGATGAAATAGGCTCAGGACTGCTTTGTCTATCATTATAATTCATAAATTTTATCAGAATTTTTTGCTGAATTTGAAAGAAGTGCAATGCTTACCCTTGCAATTTTGTCAAAATAGGGTCAAATTTTAAGATTTGGTTTTATGATTGAAAATGACTTGGGAAGACATACCTAGTGACTTTTACTTCAATAGGAGCCTATTATTTCAAGAAGTTTGGAAATATTCAATATTTATTAGAAGAAGCAAAACAAATGATGATTGTAAAGAATACTGATATCCCGCAAAAAAATTAACATTATTAGGGTTCTACTGAAATAAAATAGAATCAGGAGTGCTGTATCTATAATTTTAAATTTCGGCTAAATACAAAACAAATATACAGATTAATAAAAAATGCAATGCTTACTCCTTGCAATTTTGTCAAATTTTGGTAAAATTTTGAGATGTGATTTTATGATTGAAAATGATTCAGCAGGATATTTTATCTAGTAAATTTTACTTTTATGGAAGCCTATTATTTCAAATAATTTGAAAAATATACATGATTTATCAGAAGAAAACAAAGCAAATGATTGTAAAAAATGTTATCTCCCCCCAAAATTATCAATATCGGGGTTCTGCCAAAATAAAACATGCTCAGGAGTGCCTTATCTATCATTTCAAATCAAAAAATTACATCTGAAAATTTTGGTTAATTTTGAAGAAAAAATCAGTGCTTATAGTGCAGCAGATCAGCTCCTTACATAGGAACAATTGTGACCAAAGCATGAAACTTTCAGAAGTTGTAGTACATACAATGACCTTTATTCTAAGATGTGGAGTCACGTCAAATCTGACCTCTGGTGACCCCAGAGGCCATTGTTTGTTTTCCCTATCACAACATACACAAAATTAGATTTAATAGCTATTCTTAGCATTGAGGGTGAAGCTAGATAAAATATTCTTTCATTTCTCCACCATACTTCAGTCAATGTTAGTAAACTGTTACAACTACATGTGCTGTATAGATACATGAGGTCATAATGACATCTTCAGTTTTCATGGAAATTATGGCTTAAATGCGCATCATGCAAAATGTGGAATGAATTGATAATATATGAACTATTTTATGCTCCCAGTTAGGTCTGGGGAGACAGTTTTTTTTAATCCATTCTTTAATACAAATTGCCTACATCTGTTGAAAGCCAAAAGAGCTGTAAAGTTTAAAAGTTATTGATTAAATGTTTTTTGATCCGCTCGTTTATGCTTAAGGTATTAGACCTTTTCATCCCCCCCCCCCCGATTTTCGGTCCTTGAAAAAAAGCACCTGAAAAAAGCACTGAAAAAGCACCCGATAGCTTAGTAAATGAATAAAACATTTCTACAAATTCCTATCAAGACAATACCCACATCTGTGCACGGCCGTACACGCCCACCTGTACGTGCAAACAGTGAGTCGACGGTCATTTACACAAACGTTACAGAACTTAACTATACCCACCAAACAGCACCGCTGTGACATATTGAGGTTGGTATTGGTTACTTGACAAGGCCTAATGAATGTACAATGTACTAAGCAGAAAAAGCAGAAAAGCAGAAAAAAAATATTTTCTGTAATTATTTGAACAAACTACGTATAACATTAACAACACAGAGTGCATCCATACTGCAATCGAACATCTGCTGTGGACTTACATGTAACCTTCCCCATGCCCCCTTTGTTTGGATCTTACTTAGCATTATTCCTTTTTCCATTAGTTCAACATCCCCCCCCCCACTTTTCACAACAAAGTTACGCCACTGTTTACTAAGATCATTCCTTATCCTAACAAAATCCAACACCATATGGTAACTCAGCGCCCAAACTGTGGTACTCTGGTTATGGTGGTTTACCTTATCCTGTGTAAAAGTTAATCAGGTTACTATAGTGTGGTCCAGAATCCAACAAAGTCAAACAAAACATGCAATTGGATTTTTATGGGTTGGGGTGGTTAGGGTTAATACAAGTTGACATAAAGTATTGTCTGTTCATGTCTTCAAAATGGTACAATTCACAGTGCTGATCATCAGGTAGTCCCCATAATAACATTGCGTACTGTTACCAAAGTCATTCTAGAAAACGATGACCCCTGAGTTGCCCCCTGCAAATTAGCTACAAATTAGACCCTTACCCCACATTACCTTAACTGCAAGATTTCATACACAAACATTGCGCCCACCTAGCGGGTTCCATGCAAAGCACGGCATCCCGCTAGTATTGAATTGTTTCACTAATTTTTACATCTGCTTGTACATGTACAGAGCTTCACAGCTGGAGTTTGAAGAGAGCAAGAACCATACAACGACATGGAAAAAAATCATGGGAGAGACAATATAAATTTGTTTTTGAACGTAGATTTTTTTTAACTGGCTGATACTTTCACACTAAATCCTTGTAGTGGTTCTGAAAAAAACTACATGATGGGAATGAGAACTCTTTTCATTACGACAACAATTTAATTTATTTCAGACAAAAGTATCTTGAGATATCCAATAAATATGTACGGCAGACCTGATACTTCACAGAGGCAACAGAGGCAATTGCCTCTGTTGCCCCTGGTCAATGCCTTAGTTCCCTTGAAACAGTCCAATGTAAAATTACAATTTCCTCATAGAGGTGCCCTTTATCAAGAAGAAAATGCCTTGGTGCCCTTGCCCTTTCAAGAACGAAGCAATCAGGCCTGATTGTACCTTTAAAATGAAATAGGCTTCTGTGTGTTCAACAACAAAGCTGCTGATGAAGACGATGGTCAAAGGCTAACCAGGTTTTTTTTTTATGGAAGTCGCCAGACACACAAGGCCAGTAAGCCACTCGAAGTGTGGGCTACAAATCCACTGTTTTATCCAGGGGCCGTTGCCACCTACTCCTGGGGCTGAAACAGGGTTACCCCCTTTACAGTCCGTAAGGATGTAGGCTTGGGTATCATCCATCAGAAGCCTGGCTGGTAGAGCAGAAGGCTCTACCTCCCCAACTTTTTTGAAGCAATTATGGTTAAGTGCCTTGCTCAAGGACACAAGTGTCATGACCGGGACTCGAACCCACACTCCGATGACTCAGCCACTAGAGCTTGAGTCCGATGCACAAACCACTCGGTGATGACTCAAAACTTTTGTTGGCCCGGACGCATTACCTTAGGTCCTAAAAGAGAAATCCAATTGAAAGCTCCACACTAAATATTTGTGTCAAAAAGTGCTGATTTGTACTCAAGTTAAAACCAAGTCAACTGTGAACATTCAGAAATCCACTAAACTGGACAAAGTTTCAATGCACAATTCAAAGTCCCAACACTTAAGCGAGAAGGTAATTTTTGGCGAGTTTTACAACCCGTTTTTGTGTAATTCCAGATACATGTACAAAAGATGTTTGATTTTAATGAAACCGTCGACCACATTAGTAAGTAATAATTACCATGGTTTTTTTTTACGCTATTAAAAGTTAAGGAAAAATTTCCATATTCGACTGCTACTTTCTAAAGGGATTTATTAGATATAATATTCCTCTCAAGGACCTTTAATTAAAAAGAAAATTAGAGTGAACACATTTCACCGTGGAGACTCATGCGCTCTCATGCTCAGCTAGCAGCGTTATTAAGACCAAAGATTATAGAGCGCCGTAGGCGCAAGATGGGGAACAGGACCTTTATCTACTATTGGAAAGTGAAATACGCCTGGCGCCATTTCTGCAAGTGAATGCCTGTCTTTTCCATTGATAGCAACTGTCATTGTCTACATCCGCACGTGTCAGTGTTGTATCATAGATAGTGTTGTATCATAATAGAGTCACTTGCCAAAATGGCGTCCAGTGGGATTTTACATTTCAGCTATAATCTTTGGTTAAGACCACCGTAGACCCCCAAATAACTTATTTTTGCATGATTTCAACACTTTGTAATAGTTCAATTCAACTTAGTGGCTGTTCCTCTCCTCTCTCTGTAAACATTATGGTTTTGCGATAATCTTAGTCCTGTCCCTCCCCTCCAGGTATCAGGGAAAATAGGTCATTTTTGAGTAGTGGAGTGTCGTGCAGTATAGAATCAATAGTGAGAGTTTGAAAAAGGGGCTCATGAGACAGTGTCTCATTAAAGTTTCAAAGTCCGGTTATGATGTCATTATGAGCTCATGTAGGCCCTTATAGATACAATAGTTGTACCAAGTTACATGAACATTGGTTGAAGTATGGTGGAGAAATGAAAGAATGTTTGATCTTGCTACAACCTCAAAGTTAAAAATCTAATTTTGTACAGGTTGCAATGGTAAAAACAAACAAAGTCCTCTAGGGGTCACCAGAGGTCAGATTCAAAGTGCCTCCACACCCTCCCCTGCCAAAAAAAGATTAATAAATAAATAAATCTTAAGTTTGTCAAATTTGGGTCAAATTTCAAGATCCGATTTTAATAATTAACAATTATTTGGGAGGATATATCTAGTAAAGTTGAGCATAATATTTCAATTTTTATGAAGTAAAAGCGATTCGGGAGGATATATCTGGTAAATTACATTTGAATGGAAGCCTATTATTTTAAAAATGTATGAAATGTTCAAGATTTATGAAAAGAAATCAAAACAATTGAAGTTTGTCAAAAATATTATTATTACACAAATTATTAACAATATCGGGGTTCTGCGGAATAAAACAAGTTCAGCAGTGCTTTATCTATCATTTCAAATCATAGAAATTTAACAGAAATGTTTCTGGTTCAATTTGACTAAGGGGACAATGCAATGCTTACCTCTTGCAACTTTATTAAATTCTAAGAAGGCATTTTATGCTTAAATGTCAATTTTACTTGAATGGTAGCCTATTGTTTCAAATGATGATAAAACCACAAGCACATTTATATTTTAAAAATAGTAGTAGTTAAAAATCTCCAAAATATTTCCAATATCTGTGCCATGGATTCTTTTGTAATCAGGTTCTGGAATGCTTTAATCAATAAAACTATAATAATCATAAACCGCAATTATTTCACATTTGGGTTACTAAGATTTATCAAATCGTTTTTGAGTGGAAGACTCACCAGGCCCATTCCAGATTGAAGAAAACAAAATTAGTTTAAAAAATGTAGTAGTTTTTAATTCTTAAAACAAATGCTTGATCTATGTTTTAGACCATTTAATCCCATGTGCATGGGTGAACAAGCAGAACGACAATTTGTACATCAAGAAATGGAATGTCTGCTTTGAGTCTGGTGCTTACCTCCGATTAATCGCTGGACCAGTGAGCTAGTAGAACTTCGAAGCATGGAGGCTACCTCCATGGACTGCTGGACCAGTGAGCTAGTAGAACTTCGAAGCATGGAGGCTACCTCCATGGACTAGAAAGCATTGAGTAGACTACGGACTTCAGTCATTCATTCTAAGTGAAGGAAGGAATTCATATTCCTCCATGTCTGACAGAAAGAATCCACGGCATCAAATACACATAACTCGTATGCTCTTCTTACACCCATGTAAATGTTTATCCAAATGCAACCATTTTGCTGGATGGTATGGCAGCGAAGTGAGCTGATGCAACGGTAAAGACGGCAAAACAAAGGTTGCTCGCTCGGCTAATATGGTGAACAACATTCCGGTAAAGAAATTAGTCCTTGCTCTATGGTTTGCTTGAGCTTGGAGTAGTAGTTTTTCTAGTACCTTTCTTTGTGGTTCCAGCGGCCCAAACCTGGTCATACCACACGAGTAAATACCAAGTATTCCGGCACGGACTCACCTCTACAAATATTCCTTCTTCCCACGTATGGTCCTGTGGTGGAATGCCCTCCCCGGTCAGGCCTCATCTAACTGCTCTAAGTTATATTTTACTTGCCCTGTGTAAATATTGTTCTGCACCTGCAACTTATGGCGCTGCACACGAGCAATAAGTTTTCTTGGTGTATATATCCTGACTAAAGGACTATGCTGAGTAGGCTACTGATGTAGATGGATGTATAATTGCCCTCAAAATTGTTCTGTGAGTCGTTTCTGTATTGACAAGGTGCCACCTTGCAATAAATCTCTAATAGTAGGGGCGTGGCCCTATGTTTGTTTGTAAGGTTCTAGTTACAGTTAAATGCTAAATGGGGGGGGGGGCCTGTTATTAACCATTCTCAATCTCCAAACCAACAAAATGATAAATTTACGCCTACCCACCCCTCTAATGACAACAAAACAAATTTAAATCTTGACAACATCTTTAAAAATAAGCTATAAATATTTTATTTTCAATATTTGAATATAATTACTGCATAGGCTTTTAATAGTCATTAAGAATCAGTGGACTTTCAATCAAGAGACGAGAGGTAAGATATGAAATTGACATTAAAAAATAGTATGCATTTGATTCCCTAAAAAATAAATTGATATTTTTCATTTAATGAAAAAAAAGATTCATTATTAGCCATCGCCACTCAAACTTTCCAAAGTGATAAATACCGTTTCCGGAGATAATCCGATTGAGATACACTTGTGTCTCCAAACTATCCCATTCCAGGCTTCCAATTTAGATAAACACCTGTCTCTCAAACTGTCTTGATTAAGATATACACATGTCTCCCAGACAGCCTCGATTGAGATATACACCTGTCTCCCAAACAGCCTCGATTGAGATATACTCCCGTCTCCAAATTCACGATTGGGATGTACTCATGTCTCCCAAACTAAGCAGATTGAGGTAGGCACTCATATCTCCCAAACTATCCCGATTGAGATTTACACTTAACCCTTTTGGGAAATTTTCGTATCCCAATAAGGGTATTAATGGATGCCAATTTGAAAACTTCTTCGTTGACAAATTCACATTCTTTAGTGGGGTACCAATTACAAAACTATTTTATTTTCAGCATTACCAAACTTATTGTCTTCTAAAAGGCAGTTTGGGGGATAAAAGTTAATAAATATTTTCATTGTTTTTGTGTAACTCTTACCTTACATATGGGTTTGCCATATACAATGTGGGTAACCATGCAACAGAAGGGTTAACCTTACGTTTTATAACAAATATGATTAAATTATTACTGAATAGTATACGGATCCAAATAAACTGTACATACCCTCTCCATATTGTCATATTTCCTTTGGAAAGCTTTGTATGCCAATTTCAACAGTTTTACGGGAATGAAAAATGTTCCTTTATGAAAAATTAGAATGTTATTCTTCCTGCCACTGAGTAATGCAAACGCAGGTCAGGAACAATTAAATAGATGGTATATTATTTTGTCTGCTACAGTGCCTATAAATAGCATGGTGACAAAACACACTTGATCAATTTCCTTACATTAATTGCCGTGTTCCATCCAGGTGTTTTTAAAATGTAGCTTCCCAGAATAATTCCTATTATGCAATGAAGATTGTTTCACCTGTACCTGAACTACAGCTATATATGATGAGTTCATCAAACCATTACTTGCTCCAATATTCAGGCATATATCACTTTTGGCTGCAATATTTTGAGTCACAAGTCGGTCGAAGGTCAAAACCGGTCCTAAGATTTTGCAAACGGAAAAACACCTTTAACTCTGCTCGTAGCCAACCATTACTTTCATACTTCTGGTATGCTTACCAAGACCAAATTGAATTAGATAGCCCTTCAAACTCTAGAAAAAGCAAGGCAATTATTGCTATGCCATTTTGAACACGAAGTT